>NC_061162.1:48141345-48281345 GCF_022113875.1 Hydra vulgaris | reverse complement strand
TTATCTTGTTTTTTCAGCAGTCACAACAGTGTTACTATGTGACCTGGGCCATCTAAAATACTGTGCATAACTTTTATTTCATACTATATGTGGAAATATACTTAAGCTACCCATTTGACGATATAGAGGATAATGAAAACTTTTGCTGTGGTAAACCATTTAATGTGGCAAATATTTCAACACTTTGCTTTAGAAAGGTGATATGTGTTCATCTTTCCTGTCAACAAACATCATACCAACTTATAACAGAGAGCTGCATCTGTCAACATTGTTTTGAAAACTTTTTTGGGAATTTCAATTAAAGTTTCTAGCTATTTTTAAGGTTCGAATGCTTTAAGTCTTTTTATGCTATTGACTTTAGATAAAGCTATTCCAATAGAACCAGTAAAACCATCCAATTTGAATTAGTTGAACCATCCAGTTTAACAATTATGTGCCTCAATGGTAATTCACTACAAAGTAGCATAAAAATAGACCAGAATAATTTTCTCCCTACTAATTATTCTAAATTTGATAGCAAACCTCCATCTTTTCCTGAACCTGTTATGGAGTTTGTAGAATCTCCACCTACAACTTCTAAAGACTCATAGATTGCCCTTGGAACCATTCAATTGTAAAGAGCTAATGTGGCTTATTTGGCTGGTTTGCTTGGTGGTATGGCTTTAGCTGGTGTGTAATGAGTAAGCTATCTTTCATCAGGCTCACAGGTCAAAGTTATATGTTCTTCTTTTATAGTCCTAATGCGAAATTTATTTGTTAGAGGGCTCTGTTCCAACACTAAAGTTGAGTCTTTTCTTCCATCAATAAACAAACCTCTAATAGGTTCTTCTTCAATTAATTTATAATAATAAGACATTCTTACTCTCTCCATTATTGCTTCCCTTGCTCTTCTTATTTTCATAGGATAAATTTATGAATAAGAACTATTATGTTTCAAGTACTTGGCTTCTATAAGGTCTAGAAAAAAGGATGTAACAATAGCTGATGCTGCTGGTGAAATAACTTATTAAAACTTCTGCAGTATGACTAATTGACATATAGTTTTCTTTCCAAATTTTGTTTTTCTTAGATCTTTTAAAATGTTTCCTTTTTTGAAATCTGAATCAACCTCAATTAAACATTCAACAACAACATCATTTTCTACCTTTTTTTTTTCATTTCTAATTTTTTCTTTATTCCAGACTTCTTCTTCATTTTTTTCTCCTCTTGCAAAATCTGTCTGGCGGTCTCTTTAAAATTAACTCCATCTAGTACTTTGAAATTTTTTTCTTTTTTTGCTTTGGGCAATAAGCCATGAGAGTTCAACTTTGAGAATTTTTTTCTCTTTGACACATGTACACTTAATATGTACTTGATCAACACAAGTATAATTTTTCAAACAGATCTTGTTACATAACATAATTTTACACTTGCAACATGTTATATCTAGTAATTGATCCAGTTTTGATTCCTAGGAAGACACGCCTTAGAAGCTTTCCCATGTGCTATATTTCTGAACTTGTTCCAGAATAATTCAATTTTCTCCATTAAAGTTTTCTTTTCAACAGCCAATAGAGGTTTAAAAAGAGCATTTGCTTTCATCCACTGCTGAAAAACAATATCTGCTAGTAGCCGAGAGAGGTTTCTCACTGAAATATTTCTTCTAAAAACAAAAATATTTAATATCTTACAAAACTCATGTATACCAATAAAAAAAAAGGAAAAAGCTATTATGATGTATAATTTACTTCATAATAAATTTTGAGTTTCTTGATTATTACCTGGTAATATCTTTATCTGGAAGTAAAGAGAGTCTTATGATTTTTTAAGCAGTCATAGTTAATTTATTATAAGAATTTAAATTTGCATGATTGCAAATAAAAAATTGAAATCTTTTTATTTATTTTTTAAACCATGAAAAACTCATAAAAATATAATTATGTAATATGCCATAATAGTCTAAAAAAAACTTCAACCCCCAAGTAAAATTACAACATCATTTCAGCCCCTAAGTAAAAATTACAACATCATTGTTAAGAAATATACTTTCAATTATAGTCATTTTGTTTGAACTTTAAAGACATTAATATTCCAATGAAAGTCCTAAATATTTAAGAAATTTATCATTTGTTATATTTTAACTGTCTTTTTGTTCAACCTTATATCCCCTTTTGCGCCGCGAAAATTTATTTTTCTCAGAAAATAAAACTATTCATGTTTGGTATATATGGTAAAACATAAAAAAACATATATGGTAAAACATAAAAAAAAACTTTTTTAGATTTCAATAATTTAAAAAGTATGAACCACCCTTGCATTTTTACCTAAATCAACAATTTTATGTACCCAAATATTTATATATATATATATATATATATATATATATATATATATATATATATATATATATATATATATATATATATATATATATATATATATATATATAGTACTGTTTTTGTTATTATAACAACAAAATATAATTTTTTTAATAAACAGGAAATGATAATTATCTAATGTTGCTGTTAGCAACTATTGTAATCTATAATATTTTAATGTTGCTGTAAGCAACTATTGTAATATATATATATATATATATATATATATATATATATATATATATATATATATATATATATATATATATATATATATATATATATATATATATATATATATATATATATATATATATATATATATATAATATATATATATATATATATATATATATATATATATATATATATATATATATATATATATATATATATATATAGTACTGTTTTTGTTATTATAACAACAAAATATAACTTTTTTAATAAACAGGAAATGATAATTATTTAATGTTGCTGTTAGCAACTATTGTAATCTATAATATTTTAATGTTGCTGTAAGCAACTATTGTAATATATATATATATATATATATATATATATATATATATATATATATATATATATATATATATATATATATAAATATATATATATATATATGTATATATACAATATACAATGTATATATATATATATATATATATATATATATATATATATATATATATATATATATATATATATATATACAATTCTATTTGTAAACACCCCTGCTTTACTTTCTTGCTGTAAATATAAAGATGTTTAAAAATATTATTTTGGTTTAAATTAATATTTTTCAAACGGTTTAAACCATGATTTAAACCATTGTATTAATCCATTTAATTTAAATCTAATAACCCTGAATAATATTGTTGAAATATAAATACAAACTAATATTGAGTGAATACAACATCATACATAGCAACATCAAACATAGTAACAGAACTTTTAAACTTATTAATAAGTAGTTGAAATAAAGTTGAAATAACAATCTTTAAAAACGTTATAAAAAATTATAATACCATTTCTTAATATGTTTCAAATAATTTATTGAAACATTTTAAATATTTGACTTTTTATTACTTTTTTTAAAAATTATCATTCATTACCTATATATAGTATACTACATATAGCACATATGTATATATGTATTATATATAGATTGATATTCTACTGTTAAATATTTAATGCACAATTTATGAAACTGATATTTAGGAAATTGAATTGTTGTTTTGCATATCACTTTAAAACTTAACAAATTATACTGAAGACTATCATACAATATTATTAATGCAAGTTTAGCTCTGGAATTTTTTACTCAAAAAGTTAGCCACATATTTGATAAACATGCCCTATCTATGCATAAAAAAACATGAGGGAGAAAATGCCCTTTGTTAAACACAAATATTAAAAAATTGTTAGGAGAAAGAGATATTTTTCTTAAGATAGCCCATACAATTAAAAATTAAAAAGATAGGTTGAAACAACTACATAAATGCTGTAACATTGTAATTAAACATGCAAAATCTAAATACTTGAAAATAAATCAAAAATATAATAGATGAAAATAACCTTAAACCTAATAAATTTTAGAAATCCATAAAATAATTATATTCAGCAAAGAACAATATCAGTCTGAAGCTATTTTCAAATAAAAATTTATGCGACTATTACTAGACAGTCATTAAATAAAATAAACAAAAAGTTTTTTCATTACTTAATTTAACTTGAAAACCTTCTCATGATCTTTAATTAAGGACAACCAAAACCTTTCATTTTTCCTAGGTTTCATGCATTTTTGCAGAATGCTTTTTAAAATTACTTAAAAAGAATACAGCAACGGGTACTGACAGTCTTCCTGCTTGTTTACTCTGCAACAGCAATCTCTAAACAAGTTACACATTTAGCCAATCATTCACTTAAAACAGCAACAGTACTAAAATCGTGGAAAAATGTAAAAACAATGCCAATTCATAAATCTGGGCCAACTGGTAAAGAAAATTATTGTCCTATATCAATCTTACAAACTTTATTTAAAATTATGGAAAAAGCTATCCATTATCAGCTCTAAGATTATCTTGATAGTAATGTTATGTTGACTAGTTCTCAGTTTGGATATCGCAAATTAAAATCTACACAATCTGCAGTTATAGAGCTAACTGACAATATAAGGAAAAATATTGACCAAGGAAATCTTGTAGGCAGTGTATTTGTTGATTTAACGAAGGCTTTTGATATTATGAGCCATTATCTTATTATTATTAAAATCAAACCATATCGAATATCTGGTAATGAGTATGAATGGTTTGCAGCTATCTTTTTGAAAGAAGTCAAAAGGTTTTTGTTAATAATAAATATTCTAAAGAACTTTATTTAACAAGCGGAGTACCACAGGAATTTATCCTAGGACCACTATTGTTTGTTTTATTTATAAATGATTTGCCTGAGTGTCTTACGTCAGCAAAAATGATATTATATGCAAATGATGCCTTCATATACTATAATCATAAACATCTTAAGACTATTCAAGAGTGTCTAATATCGGAATTGTAAAAAAAAATTAATATCGTAAAATCGGAATTAAATAGTATAGCAAAGTGCATTAATAATAATGAACTAATAATTAATCTGTATGTGGTAAAAGTGGAAGCAATGCTATTTGGATCTGCAAAAAAATAAAACAAGAATATACTTTGTTTAAGTTACGAACAAGAAATAATTAATTTTGTAAAATCATATAAATGCCTAGGATGTAAATTGGATCCAACGCTTTCTTTTTTACAGCAACACACAAAGCCAAACTAATTTCATTTGACAGAAGAGCAAAAGATATAATTAGTAGCCATCACAATCTTAAGAAGATTGAGAAAACCATCATAAGAGAGTCATACTTATTTTTAAAAAAGTGTTTAAACAATGAATTTTATGAAAATTTTACTAATCACTTCAAAACCATTAAACATAAGAAATATACCAGACAAGGAATATTGCTGAGACTTCTGAAAATAAAACTCGAAATGACAAAACCCTTTTTACTTTGCAGGAGTAAAATTTTTAAACAAATTACCTTCGGACATTAACAAATTACCTTCGGACATTAACAAATTACCTTCGGACATTAGAAATATGGCAGAACTAACATTATTTAAAAGAAAACTAAACAACCAATTTTTTTTTAAAGCAGCATAAATGTACACATTACTTATTCTAATTTTTCTACTTTTTTTACTTTTTGTTATATACGGATTTTTGTTTTAAGTTTTAGTTTTTAAAAAGGACACATGTTGATAATAGTTTTTATAACTAAAGGTGCATATCCTGTATAAATATCATTTTAAACTTAGACTTAAGTTCACAACATCGCATACCATATAATATTTTACCAAAATCATTTTGCTAAAAATCATATTTAAATATCCTGAAAAGCATTTTCAGGATTGGTGGACTTATAAGTAAATCATATGACTAAGTCATATTTAACGTTAGTCAAAGTCAAATCAAATGTCACATCAAATGTCATACCTAATAATAAATTATGTTTCATTTGATGATTATAAGATTATTAATAATTATGAGGTTTTAAAAAAACCATATTTATCAAACTAATAATTAAACATTACCTCTAGTTTTAGATTCATGTTCTTGAATAATAAGAAATTGACGATAATTTTCAACTCTAACAATTTTAGGTTTAGGTGGAATTGATTCTGTTTCATAACTTTGTGCCAATATTATCCATGTTTGCTTTTCACCAATATCAACTCTTTTGCACTCCCGAATAAATGTATACTACATTTTATCAAGGTCCTTTTAAATAAAATTTAATAGATAATAAACATAGCCAGGATAAATTGGGTGTAACATGGCTATAATAGTCTGGGTGTAACACCTATGTTACACCATATTACTTAGGCTAAATTAGTATTAAAATGTTCAAAAACTAAAAAAAAAAAGTTTAATCGAGTTTAATTCAAAAAACTTTCAAAAATTTATTTAAATTTTTCTGAAATTAAAAATAAACCTTTGCAAATTATTATTTTTTTTTTAACTAAATTACTCTTAAAAAGATTGCAAGCAACCACTATTAAGTTGGGAGTTATTAGAAAGCAAAGAATAGAGTTAAAGACCAAGGAAACAATTGATAGGAGACTTGAAGAGTTTTAGATTGTATGAGTCAGAAAAACATGAAGTAAGAGAGAGCTCCAAAGAGTTGAAGTACGGGGAAAAAAACTAGATGAATAGAAGTTTTTAGCGCTTGCAAGGAAAAAACAGTAAAAGGATGCAACTTTATTGAACAATAAGTCAAGCAAGAATAAGTTTTAGAAGGTTGATGGAACTAGAGAAAATAGCTTGCTTGAACAGCAACCACAATAGTTTTTGTAGAAAAGAGAAAGAGATAAAACCTTACGAATATGGGAGAGGCTTAAGTTTGGCAGATAAAGCAGGTCCATCTACCTTTGCAATGCATTTTTTGACCTTGTCTAAAAGAAAAAGAGCATCATTAGATGAAGCAGTCCAAATATGACAACAGTATTTTTTAGAGGGGCGTATTAGATTTGTAGAAAAAGGAGTTAGATATTGGCAAGCACAATAACAAGATGCAACAATAGCAGATGATAACTTTTGCAATGGATTGTATATATAATTTCTCCGATTAATTAGTAGTGAATAAAAAAACAAGAAGTTATAAAGTAAGAGAACTCAATAATAGGATTGCCAATCATTAATACAGAAATATTAGCAAAATAGCAATAGTTGTTTGCAGTAAATAACTCAGCTTTGTTAGAGTTAAAATTCACAGACTAATGCAAGCTTCAAGCTGTTACAGAAGCGAGATTAAACTTAAGATTGTCTGCCTGTTCTATGTAATCAAAAACAGAAGACTTCTTGCCAAGACAGGAGTATAAAGTTGAGTCATCAGCAAATGGAGCTTTGTTAAGATGTAAGATTGTCAGAAAAATCATTAATGTAGACAAGAAATAAAACAGGACTAAGTTAGAAACTTGAGGTACCCCAGAAGTTATTGGAATTAAAGAAAAACACTGGCCTTGGAGGATGCCTTGTTTGAAATGAAAATTGAAAGAAATGTTTTGATAATATCAAACATTTTCTCAGATACATCATATGAAGCAAATAAATGGAGAAGACCAGCATGCCAAACTTTGTAGAACGCTTTAGATATGTCAAGAGCAATAGCCACTAGCCTCGCCCATTCGATCCAATGCAAGATAAAATCTTTTAGTCATAGCAGTTAGCAAGTCAGTTGTAGTGTTTGAGGATCAAATACTGTATTGATTGTCAGAGAGTAAGTTATTAGACTCAAAATCAGATGTTAGGAATTTGAATATAGATAATAGAGAAATGACTGATCGGATAATAGTAAGGTAAGAGTGTTTGTCAGTTTTTAAAAATTGAAAGGAAAACAAGATTCAGTCAAGCACTAATTAAATAGTTTAAAGAGATTTAAAGTTTGTTTTGGAGAACACTTTTGTAAGAATATGTCAGTAATGTTGTCTGGACCAGAAGCCATAGAAGAGTTTAACTGAGATGTTTAACTCTTCTTATGAGCTTTAGTGCTAACATTTTAGAGCCAGAGCATTCAGTGTGATGAGCATTAAAGTCACCAATAACAACAATATTGGTAAAAAGATAAAGAGAAAGGCGTTATTCAATATGATCAGAAATTACATCTAAAAGAGTGTGGTAGGGTGGTCCATTTTAAACTTTTTTTTGAAACTTTAATCGGGGTTTTTACCAGTGATAACACTTGATCTAAAAATGCTAAATACCAAAAATTTTGCATATAGGACAATTTTTAGATCCCTCACAAAACGTTAGAAATTATATTAACAGATTGCGCAAGTGTTGTGCAACATATTATCCACTAATTATTATTGTTACTTAGTTGGGTTTACACAACTTAATTAATAATCATTAAAAAATAATTATACAAAGTTTTATCAATTTACGACTATTTGTAGATATCCCACAAAAGATTTATTCAAATATCAATAAGGCTATCAATAATTAATAACATTACTGAAATGTTATTTCTTTATTTGTTGAAAATTTATTTTAATTGATTTCTGCGAGTTATATGCTCCTTTAAGGCTGTTTTGATGTAACTTGAGCAAGTTGTTCTCTCTCCACTGGATCAAAACATTTGTCTTTGATGTCTCCTATAAGCTTGATATCTTGCTCTGCAATATCATTGACACAAGAAAGATTGCATACAAATTTTTTCGCAGCGTTAAAGCCCTCCACACTCTAAGTTCTTTTATATTCTTGTTAATGAAATTAACAAGAATATAAAAGAAAGGTTCAGCTGTTAGAAAGGTTCTTTGAACCTTTCTAACAGCTGAACTCTTAATGATTAAACTCTAACAGCTGAACTCTTAATGATTTGTTCGGACCACAAAAAGATGTTGCTTTCTTAAAGAGCTTTGGAATATGATGCCTACATTCTTCTTTAAACCTTTCTAACAGCTGAACTCTTAATGATTTGTTTAGACCACAAATAGAATTAGATGTTGCTTTCATAAAGTGCTTTGGAATATGATGCCTACATTCAAGTTGGAGTAGAGAACGATCAATTTGCTTTTTAATTAAAATTGCAGCTCCATTATATGCTCCACTGTTTGCAGATGTTGCATCATAGACAAGTGCAACAACAGATGCTTTTAATAGCCATTTATCAATTAGGTTCATCACTGAACAACAATGCGTTTGACCAGATCTGTCAGCAATTTGAGGAGTACCTAGCAATTTAGGAGATGGCCCTGCATACGCAGCAAGTCGCGCTTTTTTTTTTCCAGTTGCTTGCTTTAAAACTTTTACATCGTAATGAATTTCCAAAAATTCAGGTGGAATCTAAGTTTCTTCAATTAATTTTGCTTCTTCAATTCTGTTAGCTGATCTTGCTTTATGAACTGATGTTTCAGAAAGTATAATATCATTCAAAGCTGCTCCACCTACTGCTAAAAACTTTCCCAAAATAAGTAGCTGTTGTCTTTCACTAATACCAGATCCATCAGCAACTGTACACGTTTCTTATAATAGTTGAAAGTTTGAAATTTTCAGCATTATTGCAGACTTACAATGATGGTTTTGTTTCTCTTTTCACTGAAAAATTTTCATCTTTTTCATCTTTTTCCGTAACAACTGAAGAAAATTTGGCTCCCTCGTTGACTCCATTATCATCAGTAATGTATGAGCAAAATTCAAGATTTTTGAATTGCTGTTTCTTAATATGAAACAATCCCTTTCTTTTCTTTCTTTCGTGATGCTGTAGTTTGATGTAATATTGTTGTTCTTTTTCAGCAAGTATTTTGTCTACTCAAGCCATTGAGCCCAACTGAGGAAACTTTCATTGGTTTTTGAGGAATTGGTTTTTTAAGAATTTATGCAGTAGTAGTGTAGTGGTAGAGCGCTTGCATAAGGAAGAGGTTCCAAGTTCGTAAGCTACTTCCTTTTTTTTCTTTCTTTCGTGATGCTGTAGTTTGATGTAACATTGTTACTCACAAGTTGATTGCGATACTACCACGTCCCTGGTAGTACCAAGCTCAACTCGTTTCTCCACGGAGCGACCTTGTTTGCCAAAGTTCGTGTTTCAGAGTTGTAGAGTTAAGAGAGGGTTAAAACCACAAAAATGTAGTCTCCTCGTCTGTAGTGACCTTCTCGACCTTGAGGAGGTGAATTAACAAAAAAAAATTAATTAAAAAAATTTCCAGTCAATATGCCACTCGTCATTACCAGAGTGTTTCAGCAATGTGTAACTGTCTGTATGTGATATATCAATTTCAATGTAAATGATGTAGTTTATTGCTTTACTTTTCTTTCTTGTCTTCTGCTATCAGGAATTTTTTCAGTATCTCATATTCTTTTACCAAACAGACAATCTGACCAGCACAGTCCTTCCTGCATTACTTCGTTGGAATGCGAGTAGGTATTGCTAACTAGATGATTTTCAATGAGTCTTGTTTTTTTTCTGGGATCATTTTCTCTCTCAAATAGATACTTTTGCAATATAGCTCTATTCAATGGAAACTTTCCTCCTTTAAAGTTTTTTAAGGAAAAGCCAACAATCCAATGGTTTAAACAAGAAGAATATCTGCTTTTTTTAGCTGCAATATTTTTGTTTATAGCAGTAGCTAGAATATGTATTGAATCTAATGTTTTTCTCCTGATCTGAGTACTGTCTCTTCTGCTTCAATAGATAAAATACTTCAAAATAATTCAAAATTTCCTAAATTTTTACTAGGTCTACCAACCATCTTTGGTATGGGAGCCATTGCCATGGTTTAATACAAGTTTGAAGCTTGTAAAATAAACACTGCAAGTAACTATATGTTTAGATATATACTTTGCAATATTGAAATGATATAGAAAGGATCATTAAAAACTTTGTAAATTAAACTTATTAACGTTACGGCATGTTTTTAAGAACAACTATTGTCTCAAAAGTATTAAGAACTTATAACTTAATGACTTCCTTAAAATTCACAATAAATTTATTTAACATGTGATACCTAGAAATCCGGACAAAACTAAAAAACTTATAACTTTAAGACTAGCGTAAAATATAACTTTTTTGCATAATGAGACGTCATCAAGCACTTCTGGATGTAGACATCTTGATTGATCGCTTGGCCCGAAGGTATCACCAGGTGCTTCAACAGGCTGTCCTCGAACATAGCAATCCAAACAAGTGCCTTTGGCTCGAACTTGGACTTTCGCTTGAGTTTAACAGCTTCTGGAGTCATTTCGACGTCAGATGTGTAGAAACCAGCGTTTTCAGATAGCTCGTTATTGTTCAACGAAAACTAGGACTCGTCGTCGATGATCACCTGATTTTTCAGGAAAACTCTGGCTAGGTGGGCACACTTCGGAAGAACAGCTGACTTCTGTTGTGGAGTTCAATCCGGAAATTTTTCCTTCTTTTTGTATTTGATTGTTGTCTTGGTGCTAATTGTTTTTGATATGTGCTTTTGGCTGACACCATACTCGCGGGCTAGCTGATGCTGGCTAACTTCGTCACTATGATCGATTCGCTTTTTCAGCATGGTGATTCGCTTTGCATTCATCTTAATTGCCACCCGTCCAGTTCCACACTGTTTTTCAGGGCCTATATTGAGCGTCTTGCGCTGCAGAATATTATATAGGGTCGACCTTGATGCGCCTTCAATCATGAAGTGTCTCACAATCTCACTTTTCTTTATATCCGGATGCAAATCGATTAACGCGTACACGCGCTTTCTGAGGTCTTCCTGTTTTGAGATAATTTTCTTTGCCATTATAAATAATTGTTTGCTAAAAGATATATTGCAATTTGTAGATAATTAAATTTACTACAACGTAGCATAAGTTGCAACAATTTTGCAACACTCCTTAAACAATTTATGTCGACCGAACTTTTGTCCGGATTTATAGGTATCACATTTTATTTGCCTAAAGAGAATTAGGACTTTAGACCTAATGACTTCCTTATATGCAATTTCACAATATTAAATTTATAATGGAGCAAAAGTATCAAGATTATAATTTTGAAAAGTATTGGAATTACTGTGGTGTTTTGAAACAAATCTCTTGAAGGATAAGTACAAATAGTTGTAAATTAATAAATTTTTGTAGAATTAATCCTTATTGATTAACAAATAAATTGTGTGGACCCCACTAAGAAACAATAAAAGTTAGTAGGTAAAAACATGTGCAACACTTGCGCAATCCATTACTTAAGCTTTCAATAATTTGCGAGGGATCTAAAAATAGTTCTAAATTCTTACAATGAGCAAGTAAATCTAATAAACTTTGAAAGAGGTAAGAATTGATGGAAAGTTATTTCAAAAACCATGAGTATCTTTAAAAGATATATTGAAACAGATGGTGGTGATGGTTTTTATGTTTAATACTTTTTGTTTCTTTGGTCATGGCTTAAGTTAAAGAAAACTAGACTTATTCATAGATAGGGCATAGAATCCCAAACAATGAGCTATGCACTTGCTTTAGTCCTGCTAACTAACCCAACGCCATAACGGTACTCTATAATATAAAACATCATGGTGCTATTAATACTCATATTACATAGAGAATTAACAGCACCTTGTTAATACTTATATGTAATATGAGTATTAATATTTACAGCTGTTGATGGAATCGGCCTCTCTGAGAGCTACTATAGAGTTTTGGAAACCTTATTACCAGCCAACCTCAGAACTATTTAACTGAGTTTTAGAATTGTACCCTCATTAGGAGATAGCAGGAAGAATTTCATAGCTATTAAATAGGAGGCAAAAACTATCTATGAGTAGATTCAAAAATTTATGAGTAAAATCAAAAAGATCCAACATTCATCCTCTTAGACAGTAAACAATGTAACATTACATCTATGCTAGCCTAATAGATAAAAAAGGGTTATGAGGCTGGTCAACAGAACTATTCTACTTACCTTTAAAGTCTTTGCCTAGTAGGTCTTCTACAAAATAATAGCTGGGTGCAGTTGAGATCTGCCTAAAATGAGTATTTTTATCAAGACACCATTTCTAGCCTTTTCTCAGCCAAGAGCCCCAAAGTAGTGGAATTTGAAGTCAAAGTTTATTTCTTCTAGTCTTTGCCTTAAAAAAAATCCTACAGCAGCAGAATATGGGGCAGGTAGTACTGGGTTACATGTTATCAGAAGAAGGGTGATTGTGATGATCCTGAAATTTATTTGACTTGGATACTACTTTGTTATCTAAAATCTGAAGGTAAAATTGAAGAAATTAAAGCTTATATAATAGTATTTTATTGCGTGCTTGTAAAAAAATTGAAAAATACATTTCTGTTTTACATGTTTTTTAATATGACTGTTATAAACAATATATGTCTTAGACATTAGTAGTCAGAAAAGAAGATCATTTTTATGGGTGGATTTTCAAGTTTAAATATGGTGCCAGAAGTGTTTCTCTTACATAAAAAACCAATCATTGTAAGCTACACTGGAATGGAGCAAAAGAAGGAGGGAAAGGAGAAGAACATTAGTATTAAAAAATTATATTTAGTACTTTGATGGCTAACACCCTATACATCCTGTCTATATCAATAAATTTGCAAATTCTTTATTTCACTCAAAATTTAATCTGCGTTGTCAATGAAAGCTGTTCCAAACTCTGTTGTCAAAAAACATAGCTTTGCACTTGTCTACATTAAAATTCTTGTTATAGGTGTGGGCCCTTTGACTTGATGGTCAAGATCCTTTTGGAGAAGTTGGTAGACAGAAGTGTCTTTGATAATAGCTATTACCTTTGTCTCTTTGGAAAATAGAATTTAGAAGTGACAAGTGAGGCCTGGTTTGTACAGAATCTTGTAGAATTCCACTGAGGACTTCAAACCAATCAGAAAAGATATTATATTTTAAAATTCATTGAATGCTGTCAGTTATGAAGGCTCAACAACTGCATAATATTTCCATTAATTCTTTCGTCAACATGCTTTTTAAACTTCAATGCAATAAAGATGCGATTGACGCATGAAATCAAAAACAGTATCTGTTGTCAATAATGTTGCATCTTCTCTGCTAAGTAATTCCACTGCTAGTTTTTCTGGGTCTAATACGGTATGTAATGAAGCTAATCAGTGCCGTAGGAAGGTTTTTAAATATTTGAAATAACTAACTTTTAAACAAAAAGAATATTCCAAATTTTTTTATGTTCATATGTATTATGAATTTTAGGGTTTCCGGAGTATATTTCAACAGAACCGCATCTATTACAAATGCCTTCAACATCTCTTAAATTTAGAATTTTATGCCGGACAGCCAATTTACAAATTGATGAAAGATTATCTGGAAGATAGATATATTTTCAAAAAAATAAATAAAAATCTTTAATATAAAGAATAGGTCCTCCTATTAGAGTATTTTAATGCTTTATATTCCAATGTATTTGTGATTTTTATTCGATATTCTAACAATTTTTTTGAATACTTGAATAATTTGAAAATGAAAAGATATGATAATCTTTCCAGCAAAATATAATCTAAATAATTAAATAAAAATGAGATTTCCATTTTTTGGGTTATCCGTTAAAAACGATTGGAAACCCAAGATCAAAGCAAGTTAATCGAAAGCTGTAGCAAAATCCAAAAGTATCATGACAATCACTAGACAAGGTTCAAGTGCATTATATTGGCAAATTGGCAAAATTGATATTGGCAAAAGCCTTAATTAGATTTATGATGAGCAAACTTCCAAGAGCAAATCAGAGTTGATTGCTGTCAACCAATTAGTTGTGGTTTATCATATGCTTGAGCATAAGATCACTAATTGTTCTATTAAATTGCAGGAAACAGAGGTGAATGAGATTAGTAGTGTATAGAGGTTAAAGGATGGTTTCATAATGTACCTGAAATTTTGAGGACAATAACTTATTTGATACTGAACTGATTTGGAATGGGGCTAAGTTGCAGAAAGTTAAAGTGAAAAATGATACAATGCTGATCAACTGTCAGTAGTAATTGGCTGGGTTGAAATTTGACCAGGGCTGGGGCAAGGTCTGATAAGAAATAACTAGAGCCAGGGCCAGGTAAGTGATCGGGCCTGCAAAAACATTATTACATCCTAAATTATTTCTTTTAATCTTAAATTCATGTTATGTTTTATATATATATATTCATGTTTATTTATATACAAACATCATTATGATCAAAAATCAGATTGCTTACCTTAGTACGAAATACTATTTGTATATATATATATATATATATATATATATATATATATATATATATATATATATATATATATATATATATATATATATATATATATATATATATGTAGATAGATAGATAGATAGATATTGTATGCCAGCATTGGAAAAAAAAAGAAAACATATTTATATTCCTATATATTCATATACGTATGCATATATGGGTCTCTTACTTAACTGTATCCAAGTAGGTATGTAAGTTTTATTCCTTCTCATCAGTTTTTTATTCCTTCTCCTCAGTTTCAAGTCAATCCTCATTCTACTTCACGCTTTTTATCTTCTTGTGCAGTTATTATATTAAACAATAATCAATTTTTTTATCTTTTTTACAAAAACATCTCTTGTGTGAATAAATGTCTTTTTTATTATTGCAAGATGTCAATGTAAAAAAGTTCCTGTCTGATGCTAAGCTTCATTATTCTCAGTTTACTAAATCTTGCATATTATCTCAAATTTAAGGTTTATGTTGAGAGATTTAATGTTAGGTTTAGGGACTTAAGGTCAATCTTCAACATTAACTAAAGTAAGTCTAACATTCCATCTCTAACTCATGGGTCTGATCTTATTACTTTTCCCCAAAATAAGAGTTATTTGTAAACTACTAATCCTCAAATTTGACTCTGAATCTAATGGCCATATTCTTCCTGCCATTTTAGTTAAACAAATTAACCTATTGTTAGGCATCGAAATCAAAGTAAAGATTAGCTGCTTAAAACCAATCTTTACTCTGATCACTTTTTTGCTTGGGGCTTGCTGTGGCTTGTGGATTTATCTCCAAAAAAAACTCATTTACTGCAAACAACACAATACTGTTGACCTATATTAAAGATCTATATTCCTATATTAAAGAACTTACTCTTACTCTCACAAGGTCTGAAAACACATTGTAAATGTAGTTGGTCCTGTTTTATCTTGAGCCACTCTACCATTGCCGTAAGGCAATTTCTTTCTTTTCTTTTTAGAAGGCAATTTCTTTCTTTTCTTACAAATACTATCATGGTTGCTGCTCAAACGAGCTATCATTTAAAGTTTGATCAACTAAAAGTTGTTCTTGTTTGACTTATCATATAAGCAAAGAGGCATCCTTATATTGTTTCTGTTTTTTTATGCTATAAAAAATTTTAGTTAATATTGTTTTTTCCTTGCAAATCAATAAAAATCTCAAAACTCTGACTCATCTTAATGTTTACCTTACTTATGCAACCTACAATTACTACTTTAACAGTTTCCAAGTCTTTTAACCCTATCTTTTGTTTTCTAGTAATTCATAACTTAATAGTGTATATATGGCAGTATTTAATAAATAGTAAATGTATGCATGAATTTATAAAATATAAAGTATTATAAATTTCCTAGCCCTGGTATTAGGCCCTGCTAAATCTAATAATTTTGCCTGCACTGAGTTTGAAAAAAAGTCTTGTTTTTAACTGGGACTAGGACCCCGGTCACTTACTAACTGTCAGATTAACAAACTTTAGAAACCAATCAACTATGTTCAGATAAATTGAGCTGATCACACTTTTGTTTAAAATTGATGATTTATGATGTTTGTGGCTTTCTTCAAAGAAGTCTGAATGATCATCCTGGATTATAAAATCCCAGCAGAGCACGACAGAGGTTTTTTTTTGGAAAAATAAAAGAAATCTGGACAAATTTTTAAAACTATAAAAATTTTAATTGGAAAAAAAAAATAATATTAGGCAGTATTTGCCTAGTCATTAATATGACAAAAACAAGAGCATTATTCTTGAATGTATCTCATTGGTTAAAAACATAATAAAAAACAAATTCTGACTACAGGCATGGAAATGCAGAATATGTATTTATTTTACCATAAAAAAAGAAATATTCAACAAAAAGATACTGTAAAATATATAATTCAAAAAATTTGTGACATTTGGACCAAAGCAATAATTTTTGTTTCTGAGAAGATATAATCAACAAATTAAGAAAGATGATATAATTGTGCTTTGTAATCTTCTGTTTTATATTGCACATGATGAATATTTTTTTTAACCAATGTTTAGGTATATATTTAATGAGTTTTGAGGTCACAAATTTAGAAAAACATTAAAAAAAAAAAAAAGAACTAAGAGTGCAGAAAAAAATTCAAAGATGTTTGAAAAAAAGAGAAAACTGATGTTATTGATGTCAAAAAAATCACGCCACATCAAGTTGGGTTGTTTTATACTTGTTAAACAGGGATACACAAAACAAACACTGCATATATAAAAATTATTTATTACATATATAAAAAATTATTTATAAGTGCTACCACTATTTTGCAATGCTAAAGGTCCTAACCTAGTTATAGTTCACGTAATGACATTATTTCTATTATGCATCATCAGGCTTGTTGACAACTTATTTCAATTTTACAATATGTAAAATATAGTTATGACTATTTAGGATTGTTCAAAATAAATCTCTTTATTGTGCACCTTGTTACATCCTGAACAAACAAAAATTTCCTTTTTCCTATTTGACAGGTAACGAAATTTTATTTTTTAAAGACCCAAATTTGTTAAATAAAAAGAGTGAAATATTACATAAGTGCTGCCATTAAAACAAATTTCTTCTTGCCCAATTTGACACTGGCGATTAGCAGTTTTACTACTATGTTTCTTTTTTATTTGTTTTGTTTTGACGTCGGAACTCATTCTACTGCTGTTTTTGTATTTTGTATTTTTTAACAGTTTTTGCTTGATTTGTATAATATATATGGCTGAAGCTTGCAGATAGGCATGAAACTTTTAGTTCCATTATAAAGTTGTATTTTTCTATTTAATTACACTTTATATATATATATGTATTGATCTATTTTGTAAAAATTGCTTTTACATTATATTGATCACTCTCAAGTAAACAGGATTTGTATCTCAACCAGATACAATAATAAACAACAATATATATATATATATATATATATATATATATATATATATATATATATATATATATATATATATATATATATATATATATATATATATATATATATAAATTAGTAAAAAATCACTTAACAAAAATTTTTTTTATTTTACACTGTGTTTCATCAACAAAGACTCATCAGAAATGAATGATCAAATTAATAAAACTTCAATTTATACCAAAAAATTAAATTACAGGAAGTCACAAATGTTTTAACTACTGTAAATTTTCACACATTTGTGGAATTTGCTGACACTATTATAAAAAGAATTCTTTAGAAATGATTACTTATGCTTTTTTTAAATAAAAATATTTTTAAAAAAGGGGGGATTTAATGTAACTATTATTTGAGCTCACTTATTTTTATAGTTTTTTAGGAGAAACTTATTTTCGTGCCTGCATTTAGAAATCAATTCCAATTTTTTGTTCAACAAACATTCTTGGTTTGCATGTGTAATTATTTCAAATTTTTCTTGTAGACATAGTATGCATTTTTTGGAAATATCATTGTATGCAGGCGCTGTTTTAAAGATGGACCAATTCAGTATAAAATCATCAATATTTTTATCTTTTAGTTCCCATATATATTTTGACAGCATGGTGTCTTTTGAATACTTTTTATTTTTAAAAGATTGCTTATGATTGGCAAAACGTTTTTTCCTCTGTTATGCCAATATATTGTTTATCGGGTACATAAACCCGATAAACAATATATATTTTTATATATTGTTTATCGGGTTTATGTACCCGATAACAATATATAAAAATATATATTGTTTATCGGGTTTATAAATATATATTGTACGATAAACAATATTTTCTGTAGTTTTTTCATTTAGGATTTCTTTTTTATTTAACAAAGCATTATTGTGACTTTTTATAATTCTTTCCATATTTTTTGTGCAACTGTAGCTAACTTTAAATGTATTTCGATTAAAAATTTTATGTAATTTATTAGAGGGAGGGAAATGCTTATCGACCAATTTTAAAAACACTTTTCCTATGTTAGTGGAAACATTTTTGATGTATGGGGGGTTGAACCAAATTATATTTCTAGTTCTGTTCCGTTTTTTTGTATTCTTTTTATCAGGGTCAAATTTTAGCTCAAAATTTTCAAAACCACTTTTTTTAAGGGCATCTTCAAATATTCGTTTGGAGGAACTAAATACATTTTCATTAGAGGAGTTTTTGTTTAACCTGTTATTAATTGAAATCGGGATTTGTTTTAGAATTTGTGGTGGATGATTTGAGTTAATATTAATATACAATAATTCATCGTTTGGTTTTTTGAAAGGCTTATATGAATTTTCAGAGAGGTTAAATGTGACATCAAGAAAGTTCACAATTTTTAAATTTATGTTTATTTCGATTTGAAAGCCAATACTTTTTAAAATTTTTATAATATCTTTTCGAATCTTATCGAGCTGTGGACCAGATTTTTTACGCATTACTATTAAACCATTGTCGCGATAAAGGCCTAAATCATTTATATTGATTATTTTACTTAATAAATCTAAAATGTATAGTCCAACAAACTCACAAATTTCTGCTCCGTCATAACTGCCCATTGTCACATCAAAGCAGTCATGTATGTTTTTCTTTTTCCAAGTTTCCTTATTAAAGTAAAGTTTTTCTACAATGTTTTATTATACGGATTGTTTCTTCAGTACAATGTTTTATTATACGGATTGTTTCTTCAGTTTCAACTGTGTGGCTTTTTGCAAATTCAATTATTTTATTTAAAATATCTGCAGTTATTGAAGGGTAAAAATCATTAATGTCAAATTGAATAAATGTACAGTCATCTTTATTTTCGATTATGGAGAACCAATTTATAACATCAGTGGTATTTTTCCACTGTTGCAAATTTAATTTATTTCTAAGAATTTTATTAATTTTGTCCAATTTAATTTTGCTTACATGTCCAATCTCACTTTTTTAGGGAACCAATAACCTACAAGGAAGTTTGTTTTGAAAGTTTGGTTTATGGTCTTTTAGTTTTATAAAGGCTTGGGCAGGGGCAGTATATTCGATTCTGTTATCAAGGTTTATTTTTTTAGCAATACTTTGGGCTTCTAAATTAATTGCGCTTTCCAAATTTTTAGGGGCTTTCTCATAAGAACTAGTAATATTGTCACGTAAAATTTTTTTATAGTTTTCTGTTGTGAGTTGGTAAATGTTATTTGTTTTATCAGCAAAAACCAAAACATTTGGGTTTGATTTAATTTTTTTAACATCTAACTTTAATTCTGTTTGAAATTTATTTTTTATAGGGCAAAACTTTATTGTTTTAATTAAATGCAATAAGTCGTTTTCAAAATTTTCTAAATCAGGTATAAAAGGTGGGGCATTTTTTGTTTTAAATCCATGATTATCATTATCTTGGTTATTATTAAATACATCATCTGTGTTTATATTTGGGTTTAAGAAAAAATGGGCTTTCCAACGAATTCTTTTAATAAAATGCTCAACTTTTTCAATCAAAGAAACAGTATAACTTTTTTCATCTAGTATAGGTATATTTTTCAACGAGTAAGTGAAATTATGAGTTTCCATATTTACACGGAATGTAAAAATACAATTAAGAGTGCTCAACAAATGTTAATAAAAAGCCTAATATATATTTAAACAATTTTAAAAAAATGTATTCCACAAAATAGAGTGCTTAGTGTTCTTAAAAGAACAGAGAAATTATAAATTAGTAGAAAATCACTTAACAAAAAATTTTTTCATTTTACACTGTGTTTCATCAACAAAGACTCATCATAATTGCTCTGTTCTTTTAAGAACATTGAGCACTCTACTTTGTAGAATACATTCTTTTTAAATTGTTTAAATATATATATATATATATATATATATATATATATATATATATATATATATATATATATATATATATATATATATATATATATATATATATATATATATATATATATATATATATATATATATATATTTGGGCCTTAATGTTTGACAATAATGCTATTGGAATATTATTTATGTATATTTGTAATACACCAGGATAGTGGTTTCAATTATATTTATTTAACAGAGCACATTTTTAAAAATTGCTGTTACAAACTTAAAAATTCTTTTCAATACAAAAGTAAAGCTATTACTGCTAAACTTTCTAAATATATTATCAATATTCTAAAGATTATTGATAGGGCGGAACCATTTAAACCAGGAGGAAAGTTGTGTAACCTTTGTTTAATCAAAAAATATCATATCATTACACCATCCTTAAGACAATATGAATTAATATCAAAATAAACAATATGAATTAATATCAAAACGTTGCCATGAAAAAAAAAAATATATATATATATATATATATATATATATATATATATATATATATATATATATATATATATATGTTTAAGAAATTTGAAGTTCAAATATTTAACTGAATATTGAAAAGGATACATCTCTATTAGCAAGTGGAAAAGGAAAGTTGACATTCCAGTATATTACTGAAAAGTCATTACAACATATTTCTTGAAGTTCTAAACATACACAATAACATTTAAGAGCATGAAAGCCATATTAATAGTATTCTACAAAACATTATCTTAAACTAGGGTTGGACTGGCACTGAGAGGCCCAGGGGAGAGACATAGATAGGGCTTTTATGGTAGCAACAAACTTAGCAAAAATAAGTTAAACCCTTAATCAATATGTTTTTGTTTTAAGGGCATAGGATCCATTATTTTATTCAACATGTTTAAAATAAAATAAATACAAAATAAAACCATGTTTAAGATTTTAAAAATATAGTAATTATAAATTGCAGTGTCGCACCACTTTATTTGCTGCACATTATTGCCACACTAAAATGGGTTTATGGTTATTATAACCAAATACAATTTGTATTTTATTGTTTACAGAACATAACTACTAACACGAAATCAAAATTCAAAGATTTTAATTTTGGTTTTTATAATATAATGTTAGATTTTATTATAATATAAATTTTTTTGAATTATTTAAAAAAAATTTCTCAGAAAATTGTTTTATTGGAAAATGAGAAATTTTTTATATTAAACCATTTTACTTTAATTAAAGCTGAATTCCAATTGTATTTCACAATTTATTTTTTATAAAACAAAAAACTGAAATATGTTTACTAAGAAATAATAACATTCTAAAAAATAAAATCTTCAGCCCCATTAAATATTTCTGAGCCTCTCTGGTTGGGAAGTACTGGTTTCTTATAAGCCAGTGCTTATTATTATAACTATTATTACTTTCTGAATGTCCTAATAAAATAATAGTCATAAGGAGGGGGGCCCAAAAACAATTTTGCACCAGCCAGAGTCCTGGACTTATATAAAATATATACACATGACTTGATAAAAACACATAATTTATTGTATTAAATGAATTTTTTAGTTTTTTATTCAAGAAAGTTTACTCTACCACTAATAAATAATATAAGGCTGCTTTACGATGCCTTTGTATATTTTATTAAAAACTTCATATTTTAGAAATAACCATATTTATTGTATCGTCTTTGCAAAATTTATGTATATAAACAATAATTAGTTGTTAATATTTTGTATTTTTGAGTTTTATTTGTGCTCCTTGATTTATAGTGAGTCCAGGACATTTAGACATAGCAGGGGCCAGAAAGAAATCCCCTCAACCTCCCTAACCAGCCGACCCGGTCTTAAACTGTAGCTTTTTATTTAACTATTAATTTTATATTTAACAATAATACTCATTATTTTTTAAGCAATAGAGTAAAAACTGTAAAAAAGTATAATAACCTTTGACATAAGTATCCCAATGCTTACGATACTCTAGATCCATATAAACTTTTTGACAAGTTTCTGTGTCGCAATTTATAATCCCTATCACCTTGTATTCATACAATCCAGAACTCTAAAATTTCAATAAACTAAAAGCATTTTTAGCTGCCTAGAATATAAAATTCAAAAGAATTTTTAAAAAAACTATTCAAAAAAAACTACAAATATTAGAGTTTTTTAAAGCAATAGTAAAAAGTTTTATGCATGCAGAATCTATGCAAAATCAAATTGAAAAAAAATAATGGAAGAGCTTTTATTATTACACCTCATAATATAAATTAAAGAAGTAAACCTCTTCGATTTTTCGATATATTTTTACATCCGAAAATTGAACAAAAAGTTCATAGTTTTCAAGTATTGGGTTGTCTAATTCGTTTAATGCATCTTCAAAAGCATTTTCTGCAAACATTTTTAATTTTCTAAACCTAAAAATCAATAAATATATTCTAAACTACATTATTTTACAATTCAAGGATGTTTAAAAATAGTATAATTACTAATGATGCGTAACACCTAATAATAATGATATTACTAATAAATTATAACAACTCGATAAATCATAACATTAACAATAATAATTATAATTATAAATAAAATAACATTAATAAAAATTATAATAATAAAAATGGTATTAATAACAATAAAAATAAAGATAATAATAATAAAAATAACAATAAAAATAAAGGTAATAATAAAAATAAAGGTATTATTAAATATATTGACATTAATTAAAATCAAGGTAATAATAATAATGATAACATTAACAATGATATATTTTAATACTATACATAATAGTATTATGTATTACTATTTGTTCTAAATAGTGTGTTTTTATTTTATTGAGATAAATATACTGACAGTTTTAAAAAAATTAGGGAGATTGTTCTAAGCATTGGTGCACTGATGTTTAATTAATTTGCTGCCAAATTTTGTTGTCCTAATATGTTCTAAAAAAAAAATTGTTGCATGAAAAGGATCTTAGGAGAATGAGAATGTTTGTTACGTATTCGAGAGAAAAAGTTTTTAAAGGATAGTGGATGTTTATCATGAAGATAATTCCATACAAATAAACAAGAGTATTATTAACATCCAGATTTATAACTTATATAGCAGAGAGACATTGTTAAATAGCTAAATTTAAAAGTAAATAATTCTAAGGGCTTTAATTTAAAAAGAAATAAGTTCCTTTAAAAAAAGTTTTTTTACACCAAATCTGACACGCATACTAAAGGTACGATTCTAATATGGCATTATAAATGCTCATAAATGCTTCAAAATTTACGAAATGTCTGATTTTGGCTAACATTCCAATTGATCGACTTAGCTTAGTCTGTAAGTAAGCTTGATAAGGCAAAACACCTAAGTACCTCACAGTTTTTGACGAAGTCGATATTTTTTCATTTAAGTTAAAAGTGCAATGTTCCTTGTTTTTTTTGGGTTTTGTAGCGTTTTCTTTGCTCTTATTAAAATGATGTATATATATATTAAAAATAAAAGTAATGCGCTAACTGAATAATTATGGTAACAAATTATAAAGAAAGAAATAACTTAATTATGACCAATACTCAAACAACTTCGAAAAACATTTGTTTGCGGACCGTTTGTAAGCAAGATTGCAGACCAAGCTTTTATCGTTGTCAAGTGATAAGGCGAAACGGGTCGTAAAAACTTAAATTTTTTAAAATATAAAATGCATTTTGACAATAGCTGGCAATAGAATTTTGCTCAAGTAATCTAAATAACGTATTTAAGTTTTGTCCATTTTCTGACAGCAACAATGTGCGTATAGTTATAATTTTTTTTAAGCGTTTAATGTCAAATAAAAAAAAATTTAATTATTTGTAAATAAACGTTTGTTTGTTATATATTAGTCAACATTATCATATTAACGAATATAATTTCAACCATTGACAAAACATGTGACTTTGAAATAAATTTAAAATAAACTTATATCACAGAGTTATGACGATTGAAGTTTTTTTTTAAATAATAGTTAAAATTTTGTGTTCTTTTTTAAAATTTTCATCAATCATCTGCTGTGTAAATGCAAAGTTATTTAAAAAGTTTAAGAAACTTTTCGATAGAATGTTTTCTACAATAATGTATTAAAAAAACTAGTTTCTGCGCCATTAGGGACTTTCATAAGGGGTGGTTTCGGCATATGAGATTTCGACGTCATCTTCATAGGGGATAAATGCACATAAACAAAATCAATCTCAGTTGTTAAGAGAATGTTTTTTTTCAATTAAGAAGATACAATGGATAATTTTAAATAAAAAACAATTTTATAAAATGATTTTTAGACCATTGTTCCTCTACAAGTTTCACCTTACACGAGATCAGAATATATAAATTTAAACAGTATCCTTTCCGTGCATAAAAATCAAAACAAAAAGGATAATGTAGGTACGTGCGTAACAATGAGTTACAGCACTGATTGTGTAATCAAAATCTTCAACCATTTTATCAAAGCGTGCTTAGAGTTTGAGTTGTAAGAATGTATTTTTTTGTGTTATTTTTTAGGATTTTATATCAGCATAGACTTTTTTTGAAAGGTGGAGTTAAGAGTTAAACTTCATTTTTGGATAGTTTTTTTTTTGAAGTTACAACCGCTTTTATTGAATTTACTTTTCTTAAAAACTTCGTTGTTGATCACACGTCAAATTAATATTGAAGAAATGTTGAGAACATTTTTAAAACTATTGAGAAAGATTTAAAAACTTATTTTCTACGTGCATGCAAAATTTTATCGAAAAAGATTATGTAGCAGACACCTAATTTTTTTGTAGCAAAATATGTACCTAATTTAAAATATTGTAAATAAAGCAAAATATTGCGCTTCTAGTAGCAAAGTTCTATAACAAAACTACCGTTAGCCGGAACTGATATTTTAAAACTGGTCGCAGTTTTTTTAAGCATTCCTTGTAATCAAATTTTGTTGTTTAAATGAGCATAACTTTTTGTAGAATTAATATTTTGATATGAAATTTTCACTACTGTAATGCTGAATTTAGCCTCTTTTCAATGATATATAATAATCAATAATAAAAATAGTTTAAAATTTTTACACACGTGCCTAGATAATGACGTTTTGTAGTCAAAGTTTTCTTGGACTCTACAAGCATCCCGCCTTCAACTATCTTTTTAATCAGAGAAGACTCAATGTATTATTTTATCACTTCATTTATTTTTAAAAATTATACTTTGATTATAAGTAAAAGCAGTTTAGGACAGCCAAAAAAACTGTGACTTTTAAAATGGATTTTAGTTCACCTGATGTTCACGTTGCTTGTTAGTTATAAAAATCTTATGGAAAAATTCTTCCTGTTGTAGTTTTATTTAAAAATAAGATTCTACCGATATTTTGAATTGCTGGTTTCAATAATATTATTTTTGAGTTGTTGGTTTCAAAAAATGTTTTTATGTCCTTTTATTGTTATTATTTGTAAAAAAAAATGTCATGAAGCAAAGGAAAAAATATCATGAGTTCAAAAATGATATTGTCAAAGTAAAAGACTTATTTTCTATGACCCGTACTAACCAAATCAAACTAATATCAGTACTCTTTAAAAAAAATGAACACAAAACAGTTATTGTCATAAACCTAGAAAATTAGAATTTCCAGAAATATGTTATAAAAATAAAAAATAATATTAAGTCAAAAATAAAGGAAATAAACTTTTGAAATGCATTGTTACAATGTTTTATCTTCATGTGTAAAATCTACATCACTATCTCTACTATCCTTTTGTAAAAATGCCTTCTTTTTGATGCTTTTTCTTTATAAAAATGCGTTGTTATTATGTTAAAGAAAACTAAACTTATAATACTAACTTCTTCAGATCACAAAAAAAGTTTACTGTGAGAAGTGATATTATTTGCATAACGGAAAAAAAATTTTTACTGCTACAAAATCTACTAAAAACATTATTATACTAAAATTTTTATTTAAATAATAACAAGAAATGTGTTCAAGCAAAGAATCTATCCTTTCAACTTTCAACATCATTTCAACTTATTTACAATGATATTCAACAACATATACAAAGAAATTTAACTGAAATAAATATTATCATTGAGAAAAGATACAAAACTGATCCTAATAAATATATAGATTATAATGAAATTTAGAAAAATTCAGACTGATGGCTAAATAAAGTAACTTGAGTCGAAATTCTTGTTGTGCTTATTTTGGAAAAAATTCAAAAGCTTAATGTACCACACTAGTTTTCACTATCTGGTATTAAATAATATAGATATGTAAATATTGCTGAAAAAATACAACTTCTGTGTGCTGAAATATCATTATACATCAAATACCATAATACTTATTCAGTTTGTGTATTATTATAGTGAGGAAACTCAAGAGTTTTGAAATTAAAATTTGCACTTTGAAATTGTCTTGAACTTTTTGAAATTCTGCACAGTCTATAGTCATTTAAGTTAAACGATGTCCATTTTTGACAAATATTTTGCGAATTCTTTTTCGAAAAATAAGATAATCTGGTTGAAGTACAACATTGTCAAACAATGACATAAAATACTATCCATGCAACAAAAAATATTAGTTGTTCATTTGGAAACTGGTAAAACATGAGCTATAACAACAATGTATGAGTACAAATTATTAAAAAAAAAAAATTAGTTATTTTATCTATGGCTCAATTACCAGTGCCTTTACAATCTTAATACACAATAGTAAATATGGACTAGTAATATCAAATAAAACATTGTGGTTAGATAAAAGGTATTGTCATTATAACGGATTATTTTTGATTAATGTATTAGGTTTTAATAACTTTGTTGATAAAGATTTACTTTTCACTTTTAATAATAATTGATTATTAAATTTTGGGAGAACTTTTACTTTTATATACAAACTCTTTTTTTTTTTCCTAGTATTTTTCTGCATTACCTTTTTCTTGTCTAGTTTAATGGTTTATTTTTTTATAATGAAGAAAATAACAAAACTAAAATATTTTGTCATTATTTAGTCTATTATATTAGGATAACATATTTTGAAATTATTCTTTAAGAAACCTTTTAGGTAATAGGAAATAGTAGGAGGAGTTTCTTGAAGATTTGAGTTGTTAGCAATATCTAGCTTTATTGTATACCATTTCTATTTATATTTATCGGAAGGTTTTGGTTCGTGAATGAAAAAAGAATTATTAACTAATAATGATTAATAACAGATTAAATTAATCTGTTTGAATTTAATTTTTCATTTTTTGCATAAACTTTTATGAATAACATACTCAGTATGTTATATCAGTATTACAGTATGATACTGTATCATATCAGTATTATGTCTATATCAGTATTACAGTATACTGTAATACTGATATAGATTATAGATGTTACTTTTATCTGAACTCTAATCTTCATAAAATTAATCCGTTCGACCAATTTATTGAAGTTAAGAAGATTTAACTAAAATAATACTTTATTTAAGTCCCATCTCCTTTTTTTTTGTACCAACTTTATTGTAACATAAATATAAAGTATAAAACCACTTTATATTGTTAATATCTTTTTTATAATAGTTATTTCAACAAAAAACACCCAAATTTTGACTATCAAAGTCATTTACAAAATCTAAAACAACGAAAAACCTTTTATAATTAACTAAACAAAGCCGCCATTTCGTTCATTTATCCCCTATAAAAAAAGTCATACATAAAAAACCGCACGCTGTGAAAGTCCGTAATTCCATACCTGCATTCTAGTCTTTAAACATTTCGTGCTTATTTTACTTGAACTAAAAAGTTAATTTAATAAAGATGTCCTCGACGCGTTTTAGAATTGTATTTATATCTAATTAAGTTGAGAGTTAACTGAAAAAAAAAGAAGGGAGCTAATGCGTAAGAAAGCGGTTAAAAAAAGACTTAATAGGCTGCATTTGTCAAGAAAACACGGACTTAAAAAAACTCCAAAGCACCTGTGTTTACAAAAAAAAAACTAAATAAATAGAACGTTTTTGAGCATGAAGAAACAGTTTTTATTTACAGTTAAAAAATTAAGTTTACAGTTTGAAAATTAAGTTTTGGTTGATGGAACAAGTTAAAATTGATTGTTAAGCAGCAACCATGATAACTTATGTAGAAATGAGAAAAATATCCAACCTTACAACTATTACACAGAAGCCAAGATTTTTAACTTAGTAGCTCATAACTATTAGTGTAAATATTATCAGACCTACTCACGTTTAGCTGAACGTCACGCTGGAGAGGGTCTCATTAAAAGAATTAATAAAAATAAGACAACAGTACTCTATACAAGAACGAATAAAATATTTTTTGAAGTAAAAGAATGTAATCAGTAAAATCAGGAATAGCATCCGTGGCATAGTTTTTGGAGTTCTGACTCCAAGAGATCCGAGGCTCTCGTTACTTATACGACATAGTAAAAAAAGTGGGTTGAAATTTCAAGCTAAATGTTTATCCGCGGTGCTCTGTGATAAGACCGTAAGGAATTCTCGGAACAACTGTCTGTAATAGTAAGACTTTAAATTTGTTATTTTTTTTAGCTGAAACTATTCATACTTAAAGTCATTCTTTTTTTAGCTTGTTGAATCTATTCATACTTAAAGGTAAATTTTAAAAATAAAATTGAAAAAATATTTATTGGTGCTCTAGATACTAGACTTTAAAGTTTAAAAAATGGCGAGGTTTGAATTATCTTTTTTTATCTCCACTTTTTGAAAATTTCGAGTTATAGATTGTGTTATGTACCTCAAAATAATGTTTTTCTACTGCATTAAAATCTAAGTTGTAATTGAAAAAATTGCGGATAAAATATAACAAATAAAAATCTTTCTTTATGCTGTCTCCTAAAGTTTTGTTTTTTAAATCGGCTCATCTCAAAACTCAAAAATGTGGAGATAGAACAAAGTGATTCTAACCTCACAAAATATTGTCGGAATATTAACGAAATGGTGTCGATAGCATTTTTAAAGTTGTAAGTAGAAAAAAACTACATACTTTTTAATGGATATTTTGCATGATTATTGTTTATTTGCTAGTTTAGAACTAAAATTATGCTTCAAAATTAGCCAAAAATTATTTTTTTGTCATTTTTGATTTTCATTTTTACTTAACTTTACATGTAATCCTTTTTTATATTATTATAAATCTCATCTAGTATAGTACCTAAAATATGAACATACTTATAAAAATTAGGAAGTTAGTCTCAAAATCTAAATCAAAAAATAATTCTAATCAATTAGCGCAGTTTTTGTGATCTTGTAATAGCTAAAACCCTAGGTTTGCAGTAAAAGTTTATTTTCAAAAATAAATATTGACATTTTATCTACCACATTTGAAAAAAACCTATGAAGTATTGATATAGTTAGAAAAAAAATAACATAGATTTTATATGATTTTTTTTTAAATATAAATCCTCTTTTAGTAAAATACCTCAAAATGCAAAAATACTTATTAGGAAAAAAAAGCTCGAGATCTTGAGAGATCGTAATTTATCAACAGATCTTAAGAGCTGTTGATAAATTACGTCATGCTGTAGAAGGGGGTTTGTATGGATTTTGATAGGTAGGGGAAGAGTTCAAAAATCTATAAAAAAAAGCGTGATGTAGTATATGAACAGCGCCTTGATTGTAAAGTCGAACCCAAAAACAAAGTTCTAACTTTTAGGCGCATTACTTATAACATTAAAATGGCCAAAGTCCTATATGAGCATAGTTCATTCAACTATTTCGGAATAAAAAAAATGTTTGCAGAGTTTATTAAATTTTTATTTGGATTTTACAACTAAGGAGCTGTTCATAAATAACGTCACACTTTTAGTGAAGTTTTTACACATCATCCCTTCCCAAGATGGGTTAGGATTTTGTCACAAAATCCTAACCAACCTACCCCAAGCCAACAACATTATTTTTGCACAACATTGAAACTTTACATTTTTAGGTGTTTTAGTAGATAAAGAGCTAATAAAAATATATAGACTAAAAAAGATATTAAAAGAAAACAAAGATCAAAATTAATAAAGCATGATACGTAGACAAGCTATATGCATACCATAAGCATTTTATTCTTTTTTAGGTCTCAATTTGCTAATATATAATAATAAAATAAATTAATAAAAGTAGTATATTATGCAAAAGTATGGGCTTTATTTTAATTTCAAGTTTGAAAAATGCGTTTGACACCATTTAGTCAATAAAATATTTCTCAAGTTTTGAAGTCCAATATTAACCAATAGAACAAATAATTATTTTTAGAAAAATATATTTGAATTTATCTTCTAAAATGAATAGCGACAATATAAAAATAATTTTTTTGAAAAGGGTCACTAATGGGCTCTGTCTGATTCTAACAGACGGCGGCTCTTGATCAATAAAAGAAATGTTGAATCTGCTGTTTTTTTCATGCTATTGCAATACCCCTTAGGAATATTTTATAAATACGGTAGTGAAATGTGAATTCTCATTTTTATAAAAAAATCTTTTATTACAAGCTCAGGGTTTAGCTATTATGAAGTCATGAAAATGACGCTAATCGACTAGAATTCTTATTTTGAGTTAGATTTTAAGAATAAACCCTTTAAAAAAAATTCTAAAAAACGAAGTTTTCAGAATTGGCTTGACTTCAAAACTGACTAGAAGAAATAAAGTTGTCATCTCTGCCTCATTTAAGAAGATAAAATAGAATGCGCATTTTTTAGCAAAGAGACAAACAGCCTAACATATCAGTCTAATTACCATCAAAATGGACATAACATATCAATCTAAGGGCCATCAAAATCACAAAAGTCTCAGCAAGACGCAATGACAGTGCAATGATAGGGTGAACCTAATGAAGAAGAAGTAAGAAATAAACGTTTTAGTGAGATTAGAGATTGTTAATTTTTTATGCACCATTTCCAAAATAATTTTTCATTTTCATTTATTTTCTCTCCTTAATGAATTTTTGGTATTATGTTTATAATATGTTACAAATTTCATGTTAAAATGGCTGGATAAATTTTAAGTAATCATTTCACAAAAATTTGCTTATGTTTAGTTTTTAAATGGATGATCAAGACAAAAATTTTCAAGCAAAAATATATTTTTAAAAAAATTTTTAATGGTATATTTATATTTTAAAAGTTAAGTTTTAATGTAGTTCCAATGAACTTTTAAAATATTACTTGGGATGCCAAAAATTAAAAATTAGAGAATTCAGTACAGCGCCGCACAGTGAGTCAAAATTTTGACTCACTGTGCGGCGAAGTTTTGACTCGCTGTACTGAATTCTCTAATTTTTAATTTGTGGCACCCCAAGTAATATTTTAAAAGTTCATTGGAACTATATTAAAACTTAACTTTTAAAATATAAATATACCGTTAAAAATTTTTTAAAAAATTATTTTTTTACTTGAAAATTTTTGTCTTGATCATCCATTTAAAAACTAAATATAAGCAAATTTTTGTGAAATGATTACTTAAAATATTTCCAGCCATTTTAACAATTTGTAACATATTATATACATAATACCAAAATTCATTAAGGAGACAAAATAAATGAAAATGAAAAATTATTTTGGAAATGGTGCATAAAAACTAATAAGCTCTAATCTCACTTAAACGTTTATTTCTTACTTCTTCTACATTAGGTTCACCCAATCATTGCACTATCAGTATCACTAAAATTCATTATCAAAAACTACAACTTAATATACGTACCGCTCCGCATCAAGTTTTGTTTTTTATACTTATTATTAACCGGTTTTTAATAAAACACACTACAATGAATTGATTTTATACCTTGTTACCACAGAGGTAGCCAGAATATTAATTCACTGTCTACTTCTGTAGTAACACGGTTTAATCAATCAATCTTTACAGACACACAAAAACAATGATCCAAACATTTTTTTTTTCTTGGTTTTTAATTTATAAAATGCATCATTTATTTGATAATATGCAAAAAAATTGAGAAAATTCGGAAATTATTGTATGTAATATAAAGATTTAGTGAAAACCCGGGTTTTTTTACCCCTGAAAATCCCGCACTTAAAATAACAAATTTAAAAAAATTTGCAACAAACATTTTTTTAATAATTAATACTAACTTGCTTCGGTTTAAAAATATTAAAAATATTAAAATTGAAACATTTTTTTTCAGAAAAGTAAGTAAAATCCTATTTCCGCTTCGCGACGCATAGTGCTATGGTTGTATAAAAAAATTTCATTTTAAATACTTTTTACCCAAAAAAATATTAGACTTTGGTTTTATTCTAATTTTACATTTAAAAAGCGCTGTTTAGTAGTGCACCACTAATAAGTTCACGCCTTCTTCCTTACCATTATCGCTTATTGGGCTAGAGCCGGCGTCGAACATCTTGGTTCTGAGCCAGAACTCTAATCACTACATAACGGCTGCACTGATCTCCGACACATTGCACAAATCTTCTTATGATGTATATTGTGATGTGAAAGGACGTCACAACTAAGAGATTATTAAGATTAAGTTATGCTTCTAATCCAATATTTTTTTCCGGTTAATTTAATTGCTATATTTATAGTAAAGCCACAGTTATAATTCTGGCAATTTTTTAATTATAATTTTAGAATATTTGAGTGATACGCAGGTCATGTCGGTAGATATTAAAGACCCAGCTTTATACATCATATTCATTGAGATATTTTTCTGTTTATTACCCATGGTAATTATAGTTAGCGGCTCCTCATGATGCTTTAATATTTTTAAATTTTAACAAAAATATTCGTTGTTTTAATATTTTTTAAATTCATTTATATAATCGTTATTTTCATACTTTGATTTTTATTTAGTTTAGCTTATGAACATTATTAGATAAAATATAACAAAATTTTATGTTGGAACACGATAATAAAGCGCCGGGGGCGAACCGCTCTCATCACATGATAAAAAGCTTTATTTTTTGATTGCAACATTCGTTAACAGAATATTATCAGTATTAAAAATTCGACTTCCTAATAAAATTCTCTTTTCTAATAAATCAATAAATATATGAATAAAAGTCATAACTCTGTTCCAAATAAAAAAAGGAACAGCGAGAAATTATATTTAAAAAATGTAACATAATAGAAAAAAAATAAAGAAATATTTCTTTGAAAATACAGTAAATTATATTTTTTAAATTCACACATAAAAAAAGCAAAAAGAAGTATTATCATAAAACAAAACTGTTAAACTCTTTTCAGTGAGGATTTTTATCAAAAATAAAAGATAAAAACAAGTCAACTTAATAAAGCAGCTTTTATAAATTTTCTGATATTAAGAAATTTAAAGATAAAATTCAAACAGACCCCCCTCTTCCCTCAACAACAAAAAAATTATTTTACAATAACTATCTTGAAATAACTTAGAAGCACTTTATATGAAAAAACTGTCGAATAAATACATATAACTATCATTTTATACAAGACTAATAATGTAACAATAATTCGCTAATCTATGAAATCAATTAAAATGCAATTCATTTTTTGTTTTGATTGTCACAATAGTAACAAAAGCAACAGCAGTTAATTATAGCACTAAAACAAATAATTGTTAATAATAAAAACACTAATTACCAATAGAAAACAACATTTAACAACAATAATTACTAATAATAATTAAAAAAAACAGTTAATAGCCACAAACAACAAACAACAAAAGTAACAAACAGAAAAAAATATACTTTATAAAATACTCTCTTTATACTATACAGAAAATAAATCCGATAGCAAATTATTAATAATTCTCAAGTAAAACTAAAAGTATTAATTATGGAGAGATAACATTGCAAATCCTATCAATTGCTTTTCATCTCTTTCGTTTGACTCGTCTGAGTTCTGTTAATGACAAAATAATTTTTATGTTAAAAGCTCTTTTTCATTATATAAATTTTAATAATTTTAAAAAGAAAATTTCGTGTTATTTTAAATAATTGAAAAACTTACCAAGGCAAAAACAAGCTGCTTATTTTCTGGAGGATTAGTAATCATCTTGTTCAAATTGGCGCCAACTATTAATAAACTTCTTTTTTTAATAAACGTTTTAATACAAACACTTCCACCAATCAAATTCGAATAACATCAAACACTTACCACAATTGAATTGAAATAAACTTATCCTCTTTTAAGTTAAACACTTATCCTCTTTTAAGTTAAAAAAAAATTAAAATCACAAAAATTATACCTAATAGTAAATCTTTTCCATCAATTAATCCCGCTGACATAAGTTCTTGAGAAACTCCTTCAACAGTATCTGTTGTGAAGCAAAAAAAAATTAAAGAAAAACTCTAAAAATAAATTTGGAATAAAAAAAAAAACGATACATCAACAAAACTTTGAAGTTATCGAGAATTGTTTAAGTAAGAGTCTTGTGAAAACAAAAAATCTCTTTAAAGTAATAATGAAGTATATTATAATAACAAACATTTTTTATTTAACTGTTTTTCGGCTTATGCTTGACTTATAGTAACAACACAGAAAATATAAAATATGAAAGAAACAAAGAAAATATAAAATATGAAGACAAAATTCAGCTTTTTGATTAGCCTGTAAATTGTAAAATGTTAATTGTAAATGTTAGTAATATAAAACGTTTTAAAATATAGCGCTTGTAATTTTAAACAATTATTATAATTTGAGATTTAATATTATAAATGAGATTCCATAATCGATATGTATATTACACACAAGAATTAAAACAATTTTTATTATCATTTTTTTTAATTTAATAATAGTTTTCGTGTTACTAATAAGCAATAAATTGTTATTAATTTTTACAATTTCATTTTTTTATTACATAATCAAGTTAAACTAAGAATTATCTATCAAATGAGGTATTGCAAAATTATTTTGCATGTAAGCTATATCAAATAAATTGACTTCTAATGATGACGTATTTAAAGTACTTTTTTAGTGACAATTTCACTTAAATAATGAAATACTTTTACGGTCCAAAGTGCTCCATTTACATATTACCTATTGTCGGCGGATTTCAGCTGCGTCTCTATACATAATTTTTACGTTTTATCTTTGGGGCAAAGGAACACAAATAAAAGCCAGAATGTGGGCCACATTCTGGCTTTTATTTGTGTTCCCAAGCTCCAATTATTGCAATTTTTTAGTAAAACATTTTTTTTATTACATTAAAATAAACATATAAATATTTGGAACTTGTTTCATGTCTGGTTGTCCAAATGTCTCATAAAATAATATTTTTTGTATTTGTAGGCTGAAAATGAAATATTTTGATATCAATGCACTCATTATGCATAGATATCAAAAATTTTAATTAGAAAATATTTTTTTGTGTTACTAATAAGCATGAAATAGATGTTAATTATAAAACCTCTCTTTATTGTATATTTAATAAAATCAAGTATTATCTTTCAAATAAGCTATTACAACACTATTTTATGTCTAACAAAATGATTTCAAATGACATGACGTATTTGAAGTACTTTTTTTAGTTTAAATATCATTTTATAGTCAAATACTTTTATGGTCCAAAGTGGCCCAGCAATTTGAGACTTGAAACAAATTGTTCAATATGTATATTATCAATATAACTTTGGTTTATAATCCACAGATGTCTGCCTGGCCTCTAATTATGATTTTTACAAGTTAAATGATATATCCGTTTTTTTGTGGCAAAAACATTATATTTATTTTATTCTAAGTGGTTATGCAATAATGGGGTCTCAGCTAGGGATGAGCCGGAATTCCGTTCTGGCTAGAATTCTGATCAGAAATTTTGACTTTTAGGTCATTCTGCTTCCGGCCAGAATTACAATATTTTAAGGCTGGAATGCCTGAATTTACTTTTTACTTTTTTTTCAGACATGTGACTCTACATTAAATCACCAAATAATTATCCTACAGAGCAATGAAGAACTACAGGTAAACCTAGGTAAAAAAAAAATACAAAATTTATAACAAACACAGTGCAATTTTAGGTAAAACTACAGTTAGACGGTTTTGTTTGTTGCGCTCTTATTGGTGGAGGTTTTTTAAACATGAATTTTAATTTGTGTGTGTGCTGCAACAACGAACCCTAAGTCGACACACACACACACATATATAACATATATATATATATATATATATATATATATATATATATATATATATATATATATATATATATATATATATATATATATATATATATATATATATATATATATAGACCTTCACTTTCAATCTTTAAGGTAAAAAATTTACATTTCTGGCAAATTCAGTTCCATCCGGAATTCAAAATTTTCAATCTGATACACCCCTAGTCTCAGCAAGACAAGATTAGTGTTACAAACTTGTTTTATTATTAATACATCTTCAAATACCTATTTATAAAATATATATTACAAGAAAACTTGAACTAAGCTAATCCTAATATTTTGGATACAGTTGTAAATGGCATACACTTAACTGCAAATAATAACCTAATTTATTTAAGCATATTTGATAAAGGTAAATGCAAAAACTCTAAAATTTGTTTTAAAGAGAATAACAAACAATGGCTATAAAATGAACCAAAACCAGTTAAATATGTAACTGATAACAAGAAAATTCTAATTGCCTCCATTGATAAAGAAAACTCTGATCTTATCCAACTGTAGTACCTGGCAGGCCCCAGGTGAATTTTGATACTTTAGGTAAAAAAACAAAGAAAAGAAGATTAACGCCATTAGTTAGATCACATTCATCTTAAAAACTATTGTTTGCATCAGGTTGTAGTTTATGCCAAGATGGTCAAGAAAAAGACGCTAAAGCTATTTTAAAATTATCAGAATGAGTTTTGGTTTGAAAAAAAAATTTAAATCAAAATTTATATTATTATAAAGGTTTAAGCTTTAGGTACTTTTTTATATGGATTATGTAGTAGTTTCATGAAATATAAATTAGAGCCCTGGAACTGCATAAAAATACTTAAAATTAGTAATTAAGCATAAAATAATTTTTAATCAGACTGCCACATTAATATTAGTCTAGTTTATATGATGCTTTCAGATAAGTTACTTTAGCTAGTAACTATGCAAAATGAAGGTTGCCAGGCATTTCAGGTATCACTATCAACTAAATAACAATCCATAGTACCACTATATTTGTTGTATAAAAATACTCAATGTGATAATTATGGGAGTAATCCAATAAAGTTATTGCTTTTTCCAGTTTTATTTTTTCCATTTATATTTGTTAAGGTTAATAAAATATGTGGTTGCTTAGCAATTTAGGTACCCATAGCAACCCAAAATTAAAACTAATATCACCATTGCAATCCTCAAATGTTTCTAAGCGTATTTAAAGAAAATTGTTTTTTACAGTTTTTGTTAAATATGTTATTAAGACCACAATAATTATATTTGTTTAACATATATTTGTTAAATATGTTAATAAGTCCACAATAAAACCTTAAATCGGCTCTTAACTGACAAAATATAAAATCATAATTACAGAAGTCACCTGTATTTTTAAATGTTTACATAGTATTTCTCTGGTGCAATTTAAATCTTCTTACTATTTCTTTGTTACTGATTATGGCGCCACCCTTCATACCTATTATTTGCCACTTTGTTGCTGTGTTTACTGATTTTTGAACCTTTTTGGTTTATCTTAACTTTTAGATCTTATCAAAATATTAATAAAAGATTTAAATAGGACTGGTCATCATAAGTTTAAGTAACCTTATATGTCAAACTGAAATATAAATTAATAAAATAATTAAAAGTAATAGTAGGGTTGAGAAGGAAATAGAAAAGAAATTGCTATTAACATTTTAGTTGTAGAGAAATAATTCTTCTGTTGTGCAATAAAAAAAACTTTTTTTTGAAAGCAAATTTGAACACACATACAAAACTAAAAAATTAGATGCAAAGGTTGAATAAGCTTTTATTAAAAATCTGATACCTTTTTTCAAATTAAATTCAAAGCGTATGTCATTTAGTTCTTTCTCTGCATTCCTAAAATAAAATATTAAAAAATATGATCAATCCTTTTTTTCTCCTGTAAGTTGTAATAATGCAAGAATGTAATAATGCAAAATAATGCAAACCTCAGTCTGAGAGTTAAATCATAAATAGTAGATTCTGTAGGATTTTCCACTAATATCTGAGAATCATTTAAATCTAAAAAAAAAAATTAATTAGATCACTCAACTTCTTAGCTTTACTGCTTTCACAAAAAAAAAAACATAAAATAAAATACAATTTCAGTTAATGACACGATCACACTAACAATAATCACATGGATGTTACTTAGCAAATAAATCTTTAACTATCTTTTTATATCTTTAACTAATCTTTTTATACTGATGAAGTTTTGTACTTCTACTTATAATTTCTATATGCTATTTTTTGAATATTACTCTATATATAATATTTCTTCTATAAATATATGCTTATATATATTCTACATAATATATAAACCTTTTTTATTTAATTTTCTTAACAGAATTATTGTAAATAATTCTATTAGGAATTGATTTAAAACTGTAATATAACTTACTGCTTGTGAAGCTTATAATTTCAGTAAAACTTAATCATCTATATAGATAACTCTCAACATCAGAAAGCCAGACTGACGCACTTTTAAAAATATTTTAGAAAAGATTTTTTTTTAAAAAAGTCTTTACTGCAAATTTTTAATCTAAATAACTAGTAAACAACTTGAAATTGGCATAAAAAGTTAAACCTAACATAATGGCATAATTCAATCCACGCCTTGTCTCTTGTAGTACCGCGTTCATCAAGTTTTGTGTTTCGGAGTTATAGAGTTTTAACCACAATTAAAGTAGCTGGAGAGAGGGTTTTAACCACAACTAAAGTAGCCCCTTCCACTGTAGTGACCTTCATGGACTTGGGAAGGTGAATTAAAATAAAATAAAAAATTGTTAAACTCAATATTGACAAAACTTATGGATGACCAAATGATCTATATAAGTAAAAGTGACATTTTGATAACTTTTTTGTTAAAAATCTGCTAAACCAACCCTATAACCTTCTGCCTCATTCACACACAAAACAACAACAACCTCTTATATCTGACAATCCAGTCACACTGGTAGCAGCAGATATTACATCAGTTGTAGTATTTTCATTATTGTTCTAAAAGAAAAGAAAAAATTTTTGTTCTTAGACAATAAGTTTAGCTGAAAAAAATTAAAAAAAAAAGTATTTGGTTTGCTATACCGCGACAAACTTGCCTTCAGGCCATCTAAGGAAAATGCAAAAAAAAAAAAAGAGCACATCACAGTTGAATATTTGAGCAAATTTACGCTTTTTATCATTTTTCTAATAAATGGAATAAAATAAATTCTATAAGTAGCTAGAATCTACTAAAGTAGAACAATGTATTGGAATGTTAAATAAATTAAATAATTTAGTTTAAAACTTTTTATCTGATTATTTTAAAATGAAATCTTTAAAGAGATTGATTGTTCTTATAATGCCATCTCTAGAATTAAAGACAACTGTCACTGTTACAGAGGATAGCTGCTACAAATTTCACTTATCATTCTGTTTGATATGATAGAAAAAAATTTCAAACCTTTTAAAAGAACATATGATATTGGTTTCTCTGTTGGAAACCACTGTTAGGTTTTCTTTGGTCAAATACAGCTGTAGATATATTTTTTTAGTACTTAAGCACTTTGAGTGTAAAATTGTGCCAGGTTCATGAAGATAGATCTTTTAAACAGCTGCTTAATTTAACAGCATTACTTAACAAAAAATGCTGATTTTTACTTAAAATTATGTAGTTAATGTGTGGAACCTCACAAACAATACAGAAAGTTCTATCTCTTGTTATTTCTCACTTTTATTATACTGTGTGTTACATTAGGTCCACTAATTTATATGATTTTTCCTAGTTGCTTCTCCATCAAACACTTCAAACAAATGCTCAAATAGTAGTTTATTAAAGAGAAAATGCAAAATCTTAACTGCTGTGGGTATAATTTTTTTAATTGTGTAAAAAAACACCAATTATCCAACATGTGTTAGTCGCACCCCATCACACACTGGTAATGTTTTCAACAGAAAATAGCAAAACATAACCAACATACATGCGACTTATAGTTCTTCAAAACCCTGCTGAATTAAGTTACAACAGAAAACAGAGTTTCAGGCTTGGTCGGGAAACGGGAGCAATCGCTCTTGAATACTGACCACGGAAATAATATTTAGTTGCAAAAAACTGGCCAGGTTTTTTAGTCGTTTTGGGAACATTCAAGTGTATGTAGGTAACAAAAATTTTTGTTTTACCGACATACATGGAAATATAATGAACTGGAATGTTCCCAAAATATCTTGGTGCGGAAGAATAAAAAGAATATTCGTGAACACTTAAAACCCGCCAAATTAACAAACAAACTAATTCTATTGGTTCAAAAAATATGCTTACTAAGCGAAATAAAATTCTAGACTATTCTGTTGAAATGTTTTAGAAATTGTATTATTCACGATTTCTAGCATAAATTGTTTTAAGAATATATTATCAATACTATGGCTCATTCTGGGAGCCACATCTGCAAAGCCATAAATCTTTTAAACTATTATTTGTTTACAAAAATAAATGTTTCGAATATATATTATCTAAATTGTCAAAATTTGAAAGTTTATTATAAATTATAGATTTTATAAGAATATTCTTATTTTTTATTTAAAAAGTATGTATTTTTTATGTAAATGTAATTTTGTGTATCTTTTGTAATCTTTTAAAGCAATTTTTATGATTTAATTTGTAAACAAAGACTTACAAAAATAATTGCGTTTTCAATGAAGTTATTAATAATCATTAAAGTTAATAAAACTAATTATGTAACAAACATATAAGAAGTTTCTGGTTACTAAACACAAACAACCCATACAGAGTAAATCGCAGATGAACAAACACCATGCCTGAGGTCACAACAGAACACAAATATATATAGCAAGTTATTAGATATAAAGAAAAGTTTCTAGATATTGGTTTACTAACTCTAATTATTTTCGCTTCAGTTGCCATTCTTAAAAACTCGTTATACTTTTTTCTGCTTTAAATACTAATTAAAATTAAAAAGCCTACTCACTAAGCATCATTAGCGATATTGTGAAGCAGTTTTGCTTCCTCGTCATAAAGTATTTTTAACCTTTTTAATTGATTTTTATCTAGTTAATTTAATTTCTATAGTAATTCAATGATTTAATTATTTTATTTGTTTATCTTACAAAGAAGAATTGTTTCAAATATGTTAAACTTTTCATACTACACGAAGCATAAAATAGGTATTAAAAAAATTAACCTTTTTATTTATAAAATAATTTAGCTTAGATAAAACTAAAACTTGCATAAGTTTCAATAGAATCTTGTTAGACTTTTCGGGGCGGGGGCTATTTTCATTTTGGATGCCTTTGTATGTGCCACAGCATAAAAATGACTAAACAAAAAGGTCTTCTTAACTTTTTTAATGCTCTAACATTGTGGGGCCCAGGGCTATAGCCCCCTCTAAACCCAACCCTCCTTAATCTAGCACTGGAAATAAGACACAAGTATATAAATAAAAATCATACTAAAATCATACTACAATTTTAAACAATCGTAACATGTTAGTTTATATAAATAACATCACTTAATTTTATTAAAAAATTATAAAAGAGCAACGTTTCGAAAATATTTGTTCTAAACGTAATTTATTTGGCTTTGAGTTTTTTTGCGCTAAAAGATATTTTATTTTCCTAATTTTTTTCTTTTGTAACTGTCTCTCATCGGTCCAATTAATCTTTTTCACATTTTTTTTTTGAAATGTTCTCAAAACAACTTTTTGAAATGTTCTCAAAACAACTAAAAAATTTGGCCAGCTTTTTGCAACTAAATATTATTTCCATGGTCAGCAATTCAGAGTGATCGCTTTCGCTTCCCAACTAAGCCTGGAGTTTTATCCTTCTACCTATCAAATATAGTCATTGTAGTCGGTTGTGCTTTTCTTGCTCTGTTTGATCTTGCTCTGCATTCAAAGGTGTGAGTGGTCATTTATATTTTTTCTTTTTGCTTATTTTTGTTCCCCTGAAATAAGCAAAAAGAAAAATTTCAAAGTGTGAAGTGCGTGTGAAGTGCGATTTTTCATATATTTTTTTTTACCTCCAATTTTATTTTTGTAATTATGTTTGGTCACAATACAAAAATCTTGCAAAACACTTGAGACAATGGCATTTGTTGCTCTGTCTGATAATCAACAGAAAGCACTAGTTAGAACTGTTATTCAGTTTCAGTTAAAAGTTTTAATTATAACATTTTTTTTTTGTCTCTTGTATGAATACTGATAATAATGAATATAAAAAAAGAAGAAAATTATGTTTTTAATAATTTTCAAAAATTCAAATGCGATGCGCTTGATCCAATCGTAAAATATTTGTAGTTTTATTATTTTATTATCTTTAACCAAGCAGAAAGATATTTTTTACTCATAAATGATTTTTTTTTTCATTTATTTACCATTTCAACACTTTGTTACCCTTAAAATAGTCCCTAGCTACTGTTATATAACTTATTTTATACCATTTATCGGAAAAACAGTAAAAAGCGTATATCTATTCAAGTATTCAAGTGCGATGCCCAGCTCCAGAAGTGCGATACCCTAGCTCCTAAAATAAAGGTATTATTTTGTATTTTCCTTAGACACCCTAGAGGCAAGTTTTCCGTGGTATAGCAAACCATAAATAAAACTTTTTTTAGTTTAAGTATAATTCATAAAAACTTTCCAGTTTCATACAGGTAAATATTAAAAATTAAAGTATTAGAATTAAAATTGCAAAAACAAACAAAAAAAATCTTAATAAAAATAGTTTACCTCTATAGCAACTAAATTTTCCTAAAAAATTTCAAAAAATTACAAATTAAATTTAATATGATTTTAACTTTTTTATATATATTTTTCAAAAATTCTTATCTAATTCTTGGGCATAAAGACATACTTCACTAGAGTGCTCATCTTGATTGTCAGTATCTATTTCAAACTCCCATTCACCAGCTGCATTTTTATAAGCTCTTCCTGAATTAGGTTTCCTCTTAAACTAAATATTAAATACACATTGCCAATATTTTAAAATATAGGAAGAAAAATCTTTATCAGTGTTTAACTTAAACTTAATAAATATTACAAGTTATACCTTTTTACCACGCTCAGAAAGACTTGGTGCTAATTCAATAAGATTCTGTATTAAATACTCTTTATTCTAAAAAAAAATGCTAGAATATTATATTGTTACCTTTGGAAACAATGTGTTTGCAACATATACAAGAAAATATAAGTATAAAACACTCCATAGTTGGCAAAGCTGTCATACCATTTCATTTTTCATTGAAAGTAGGTTTATAACATTCACAAAAAGCATTAAATGAAATGTTAATTAAATGAAGAAAGAACTAACCTTCGCTTTCTTAAAAAAAGAATGCTTCAACAATTCTGTTGCATCAGGTCTAAAATATATAACAATCAAAATTTGTTAGAGTAAAGCTATTTTATGGACATCTAATTTTTTTTTTTTTCTTTTGCTGTCTTAATTGACTCAATGAATTTTATAAAAACTACTGAATGAGAACTTGTTTCAACATAAAATTCATAAAAAGATAATTCTTTATTTGATCAGTAAAATAACTTTTTTTGAAAAACAATAAATTAAAATACAATAGTAAAAAGTAATAAATATAAATAAATAAAAATTATTTTGAGGGGGTACCCCATAATGATAATAAAAAATGTTTTATTTTAAATGCGTATTTAATTACTATCAAAAAATGCTTTAAAACAAACTAAGCAATACTAACTTATAGCTTTTAACCAATTTTAGACAAATTTCATTTTAACCAACTAGTCTGTATTTTTCACTTTATATGCAGTACAAGTTAAAATACAGACTAGTTGGTTGTATTTTTAACTTTATATGCACTTTAGAAGCAGCAGAATAAGCATTAATTAACTTACATTGCCATATGTATAACGGAGTACATATACTGATTTAGCTATAAGCAGAGTGTAAATGCATAAACCAGAGGTTTTGGTTTGGGCAGACACTCTTTTTATTAAAAGAAAACTCTTTGTCAGGTTTTACACTTATTCCACTCTTGCTTTATAGACACACATTCAAAATTTCTTAACTAAAAAAACACTCTATTAAAAATACAGGTTGAAAATTTAATCAACTGAAATTTGATTGTGTTGAGAGGTCCTTACCAAGCCTCTAGTATTATTGTGACCAACTCAGCACAGCAGCCTCGTAATAGGTAATTACTGTGACCAACATGTTTCTCAGCACAGCAGCCTCGTTTGCTCATGTTTTGGTGTTGATTGAGAAAATGTTGTAGCAACAACTTTTAAAAATAATATTAAAAAAAAAAAGAGTATGAGTAACCTCCTCAATTGTAGTGAAGAGCTATGAATTCTCTACATTGGCACTGAGACAAGAGGAGATTTAGTGGGGTTCAATACTCTTTGCATACAATTGTAAATAACTTTTTGACATGACTGCCAGTAAGTGCAGTGGTTTGTTGCAGTATAAAGAAAGTCAGAGTTGTAAACTATTTAATTTCTTATAGCTGTGCATGTAAATATAAATAGTCATATGTAAGTGTGTGCGCATACTGTAGTAGCATGCGTTATTAGTATGAGAAATTAGTTGAAAGTCATTTAAACTGGTATAACATAAGCTAGTCATGAATTCTAGTAGTCATATAACATATTTATTAAAAAACCTATTACAACTAAATAAACTTGAATACTAAAATAGAATGACAACTTTAGAGAAACAGTAACTTGCATATATATTATGCCTTGGAGAGGGAGGAGGGGGGCTTGAATACAGTTTTTTAAAAAAAAAAGTTCATTTTTTAATTCAAATAAAAATACAAAAATTAATGATTCAAAATCAAATTATATGATTTTAGTAAGTAAATAATTAAGATCAACTATAAGTCATCATTCACATAACTTTATTAACTGAATGATTTTGAAAAAAAAATTCTAAAAAAATATTATTTTGCTTAATTCTAAAGGCTTATAATTTTGAAAAAAAATATATATTTTTTTTTGAAAAATATTTGAGAAACATGTTATTTGTTCAATTAAATTATTGAGCAAGTAAATAATTTTGTGAAAGCATTAAGAATTTTATTTATGACTGATAAATATGGGATAATTTTTAGATAAAATTATCTCATAAACTCTATAAAAGTAGAAAAATACATTTAGGCCTGGCCCAGATGCATTACAACTAAAACTTTTAGGTCATAATGCAGCCATGAAGTTTTTTGTTAATTCAACAATGGTTACAAATATGTAAGATTATTACTAAGTTAACAATAACTAAACTAATCTATTATACACCATAAATGACTTTTTTTTTTTTTTTTTTTCATTATTAGGTTTTGTCTTACATTTTTAGTGTTTTATAAATGTTTAGTGTTTTGTAAATGTTTAGTGTTTTAAAAATCATAACTCACAGAAGAAAAATATTTTTTTGCACAGAAGAAAAAATTTCTTCTCTATAGAAAATAAATTTTCTATAAAATTGAATCAAAATTATTTAATTATTTATAAATTACAAATTTTAAACCAAACTAATTATTTTACACATTACAAAAAGTAGTTTATAGGTAATTGCAGTTTATTTCAATATTACAACAAACCTCTTAATATAATACCTTACTATGTAAACGAGGTTAAAAAAAAAAAACTGTAAGAAAGCAAATAAAACATTATATACAAATGAACAACCTTGACAATGGATCTTTCTCCAAGCATGATGCAATCATTTTACGAAACTGTCTTGAGTATTTTTTGTAAGCATCTTTTGAATCTGTACACGTTTCTAATGTTGGAGGATCACCTTCTAACGTAAGCATTAAGACCTATTAGAAAAAGAAATTCTTTTAAAATATAACCTGTTAAAAGTAAATGTATAGTGTAATAAAAAAAAAGGGAAAGTAGAAAAAAAATACTAAATTTATTTAAAAACTAGATAATAAATCTATATACAAAGATCAACATATTATAACAACTAATCAAATGATTTTACATTGGTATTTCCCTCAAGCTTTCATAGAGCACATTACATTTGTTACTTTTTTTTTTTTTCATGAAATTTTCAAAAATTTCATGTTTTTGCTAAATTAATTTTTTCTTTTTGAACTATTTTATTTTTTATAATGACTTCTCAGTATTTAACTCCAAACTCTGGGTATTTTAGATGATTAGCTGTTTTAAGCACAATTGTTTACATTATTTTGTTCATAGCTCTATAGACTGTTTATATAGGCTCTATAGACTGTTTATATAGACTGTTTCCCATATTGACTTAATAAAATATTATTGATATGAAAAAGAACTTTACTTAAGCACTCTTTAACACATATCAAAGCAAAATTTATTTAACACAAATGAAAGGTGTGAACAAAGGTAAATTACTTTTTTTGACACATGTGAATAGTTTATTAAAATCAAATATTCCAGCAAATCGGTGTACTTAAATCTCATGCTTTTTCCTTCTCTACATTTGAAATTTGTATTAGCTTATGTTATACATTTAATAGTATTTTTGATTGTGATTCAAAGCAACCTAAATACTATTTTTGATTGTGATTTAAAGCAACCTAAATACTATTTTTGATTGTAATTCCAAGCAACCTAAATACTATTTTTGATTGTAATTCCAAGCAACCTAAATACTATTTTTGATTGTGATTCAAAGCAACCTAAATACTATTTTTGATTGTGATTCAAAGCGAAGTCTTCTGTCAAGGCATAAAAACTACCAAATCCTAGCACTTTTTAAAAATGTGACTTTGCAAATAATAAAATCAACAATGTTTTTTATTCCAAAACTCTTTTAAAAAGGACTGCAACATTTTTTTTGCTGGATAAGTTAAAACTTCAAATATTCTTTTCAAACTTATCATTGTTATTCACTTTTGAATTGTAGTTTCTAGTAAAATAAATAATTTTACTAGAATAAAAGTTGTTTTATTTGTTATATTATATTTTATTTATCACTTAGACACTATTGTTACTATTATTATTTTTACTATAATTGTAATTATTATTACTATAATAATAAAAATAACAATAATCTAAATATTAATGCGATGTTAACATGCGATGTTACCTTTTAACATTGCCTTATGCAATTTTAAAGTAGCTTCTAGGTTTTTCTAAATGTGTTTCTTAAACTTCACGCAATCTTTCAAGCAAGATCTGCTAGCAAATATGAGCTGATAAATCTTTCTTAGCTTTCAAAGAAAACTTTTGTTGTTCTTTGTTTATTTTAAAATAATATTAGTAGTTTTAGTAAACAAACTTTTGTTTGTTGTTAGCTGTTGGGTTTCTAATTTACTTTGTTTAGGTTCTAATTAAGTCAAAAATGACTGGTAAAGTTTTTTTTTAATACAGTGTGAATTTTTTTGGATCAGTTTTGTCTTTAGTCTATTTCATAATATTTTTGGTGGCTAACAAAAAAAGTTTTATTTTATTTAGCATATCAGTATTATTTTTAATGTTATATTTTAATTGAAATACAACATGTAATTTTGCAATAACACTATGTAATGTTACATTATGCGTGTAACAAGTTATGCTTCATTATTTAATGTTACATTATGTAATGTCACATTATGTAATGTTTAATTTAGTAAATTTACTATTATAATCATTAGTCATTATGTTTCATTATGTAATGTTACATTATGCAATGTTACATTATGTAAAATTACATTATGTAATGTTACAGTATTTAATGTTACATTATGTAATGTTAATGTTTAATTTAGTAAACTTACCATGTTAATCATTAGTCAACAGTTAGGGAGAAGCTAGAATTCTACAGTGATAAAAAATAATTTTGTTTTCTGGTAACATTACAAAACCAGTTTTTACGGTTAATTGTGCAATGGCTATTTGGTGGGCTTATGTTGTTTTTGTCATTAACAATAACTTTTTTTCTAATAAAAATTATTTTATGCTTTTTTTAACTCTATTTTTTAACACAAAATTTGCCTCTCCTTAATGAAGGTTTATTAATAAAAATAGGCATTAATCAACCCTCTGTTATAACTAAGTGCTAAGGTACTTCTTGATACCACAATTGATGATGAACATATATAAGAAATAATTTATGAGTTATGAGTTTATTGCCTACTAATTTATGATTTAATTTTTCAAATTATTTATTAACTACATTTGTTCAAGTTTAAATATTTCAATAAATAAAACAACTCACTAAAAGTTGTAGTTTATAATCATAAATTAAAATTTAAAGTTGTAGAAGGTTGTATTAGTCTCCAAATTTCAAAAGGAAACCTAACCATTGTATAGGTTGTAATAGATTGCATAAGTACTTAAGTTATAACGCTTTTACAACCTAATGTTGCTTTAGTTTGGTGAACTTTTGCATATTAAAAATGAAATAAAACATTTTAAAATATCTTTTTCTTGAAAAAATTACCCTGAAAACAAGAAATATATTTTACATATGCTAAATGCATTACCAACATGAATGTATCAAACATGAAAAGAGGTCACAAATGTTCTCATTTATGTACATTGTTTATCACTTTTTATTGCTGTAAATAAATTAAAGTTGTAGCTTTTTCCTTTTTTTTTTTTTTTTTTTTTTGTGACAGTATGTTTTTGAATCACTTTACTTGCACATTTGGAACACTGATTGCTTTCTGGCATCTCAATTACAGATGGTTCCTGCTTTCAGTAATTCTTCAATGACTACAATGTTTTTGGCATAGGTACAATACTTCTGACAAGTTCTTGAAGTGATTTTATTCTAAATGTGATAAGTAAACTTCATTTCATCTCTTCAGACTGAAAACTTGATAATTCTTAATCAGTCTTCAGACTGATTAAGAATTATCAAGTTTTTGGACCTTTAAAAGTTCAAATTCAAATAGATATTTACTCAGGAAGGTGTGCTATTTCACATAATAATATGACCACACAAAAATAATTTGTTTTGACAACTTGACCATGGTTTTTAACATTTTTAAAATGTACTGAAATAAATGGTTTTTAATTATGTTAAAAATAAATAACTTTGACAGGTTTATCTTTACTAAAGCTTTTTTAATAGCCAACCACTTTTAAATGAAGTAACTAATGATTTTATTATGGAAAGTTGTACAAATTTTTTATATTATTTATAAAAATTAAAAAAAAATTCTTATATAATAAAAAGAATTTTTAAAAATTTAAGCTTTATAAGCGACGATTTTAAAAAACAATCACCTCTTTAATACATTTAATTTTAATATAAGAATAATATATGATAAGAATCATTAAATTAATACACTCGAAAAATAAGAAAAGTTTAATTGAGAAGAAAAAAAAGACAAGCTTTTTTGAAAGCCATTTGAATTAAATAACTTTAATCTTTACTTATGTTGTTATATTATTGAAATACATTTAAATAAAGTAACAGATCACTGCTGATGATTTTTTATATCTCTATAATTAATAGCTGAATGAATATTATTATTATTATTAGTGCGCATAGTTACGCGTATTGTTTTATAGTTACGGTACAGTTCTGTATTTGTAAATACACTTTTTAAGTAGTTTCTAGACTTTTCTTTACCGCGTGCTTTCTTAAAGATTTCCTTTCAGCCTTTCATGGTACGAGTTCAAAATGTCCAAGTTGACATTAAGTAGATAATGTTTAATAGCTTAAAATTATAGGTAATCTAAAATCTTTTTTAAATTTAGAAGGTAATTAATTTATTGTAATCTTTTTTATATTGTAATTTTAAATTTAAAGCTTTCTGTTATAGATTACTTTAATTCTTAGTTGGTGTCTAGCGTTAAAATATATTTATGGGTAGTTTCATGCTTTCGCATAGTTTTTGTTATTGGGATAAAAGCCATGACAACATTTTGTTATAAATTTATCTTAATTTAATTTTTATTGAAAACTTTGATATAAATAAAATTTATCTTTAATATTGTTAATACTTTTGCTCTTTGAAAAAAAATGTTTCTGGCTCTTCAATAAATATAAAATAATTTGTCTTGCATGAATGAATTTTGGTTTAGGATTTAATTGTGTTATTTATGTTTGTCTATCTGTAATTTATTTAGCTTATTAGAAAATTTATGTTTACAGAGTTGTTATTAATCGTAATCGCGTTGTTAAACCAAGGAAATTGTGGAGGTTTATTTATCTTATATACTATATATATATTATATAATTATATTGGAGGGAGTAAGTTTAAAAGCATTTTTAAATTTTTATAAAGAAATAAAATACTTTTCAATATATATCTGTTTTTTTTTGAGGTAGAATTAAAGTTTCAGTTTTTTAAAATTTAAATTTAAAGTTTCAAGTTTTCAAAATCGTAATCTTTTCAAAATGTCTAAGTAGACATTGAGTATTTATAAAATCTTTTTAAAATTTTATAAGTAATTAGTTTATTGTAATCTTTTTTAAATTGTACTTTTAAATTTAAAGCTTCGTGTTAGACATGTGAATTTTGAAAATATAGATTACTTTAATTCTTAGATGGTGTCTACCATTAAAAGATATTTATGGGTAGTTTCATGCTTTCAAATGCTTTTAATAATTGGGATAAAAGCCATGACAACATTTTGTTATAAATAAAATTTATCTATAGTATTGTTAATACTTTGGCTCTTTGAAAAAAAATATGTTTTTTTTCTTTTCAAAAAGTTTAATAATTTGCCTTGCATGATTGAATTTTGGTTTAAGATATAATTGTGTTATTATATGTTTGTTTTTCTATTTATATCTAATTTATAAAGATTTAATTTATAGTTAAGATATATATAATTTATTTAATTTAAAATTAAGATATAAAATAAAATATCTAATTTATAAAGATTTAGATCATTAGAAAATTTATATTTACAGAGTTGTTATTAATCATAATCAAGTTGTTGAACCAAAAAAACTGTAGAGGTTTATTTATCAAATATACTATATATATTATATAAAAAACTTTGGTTTTCATATGTTTTCACTAATAAATAGTTCTATATATATATATATATGTTCTATATATATAAATATATATGTTCTATATATATATAAATATATATGTTCTATATATATATAAATATATATGTTCTATATATATATAAATATATATGTTCTATATATATATAAATATATATGTTCTATATATATAAATATATATGTTCTATATATATATATAAATATATATGTTCTATATATATATAAATATATATGTTCTATATATATATAAATATATATGTTCTATATATATATATATATATATATATATATATATATATATATATATATATATATATATATATATATATATATATATATATATATATATATATATATATATATATATATATAACTATGTATATCCTTGGAGTTGCGGCAGCATAGTAGTGTGTTGGGGAAAAAAAATTTATAAACCTGCGTTAATAACCCGTTTTTCTATTGTACATAACGTGTTAATAAGTTTTATTACCCGTTTTGTTCAATGTTTTCTCCCAATGCATGCCTTATGATGCTGTCTGCGAAGATATGTTGTTTGTTTCTAAATTTTTTTTTCTTTATTAAAAACATAATAAATTTTAACTTTTTTAAATAAGTTTTTGTTAATATGGTTGCAGGTTTTTCTTAACTTCTATCAAATAAACTTAAGAAACCTGTATTACTTTTGACGATGACATATTAATTTTATTTTGCATTAGTTTGGATTCTTTATATATTTGTTTTGTGAATTTTTTTATATTAGTATATATGTTTATATAATTTTGTTTCCATGATTTCAAAGTGGAGTGACTTGGCTAACGTGTAGAGCAAGATTTATCAACTTTACCAGTCATGCGATGTTACTGCTTTAGGTCTAAGTGTTGCCTAGCCTTTAATTTAACTATTCTGAAAACACATTGCATTATCTTTAATAATTTTTCGCGTAATGTTGTTACCTTTGGCTTATCTTTACTCACTGCTTTTATTTATTTACTAAAATTCATTCAAGACATCATTTCGCTATAAGTACAATTTGTTTATCATGAAAAAACAATATTTAGCAACTACTGCTCAGGTATCACAACAGCTTATCTCTATCAGGTACATTGATTTTCAACTCACATATGATGTTTTTCTTTGTATTTACTTATTCGTTACATTTTTAATTTCAGATTTATGGTGTATTTATTTGCTATAGAAAAACAAATCATTTTGAATTTTTTAAAAATGTCTACTCCAATCAACATTTAAAGTTCAATGTTGCATATACCATTTTTAAGTAGCTTCTAGGCTTTTTTGATGCTTTTCTTATCCAAATGGTTTTATAAGCAAGGTCTGCAAGCAAATTTGAGCTGAAAAGTTTTTCAGCTTTCAAGGAGTATCAATGTTGTTCTTTGTTTAGTTTAATTTGTTTAAATAGAGTAGTTTTAGTAAATAAATGTTTGTTTGTTCTTGGTTTTTTACTTATTTGTTTTCAGATTCTTAAGAACTAGGCAACTTAGCAAAGCAAGATTTATTTTATTTTTTAGTGCAATTGGAAAGAGCTAAAGTGCTTTTTTTACTTCAAATCAATTGTTTCTTTTTTTAAATAGAAGGGTTAATAATAAAAATATTTAGACAGTCGAACTGTTACTGATTTGAGTAAGATTAATGTTTTGTTTAATTTTATATTAGATATATATTTTGTGTATTTAATATGGAAAACTGACTGTAATTTTTGACAGGTAAGTTTATATACATAAATGTGCCTATATATCAAAATATTTTATATTTCTCTGAATCTATATGAATATTATCTCAAAGAAAAAATTAAAAAGAATAGAAAAAATTTGAATGTATATTGAATGTTCTAAATTCTTTGCTAAATTAAAATAATGTCAATAAATTTTGTTTTATATTTTTCAGTTGTAAAAATATAAAACGTTCATTTATTCAGTTGTAACAGTAGTATAATCACTGGTAATATATATTTAATGATAACAGATGTATAATATTAGGCTCGAAGAAGTTATTAGTGTAAATGGTTATAGGTGACTTGAAATTGTTGTCATATGAAAGAAATAGATCTAGGCATGATAAAATTAATTGTCGTTGAAATATAAGAAATTTTGCTTGATGAACCGAAAACTTACTTGCCAGAATTCAGTGTCAAGCAGTGTTGATGTCTGTTATTTGACTTTACATTAGACTCTTTAAAATAAAGCAAAGTATGAATTTTACTATTTATAGTAACAAATAATAACAGTTTCAATTTTAAATGATTTTAATTTTTTTGTTTTTGTTTTTTGTTTTGTTTTTGTAAACTTAAACATAATTGTGTTCATTTTTTTTTTTTAGTTGTCTTTGTCATCACTTGATTATTTTGCTTACTGTTGAAACATGGTCTTAATTTTGTTAATTTAATATGATGTGAAATTTACAATATTAATCCTTTGTCAACAGTTAGAGAGAAGCTGGAACTTAATTAAGAAATGCTGGAAATTAACTTTTAGTTAAGGTAAAAATAGTTTTGTTTATTGGTAGCATAATAAAACCAGTTACTGTTATTTATTGCATGACTTTTTTATTTTTTCTAACATGCTGTTTTTAAAACACTTCCTGTCTCTCTCTTAGATGAGGCTTAATAAGAATTAGTATTGAAATTTATAGAGAGAGAATTGATTAAACTCTGTAATTACTGAGCTCTGATTAAACTCTGTAAATACTGAGCTCTTGCGTATTTTTTAATACTGCGATTGATAATTTGCTATTTAAAGATATAATTCTTTTAATTGTCCCTTGGTTGTTCAAATATTGTAATAAATAAAATCTTTCAATTTCAAGTATTTTTTTTGGGATCGTCTATATGTTACCATGGTGGCCACAGTCCTGGAATGTCCTGGATTTTTGCAAGTGTCCTGGAATGTCCTGGAAAATTACATTTTTTTTGAAGAATGTCCTGAAATGTCCTGGAACTTTTTTTTTTCTGAGTCAAGTTAAAATATTACTAATAATATTGAAGTAATATTACATTTTTTATGCGAAAATTTTTTTTATATAAATGGTTTGAATTTAATTTTAAATAAGATAGTAATAATAGTATAATATTCTATTCTATAATTCAATCAAAATAAAAAAAATATTACATAAAGATAATTGATAATATTCATTTAATAAGATATAAAATGTCCTGGAAAACGCAACAAAATGTCCTGGAATTTAACTTTTAAAATTTTGTGGCCACCATGTATTACGTAACGCGAAATTAAACATATAGAAAAAATTAAATATCTCAAAAACCGTGTTTCACTCATGGTCAACTATATGCTGCATTTTCAAGAACTATAGCATTTAATAGTTTGTTTTTTAAAATTGATAAACATCTTATTCGAGGTATAGTAGGTAAAAAAATGTAACATAAATATTGTTATATTTTTTAATGTTCTTAATTTATAGTCTTTAGATTTTCATTTCGAAAATTTACTGTTAAAGGTTGTGAGCACATTTTGTATGTATAACTTTATTTATCATTATTTATTTTTTTTCATAGTTTTTGGTAAATATATCTATCTTTCAATAGTTGTAAAATGTGTTTATACGTTTTACATAAAGTCATATTTGTTTATAGTTGTATATATGTTTAAATTATAAAAGCCAAAACAACAACTTATATCTTAGTTTGATTTTTTTTTTTAGTATTGTTAATGCTTTGGTACTTCGAAACTTCGATAAATCCTTAACTGCAATTTCAAAATAGGTTACTATAAATAGGTAAATCGATTTTTGGTAATTGTGTGGTGGTTTTTGTTTTGTTTTTTTCTTTGTAATTATGATATCATAATTTCATGACTTTTTTATTTTAGAATTACGTTAAGACGCATTTGTAAGATTTATAAAATAAAAAAACCTGATTTCTTTTTATTGTAAATTTTTGTTAGTTAAAAAGATATAAATATATACTATTAGTTAATTTTATATTTTATCTATTTTATGCCTAATAATATGTTGTACGTATTTGTAAGATTTATAAAATAAAAAAACCTGATTTCTTTTTATTGTAAATTTTTGTTAGTTAAAAAGATATAAATATATGCTATTAGTTAATTTTATATTTTATATATTTTATGCCTAATAATTTATTGTACGTATTTTAAGGGGATTTTTGTAAATGGGGGGTCGTTACTGAAAACCTTTAAAAATATGGAGAATATTGTAGTTTAGCGCATTAATATCGAGTTACTTAAGTTTTATTTATGTGTTTAACTAATTAGTTAGCTTAGTCTGTATTTGCAACACTTTTAAGGAAAGAAAGAAAACATTCTTATATATGTAGATCATTGTTTTACATTTTATTATTATTTTATTCACCTGGCACCATTAAAGCAAAAAGAAGGGATGAACCTCTTTATTTGAGCCAAAATATTTAGGAAAATTAAATTTCGAGTTACAAAAGGAATTTTTAGTAAATGGTGGCAAATTACCGTTTACTAAAAAATTAATAAAATAAAGAGGCCAAACAAATAATATAGAAATGGTCTGTGTTGAACAGACTTAACAAGACCCGGGTTGGGTCAGCTTGGTTTACAAATTTTTATGTCTACTTATATCTTATAATTTTTATTTTAGGTTTGTCGTATGATGCATTAATGCATTAAAAAATTTGTTATACCCATGTTTGATAGTAAATTAATTCTTTTTTTTTTGAAGGTATTTGTACTCAGTTGCGTAGTTATTTATAATAAACTTTGTTATTTTTAATAAATTTGATTAAATGTGTGCATTTAACATTTTTAAGTTAACAATTTTCTTTTCTAAAGAACAATTAATCAAGGGGATACCAAAAAATTGATAACTCCTGTATGATATAAGTTAACTTCATTTTAACCTTAATGGTTCGTATTATAAAAATTATTACAAGGATTTAGTTGATACTTTCGTCAATTTAAAGCATGACCAAGTGTTATTATTTTGTGTCAGTAACTAAAAACGTATTGTGATAAACTTAGGAAGGTCGATGAAAATGGTTCTGCCTTTCACTGTTATGACCTATGCCATTTGTAAATTACATAAATAATGTTAAGTAGTAATTGTAAATGTTAAGTAGTAGTTGGTAAATTATTTTACCTCCTCATACATTTTATGTTAATTTTACAGATGGATTAATTTTTTCAAGCTGAAGGCGATTTTCTAAAAGGGTATTAGTTAAGATTTTGCAACATTAAATTGTGGAAAACAGCCCAATATAAATTAATTATGTAACAGACCGACCAAAACCCGTATTACGGGTTGCTTTTAGCTAGTTTAGTATTAATGAGTATCACATATTATTTTATAGTTATTATATATATATATTAATATTATCAGATGAATATATCATATATATATATATATATATATATATATATATATATATATATATATATATATATATATATATATATATATATATATATATATACATTTTTTATAGATTTTCAAGTATGTATTTTTATTATAAATTTCTATAAATAAAAAAATGATTTTAACTTTATAAAGAAACGACTTAATTATTTTTTCTTTTTGTTTACATTATTGTGATGAATTGTTAAATATCTTTTTTTAACTTTTGCTAATGTGCATATTTATTAAATAATCATAAGATGTCAAATGTTACTTTATTTAAATGGGTCGTTTATAATATTTTATTATAAAAATATTAGTCAAGATAAATGATTCAAAGTTGTTTATTCCATACATAAATTAAAAAATCTTATCTTTATAGTTTATTATTTATTTAAACTTATTATTATTGATTCATTATTTTTATTTTATTTTTCGTTATTTTTTTTTTACGAAGAATTGTTTGCTACTTTTAAGATAAGTTTTTTTTGATAAGTTTTTAAGATGAGTTTTTTTTTTAATTTTTTTCTTAATTAAAATAATTTTTAAAATGTATAAAAATTTTCAAAACATCATTACAGCAGTGGTCAAAATTTTAAAATCAAATTGTTTTGTGTAGTCTTATTATGGAGTGAAATCGCATGCCTTCCTGACCAAGTCTGTATTCAATGTTCTGCAACTTGGTGCTATGAGTACATTTTTCATCTAGACTATAAATTCTGTCCAGTATATGGTACTGACAACTGATAAAATACAGATTGTTGTTATTTTTTCCAAGAACATTGTATTCCATAAATGTTCTTTGCTGATACAGCCAGTGTTAAGTCAACACTGGTTGTATCAGCAATGATCATCTTTTTTAAATCCTAAAAGTTGTATTCATCAAGAACTGTATTTATTATTTCCTACAGCAATAGTTTTATCCTTGCCATCTTTTACCTGCAACTTGTTTAACTTAACTTCAGTTCTCTTATTCTAAAGTACTACAATGTTCCTTAAATGGTCAATAATTAAGGGTCAATGTTCCTTAAATATCTTTTCAATTATTTCAGCCTCAAATTTAGCAGCCCTACCGAATGTTGGCATGTAAATTGCTACTTGACTTTATGTGATAATTGCTGGCAAATTTTATCAACTTTTTATTGATACAATATTTTTTCATTATTATTATTGTTAAGTTGAACCCTTTTTTCTTTAATCAAAGCGTAAAATCTACTTGAACTTACAAATCCCCTTTTTAATCTTGTAGATTTTTTTTCAGTAAACTCACAAGACAAAAATAAGTTTGAATAATCAAATACCTTCATAGCAGGATATTGAGCATACGGAGCTGTACCAGTTGCTAACTCAATTGCAGTTATTCCAAAACTCCAAATATCAACTTTGTGATTGTATCCACTTGCCTAATTTAAAATTCAATAAATTTAAATTTATTTTGAAAGATTTATTTGTTTAAAAATTACAAACTTTTACAAAACAATTTATCAACGAGATGTTTAGTTACAATTTTATTGAACTTTTTCTGCCAAAAGAACCTGCCTGTTCCATAACTTCTGGAGCCATCCAACAAGGAGTTCCCACAAATGTGCTTCGCATTCTATGACCACGATCAGAAAAATCATGTGTGGTAGAGCTAACTCCAAAATCTAAACAAAAATCAGAACAAAAAATTTCCTTAAAATTTAAATATTTTAATTTATGAAAAATATTATTTTATATATATATATACATATAATATATATATATATATATATATATATATATATATATATATATATATATATATATATATATATATATATATATATATATATATATATATATATATAGCATCCTAATTATCGACTTTCGGGAACGTTATTTTTGTTCCCGTTTGGTTGTTTTTTTTTTACTTTTTTTATACTATTTTTATCATATTTATATGTTTTTTTTAAATTTTTATTTTATTTCTATTTTTATTTATACATATTTAAATTTATTATTTTATTATAAAAATATGTTTTTTATATTAATTTTTGTTGTTTTTATTTATTTATTTTTATATTATATTTCATTTTTAACTTTATATATTTACAAAAACAATTAATTACAATAATATAACCAAACTTAAACCTTGACGTAACCCTAACCCTAAGCCTGACCTTGATGCCTGGCCAAACCAGACCCTTAGTCGATGTAGCAGCACTCCCTTGGGAGTCAGGCTATTTGTCAGTCGATGTATGTACATTCGTTCTCTATAAAAGTTACTTACAGGTATACTTTTTTACAAAAAAAAAATCATGCTTACGGGGACAAAAAATTAACGGGTACACTAAAATGTCCCAAATAATGCTAATGTCCCCGTAAGTATTTGTTTTGTAAAATCTGTCCCCGTAAGTGCTAAACTATACAAATATATATATATATATATATATATATATATATATATATATATATATATATATATATATATATATATATATATATATATATATATATATATATAACCCTCGGAATTAGGGTCGGCATTCGGCAATGTCGACCTAACTGCCGACTTAAAATTATTTAAGGTCGGCAAAAAATTGCCAACCTTGTTTCGATGTTTTATGTTAACCTCTTATTTGGTGAGGTTTGTTATAAAAAGTATATAGTTAAAATTTTTTTGCAAACTGAAAATGGGAAGTGGTCTCCCAAACCCTATTTTGGAACCCTAAATTGACCAAAATTTGTCTAAAAACTTAATCTTGTAATTCTACTTTTATTTCATAGAAAATATTGCTATAAATTGATCTAAAAAGAAATAATATAAAGTCTTATAATGTTACAACATAGGTAGTTATCAGAAGACTGGAAAGTACAAGCAAAGTTAGATTAACCCCCCTCAGCATTATTTACTCAAAATCGCTCCTAAATGCCTATTTTGATTTCAAAGACATTTTATTTGCTATAATTTCAAGTAAACTTTTTCTAAGTAAACTTTAGCTCAGAAATTAAATTTGTATAAATTTATTAATAGTAATGACATGGTTGGCCATTGTTGGGTGGGAAAGGGTTAGGAAAGAATGGGGGGTGGGTGTATTATCTAAGACTTTTAATTTCTTTTTTATGCTTTGAGCACTTTATAATTATTAAATTTCTGTTATATTCTTTCTATCAAAGTAAAAAAGTATAAAAATATTACATAAGAAGATGGCTGCTTTAAACAAAGCAACATGCTCAACTACAAATGTTTGGCTAGTTGGACATATTCTCTCCACAATAGATGGACCGAGTCAGTTTCCAACAAATGGTGTTGCACTATGTAGAGTTTTTTATGAAATGATAGTCAAAAAGTCAACTCTTTTAATATCCTGCAACACAGTTGCAGACGAAGTTATGATTTTCTGGCTTTAGGCTAATATTCCAACTACAGCAAAGCCTTATGTAGTTGCTAAACTAAAGAGTATTTACAAGCAACATGTTCAAGTGTCTAAGCACAGAAGTAGAAAATCAGCTACTCAACACAGCTATGAAAAAAAATTCACCACCAAGTCTACACTTTTTGATATTGACCATAGTGAATGGGATTGTCTCATCAAAATAAATGAAGATAAACAATTTCAGATAGACCAGAGAGACCCCCAAAAGATATTAATGAAATTGGAGGACTTAATGTATAAGAAAGCAGTTGTAAAATACAGAAAATGCAAGCTTAAAGAAAAAAGTTAAATCTACAGAAACATTAATGGATGACAATTCAGATTACTCTTTGGATGAAAATTCTGACTGTGATACGTCAATTCAAATACAAAAAGTTTTTAATCTTCAAAAAATTTCAAAACATTCTACTATGGGCACTAGTCAACTCTCAATTACAGTATCCAAACGTTGTATTCTTGACAACTAACTCTTTCATGCACATGGTGGCCACAAAATTTTAAAAGTTAAATTCCAGGACATTTCCAGGACATTCCAGGACATTTTGTTGCATTTTCCAGGACATTTTATATCTTATTAAATGAATATTAATAATTATCTTTATGGTATATTTTTTCATATTGATTGAATTATAGAATAGAATATTATATTATTATATTATAATATAATTATTACTCTCTTATTTAAAATTAAATTTAAAACATTTAAATAAAAAAAATTTTCGCATAAAAAATTTAATATTACTTCAATATTCTTAGTAATTTTTTAACTTGACTCAGAAAAAAAAAAAGTTCCAGGACATTTCAGGACATTTTTGAAAAAAATGTAATTTTCCAGGACATTTCAGGACACTTGCAAAAATCCAGGACATTCCAGGACTGTGGCCACCATGCATGCAGCATTAGACTGAACAAAAATAACACCACAACAAGCCGTGATGGTTGTCACACCAGCCCTAGCTGCAATCGATATTGATATGAATAAATTAACATTATCACGTTCCACTATAATAGAAGCTGGAACTACATCTTGCGAATCTCTTTCAATAGCAGTAAGAAAAGATTTTTAACCCTTGGTTCCGCTAGTTGCTCATTTTGATGGTAAAATGTTTTCGTATGTTGATAGAACCAGACGTGAATGTCTGACAATTGTTGTATCTGGCTTGGATATTGAGATATTACTAGGGATCCCTGAGATAACTGCTGGTACTGGTGCTCTGATGGGACAGAAGGTAGTTAAGTTCATTTATAAATGGCCTGGCATAGAGGAGCATATTGCAGGTCTTCGCTTTGACACAACTGCAAGTAATACAGGAAGTTATAACGGGGCAATAACTGTCATACAGAAGTCAATGAACTGAGAGTTTTGTTTTTAGCCTGTCGACATCATATTCTTGAAATCTGTGCAAATGCAGTGTTTGATACGTTTTTTGTATCAAAAGGACCAAACATTGAACTTTTTGGTAGAGTGAAGTCTCAGTGGGAGTTAATAGAAAAATCAAAGTTTGAACCACTTGAAAGTGATACAAGTGGAACTGGATGCCTTACAAAGCTTGAAAAAGAGTGGCTTGCATCTTGAAAATCTGATGTGCTGGAAAATTAAAAAAAAAACTTAAAGGACACTCAGCCACATGATGATTATAAAGAGTTTGGGCAACTAGCTCTTCTCCTTTTGGGAGAAAGTAATGATACAACAAGTATTTGCACTCCCGGGGCTTACCATCGTGCAAGATGAATGGCTAAAGGAATATACTGTTTAAAAATTTTTGGTTTTTGTCATCAATTAAATGTCACATTATGGTACTTAAGTGAAGATCTAGCTGCTCTCCCATTACCCAGTGAAGAAATTTCTGTTGAAGAGGAAATGGAAATTGTAAAAAAAAACATTACCAGGTGACAATAGAAGGCTTGCTTCAAACAAGATTTATACATTCTCTAAACTTTCTATAGCTTTAAATGTGAAAGAAAATAACATAGCAGAAAGTAATAATAATGCAAAAGAAATTAACTTTATGAAAGAAAAGAAACATGGTTGTAAAACAAATAATACAGGAAATGAAAGTAATAGTAAAAGAAAAAAATATATATTCAAACTTTGCTTTCAATTAAATAATCTTTCAAAAATTAAAAGAAACATTAAAAATATAAAAAATATTTAGAGTATAAAAAATAAAGGTAGAGTGAATACCTGCTAATTGAACACTGCCATCAGCACCCAATAAAATGTTTCCTGCTTTCACATCCCTTGTAAAATATTTTTTATAAATATTATAATGACAATAATCCAAACATTTATTTTATTCATTTACTTATTTTAACAAATTTAATGCAAGCAATCATTAAGTTAGAATTTAACCGATAACAATGAGTAAAAGAGCAAGAAAATGATTTAAAAGAAAATGGTTGACAAAAGATTTTGAAGAAAATATTTGACAAAATGCTTAAAGGAAAATTGTTGACAGAAAACTTACCTGTGAATATGACCATTTTTGTGAAAATATTCTAGCCCTTTTAAAACTTCTCGCAAAATAGTGGCAATAACAACTTCATCAAGCACACCCTGCAATGGGTCAATTTGACCACTTTTCATTAGATGTTTTAATATATCAAGCACTGATCCTATAATAACAAAACTTAAGAATTTAAATTTAAAAATTAAATATGTAACAACTTTTTTTTTTATATATTTATATTTTGTAAAAGAAGGGATTAGAAGAATTATTCATATCTCTGGAGCGCTCTACCACTACACCACTACCGCATTATTATACTTGCAAACTGTATGTTAAAAGTAAAAAAAAAATTCTTGTTTTGTATTTTTACTATTAGGTTATTTTTGTTTGTATATACATTTTTTTAAAAAACACTGTTTGTGGATGGATTGATATATTCATTTATAACAGACATTCAATTTTACAATACAAACTAGTTTTAACCAATTTAAAACCAAATTGTAAAAAAAAATTATAAAGAGAATGAAGTAATAAAATTAGAAATTAAAGTAGCTAAAACAAAAGGTAAAAATTATTAATAATATCAACCAAGCTTCTATTACCTCCTGCAAGTAACTTCATAACAATCCACAATTCTTGTTTTACAATGAAAGAAGTATAGTAATTAACAACATTTTCATGGTTACATTGACCCATTGTATGAATCTCTTTCTAAATAAAATTAAAACTTCGAAAATTTTAAACAAAACTTTCTCATATTTGAATAATTTTGAACAGATTTTTAAATAAAAACACACTCTCATTTCATCTATATCAGCACCACATTTTTCTAAATCAATACGTTTGATAGCTACTTTTTCATCCAGAGGAATATACCTTGCAGCTTGAACAATAGCTGTTGCCCCATAACCTAGAAATATAACCTTACTTATTTTACATACAACAAACAATGATTTACTTTGTTTAACATAATTACTACTATAATACACAAAAACAAAACAAATGAAAACTCAAAATGGTTAATCATTATAATAGAAAATGTACTAAGCATACTTAAAGTAAACAAAGACCTAACTAAATTAAAATATATTTTACTAAAGCAGTGTCATAGTGTATTCAGATAGTTTTTTTTATTTATTTTGACATATCCAATTAATATTAAAACCAAATAATAATGTAAAATGTTATTTGGTTTTAATATTATTTGACATTAACAATTTAATATTAAACTCACATTCCTTAACTATATAGTATAACTTATAACAGTTTCATCCTTTTAAATATATATATATATATATATATATATATATATATATATATATATATATATATATATATATATATATATATATATATATATATATATATATATATATATATATATATATATATATATATATATATATATATATATATATATATACATAAATGTATATACATAGAATGCCAGCTAAAACATCACTGATAAAATCATAGAAATGTTTATAATATCAAACAAAAGCTTAAATTCAAAAGTTTATTTTTTAATTTTTTGTGAAAATTTTAGCCTTTTGAATAAGTGTTGTAAGTGTGTATTAGATAATTTTTATAATTAATTTGTAAATTGTTGATTTTAATAAGGGCCCATTATTTTTTTATTAGGTTTTTTTAATGAAGTAAAAAAAGTATTTGATTTTCCAGGCAGTATTTATCAAAATGATGCCAATTCAGATAGTTAAGTGCATATATATAATTGATTGTAAAAAAATTAACACTCAAACAAACTGAAGTTTTGTAATTAAATTTAAATACTAAAAAACCTTTAAATATGATTGGCTGACTTTCTTTACACAAAACTATACTTTTATTGGATGATGATGATCAATGCAACCACTACTTTTCAAAATAGAATAAAAACAGAAAAAAACCCAGTAATTTAATGAAAACATTAGGTTGAAGGAAATCCGTATTGCACAAAAATTATTGCACGACTGTTGTTCAAATATACATTTGCACTACAATTAATAAAATATTATACATATGTTTAATTACATAAAATGTTACACATGTTTCATGTGTAACATTTAGAAGAGAGAAACTTAGTTTAGAAGAGAAAAACTTTTGTTGCAAACTGTTAACATTGTTTTATAATAAATATAAATAAAAAAAAATCTTACACTAAAAAAAAAACTTTTACAAAAACTTTTATTTTAATCATATATAACAACTCAATAGCAACATTCCTTTTTGTCTGCTCGAAGTTAGTATATAAAAAATAAAAAACCTTAATTTTTCAATTTGTTATATTAATGAAAAAATTATGCGTAAATATTTCATAAATGCAGTGTATTATTTTTTTAGAAATTCAATAACAGTGTATTATTTTTTTAGAAATTCATTTGTTGATTATTTTTTAGTACAAACTTAATTTTAATTAAAACTAAAATAAAAAATACGCATTTTTAATTTTACAGTCAATGCTATATATGCATATGTAATTGGTAAAAGATTCAAGAGATAACTCAATAATTTTAACCAGAAAGAGTCGTATTTGTCCAAAAATCTTATTAGCATATGTCATATTAAAGTGTAATGATGCTGAATATGTCCAGAAAGAAATAAAAAAGACCTTGCTTAAAGTTTTCATTGAAAATTTATTGTTTTTAATTCTTTTAACAACAAAAAAAAACTTGCTTTAAAATTGGTTTAATACAAACTTCTCCCCCTCCAACCAAATATTTTATCGAACTATTAATTATCCTACATTAAGAAACCTATAAACTATAAATTAAGACACTACTTAATTTACTTTTTGAAGACACTGCAATTATAAAAATTCACTGCATATTTTTTTATATTATAATGCAGTGATATTTTTTGATATTCTAATTTTACTACCTTTTCTAGCGGTAAACTGAAAGTTCTAAAAATTTATACGGTAAAAATATCACATAACTGCTTTAAATTACATTAAAAAATTGGATTTGTTTTTTTTTTGATGAATTTTTATTTTTTTACTAAAATAGCCAGAACCTCTTTTTCATTTTCTGCAAATGATATTAAAAATAATTTAATTCTCTCAATTTAAAGCAAAATAACTAGAGGATTTATTTTTTTTATAGGTACTTTTTGTATATCGTCTAAAAAAGATGCAAGATGCTTTATCCCATAATGTTAAAATTGTTGTTAAATGGTTCATGTGTGTGTGTGCGTGTATGTAAGCGTGTGTGCGTGCGTGCGTGCGTGTGTGTATGTGTGTGTGTGTGTGTGTGTGTGTGTGTGTGTGTGTGTGTGTGTGTGTGTGTGTGTGTGTGTGTGTGTGTGTGTGACAAAATAATACAACAATTTTTATTAAACGTAAGTAACCTATATAAATTTAAATATTTTAAATTAAATAAATATGCATAATTTTCTCGAAAAGAACATAGTTGAGTAGCAACTAAACACAAGTATAAGCTTAACGAATTAATAAATTTACTTAGCAAAATATCTCTTTAACTTTGTTTTAAACTTTTTTACTTAAAAAAAAACTAAAAAATTCAGGGAATAAATAGTACCTATTACTTCTAATAGTTCATAATCATCATGGTTATTAGACCAGGCTGATCTAGGTTTAGTATCAACGGTTAGAACCGTCGCCATGTTTTGTTTGGAAGTTGACTTTTGTCTTGATTTCCCAAAAAGCCAGCGTCTGATTTTAAGACACATTGCGTCCAATGAGAATTCATGAGTCAAATACTTTTGGGGGTAACGAACAGATCACAAACAAATACTTTTATGTTGATAGAGTAAATTATATGTCTAAATCCAAGTATCATAAAATATGTAAAAAATAAAAATAATGATTTTGCTCAATAATAACCAAATCAAAAATCCATACTTGTTTAAAAAAATTCTTCTTACTTTCCAATAACTTAAGTAACTTTAAACTGTAGAAAATAAATATATATTACAAACTAACTTTACACTAATAAATAATCAAATTAAAAATAAAGACATTTTAAAGTTTTTTTTTTTAGTAATAAATATTTATAAAAATACTTGTTATCATTCTTTATAACTGTTTGCATTAAAACTATGCTAAGTATTTATCGACGTTTTTACTAATACCTAATTTAACAAATTCTTTTCATTTCGATGGTGCAACAAACAACGGTATTAAAACTTAAAATACTATAATACCAAATGTGAGGCAAGTTTTTTTATTAAACGGACATCCTGTGCAATAATATAACTCAAAAACTAAACTTTTTTTTTTAATTCCTATTTAAAAATTATTTTATTCAAACTTCAAGTCATTCTGTGTAATCGATAATTATTTATTTTTTAATTCCCATAGAAAGTACTGCGGTCAAAACGGTTCGGAGAAAGATTTAAGAAACATATTTTCTAACTAGTTAGAAAACTGGTATTATCAAATACTGGTGATTATTTTTTATATTATACAATATATTGACAATGAGGCGACAATTTTCTTTTAATGATATTTGAAACGCCTAATTAACACGAAATCTATACACATTTTTTAAATTTATTTTGATCGATTTTATAAACATTTATTAAAACAGTTAATGTATAAAATCTTGTGATGGGTAAAACTAAGTCTTTTCTTTGAAATTGACTTTTAGAACACGCTGCTAGCCACGTAACTTCTAATTTTATTATTTTTTTATTGTCCTGTTTATATAAAGATTTTATTTACATTTCACATAAAATAAATAATTTAATTACAAACCTTTTTATATTATTGCCGAACTTAATAGTGCTGTTAGTAATAGTGTTAGTACCCGTTCGAGCATGTTTGACACGGAACTCTTGGAAGCCATTGCGACCGAGATAATGACAAGAAAAAGTCGTAGGACTTTTTTTAAAAGAAAACGTGAACGAAAATGTATGCAAATATATAACTTATGTAAACTTCAAATTGCGTAATGTTTAAATATACTAAAATATATCAAGTTTTACAGTTTTACTTTCACTTGAAAATTGCATTTCAGCAACATCTCCTTTTTGATCTATAGCACTTATTTGCATTTTATAAAGTCTTTTGTTTGTTAGATAGTTTTAAAATTTTTGATAGATAACTCGCCTGCATGATCGAGTGGTTAGCTCGCAAAGATTTCTGAATCAAAGAGCCGAGTTTCGAATCCTACCATTGGCAACTTATTTTTTATCTAAATTCCATAGCACCTTATATAACATAATATAACAATAAACAAATATGTTATTAGCAAATGTAAAAAATTCACTTATATAACATTTCATTCAGGATATACAAAATTTTCTAATAATTACGAGTCTGTTTTGCTAAAAGTGTTTTGTTTTGAATTTTTGTTTTCATGTTATTATATTTAATAAAATTGACCAGATTGAAAAAATGCGAAACATATTGTCTCGTCCAATTGGAAAATTTGAAACTTCGATTTTAGATTTGTCAATACTCTCCCCTCTCTTGATATTTTCGGTTTGCTAAAATTACGTCATCTTTTTAGTTTCTCCATTTGTATAGCATTATGTATAAACGTGTGTACGTGTAAACGTCATTATAAGTTGGATAACGTCAGGATAAGTTGATTTTGCCGGACGTATATTGAACGACCGTTTATAATATGTGCACTATATGGGGAAACTTTTTTTTTTATCAGTGAAAAGTTTATTTTGTTATGTATATTTTTTTGCCATAAATATATACAGCAAGATTAAAAAAATATCAAAATTTATTCCGCATTGGGGAGGACTTAAACTCCCCAAAACAACACTGATGACAGCGCTCTAAACCACTGAGCCGTTGAAGAAATACGCCTAGGAGTAAAAACAAACCATTTTAAAAATCTCTTATAAGTTCTTCGTAGGCTGAAAAGTTGTGCATGTTAATTTTTTTCGCTCTTAAAGAAACTTTTTAGAACTAATTATTTACTAAAAAAATTTTTAGAATTAATTATTTACTAAAAAGTATTGAAGTAAATAAGGAATAAGCATAGGAATGATTGGTGTGGAATAGATAAGTATAGAAATGGTCGGTTTGATGTAGACCCGTATTTTATGGGTCTGGACAAATAGAATATATAAATAAATATATAAACAAAAATCCGTATTTTTAATGCTCTGACTCGCTATTATATAAATAATAAACGGACAAGTGAATATGGAAGGCATAACACCAATAAAATCTTTTCATAAAGCTACTACAGGTCATAATAAAGTTCAAATATACTTGATAATAAACCGTTTCAAAGAGCTCATAAGTTTTAAATTAAATACAAATAATCTCAAAAAAATTTTATTATAAAAAAATTCTAATTAAAAACATTGTGATTATCAGTCAACAAAATTTAAAATGTATTATTTTACTTGAAGCTGAAATAACTTTAATAATTTTCCCATATTAAAATACTTTTTCAGGAAAGACTAGGTACTCGATATGTTATACAATACTCTGCGTATTTACTTTTAATGTTTGAGATTTAAACAACTTCATATAAATTCTTGCCATAATTATAATTTGAAAAAAAAAAAAATAGATTTGTATTCAAAGTTACCCCGCTTTTCAAAGTAACCCCGGTTTACGGTATATATAACTTTTAGTTTGTTTTTAAAAAATACTTTTGATTTAGATTTTTATTAACGTTCAGTGCCGTGAAAAAGTGTAAGGTGTTAGAACTGTATTATATGGCTTATCTAGACTCATTCTACATTTTGATTGCTCTGCTATGGCAAAGTAGATTAACCAACTCGTACCTAGATATGTTTTTTTTTAAAGCTTATTTTACATTTTGATTGTAGTCTGCTATGGCTAAGTAGAATTACTAACTCCTTTCTAGATGCATCTTTTTTTAGACTCATTCTACATTTTGACTGTGGTCTGTTATGGCCAAGTAGAGTGACCAAATCGTTTTTAAATGTGTTTTTGTTTTATATAGCTAGTTTCTTGTGATGTCTAATAGCCATCTGTACCCTGTCCCCTATATTTTACTTAACGGAGTGTTAAATATTGTCTTTGAAAATATTTTATTCTTTAGAGTGTCACATATAGTCTCTAACATAATTTTCTCTTGATGTATTATAAAGCAAATGTTTTTAGAAAAGGTCATATCATCTTGTTGAATTTGAAATAAACGAACATTTTAACTGATAAAAATGCAAATAAACAAAGCAAATGAACGAAAAATCGGAAAAAAGGAAATGACAAATATGAAAAAGAATTTTCAAACATTTTTGTAATCACTTTTCGCATATATTTTTAATAAAAAAATTTGATCAGCTCCTTAAAAAAAATTAATAAAAATATGTACATGAATAAAACTTGTATTCTTGTGAACAATGAATGATAATACAAAAAGTTTAGCAATTATTAACAGTTTTCTTTAGAAGTAATCATCAAATTACTTTAGTTTTTTACTCTTCTAGCATAAATATTTTTCATGGGCTTACTTAACAAGGCCTTACTTAGTACCTACAACGCGTTTTAAGTTGCAACGTCATACGTTGCAAAGTATTAACTTTGAGGAATTTTCATGCCTTTACGATTTTTGAGCGTAAATAATGGTATTTGCTTTTTTGATGATATTGGTATGTAAAAAAAAGGGTTTTTATAAAGTGGTTTTTATATATATATATATTTTTTATAAAGTTTTTATAATATATATATATATATATATATATATATATATATATATATATATATATATATAAATATATATATATATATATATATATATATATATATATATATATATATATATATATATATATATATATATATATATATATATATATCGTCGGGGATAGTGCAAATCCGCGTAACTAGCATTAGCTACTATATTTGAATATTGATAATTTTAACACCAATTATCTATTGTTGACATTACAAAAAACATAAGTATTACTCTTTATACTAAAATGAACCCAAAATCTGTAGCAATAAAAAATATATAAAGTTTTTAATTTCTCCAGTAAAAAAAATGTACTGTAGATACGCGGTATTATCCAATGCTAGTTACGTGGTTTTGCACTATCCCCGACGATATATATATATATATATATATATATATATATATATACAGTATTGGACAAAACATATGCAACCAACACCGAACAATGGTAAAAAGTGTTCCTAATACATGTCTTAAAAAGGAAACGAACTATACTACCACAGCAAACAGTTAAGGTATCTGGAGTCATAGCATGCCATGACATGAGCAATCAGCTGACAGGTGACAGCACACAGGCAGAATTTCGTTGACAAGTGCCATTTTGCAGCGGACAAAACAAGTGCAACTTTTTTGGTTTGTTTTATTTTCATTAGTCTGATCCGTGTCAACGTCACCGAAATTTTTTAATAATTAAAGTAAGTATCCAGAAGTTTCCAGAAGTTTCCAGAAGTATAAAACTACGTAAGTAGAATGTCAAAAATTACGTAAGTGGAATTATTACGTAATTACGTAATAACTCCACTTATTACGTAATAATTCCACAAATTATATAAGTGGAATGTCACGATTACGTAAGTGGAATGTGACAAAAAAGTATTTGTGATAAATATCGCGTGAAAAAATGGACCGTTTCAAGACTATGTTCCAAATATCGTTCTACGGGGAAGTTGGCAGCAGATAACAAAGGTGGAAGACCGCGTTCCACCACTTCTAAAGAGGATTGTATGATCGTTAGATCCGTCAAGAAGGATCTCTGAATATCATCAGTCGAGATACAAAAGCATTTAGAGCTGCCTGTATCGGACCGAACAATCAGACGACGTGCTGTTGAAGCCGGATTGTTTTCTCGACGCCCTGCAAAGAAACCGCTGATTTCACTAAAGAACCAGAAGAAAAGACTCTTGTTTGCTGCATCTCATATTGACTGTAATGTGCAGAAATGGCGAACTGTCCTGTTCAGTAATGAATCGAAGTTAAATATCATTGGGAGCGATGGCATTTGCCGTGTACGTCGACCGGCCGGAAAACGCCTCGATTTACGTTACTGCCATAAAACCGTGAAGCATGGTGGAGACGATGTAATGGTCTGGGGGTGTTTTTCTGATAACGGTCTAGGTCCAATACATCGAATTGATGGAATAATGGACCGTTTCATGTATAAAAATATCCTGAAAGATGTTATGTTACCTCATTCTGAATGAAATATGCCAATAAAATGGGTTTTTCACCAAGACAACGATCCAAAACACACTGCAAAAGTAGTCAAACAGTGGTTTCAAGACAACCATCCAAAACACACTGCAAAAGTAGTCAAGCAGTGGTTTTAAGACAACCACCTATCGGTGACGGATTGGCCCCCTCAATCTCCGGATCTCAACTCTATCGAGAACCTGTGGGAGATCGTCAGCCGCAGAGTTAATTGTGAAGGTGTTCGTAATAAGGATCTACTGTTTGAACAAATCCAAAACGCCTAGGCAGCGATTCCACAAAGTTTCATTGATCACCTGATCAAATCTATGCCTCAAAGATGCAAGGCTGTGATTGACAACAAAGGATTTGCCACGAAATATTGATAGCCACGATTCGCCACGAAATATTTTAAAAAAGCTATATATAGAAAAAAAGACCAAGGATAAAACTTTGAGGTACCCCAGAATTTATTGGAAATTAAAAAAGTGTTGGCCTTTTAAAATGAATTTAATAAAACGATTAGAAAGAAACAATTTGATAATCTCTAAAATTTTCCCAGATATACCATAAGTATATGAAGTAAGCTTCTGAAGAGATTTCAGCATTAAAAACTTTGCCGAAAGTTTTAGATATGTAGAGAAATAACCCTGTTTTCACCGCCTCCATATAATGTACGATAAAATTTTTCAATCACACCAGTTAGCATTTCAGCCGAAGTGCGAGAGGATCAAAAACCATTTGGACTTTCTGACAGTAAGTTATTCGACTCAAGATAAGATGTGAAAAATGTGTTGATCAAAGATTCAAAGACTTTGTTAATAACATAAAGAAGACTAATCGGTCGATGATTAGGAAGTGTCAAAATGTCCTCCCAAGTTTTTGAAAAATGGAACAACAGATGCCATTTTCCAACAGGCAACAGGAAAACAAGATTCAGTAAAGGACTTATTAAATAGTTTAGAGTGAATTGAAGAGAGTTCTGGAAACCAAATTTGTAAGACTATGACAGGAACGTTGCACTGTGGAAAATAGTACTACCAAAACGTACCATAATTGTTTTTTGCTCAAATTTCAATTTCACTGCAAAAATTATACTTTAACTTTTTTAATAGTTGAATAGGTATTCTTTACTATAACGTAGAGATTTCAGCTAGTTTTATATAAAAAGAGAATTTTTAAAGCCCTACTGCTTCATATTTTTGTAAATGTTTAATTGAAACTTATTTGTTTCATATCTTGAAACAAGTTATTTTCTATAAAACTTTTTATAAATAAGTATAAAGTGTTATACATTTTTGAAAGCATCATGTTAAGGAGATTATAGAACATATTCATATTTTTAATTATATGGTTTTGTTTACTGATATTTAATTGAACTAAAAAATAAGCTAGACAATAAAAAATCTTAAAGTTCACCAATATTTTTAGTCGTAACTCAAGCTTCCCCCCGATTTATTTTTGTAATTGATTTTTAGCTTAGGTCTCTATAAAATTGGTTTATTAAAAATCAGGTGCGGATACGTGCGGTTTTCAAAATTATAGATAAAAAAATGTTAAAAGTCAGAAAACAGAAAAACGCTTTTTATCGTGGTTTCAGACTATATCTGTTTACAACAATAGTTTTGCGTAAGTTATTTTGTTAAATTTTTATTGAGAATTAATTTTAATGGACATGCATTCCATTATTGGTAATATTATTGGTTGTTGTAGATGAAATAAAAAGCAAAACTCGTTACGGTTATCTATAATTAACAAATGTTGTAAAGGAATTCTAGTAAAACATGAACTTTTTTTAACAATGATAGATGGAAAAGTAGCTCAGGTATTAATGGATACACCTTCCGCGTCTACATGTACAATATATGGAGCTACGACGAATGAACAACTTGACTAAAGTGTCTGCTAGGCCCAAAAATGAAAATTCGTATCAATACGGATTGTCAACATTGCATGCCTGGATTCGGTGTATGGAAATGATATTACATAATTCCTACAACCTGTCATTCCAAACACGGTCAGCTAAAAATAAAGAAAAAATTGACAAAAGAAAAAAAAGGGAACTTTAGGGCAGAAACGTTTTCGTGAACAGCTAGGGTTAATCATCGACAAACCGAAACGTGTAAGTGGTAATACCAATGATGGTAATACTGCTAAGAAATTTTTTACAATGCAGCTGCTATGCTGAAATCACTGGAGTAAATGAATATTTGATTAAGTGATTTTACATAATTCTACAAGCTCTCTCATCAAGTGTTATGATAAATGCTGAAAGTTTTGGTACATATGATACAGAAACTGCCCACATTTATGGGAGTAATTATAGCTGGTACTATATACCGTCTTCAGTACTCAAAATTTTACTTCACGGAGAGAATAATACAAAACATTTTTACTTCATCATGCCAGAAATGTTCAAGATTAGCGACAAATGTGGACGTATTACATACTCTTCTGTTCACTTCCGATCCCTACATCACCAGCATTTGAAAACCGTAAGCAAAAATGTCTAAGAATTTGATGAAGATACTTTGCAGTCGACCAATATTTTATTTGATAATCACTGTATAAAAATTGTTATTAATAAACTATTCTGAATATTTCTATAGTAATCATTTTATAAATTCTTGAAAATATTCATTTAAAAGTTGAAATATGTGCGCGTAATTAACTAATTAGTTAATTACACACAACAATTAAAAAATCAAATTAATAAAACAATTAAGCCTAATATACGGAAAATGTTTGTTAAATTATATAAATTATATAAAATAAAATTATATAAAATAAAAAAATTATGAGTTAGTTTTTTGTCTAGAGTTTAGCCGAAAGCTCGTAAAAATGTTTTATTTATATATAAATTTAATATGAATATATTTTCAAATGAAATAAGCATTTTTATGTATTTTAAATATTTTCACATAATTAAAAAGAACATGTTTAGTTGAAAATAAAATTTAAATGACAATTTTGAATTTTTTGACTTTTATTTACAAAATTTATATTGGTTTTTTTTTTTATAAAAAATATCTCCTTAGAAGCGTCATATACAACTTTACGTTTGTGCAAAATTTTAACACTTAATCTTTAGTAACAAAAAGTTATTGATTTTTGATCCAAAACAGAACTTTATTTTCCTCAGTGCATTGTATGTATTTAATTGAGATATGACTTTAGCAACGGAAGCTGGATTGATTCGAATATCTAACAAAGGATTAACCTGTTTAATTGAAATAAAAAGAAAAGAGTAGTCATAAGATTCAACAGTTGAAGAAGAAATTCCTAAAAAGTTCTCTGCAAATAGTTTTGCCTTATCCCTAAAAGAGGTTATAAGATTAGTCCCATGAATAAGAGACCGTATGTTAGACTTACTCCCAATTGGCACCGGACCTAAAAAAGACGTCTTTTGAACGTTCGAAAGACGTCCAAAACGTTCAAAAGACGTCTAAAACGTGTATAAGACGTTTAAAAAACGTCTTATTTTTTTTAGGTCCGGTGAAAATGATAAAAAAGAGTGAAAATGTGCCAAATGGAAGCACATAATATAATGGTTTTCACGACAAATAGGTGAATTGATGCGTATGTATACCCCCAAGCCAAGCATGTGACTATAGGACTCATACGACTATTTGCTACTATAGTAAAAAAAAATAAAAATAAAAGCATGTAGCATGTTTGTATTTGCCAGAGTTATAATTTTAAAGTGTAATGATCTTGCGTCATTTTTTATTGGTAAATTTTGCTATAAACAATTAAAGATATCCTTAGTAGACTGCAACAGTGCATTGTAAAATTTGCGATAACTATATTAAACATGCGTAATTAAGCTTTATTATAGAGTAATGTGTATAAATGGTAAAATGATAGATCACATAATAACCTAAAAGTGTACATATGTGAGTGAAAATGAGTTTTGTTGTATCATATTAAAACCTTGCTCTTGATCTTGTGAAAATTTATAAAATCTTGGTCTTTGTCTCGGATTAACGTTTTGATGTCTTAGTCCTGGTCCTGGTCTTGGTCTGAAAGTTTTAAGTCTTACTCTTGATCATGGTATTGAATTAATTTTTTATGAGTCTTTTAAAAGTCTCCATTCTTTATTTATGTACTTCAAGTTCATTATACTATCAGTCATCATCATAACACCTGATTTTTTGTTATATATTGATAAATTGATGTTTTAGGAGTCAAAAAATATTTTTTCTTTATCTTGATTTAAAGTCAAGCTTATTTTTTTGCTATTTTTTTTCTTTAAACTATTTAATTCATTCTGTGTATATAATAAGATTTTAAATTTTTTGAAAAGTATGAAAGTCATCATAATCTTATCCACCTTATCAGATTCAGTTTTTTTAGACCGATTAAGTAAATTCATCAGTTATAACCACAAGAACACAGAGAAAAAAGATCCAAGACCATGTCTGATTGGCCGGACGGCTGAAAAAAGGTTAGGATTGTTTGTTACATTCTTATATTTTTAAGTTATGTCCTATAACTACAATGCTACAAAAATGGCAATCATCTGATATAACGATTGATGTAAAAAGTACCAAAATATTATATGATGATATTATGGTTCTTTTTATTTCACGGGTACTGCAAATTTAAAAGATTTCTTTTCTCTTTTTGGCTGTTTTCTAAGATTTACAACATTACCATACCATATTTTGTGCAAAGCACCCGATTTTTCTTTATCACCGAGTTATTTTCCGAATTTTTCTAATTGCAATTTTTTAACAAATTCTTTAGTGTTCCTTTGAAGTTTCTCAAGGATATACATATATAGTAAAAATTACATATATAGTAAAAATTGTAAGGAAAGATTTTACAATTTTTGTTAACCCTAATTGTATGAGGAACCTGAAAAAAAGTTGAACAGTGTGATTATGCTGTCGTAAGCTCAGTAGGAGCTTACTTACCTGTTCCGGTAAGTAAATTGGTGTTAAATTTTGAAAGTTACCGGTATCAGTACCAGTAATCTTTGAACAGCTTACCTTGTTTATATCCAACTAGATAATGTGTGTATAATCGAACAGTCAAAATAATACAACATACAAATAAAATTGTTTCAAATTGTAATATTTTAGATTAAAAAAAACTTGTTATACTTTATATATCATATACATATTTATTTATATATAAATATATACTTTATATATCATATATATTTTTACTTATACTTTATATATCATATATATAAATATGTTTTTTTTCTAAGAATGTCCAAAAATAAAGTATATCAAGTAAATTGTTTAAAAAGTTTTTATTGTTGGGCTGTCTTATTTGTTAGTTTAATACTTGTTATTTTCTATTCAATAAAACCTAATTTAGAATTTGAAATTTTTATTTAGTCTGTGCAAGTAAAGCAGCAAGAATTAAATTTAATGAAATACTTGAATTATTTTTAATAAAATTCTACATTCTCTGCTTAATTGAAGTACAGACTGAGTGTGAATGTGTGTGCATATGAGTGAATCTTTTATCCAAAAAGAAATCCTCTTTTTTTTATTTTTTGAATCATTTCATTTCTAATGTAGCTGCAGGTAGTATGTGAGCTGTTTGATATATTACGGAGGCTAGACCCGGGGCCGGGTTAGATAAAAAAAGTTGACTCGGAGCCAGGTTTGTGACCGGGGCTGCATAAGCATTGGTTTATTTTAAATTATTCTTTTTTAATCAAAATTCATGTTATATTTTATAAAAATATGACCATGTATATTTATTTAAAAACATCATCATGTTTAACACGAATATCCTCTTTCTCCTCCTTCTCCACCTCATCCCCATTTCTCCACCTCCACCTCATCCCCATTTCTGCTGTTTCTCTATTCATAATAACAATCATGAAAAGTTTTCTTCATCTAATGGTCGTTTATACCATCTGTTTTTTAAATTTTCTTAATTTACCTCTAATATTTTCCCCTGAAGCTGCTACCCCTCTAAATGCTGATGTAAAGAAATAGCAGCTTTACCCAAACCACTTTAATCTTCTATGAAAAACGTTGTTCGACACAACTTTTTTTCTAATCTTTGTCTAAAATCATGATTTCTTATCTTGTCTTGCTGGAATTATACAACGCACTCATCTGATAATCATCTTCTTGTTCGGCAAATACTGCAACTTCACGGTGAGAAAAAAATAACTAGATAACACAAAACGTGTTTACAACATCAAAATCACGTATTATTACGTATTTTATACGTCTTAAACGCGCATTTTACCGATAGGTAGCGCATAGCTAACTACTCGCTAGCTGGTTGCTAGTTCATTTCCCACCTGGTTATAAATACTAAAGGCTATATTGAATGATAGCATATAAATATACAGAACAAATTTATATTTATATCCTTGTCATTTAGCAAAGTCACATTATTTTACTGTATCTGTCATTTTGTACTGTAACATTTTTTTATTTACTAGTTTTTCTTATCGTACATCAACATAACCTCAAAATTCTCACCCATCTTTAAATTCTTTAGTTAATCGTTTCCTTGTTATTTAACTATATTATACTATTTTTTTGTAATTCATAACTTATTAGTGGTCGTATTCTAGTATTTAATAAATAGTAAATGTATGCATAAATTTATAATATATAAAGTATTATAAATTTTTCCAAGTCAATCGCTGCTAAATCTTATAATTTCTTATATAAGGCATTCAATTTTTAGCCCAGGTCACGTACTAGATGCAGGAAACTACTATTAAGGTGGTGCACTACTACAAAAAATATAAATTTTCGAGTAAAATGTCAAAAAAATGTTTATTAACTTATTTTTTTCCGAATTTTATTATCTTTCATTTTATTTTTAGATGGATTTTACAATTACGTTGTAAAAATATTTTGTAAAAATCATCTTGCATTTTATTTTTACATGGTTTTTACAAGTTTTTACCATACTTTTATTACAATTACATGGTTTTTACAAGTTTTCACGATACTTTTATTACAATTACATTCAAAATACCTAAAAAGTAGTTAAAATAATATTAGTATATATTGTTATTTTGTCAAGGGGAACTCGCAAATAATTTGTAAATAGTCTTGTCATCGCGAACCCTTTTTCATTTCAATAATTTCATGAGATACTCAAAACTATTTTATTCATAATTTATTATATTTTTCATTATAATGAGTCGTGTTATAAACCGTGAAGCATGACATAAACATAACATATACATATAACATAAACATAACATATTCATATAACATAAACATAACATATACATATAACATATACATAACATAGACATATTATATATACATAACATATAAATATGAAGAGTTTTATTTTCAAAACGCGGTATGTGCAATTTTGTTTTTATGTGCCAACTTAAATAAAAAACGTATATACATACTTGCTTATATAATTAAGCTTTGGATTGTTTTGAATATAAATTTTGAAATTTTAATTACTCATAAGATATTAGAAAACTTCAATATAACTTGTTGTATTTAAGATGATTTTTTTAGATTAGCTTTTAAGGAATTTATATTTTTTTGAAGAGGTATTGAGGAACTTTTTGCTATTTATTTTTTATACAGGTAAGAACCATAAAATGCTATAGAGAATTGGAATAATTTTATATTTCAAAGATACTATATAGTTTGCAGTTGCTCTAGTGCAAAATTTATTTATTTTAAAAAAGTTACTTATAAATTGACTTGGAGTACCCATTTTTCATGTTTGAAGATAAACAAGTTTGAAATATACTGATTTGATTTTATATTTTAATATTTTTTATATATTTTATTATTTTATTTTTATTTAATATTTGATACATATTGATTTGGTAAATGATTAAAACAATAACCTGTTTTAGTAGTTGGTTTGCATGAGTAAGCTTGTGTTTATTAAACATAAAGCTAGTTTCTGCCGTCGATAGAGAGAAATCAATTTAGCTTTAAATTTTTGAACGATAGATAAGGTCGTGCTTTATAGAGAAGACCAATGTTTTTTGAGATTTTAGTATTAATGATATTTATGTGAGAGTTCCATGATAAATTCTCGTCATGAAAAATTCTCATCAATACCAGTATTACCGGTATGGAATAATTTCAATAACGGTAAATTACTGGTATTGAATTTTCTTCTTTTAAACACGTGTTCTATGTTAAAGCGAATGACGTAATTTTGTATTTTAAATCAGTGCTGGGCAATAAAAAAAAAAAATCATGCACGGAAACTCATACATGTTTTGTCTATTATTTTCATAATAAAAAAATTAGCGAATCTCCAATTTACTCTTATTTATTTTAATTTATATAAATATATCTCTACAACTCATATTTAATATTTTTTCAATGAGAAATAGCAGTTGTCAAATATTTTTGGCTAGAGTAAAGCGTTTAGAAAAATGTTGTAGGGGAAAGGCGCCAATGGCGCAATGATGGCATACTTAACTTTGAAACTTTATTATTCAGTATCCTGAAGACCAAGAACAAAAGTTTTGATATGGATACATTCTTTGTTACATTTAGAACAATAATAACTCTAGAAGTTTTCATCAGTTTCACTTTTTTATTAGTTTTTTTTTTTTTATTTAAAAAAAGCACAAGCATGCCATCATAGGAAACTACTGCTTCTATGATGGCATAGGGGAGGATGGGGCTGGTTAGCATCAAGGGTAACACGATGATTTCATTTTAACTTAAAGTTTTCACTCAGAAATGCTAGAAATTAATCATCCTTATTAACCCCTTCGTGCTACGCAGCAGCATAGAACTTCGAGCATGCGCATGAGAGACTTTGCGTTTTATGTGTTTTTTTAACCCAAAATTTTTTAAGTGAAGTAAAAAATTCCTTTTTACTTCACTAACAATCATGTTGCTTTATGAAAAAAAAAGGTTTTCGTAACTCGTCAATATTGCAACACACCTAACTCGTCAGTATGCCATCATAGAAAGAATTGCAAAATTTTTTTTCGCTAATAATGCATAATCTACTGTGTCAAACGCCTTTGCCAGGTCAATTATGACTCCTAATACAAATTTCTCATTATTGAATGAAGTTCTGTTATTAATGAGATCTAGGATAGCATGTTCCGTTGTGTGTTGCGTTTGAAATCCGTATTAATTTTTACTTAAAATTCTGTGCTCTATTAAATATTTATTTTTGATATTTTATTATATAGATTATTTTGGATGGTAAAATGTCAGAAAATATTTTGTTTTTACCTTTGTATATCATAACTTTTTTTTATGTTTCTAATATTATTCTTTAATTGTTCACAATAATATATTTTTTTAAGCTTATTTTTTATTTTTTTAATTTGCTTTTTATATTCTTAATAAATATTAAGAATGGCTTCGTTTCTGTTTTTTAAATATTTAATGAATAATTTTTGCTTTTTTTTGAAGATTTTCTTATTCCGTATGTAATACACAGACATTTAAAATATTTTGTTTTAATTTCTATTTTTTGTATTGGGAAATGTTTGTTATAATATTTAAAAAAGATGTCAGGAAATAGATTATAAGCGAAGGTGTATTCAAGGTTACATTCTTAGTATATATAATCCAATTTATTGCTGATAAAGATTCTTTAAATTTAGGCATAAGATATTCATTGAAATTTTGTTTCAAGTTTTGATTTTAGAGTTGTTACTTATGTTTACATCTTCAACAAAAGTAAAGAAAACTGGATAGTGATGCGAAATATTAGTTTTAATTATTTCTGTTTTATTGAGCTTATCTAGAAAGAAGTTTGTTAGAATACTATCTATAGCAGTAAAGGAAGTTGATGTAACACAAGTTGGTTTGTTAATGATTAGGAAAATATCGTATTAAAACATGTTGCCAAAAAAGATTTGAGTAATATTTAGTATAAGGTATTATTTAGTATTATTATTCGTTGTATTTTAAATGTTAATGTCACCTGCAGAATAATATTTGTTTTTTATTGTTTTTGATTCTTTGCAATAATGGTTTTTCTAGTGTTAGTCTAGATGTTCTAAGAGCTATGTTCACTAAACTTGGCATGAATACCAATACGAGATCATACTTTATATGGAAGTCATATTTTTTTAAATTTAGTTGCTATGGATACCTGCATTGCTTAACAACCCTAACCCTAAAAACCAGATACTTTTCTTAATTACGGATGGTAAATGGATTTTTGAATAATTTTTTATCGGATTAACAATCCAACTTTATATAACTATTAAAAATTAAATATTTAGGTAATTAATTTTAGGTAAAGATTTACGTCATTAGTAATAAAAACAAAAAATGTTGTAATAAAACATTGAAATTTTGAAACACATTAACAGCTTATTAAACATACATACATGTATAAAAAAAGAAATCACAATTTTGGGTTAATCCATCTGGGAGTTAAGATTTTGAATTTTGAGAATTTGACCTCCTCATGTTGCTGATTATTAGGCCTGATGAGCACAAAAATTGGCATAATACATCATCGTTTGTTTTCGAACAACTGCATTTGCGTGTGTAGTTTTCAAACATTTGAAATCCTTGTTTTGTGTTTCCTGTGCCTCTTCATAGAGTATGCTAATAGGCAAGACCATTCTCCTCACAACCTCATTTTTGTGTAATAATATCTTGTGCAACCTTTGTGGCATATACTACCATGGGTCGCTCTGTACAAATAAATGAGCCACCTAAAAGAGGCAATCAATCATTTAATTACAAAAGCTAAGTATAGAAATATTATTAATAAGTAAACTTATTATAAGGCAGTACTTTTTAAATGCATCTGCATTAATTGGCAGAGCTGATGATAAAGTTGCCAAGATGACATGCAATTTCAGAAATAATACATTTAGCTTTAAAATTTCAGCCACAATACTTTCACATTGAAAAAAATGACGAGCTGTATTTCCATCAATGGATGTCCCAGAACCACCTGATCTGGGCACGTCAGTAATTAATCCAAGACTATTTTTAAAGGCATCTTGGATTTTTTTTTGTTTGTCGTTACATGTATCTTTCTTTTGTGCTACGTGCCTGCTACTTTTGGTTATCCAATTTTTAAACAAGGTGAAGACAGCATTCCATTGTTCTAATCCATGCAAGTTATGATGACAAGCCATACTGTAGACCAAAGTAGTTAGTATTTTTATTTTTTGCTACCAATTTTCAATAATATTCGTCTCTTTTAATGTGCTGCCACACATTGAGCAAGGCTGTGATGCATTGGTCTTGACTGATAAGGCTGTTGCCACTTTATCATCTACCATAGTTATTTCAATGATATGCAATATACTGATGTTATTCCATTAAGCTCAAGATTTGCATTTATAATAAAAGAATCTTCTTCTATTGATACATTCTATTAATAAACCTAAAACGCATTGGACGACAGTTTAATGTTGAAGATGGCTTATGGTTGTAACAAATTATTTGTTTACAGCCATCAACAAAGCAACGTAGTTTAAGTAGAACAAGATATGTGAGAAATAGACTTTGTTAACTTTCAAGGTGTTTTTCACCATCAGTTGTAGTCTTCTGGTATATGAACTGCGGAGTACTACCATCAAATTCAATTTTGTGTCGCAATGAAGGCCGTTTATGCTAAATGTAAGCCGTTATGTAAGCTGTTACAAGACATATCCACTTTTAGTTTGCAACTTAAATAGCTTAAAAGTTGTTCATGACCTTTAGAGTTAAAAATGATTATATTATTTTCACGCAAAAATATGTGAATATAGATTTTTGTGATAACCATGTCTGAAAATATTAACAGTAAAATAAAAAAATAGCTCGGCTTTTTTTTTTAATTTGTCACATTTAAATATTGAAATAAAACTTTTATGTTATGCCAATTCTATTATTCAGTTATTACAGCTTAAGATTGCATAAAGCATCTATAACTGTGGCTAAATATTAAATTTTAAATGTCAAAATGTAATCAATTAGTAATCAATACTGTTTTTATGCAAAAATAATTAAAAAAGTTAGATATTCATAGCAACCAATTAAAATTATACTTCCATAAGAAGTGTGAATCTCATTTTAATACAAGTATTTAATATAGTGTACATTGAACGAAAAAAAACTGTTAAAATAACGTTAATGTCAAAATAAGTTGTTGCTATGAAAAATTTGGTACCATAGCAACCAAATTGTACTCAATTTGTAGCTTGAATACGTCTGTCTACGTTCATAAAACCAAATGTTTTGGCTTCCTTAAGTAATAAAATTAAACTTTTGTGTTATACCTGTTCTAATATTTATTTATTACACCTTATAATGACATTAGCGTCCATAACTGTGGCTAAGTATTGCCTTTTAAATGTTAAACTATAATAAAATAGCAATCAATACTGTTGTTATGCAAAAATAATGAAATAAAACTGTTTAATAACGTAAGCAAAATTATAAAAAAATTGTCAACTTTTCAACAAATTATTATAAAAAGCCGTTCTGGAAAGTGATTAAGATTTTTTTAACAACAAATATAATTAAATAACTCCAGAACTTCAATATATATATATATAAGTATGTATATATATATATATATATATAAGTATGTATGTATATATATATATATATATATATATATATATATATATATATATATATATATATATATATATATATATATATATATATATATATACATATATATATGTTTATATATATACATACTTTATATTTTTTTATTGAATATGTGCTGGCAAATGACACGTTAAATAGATGATCAATCACGTTGCGTGTGATATATAGTTGAAAGAATAGATCATTTTAATCTATTTTGCTGTATCATACGAAATTGAGGAATTTATATATACACACACACACACATATATATATATATATATATATATATATATATATATATATATATATATATATATATATATATATATATATATATATATATATATATATATATATATATATATATATATATATATATATATATATATATGTATTGTATTTGATTTTTATGTATATGATTTTTAATCAAATTTAAAAAAAATAATTTAATGATTTTTAATAATTTTATATGGTTTTTAGACAGATTGGTTCATGTCAAGATTTTGACTTTTGTCCATAGCTGGCCCACTGCGCGCTGTCTGAATTAGAGATCGAATAGAGTTTTCTCTAATCTTGATAACGTGGTCATTACGATATAAACTAAAATTCCACCTAACTTTTTGATAGTTTTTTCTCTCAAAGGAAATAATTTTATAATTAGGAACATGAAAATTTTAATTCTTTTGAGATGACTCATCATCACACCATTATTCTGTTAAACAAAAAAATCATTAAAAAAATAAATTGCGTATAAAAAAAAGTTTCTTATTTTGCCTATTTTTACATATATGTTATTGATGCGTATCTCAAAGGAATTTTTTTATATCTGTTTTTAATTGCGTTTTAAAAGTTCCAATATTATGGAAACTTTTAAAAATTAGTATTACAAGTTAAAATCTAATCCTTTAAAAAGTTGTATATCTGCATCATAAAATTTATTAAGTAAAATATTGTTATTAGTTACAAAAAAAAATTGTCAGTTTCAATTGTTTGTAAGCAATTTCAATTGTCAACATAGTCAATTGTTTTGTAAGCAATTGTTTAAGAATTTTTTTTTTTACAAAATTGAGATTAAACGTATTTCTTTTTTTCAAAACTCTCGTTCATAAGTTTTATCATATTTGATACCTGCAAATTTAATTTTTTTTTCGGTGTCTTTTTATTTCTTCCCAAAGCTTTTTTAGTTATTCTAAGGTTTCATTTGCGTAATCTTGATTTATAAATATTCCGCTGCATTAAAGTTTTTTCCTTAAGATAACATTTTGTTTTTATCATGAAAATTGAAAAGTTTAAGAATTTTAGTCCACGGCTTATCTTCTTTTACTTGTTCTACTCGATGGGGGTCTTTTTTTCTTTTTTTAATATATTAATTTTATCATTAAACTTTTGGCTTATTTATGTGTATATATCTATATTAGTTTACTTGTAAAGTTCTCCTCTCGTAAGTTAATTTGATATTGATAAAGTTTTTTTCCGAAGTTAGAGTTTTTGATTTGTTGTCAGGACCGCAGCTAGGCTACCGCATACCGCATACTATATATATATATATATATATATATATATATATATATATATATATATATATATATATATATATATATATATATATATATATATATATATTTATATATATATATATATATATATATATATATATATATATATATATATATATATATATATGTATATATATATATATATATATATATATATATATATATATATATATATATATATATATATATATATATATATATATATATATATATATATATTTGTTTTTGAGTATTGTTGTTATAAATTGTTCAAAATTTTTCATTGCAATTAAAATTTTTTCAAAAAGCTTAAAATCGCCAAATTATCAATATTTTCAAATAAGTTTGAAAATGCTTCCGATAATAATTCCGAATTTAAAATAATTAAATACTAAAAGCATGCAGCGAAAAAAAGTTAAAAAAGTTATATGTTTGATGAAGCCATCTTTCATTTATCAACATAAAGTATTTTAAAATTGGATTTCTGAGAGTTTACAAGAGATGTTGACCTTAACAACCACGTAATCTATTGGAAAAAAAAGGTAAAAGAAAGTTAACATCAGTAGCAAAAAGATTTAACAATACGCATAGTTAACATGAGTTAACATAATTAATATGAAACAAATCATTCATAAGTTTCAAGTTGACATTAAATATGATTTTACTCTAAAAAAACATAATCTTCTTTACATTTTTTTATTTTCATAATACTTGGGTAACTATGAGACGAAATGTTTGTTTTTTGGCAACTAATTTGTACCTGAATTTTCAAAGGTTTTCTCAGTATGCTACAGAAAGTAGGTTTATAGATAGGATTTTAAATATTCCTTTTCAATCCTTAATAATAAAGAAATTATGTTATATATTTGTTGCAAAGTTTTTGATTTTAGGCGTATTTAGATAGTTTTTCCGCTATTACTTTCCGTAAGATGTTTGAAAAAATTCATTCTGAATATTTTTTTAAAAATATTTCTCATCAGAAAAAGTATAAATTTTGAGCTTATTGAACTTTTATAGCATACCATTTTAAAGTAAGGAGTGTGAAAACTGTTTTGAATAAAAAATACCCGTTTGCAGGTGAAAAGCACACACAAGCAGAGGCAAAAAAACAAATAAATAAAAGTTACCGCTAAAAATTACAATATATGGTGTAGTGCAACCAATAAAAAAAACAAAAGACTTTCCGGTCAATCACAAAATTCGTATGATAGTTGAAATACAACTAAAATGTGTTACTCGTGTATGCCAAGCATCAAGCGCATCGTATAATGTTATCACAGCTCTATCACAGAGTATTATATAACCCAGGTACAAAAGAGGAAAAACCTAAAACTATGTCAACAAATCCATTAATATTCCTGATAAATTATGTTTTTCGTCAACAATCAATGCTTGACGAAGAAAATCATTTATCAAGCTATCATGTCGTCAAATAAACCGGTTTATTTGACGACATGATATTATAAAAGTATATTTTAGCTTATGTTATGAAACTCCATTTAAATCTCGTTATGCTAATCAATTAAAGTCTTTTAACAATAATAAATACAGAAATAATATTGAACTGTCTAAAGAAAATCAGGAGAAAAAAGATAAAAAGTTCACACCCTCAATTAGGTAATGTTGTGAAACAACTCTTCGTCAAAAATGTTATTTTATATAATTTTATTATATAAAGGTAAGTTTATATTAAATAAAAGAAACGATTTGATTTCAAAATGCAAACTCAATAAGCTTTTTTTTTTTTTTTTGACACCGGTGATTAGCTATTCTTTTGCTTTTTTCTTGGTTGCTATTATCCCAGTAGACACAAACGTAAAAAAGACGTCTTTTAAACATCGCGTTTTAGATGGCTTTTAAACGTCTTTTGAACGTTTCGGACGTCTTATGAACGTTCAAAAGACGTCTTTTTTTGGTCCGGTGCCCACTGGGATGTTTGGCTCTTTAGGGAAGTAAAAATCTTACTTCACTGTATATTGTATTTTTTAGCGTTTTTTTTTTTTGTGTGTTTCTTATTTTGCACTTCATATATATATATATATATATATATATATATATATATATATATATATATATATATACATATATATATATATATATATATATATATATATATATATATATATATATATATATATATATATATATATATATATATATATATATATATATATATATATATATATATATATATATATATATATATATATATATATATATATATATATATATATATATATACATATATATATAACTCATTTTTATAAGAGCCGATATAATTTTAAATAGTATAAAAAATACCCACGTAATTTCTTTTCAATAGCAAAACAAAAGAATGATGTATATTATTAGCACTGAATTAGCGTAGTACAATTTGCTGCGTGGTCTATTATTTTAAAGCTTTTCGTTTCGTTCGGGTTTATTGAAACAAAACGAATAGCTTCGCCTAGATGGCTTGAATTACTTGCAAAACACGTTAATTTACGTCATTAAAATTACTTAACTAAAGTAAGTTATTCAATTTTACATATTCAAATTGAACTCTTTTGTTATACATAGTCTAAAGAACACTGCATGTAATCTTTTAATAATTCTATATTTATATTTCAATAAGTATAAAAAATAAGTCTTAAACTTTAAAAATTACTATAATTACAATATAATACTACAACAAAAATATAACTAATATTACTAGCAAATATCAATATCGTAAACTTTATAATTATTAACTTTAATATTAGTTATAAATATAACTAATATAAATAATATAACTAGCAAATTTCAATATCGTAAACTTTAGTATTTATGTAAAAGAACCTGTGAAAATCTTACACAAAGTAATACAGTATGACTTTAAAAAGGTTTTATAAAACCAATTTCAACAAATCAGTTTTTATTACACTTTGAAAAGCCAACAGCTAGTGGTAAATGTTAAATGTTTGTCAAAGAAGACAAAAAATTGTAAAGTAGTAACTATTGCCTTAGCGACTATTAACTAAAGAAATATTAGCGACAAGTTCATCAAACAAACAAATGATAGTAATTGTAATCTTTTTAAAAATGTCAGAAGAAAGAATATTAAAGTAAATAGAAATTTATCCTGCAAGAAATTTTGTTGTGAAACCTAAGCACTCGTATTGTATAATAATATGATCTAGTCTGATTACCAACATTTGAGAAATTGTGCTGTTAGTAAATGTTGTAATCTATGTTACAACCTTTACTAACAGCACAATTTATAGAATAGAGCTGTCCTCCATATAAAATTGTTTGTCCTGCTAAGGTAGAATGTCTTTAGAACAAACATTATGCAATGGAACTCATTTTTTAACATAATTAGACACTCAACCATTTGTCAATCAAAAAATAACGCGCTTAACACTGTAGCAGAAACAATATTCTTATCCATGGTTGTCCATGGTTATCTGCTTAACACTGTAGCAGAAACAATATTCTTATCCATGGTTGTCCATGGTTATCTGCTTAACACTGTAGCAGAAACTTCTTATCCATGGTTGAGAAAAGGTCAAGAGAATGTTTTTTCCTATTGGAATGCGAAGTGGAACAAGAAATAAAAGTAAAAAAGAGTTTTGTGAATCAATTTGTTTAAAGTCTTCTCGTTCGAAAGCAAATAAAAGTTTATTAAGATGACTTTTTTGATTTTCAGGATTTTTTACGAATGTGTATTCCTAATTCAACATACACATAGAATGTATTCTCTAACTCTAATTGTATATTAGCATTTTTATATGTTCTCTAAAGAGATGAGCGCTGCATAGCTAAAATAAAATCTTAAGTGTTGCGATGAAACCTTTGTAATTAAGGTTGTTTTCAAAAGCTTTTGTAAATTTTTTTTTACGAAAAAAAAAAAACTGGCTTTTGAGACCTCTAGAACTTGTATAGCAACAGTAAAATTTATATACATAAAAAACTTTGTTTTAAACAAAGAAAATTTCTCAAATAAAGCAAAGTAATTAAATAAATGATCAAGTTTAATCTTAGTAATATTAAGACCAAATTAATTATGATTACAAATAAAAAAAAATATTATTTGAATATAAACTACTTTTTTTAAAGAAAATTAATGAAACTTTGAATTAGTTAAAAATTTAATTTTGGTCATTCATAGATAAACAGCAAAGGAGACAAATACCATGATTGTTGTGAAATGTTAATACATAAAAAACTTTGTTTTAAACAAAGTCTCTTGTAACTTTGCAAAATGCACCGTTGTTAAGCAGTTTAGGTATCCTTAGCAACCAAGTAAACAATCCAATAGTGGCGTTAGATTTTTAGTCCGAATACACTAGATTTTTTAGTTCTAATACTAAATCTAGTAATTATCTAGGATTTCTGAAAAGCATTTTAAAAATTATTACTTTTGTCCAATAAAAAACTTATAAGAAAATTAAAAAAAATTAAGTAAATAAACTATATTAAGCAGCCGTGGCGCAGTGGTAGCGCAGTTGCCTCAGAAACAAAAAATCCGTCGTTCAAACTCCACCTCTAGGCAAATTTTGAGACATCGGTAAGAAAGGAGGCGTAAACTTCCTATTAAATGCTCATCCGCGGTGCCCTGTAAGGACTTCTTGGGGCACTTAAATAAAACTTAAAAAAAAATTTGCCCACGGAGCATTGCCAAATGCAAAGTTCTCGAAAATTTCTCTTTTTCTACATCATTCACATTTGTTATTAAAAAATGGAGATTTGATGAAAACTTCGTTCACAGAGATTTACAAACTCCAAAGCTACTAATAAGTTACTGTTTGTAGTTTTATTGTTGAGTTTGGGTGACGACTAAAATATTATAATGAGAACTGAAATATTATGAATGATGGTTGCAAGAACCTGCTACCATTATTCACTCTCTTTTGCCGATCAATGAAGTATGTGTCTTGAAAAGAAACAAATAAATTTGCCACAACGAAAAATAACCAAATTTGAAAAGAGAATTTTAAGACTTCGAACAGTCCAAATTATTGTTAAACAAAACATTATACTCTCAATAATAGATGGAAAAGAGTAAAATGCTTTGATTAACACACGTTCTTATTTAAAATTTGAAAAAAGTGGGTCTCATTAAAAGTGTAAAAAAAATCCCAAAACGATCCTTATTTATCAAACAGGCAGAGTAGGAACTTGCCTAAAGCGCCGAAAACATATCAAATAAGAAAGATAGCACTTTTTATATATATCAAATACTTTCTTTGTATTAGAATTTTTGGGTGATAAAAATTTGATAAAGGGATTTTAAAAACATGTTATCATCATCTTAAACCACGTCCAGAATTATAGGCCGGAAAACAATCTCCTAAAAATTTTAGGAGATTGTAGGAATTTTAGGCTAAAACCGTATTTTAATCCTTTGTTTTTACAGAACGTAGTTTGCTAAGTGTTTTAAACACTCGATTTTTTGTCGAGTGTTTCATTTGCAATTGTTAATTATTAATCGTTTCAGAGGTTTTAATAATAATTATTTGATTTTGCATAAAACCTAGTGCTTAAAATTATTGTTCATATAATTTGTTTATAAAAGCAATTGAGTGGTTCCTTTTTTAAAAAAAGCTTAAATAAAAAATTTCAAAAAATCACATGAGCTCAGAAAAGAGAGGTTGTCCAAAATATTTTTCATTAACGTGCAAACCATAACGGAAGTAAGACTTTTGCGAATATATATTCTTAACAAAAAAATTAATGTGATAGAAGAATGAGAACAAGAATCCTCTAATTTACTACCGCTCACTAGCGGTAGTAAATTGGTCAAAAATGTATCATGAATGTAACCTCGGACACACAAATTCCGCTTACAATAAGTTTATAAACATTTTCCTAAATCTCTACAATAAACATTTTCCAAAGGTCAAAAAAGAAATTAAAGCAAAATACCTAACCACTCCATGGATTACCAAAGGAATAAGAAAATCGTCAAAACAAAAACAAAAACTCTACATGTAATATCTACAAAATAGAAACGATATTAATTTGTCTAAGTATAAACAATATAAAAATCTATTTGAAAAAATAAAATTAAAATCCAAAAAACTATATTTTTCAAAGGAAATACAAAAATTTAAATGAGATAATAAAAAAACCTGGGATATTATAAAAGAAATAATTGGTAAAGGTAAAAAACTACCTCCAAAAGTTCTCATAAGTGAAAAAGAGTTTAATAATAAAAAAATTATCTCTGAAAAATTTAAAAAATACTTTGCAAGTATAGGTTCCAAACTCGCCTCTAAAATTCAACTTACAAACAATTCATTTGAGAATTACATCGAGGATTCTCGTTGCTCCCTAGTTTTTAAAGAACTAAAACACGAAGAACTTGAAACAGCTATTAAAACATTAAAAATTAACAAAGGTCCAGGTATCGACAATATCCCAGCCAATACAATTTTGAATGTCTTCCCAGAAATAAGTAAACCTATTTTTCAAATATTTAACTCTTCAATAATTACAGGAATTGTACCCGACTATTTAAAAATAGCTAAAATTATTCCTATCTATAAATCCGGAGATACATCCTCCTTAAATAATTACAGACCAATATCAATCCTTCATGTATTTTCAAAACTGCTCGAACGAATAATCTACAATCGCTTATATAAATACCTAACCATAAACAAAATCCTGAATAAAAACCAATATGGTTTTCAAACTCAGCACTCGACAGAGCATGCTATTGTAGACCTCGTCAATAGGATTAGTGAATCAATCTATGAAAAGAAGTTCGTATTAGGAGTCTTTGTAGACTTGTCAAAAGCGTTCGACACAATAGATCATAAAATCCTACTAAAAAAGTTGGAAAAATACGGATTAAAAAACCATACACTGCAGTGGTTTAAAAGTTACCTGAATAACAGACAACAGTGTGTTATTACAGATGATAATTACCACAGTAAATTATTAAAGTTAACTTGCGGTGTTCCTCAAGGTTCGGTTCTTGCTCCTCTTTCGTTCCTAATCTATATAAACGACTTTCCAAAAGTTTCTAGCAAACTTGAATTTATAATGTTTGCAGACGATACAAATTTATTTTACTCTTCGACAAACATCAAGGATCTGTACGATAATATAAACATAGAACTCCAAAAATTAAATATATGGTTTAAAAGAAATAAGTTATCCCTAAACATAGAAAAAACAACATACACTTTATTTCATTCAAACCAACAAAGAAACACACTACCAAATACTCTACCCTCTCTAAAAATAGAAAATATTGTAACTGAGAGAACTCACGAAACTAAATTTTTAGGAGTTATAATTGATGAAAATTTATCTTGGAAAGCTCACGTAAATGCTTTAAACACTAAAATATCAAAAAACATAGATCTACTTTATAAAGCAAAACCTTTGCTGTTGCAAAGTAATTTAAAACTTGTAAATTTCTCGTTTATACATAGCTACCTTATATATGCGAATATAGCTTGGGCGAGTACGCATATAACCAAATTGAAAACTTTATATCGACGTCAAAAACATGCTGTAAGACTAATCTACCATAAAGACAAATTTACACACGCTGAACCTTTATTTAAAGAAATGAATGTGCTTAATATTTATCAAATTAATATTTACCAAAGTATATTGTTTATGCTAAAATTTAAATTAGGTCCAAAATTAGGTCTAAAATTAGGTCTAAAATTTAAATTAGTACCAAACCATTTTTTAAATAACTTTTTTATAAATAACGTTAATAAATATAACACAAGAGAAAAAGGAAACTTTATTACACCTTTCAAAAAAAAAAAAACTTTCCCAGTTCTCAATTTCATATCGGGGTCCTTATTAATACAACAAACTAGTAACTAAAAATAAATCAATTTGCAATCTAGATAGTTATCCAAATAGATAAGTTTCTTGTTCCCATTCTCTTATCACAGTAATTTTTTTTTTGTGAAGAATCTTTTTGTCATACATGTGAACGTTATAAAGTTTGGAATATTCTTTTTCTTTAAAAGTTGGTTGTTTTTTTTCAAACTTTTTTTATTTCAAACATTTCAAAAACCTTCCTACGCCAGTGTATATATATATATATATATATATATATATATATATATATATATATATATATATATATATATATATATATATATATATATATATATATATGTATATATATATATATATATATATATATATATATATATATATATATATATATATATATATATATATATATATATATATATATATTTATATATATGTATTTGCAACTGCTGAAATAATTCATTAGCAAAACAACAGTTCGAAAAAAGGCATACTATTAAAATTCCAAAGTTAGCAAAGTGTTAAAATGATCAAGTTTAATCTTAGTAATATTAAGACCAAATTAACTATAATTACAAATAAAAAAAATTATTATTTGAATATAAACTACTTTTTTTAAAGAAAATTAGTGGAATTTTAAATTAGTTAAAAAATTAATTTCGGTCATTCATAGATAAGCAAAAAATACCATGATTGTTGTGAAATGTTGATTTGTGAAAAGTTTGACTCTGTGAATATAAACTTTGTGTTGCGATGGTGTAAATTTAAAGGTAACTTTACTTGTAAATTTACTAGTAAATTTTGATATTTTTACAATGGATACTCGCCATGGTATTTTATTTGAAAAAAGAATTTATTTATGATTTTATAATTAACCTTAAAAATAAGATTTACCGGTCAATTTTAAGGTATATTTTAAGGTAATGTCCAAATGGTTTCTAACTCAGGACGGGCAAAACGGTGTTACCTATGGTGTCACGCAATCTAGGTAGATAGAAGGACCTGCTTTTGCTGGATGGTTTAAAAAGACATTTGTCCCGCATTGTCGCAAGCTTGAAAGATCCAAAGTTCTTTTTCTATTACTATTTTTAAGCTACTGGCTTATACATCTCACATGCTGCAGCAAGTTAATGTAGGCGTATTTAAGACTTGAAAAGTAAATGGTCCAGAATTCTGAACAAACATTTTATTCAAAACAATTTCAAAGATCTCACAAAACCACCTTACCCTATAAGCTGTTTGAGCTACCCTGGGTTGCTCAAACAGCTTATTGACAAAAGCTTCTTCAGCGACAATGTACGTTCCGGCTTCAAGGTAACAGGTATTTTTTATGTGTTGGGAAAAAATATTTAATGAAAAGTTAGCTATTGATTCATTTTTTTTGCGCAAAGTACTAAATATTTTCTAACACTGCCTATACAAGTCACCGCAATTTCAGAAATTTTTTCAAGCATACAAAAGCATACAACTTCAAGTACACAGACTTCTTCAAGCTTACTAAAACAAAGACCTCCTTTAACATACTGAAAAACTACTAGAAAAGTTTTGCGTGAAAAAAAAACAGGAGGCTAATTAATTTACGACTCAAAAACGTTTGGAAAAGGAAGCTGGTTTGTTTAACAAACCTACTATTAAACAACGTAAACGACAACGAGTGGAGGTAATCAAAAATCCGACTAAATTAGAATCAAAAGCAACTTCCATATGTCAATACTGTAAATCTGATGGTTCTTTGAATTAAACAAAATGTCAAACTTATGACATCTTTTTTGAGATAAATTACAGCTTAACAACAATTATGGATGCGTTGCGAATCCTGAAACGATTGGTTGTTGTTGTTCTACTTTGGTCAACGATATGTGCAAGAAGTGCCAATAAAAATACAAAGCTTATATTAAAGCAAATTAGCCTTTTTTTATATTAATTGAAAAATTCTTTTTCATTTAATTGAAAAATATCTTTTTAATTTTATTACCCAGTTGCGTAGCGAAAGTCCACGATGCTCTGCGATAAGACCGTAAGGACATCTTGGGACACTTAAAAAAATTGATAAAGGGTAATGAAATAAAATAGTTGACTAATTATAATAAAAATAAAAAATAATACTTTTTATTTTTAAAAGGCCTTTTTTATGTTCTTGTTTTCCTTGGTTGCTTCTTCTTGTTTTCTTTGGCGTTCCAGAAGACTTTTTTTTAGAGCCCGGGACAACATCCATCCTTGATTATTGGTATTACCTGATATTATATCACAATTAAACAATAAAACAACATTTCAAAACTAGTTTTCATTATTTTTGACGTTATTAGGATTAATATACCGACCGAACTTATGAGATGGTATTGAAAGTTCGGTCAAAATGGATGTTCTCATTTGAAACTAATTATTAAGTTCTAGTTTTTATTTTTTTTTTATTTTTACAATACCAGTTATCAATATAATTGTCCGTATGTTTCAGGAAAAAAATTTAAAATTCTTTATTTATGCGTGATATATGAATGTTCAAAGCTTGAGTGATCGAACTTAGGCGATTTTAGTCGGAAAATTTGACTCTTTTCAACTAGTTAGTCGGCAAATGTCGACCCTTTCGATATAGGGTAGTCGGTAGTGTAAACAGTTAGTCGGCAAATGTTGTCATGGCAGTCGGCAAATTTTGGAAAAGGAGGACTTTTTTCCGGCAAAAGTTGGCAAAAGTGATAATGGCACCCCCCACCCACGTGACACTTACTCGCGCCGGCCCTGTATATATATATATATATATACGATGTATATATATATATATATATATATATATATATATATATATATATATATATATATATATATATATATATATATATATATATATATATATGTATATATATATATATATATATATATATATATATATATATATATATATATATATATATATATATATATATATATATATATATATATATATCTATGCCCATAAAAATTCAAAGTTAAATTTTTAAAGTTTAGTTTGAAAATTCTGAAAATAGTACAAACAAAATACCCCAAAAAAGATATTTTGGAAGGTGATTCTAGACACATGTAGGGTTCTATTGCAAGTAATGAAATCATGTGAAACTATTTGTGAGAGTTGTTTCAATTTTAGTTTTTTCTTTTTTTTTTTTTGTTTACGATTGGTTAAATTTTTCATCAAAAGGAGATTCAAAACTTTGTTTTGTATAAAAAATTATCAAGTAACAAATGTAACATGTAATAATAAGTCTTTGCCAACGCTTTTACTTAATGCAAATTTGTGCCTTAAGCGATATTTAGTGAGATATTTACGTTTTCCAACATGGCGCTTAAAATGAAAACAATACTATTTTTTTTAATTTTGAGTTGTAGTGTTTCATAAATATTCTTTTTAAATAGTGAGAAAAATAAAAAATCAAAATGCCAAATTCAGCAAAAACACGCGACAACTTTAGAAGAACTGCTTGTATAGTTTGCATGAGAAAAGCTGACTGAAAATTATACAGAGAAATTCTTTTGACAAGCATTAAACAAGTTCTACAAAAGGATGTTAATTTTAAAGATGACAGAATTTAACTTTGGAAACTGGAAAGAGGACAAACAAAGTTTGTTTCTCAGTAAATACCAGCAATTTTTAATAATAAGTTGTTTCAAGCTGTTTATAAAAAAATCAGAGTTAAAGGATTGTGCGAAAATTACGCGACACTAGAGATTCATTAAAAAAAAAAAAAGAGATTTTAAGTTCTTTTACGCGGCGATTTTCATTAAACTTAAAATGCTATTTTCATTTTTTATTTAACTAACGGCTATGCGAGAGAAAACATTTGATCTTTTTTGCTTTGATTATTAATGAAATTTAGCGTTGCGTAATTTATGAACAATCCCTAACTCAAAAATAAAAAAATGTAAAGTTAACTAAGTTGTAAAAAATGTAAAGTAACTTAAATTGGCCATTTTCACTTTACTTGGCAATTTTTCATTTTAATTCGGCAATTTTCAATTTACAAATTATAGTGAAAAATGCCAAACTAAAGTGAAAATTGGTCAACTAAAACGCAAAAAGGTATAGCTGTTTATTTTGAAAAATAAGTTTGAAAAATCAACATAAACCGCTTTAAAAACGCCATATTTTTTAAAATTACAAAAAAAAGCATTAAAAATAAAAAAGTAAAAAGCAAAAGTAAACACGACTAAAACATTCGATTTATTTTTTTTCTTTGAGATAGACTTTGAAAGACTCGCAACTTTCACATTTTGCACATTATAGTTTTTTGGTCTCTTTAAACTACTCCTGCTTGAATCAGTTAATTTTTTCTTAAAAAAAGTTGAAAATCGCTGGTATCTAGTCCTCAACCTTTCAATTTTGAATCAGTTTTAATAAAGCTACCTACAAGACTAAAACATGTAACTGGTTAACACGTGACTAGTTAACATGTTAATTTTTCAATTTAAATAAATTTTTCAAACTAATTTTTCAAAATTTATGAAATAAATTTTTTGAGAAAATATTAGAGTATGAGAAACAAACCTGATAAGAGTTGATGAACATTATGTCCAGAGGCAATTCTACGAATAAAATGAGAGAGGGTGACACCTTAAAAAGTACTGACTGGTTCATAAAAAATAAAAAATAAAATGGTCCTCAAAACTAAAGTTCACCCGACTGAGATTTGTCAAATACCTGACTAGCCGACTATATTCAGTGCACTCTGGAACTCGCTCTGAATATTCAAGGATGATAGTTAAATATTAGAATGATGGCTAAATATGTTAAAAATAAACAGATGGCTAATTGTAAGGATGACAACAAAATATTAGGATGATAGCTAAATATATTAACAATAAAAAGATGGCTAAATGTTAGGATGACAACTAAATATTAGGATGATGGCTAAACATAAGGCTAATGGCTAAATATTAAAAATTTAAGGACGATGGCTAAATCTGATCCTATTGGAGCTAAGCAAGTTATACCAACTGTTTTAGCAGGCAAGGGTTCTTTTCCAAATAGTACCAGTCCCTTAGTCAGCCAAGAAGAAAACCTTTACCAATAATTAAACAATAAAATAAAATGTTTAAATTTAATAGTTTTGAGGACTTTTTAAGGATTCACCCCCCCTCCCCCATTTTATTCGTAGAATCGCCTCTGCAAGAAGGATGAATCATTTTCAAACATTATGTAGTACCATTGTATTATCCACAAGAAAGCTCTGTGTTGTAATATATTATCATTTGAACATCTTTGTTTTTGTTATCTATATTTTTTTTATCTTTTTTCTTTTTTTTATTCTTTTTTTTTTCTTTCTTTCTTTATTCAAAATGTAATTTTAAAGAAAATTTAATTAATATTAAAAAGATTTTGTATTATTTTACACGGTTTTTAAAAGTTATCTATGTATGGTATATATTAGTGATAAGACAACTATAATCTTTTTTTTGCTCCTGCCATGTAAATCTTTATTTACTTAGTTATTGCAATTATTATCAAACGGAAAAAATATATATAATAAATAATATAATAAATGTTATTTGCAACATTTGGTCTTTTACTTTAAAGTTACTTAATGGCATTTTCACCCTAACTGCTAACTTTGCAATGTCTAACTCGTCAAATTGTAGAAAAAAACAGTTACATGTTTCCGAACGAATCAAATCGCTAGAAGGAGAAATAAAAACTCCTTAGTCAAACAAAACAACAACACCATCATTTTCAGCAATCCTTAAAGGTAAAACTCCAGAAATGGCGAAACAACGTAACCAACTTATTCAAGTTGTCACCGCTGATAACAAATCCAGAAAGGAAATAGAGTCAAACGTCTTCGTTATTGGTCTTGCCTCATCGAAAACGAAAAATGACAAACACACTGTTATGAAATTCTTTGAAGCCGTAGGACTACCAACAGTAAACATTATTCATATACACCGAATTCGGTGTATGTAATTAACGAACTTTAAGACTACCAACAGCAAACTTAGAGACTGACGCGGTAACATGTAACTGTTTTTTTCTAAATCCACCGTAGAACTAATGGAATTTGCTGCATTGACGTTGTTCAATCAAACTTGCAAAAACGATAGGGGAGAGTTGCCTTAATTGGAACAATTTAGGAATGAATATTTATTAACCAAAGATAGCTTAACTATGAAAACATTTATGATTTGATTAATACAAACAGATACATATACTTTTAACCACAAATTGGCTTAATTGATTGCACTGTTGATTGGAAATAAATTTGTTTTTTCAAAGTTACCATTATGTTCGAAGAGAGGCTACTGGTTCCCTAAATTGGAACGCTTTGATTCCTTAATCAGAAGAGGTTATTTTTTAAAAGAAAAAATCCAGTAAAATCAACAAAATTTTGTAAAAAATGATTTTCATCTTTACAGTAAAAATTTAAACAGTTATTTCAAAACTTATTATTGGATTTGTATTACCATGATAAATTTAAAGTCTACAAACAAAATATTGTATAAATCTTCAACTGTTATAACATTCTCTAAATTTATTGATTAAAAATCACTAAATAAAGTATTATTTTTAAAGTTTATGGTTGTTACAAAGTATTTTTTTTAAATTGCACTCGAACTACTTTTACAACCCTTTGATTTTATTACTGATTAGGTAAGGAAAGCTTCAATGTTCCAATCATGGAAACTTTCGACTATTTTGTTATATCACTACAATAACATGCTTGCAGCAACTTATAAGATAAATTTATATTGTTATTTTTCATTTTAAATCCCATCGAATTAAACACAAAAAATGATACAACCTGTAACATCATAGTTTACCCAGTGCAATCACTATAGTTTGAACACAAAATTAGATCGCTGAAAAAAATGACGCAAAAAAACTTTAAATCATTGGTGCAAGCCCATTTTTTGAGGAATAACTATCAAAATGTGTCAAAACGTAGAAAATAATGGGTTTACTAAAAAAACGCAAAATATAGCCATAATTCATTTTTTTTTTAAAATGAATACAAGTGTTCCAATTAAGGCGCGCCTCGTCACCTCTACCACCACCACAGCCAACAACTTCACTGATACTAGATCAACCGGCGCGTCGACCACGACCACCAAAATCCAGATCTAAGCCAGATCAGCTAGACACCAAGACCTTCATAAAAAGGTTTATAAACACAACATTTTCAAATCCCACTCATTTACGCTTCTGGACCAACAACCCATGCTCTCTAAACAGCGCAAAAATAGATGAGTTAAAGGCAAGACGCACATCATGTTTTTTGTCGAAACATGGTTCAATGAAAAAACAGATACAAATTATCAGCGGCTATTACCGAGTTGACAGAAATGGTAGAGGAGGCGGAGTTGCCATCTAAATGAAAGACAACATGATGACGTAATAAGTCAGAATTAAGCAACTAAATTCAAATTCAATAGAACAAGTGTGGAAAATGATAAAGTATGGAATAGAATCACTCTTGTTAGGCTGCATTTACAGGCCTCATGATCACGACGACATAGTACTTGACAAAGTCATTGCATCTATAACGATTTTAATTTTGGCCACACGTGGTATGAGACTATCAACATTGGGGGTGGAGTTGCAACTGCTTGCTACGTGATTAATGAACGGTCTCAAGACTTGAAGTTTCAAGAATGCCTTGCAGAAGCACACTTGACACAGTTGGTAACTTTCCCCACGTATCGCTAATCGCGTTTTGTATTGCCAAAAACCACTCTTGACCTAACAATCAGCAACGAACCAGACCAAATACATGATGTTTCAGAGTCCGATCCTCACGGACACACGCTAATGGGACAGTCTTATTGTCTTATTAAGGGCACAATAGCCGTGACTGGTTTATAAAAATCATGCGTTATCAAAAAACCGGCGTCTAATCTGGAATACGGCAGATTACGAATCGTTATCTCTGCATATAAAACCTATCAATTGGACTGAAGTTTTTCATGGTTGTACATATGTTGTAGCTTTGATCTACAGATCAAAGCTACAACATATGTACAACCATATAATTTGATAAAAATTAGTACATTTGTACTAATTTTTATCAAATTATATGGAGTGGTTCAAATTCTACAAGTGTTTTTATTGGCGCACTATGAAGTCAAAATTTGACTTAATTTGAACATTCAAGTTAAATTATTTTCCGCGGACAAAATTAAATGATTTCAAAATTTGCATCACAGGGTACCTTGATGTGTAAGCTAACTTTCTGTATAAGTGGCGTTCTTGGGACAGCTAGGTAGGCATTATAAGGATCCGTGCTAACCGTGTTTCGTCGTTTAAAATCAGGAAATGTTTATATACATTTTTTTTATAATTACAAGAAAAATAAGACATTGCACTTTCTTAAATTTGGAAAAAAAATCAAAATTAAAAAAAAACTAGTCATTTAAGATAAAAGATTTATCTTAAATTATCCCGTTTAATAATAGCCATATCACATAAAAAACCGCCGTCACTTTCACTCCCGGGATCCATGTAAAATAAAATCCCATGTGAGGAAACCCGTCTATTATCATTCTGCAAAATCCATTATTGTACTGCAAAATCTATTATCATTCAGCAAAAAAATTTTGTGACTAATGAGTCAAAACATTCTTTTGTGTAATCTGACAGAGCTCAATAAGTATAGAAAAAGAAAAGTAAAAATCATTTGATATGATTCTGACTGCTGGTTGTTGTTCACTCAGCAAAAATAAATAAAATTTAAGCGCTTGCTGGTGGAAAGAGCAAGTGTTTTTTATAGAAGTTTTTAAAAGAAGGTATACCTTAGCTTAATTTTAAATTTTCTGCTTCCAAAAGAGTGCGCGATTTTAATTTCATTTTTATACCCATTCATTTTAATTTCAAACGTGCATGCAATTCAAATTCCATTTTTATTTACATTAATTTTAGTTTCAAATACGTACGTGATTTAGGAAAGTTTTTTTGAAGTCAATTAATAAAGTTATCAAAAAAAAGGTTTATTAAATTACAAAATTTTCTTAGTTCAATTTTCCGTTCAATTAATGAAGTCATGCATATTTATATTATTTTTCAACTATTATTTTTATTCATACTGTGTTACCATTTTAAGGTATAGTTTTATAATTTAAACTACTTAGGTTCATTAATTTTTAAATGTCTTTAATATAAAAAGACATTAAGTTAAAACATGTTTTTAACTTAATTTTAGGTTCATTAATATTTTAGTATTAAATATTTTAGTTATATCATCATTAAACGAATCATTTTTAAGTGTTTGATGAGTACTTAAAAAGTATTCAATTGCTTTTTTTTTTATTTAAACCCGGGATTTTTCGGGGTTTCCCGGGGACAAATTTCTCAATCCCGAAATCCCGGAATTGAAAATTTCTGGGATTTTTTCCAACCCTAGTAATCATCAGAAAGTACAACACTTTAATAAATGTTTATTGTCTAAATTATTATTGCTTTTAATATTACATTTTTATATAAAACCGTTTGGTTTGACGCAACATAATTTAATACTTAAGTTACCAACTATCAAAAATCTAAAGAAATGGATTTGTTTTCTTTTTTTGAAGTTTCCTTTATGAGTAATAAAAGTTTAAAAAATAAAATGAAATTTTCTAAATTTGCTCTATTTTTATTTATAAGAAAATGGTAAAGTTTCAAAAATAATAAAATTTCTTCAGCAACACTGTTAAGTTATTCTCATGCTAAATGCCATTAGTCAAAAGTTCTAAAATCACACCATATAAGAGAATTTTGTTTTTTGAAAGAACCATAATACGTTCGAAAAAGTGGTTACATTGATAAAACAACAAAAAATAATGATGAATTTATTCATTTGGCTCTTATACTTTAACTAAAGCGAAGGCAGGGATCAGTTAGAAGGCAGGGGTCAGTTAGAAGCAGAGGTAAGTTGATAATTTCGTTTATCTTTAGAGCTTTTTATCAAAAGGTACTAGAAAATAAAGAAGTACCGGAGTTCCGGCCGGAATTTGTTTCTTTTATATCAATTTGCTTCTGGCTGGAATTTAAAACTTTTTTTTACTTTACTTTTTATGACATGTGACATAGGCTGTGTAAATAAATCAAAAAATCATTGTCCTATACACCAATGAATAACTATAGATAAACCTAGGTAAAAAATATCAATATAATTTTCGCAAATATATTTGCAGTACTACTATTTCTGCAAATAAATTTACATTTGTATTTTTTACCTAGGTATACCTATAGTTCATCATTGCTCTGTAGAATAATGATTTTTTGATTTATTTTACACAGCCTGTGTCACATGTCATAAAAAAAAAGTAAAAAAAAAAAATCCTAATTCCAGCCTGAAGCGAATTGATCTAAAAGAAACAAATTCCGGCCGGAAATCCGGTACATCGCTTCTAGAAATTACATTAATTGATCATTTTATATTTTAACTTATTATTGTAAAAATTCGCGCGTGATGATGCACATATTGAGATTTTTTTTTGGACAAAAACGTCACTTTTGAAAACCGTTTCCAATTTATTTTACCAAGAAAATAGTAGGTGTATTATTGTATGGAATCAAGTTATTGTAAATAGTTTATTTATAATTGATTTACTTTTTCTTCAATAGTTACCATTTTTCAGGATTTATATGATGTTTATTCAAAAAAAGGCTTTTCGGAGTAAGTTACATTAATATAATCTTGATCCAAACTTTAATATAAATTTTGGTATAACAACTATTATATATATTTATTTTTCCAAACTATAATACCTAAAAAAAGGAAATCAAAGAAGATTCAGCATTTTTAGGTATAAAACTCCTACAAAATTCAGATTCAGCGCCATTTAGCGCAAATCTATGTCTAAGTAAAAAGTTAATTTAAGTAAATTTGGTAATAATTTTTTTTTGTGATTAGCTTTGTAATGAATATTTCTACGGTTAATATTATTATTATCTTTTTTTATTAATGTTTTATTTTTAATTTATTGCAATCATTTTTACAATCCAAGAATATACAGCTTTGCTTGCCATCTCGACTGTATTTCACACAAAAAAGTTGCATTTTTCTTATTGAACGATAAAACCTATTGAACAACCTGATATATGTGTTATATATAGAAATAAGGCATTTACTTAAAATATTTAAAAATTCAATACCCTTACATTTGGGGTTGGGGTTCCATGCATTTTGGGGTCTTTTATTCTAAGGCTCTGATTACGGCAATTTTTTGCAAAACATTTTTGTTTAAGATGGCAGGAAGTAAAAAAAGCTACTTTCTGAAATATGTCATTGTAACTCTTTTCAGTTTACTAAAACTGTTATTAGAAATTTGCATAAAAAAACCTTTTATTTTTTAAACAGAAAACCCATAATGACGTAAAATGTGTTAAATTTGAGCGTAAAAAAAGACCCTTTTGAAACATTACTTTAAAAAACAAAAGCAAAATTAGAAACCCTTTACAATTTTGTATTATATAATACAATATAATATAATAATATATATTATATTACACTCCGGATGACCGGAGTATAATATAATATAATACAAAATTGTGAAACCATTTTACTCTAAGTATTATTGAACTTTTTGTGAAAATAGCACTGTTTTCAAACAAAAGTTGATACGATTTGCACCTAAACTGGATTTTCTCAAGATATTCAGTGTTTTATGTAAAATCTAAGGGTATCCGGAAGAGTAAATCAACATGAACATAGTTTCAAAATTTCAAGCCAAATGCTTAGTTCTATTTTGAGTGACCATGTTTTGAATTATGGCAAGTATGCAAAAAAATAAAAAACAGAGAAAAATGCAAAACAAAAAATAAAATGAACAAAAAATAAGTTATCTACTCAATAAGCATTAGTTTAATATGAATCAACTAATTCTTTTTCATTCATCACATTTTTTCATTTCATCACAAAATCCTTTTTTTTCTAGCAAAATCTTTTCTACGTTTTTTTTTTTTGTCTGTGAACTTCTTTTAGTTTTGCTTAATACGCAAATTATATAAATTTGTTGCCATAGCTTTTCAAATTTCTTATTTCAAACCAGTATTCTAAAACCTTCAATATTTTTTTTCATACATTAAAAGGGTGAATAATAACTATTTTACTCCCATTTCTATGGTTTTCCTGCTAAAAAATTTCCCCGCTGAAAAATTTCACTGCTGAAAAAGAGGTTTTCGTAACCTTTACTATTCATTTGTGTTCTGGTTTTTTTCATGGAAACATTTAAAAAATTTTAAGAAGACACCAATTTTTCTTATCACTGAGCCCCATTATGGCTACTTTACAGGTCCTTTTTACAATAAAATTGTGATAAATGCTTTTCATAAAATATATATAACACGTATATTAAACTGTTCAAATGTATTTGGGGGAAAAACCTCCGCATATAATGTCCGTAACGTTGGACTGAGTATGATTTTACTTTTAATGTAAACTTTGGGGTGACAAAGTTGTTATATGAGAACCTATTAGGGTATTTATGACTTTTTTCGCTAAAATGGTTCAAATATGAGTGGAGATCCATATTTTATTTTGTACTTAAAATGTAAAACAAGATGTATGTTAATTTTGTATACATTTAAAGCTTCAAGTTTGCATAAGAGAGGTTTACAAGAGTTTTTTTCACTTATTCCAAAGACAATTCTAAGGCATGTCTTTGTTTACTGTAGAGTTTTTTAAGCTTAGTATAATTTGTGCTTGCCCATGCCGTGTTACTATAACTTAGGTGATTACGTATTAATGAAAAATATAAACTTTTTAAGAGCATGATATTTAGGAAAGGTTTTGCTTTATATATTAAAGAAATATTTCTTGAGAGTTTTCTCTCTAAAGTGTTTATATGGAGCTTCCACGATAAATTCATACAAGACCACACCTAGAAAGGTAAAAAAAAAATTCTCTTTTTATATTAGTATTATTTATTTTTAGATAGGGTAGTTTAAGAGGAGTATTTTCATTTTTATTTAGTTTATGAAATACGACGAATTTAGTCTTTTTGACGTTCAAAGAGAGTTTGTTACAACTGAACCATTTTTTTACTTTATGTAATTCTGTGTTAAGTATGTTAAAAAGTACCTTAATGTCTCTATGTGAATAAACAAATTGGAGTCATCCGCAAATAAGATTAAATAAAATAAGTTTAATGTTGAATATAAATCATTTATATAGAGTAAAAATAATAACGATCTTAAGATCGAGCCTTGAGGAACCCCGCAAGTTATGGTGTTTTCTGTTGTTTTTATTGTTTTATACTGAATGTATTGCTTTCTGTTTGATAAATAATCTTTAAACCAAAGTAAATTATTATTTTTTACTCCATACAGTTCATGTTTTTTTAAAAGAGTGTCGTGGTTTAAGTAGTTAAAAGCTTTAGAAATGTTAAAACTGATATAGGTCTATGATTAATAGTATCAAAATTATCTCCACATTTGTAAATAGGGGTGACTCGGGCAATTTTTAGTTTATCTGAGACAATACCTTATTTCAGTGAAAGATCGAAAATGTGGTTCAATGATGGTTCAATGGTATCATTAAATCCTTAAAAATTGGTAGAAGTAGACGCTTTATCCAAAATAAAAATGTATTGGAGGGTTTGTAATCATTTTGGCCGTTGGACCAGTACTTGCACCAACTATTAATATATCGAGTGCAAAATTTATTACGCTCAAGCGGAATATTTTTGTTCAAAAAAAAGTTTTTTTTCTCACTTTTTAACAAGGAGGTATAATAGTTTATTACACCTGCTTGTTTTTGTGTTTTTTATATTCTTATTTTTATTATTATCTTTTTGAGCTTTATCATTAATATCTTCATTTAAACTTGAAAACGTTCTCTAAAGAATAAGTTTTTGTAAATAAGATAAAGTATAAAATATACGACAGAGCTATATCAACTTTTCAGCTTATTTATCTGTCTAAGTAATATGTCACTTTAAAGTATGATATTTAGACCACTGAACACATAACTGCTACACCTTTTTATGCTCAGAGTATGAACACCTTTTTGTGCTCAGAGAACGCTCTGAGTAAAATATAAAAATACATATGAAAGAAAAATAGAGAATAAACTTTAGTTTATGGTAACTATGAACGTTGATATGGTTGCTACCTAAGAGTGTTTTAAGGTCTATATATGAACCAAAAAATATTTTTTGTCATTTATCGCATGAAATAGACATATCAAAGGAAGAAATTCCACCATTAAAAAAAAAAAAATTATTAATTTTGGGTCATTTTTTACATCCCTACCACCTTAAGATGAGCGTAAACCAACATAAATTAGTAGTTTTCACAGTGCCTGAAATCGCCATATTTGCTAATTTCAGTATTTGAAATCGCCATATAAGAAAAAAATTTTGCGCCGTAACTGCAAATCAATAAATATTCCAATAAATATGTAAACTGTTTTTTCAAAGCAATTGGTTATTTGATCAACTTTCTACATAATACTGGAGCAAGTTGATCAAATGTTTTGAACAAAAAAGTTTTTGTAAAACATAATTAGATGGACGAGTCAAAATATTTTTACCATGGTATCCTATTAAAATTCAAGTAAATTGGAGTGTTTAGTAACTACTTTTAGGCATACTAAACTCTGGATTTCGGAATATTAAAATGAATTATTAATTTTATTTTTGACTCAGACTCATGATGAAATTAGATCTCGTATCGATGACAATCGAGTCTTACATAATGAAATTAAATCCTGTACGTACAGGGTGGCCACACTTTTTTTGAGTTAAAAACTTAGAAAAATTTAGGAGACTTAAAGGACTTTTTAGGAGATTTTACCGTGAAACTTGGAAATACGAATAAAAAAATAAAGATTTATTTGGAGGATTTTAATTTTTTTTTTAACAAAATTTAAATATTATTCAAAAATTTGAATAAAAAATTTAAAAGTTTAAGTTGAATGTTTAAGTGAAAACTTAAAGTCCAAAAAACAATTATGAGATTTTTAAAATTCAAGTATCATTTAAAAATTTTTAGGCCTTTTTAAGAGATTTTCCAAATATTAGGATATTTTACAATTTATTAGGAGGCGTGGCCTCCTAATAAATTCTAAAATTGTATGTATAATTAAATTTTGTTAGTATGATTGAGTGAAACGTTCACTTATATAATGAAATTAAAACTTTTATGCATGATAAAGTCTTATAAGATGAAATTAAATCTTGAATGTATGATGGAATATTTTCTTATATTATATTACAGTCATATTTCAGCCTATTAATCTCTGTGACAAGTAAGTCATATTTCAGCCTATTAACTTCTGTGACAAGTAACTTTATTTACAAAAAGTTGTGAAATAAAATCTAAACAATTGATTTTTACTATTCTTGATTAGATTTTTTTTTACATAAGTAAAATTGATGCGAACAGACAGCTCATTTAATGTGTACAGAAGCCTTTAAGGGGGACAGATCCCAAATCAGTTATATACTACGTACATACTTTGAGAACGCCACTAAGATAGAAAACCTTTTTTCAAATCTTGTATAAAAAATGCATTTATAGAGACATTCTTATGACTTTTTTTTGTTAAAAACCATATTAAAAAAATATATTCATATATTCATTTAATTTATTTGATACAAATTTTTAATAAAAATCAATATATATAAAAAAAATAACAATCATTTTAAAAATAAAGACTTCAGTAAAGTTAATGACACCCATTATGAAGTAAAGATGCTATATAAATTTCACAAAGATTTTACGAGTATAACGTTATGTTATTATTGTCTGTAGCGAGTAAAAATAGTTTATTCATTGGCAAAACAGACATTTTTATAAGAGATCCTTTGAAAGTAACTCGATGTGTGGAATAAATCGACTAAATAATTTTAAGTTTCCTATCAAAAAAGTATTAAAATAAAAAAAAAAGAAGATAAAAAACAAAAAAAAAACATACCATTTTATCGGGATTGTGAATATTGATTTTATTGTTGGTAGTTCCCCAAAGTAGCTGCCGGTTGCAGTAAATAACGCTGTGAATGAAATCATTTTGGGCTAAAAATGTATAAAATAGTCAATACATAAAATCGCAAGTTCTGCACACCCAGGTATTACTTAAGGTAAAAAAATAAATAATCAAAGCGATAAAAACACTCTAAGTAAACAGGAATGTAAATTTATATAATAATAAAAAGTATGATGTACTTTTGCGATTATTTATAAATTATTATTAGAGCTAGTTCTAAAAAAGGTTCCCGTACCCAACGACACCCAACGACATAGTAGGTGTCATATCTTACCAAAAACATTTTTCTCCCAAAGCATATCATGTTGGGCTTCAAAAGAAGTGAAACTTTATAGAGATTTTATTAAAAAAAATCTTTTTTAAATGTAAACTTTTTCAGAAAGATATTGTTTAAAAACGTTTTAAAATGTGCCTAATTTCAATTTTTGTTTAAAAGTGTTGGTTTTTTTACAATAAATTTAAATTTAAAAGTTATTTTTTGTTTAAAAGCTTTATACTTTTGAAAACTTCTATGAAATTAAGCTTATTTTGAGACCCAACTTGATATACTTTTAATGAGAAATATTTTTGGTATTATATGGCAACAACCATGTCATTGGGTATTTTGGTACTGGAACTTTTTTATGAAACGAACAAAATAAATGTGATTTTCTTAATTAGTATTGAAATGTTCAATTATTATTATTACAGGCCAAAAAATTATTTTTTTGTCATAACCCTAATGAACACTCAAATGCACCGATCTCTAATTAATTCAGTTGATGAATGTCACTATAAATATATTTAAAGAAGTACAATTAATAATATATATTTATGTATAAAGTATTAACTTAAACTATTAACAAAAAGTTAGTTTATTGCATGCAATAAACTAACTTTTTATATATAACCAAAAATTTTTGTTCTTGCATACAAGAGCAAAGATAAAAACCAGGCTATGTAATTTATGTTATGTAATTTATGTTATGTAATTTTCTATGTAATTTATGTTATGTAATTTTCAATCTTTTTCTGTTTTTTTTTTTAAATTTTTTTATTTGACTGTTTCAGTTTTTTTTTAGAATTTTGAGACTCAAAGGTAAAACATTTTTTCATAATTCCTGTAAATGATTAATAACAATCACCGTGATTGTTATAATAACACTGACTGACTCATTGTCAGAGACAATGTTTTTGTCTCATAATAACACTGACTCATAATAACACTCACTGCCTTATAATCTGATAAACATTGTCAAAGGCAATTTTTTGTTGCAGTTTGAAAATTGATTCACATTTTTTTAAATTTTTCGTCAAAAAACAATATTATTTTTGTTACTACTTTTTTTACAAATTACACAAATTAATACTTATCCCAAGATGATACTATATTATCAAAACAACATATCAAAACTTGTAACTTTTTTACCTGCTCTATAAATAGTAAAGATTAAATAGTCAGTATAATATGTGTATCGGGTTAAAGCAAAAAGATGTTAATTCAAATTTTTTCCAAATTCTATTTTTTTAATTAAACAAGTTGGTTTTTTATTTTAATTTTAAGTTTAATTTTAAGGGTTCTCAGGGTTTTTCGAGTTTCTACATTCCTAATTTTTTTCACAAAATCTTTATTAATAATTCAGTCTATTTTATATTCATATAAAGATTGTAATACAGAGCATAAAAAAATAAAATAAAAATTTAAATTCAGCAGATTCATCTTTGAGTTTCAGTGATGATTGCTATTATTCTTTAATAAGCTAAGAATTTAATAATCACAAGCTTAGCCTGGTCAAATTGGCCTGGTGTTCTTTATCTTTATCCTTCTTCTAAAGACTGCACTCTTTTTGATGTTGTTACTGATCTAGTTGACCAAGCCTTATCTTTTTGTTTATATATGATTCTGTTCTGAGATTTCTAAATCTTATATTTTATATTAAGTTAGGTTTTAAATATTTAATAAGATAGGTTCTAAAGACATCAACAAAGGTAAGTGTAACATTTCTATAACAGGGTTGCCACTGTAATACTGGAATCAAATTCATAATATTTTATTAGCAAGCAAGCTTGTATGAGTCTGATATTATTATCTCTCTAAAAAACATCTATTTACAAATAACTCGCCCTTTAATTTATCTCTTGATTGACAACAATCTTGCTGACATTCTAACCACTTCAGCTTATGAAGTCAATTATTTCTCACTTAACTATAGCTTGTTGTCTAAGCAACACAATTGTCACAGCCTCCCAAAAGTGTTCTCTAAATCTTTCTTTAATACTCTGTAAACCAGCGGTTCTTAACCTTTTTGTAGTCACAATCCACTTTCAAAATTTTAGCAATCTTATTGACCTCTTCCAAGCCTTGTAGTAAATGTATTAGGAAAAAAAAAACATCATAACAATCAACTTTATTTATTAGTATCAAGAAAATTTATCGCATATCAATTGTTTAATGAGATGGTTGCTGCTGTTTCTTTTCAATAAGCACACTAAATTGAGGAATTGTCTTAGACAATGCAAGATGCATATCATCTTTGATATCTATTCAGTTACGATATTTAGTTTTTATTGACACTATTGCTGAGAAACCTGACTCACAAAGGTACGTAGTAGCAAACGAAATTAATATGGACATTAATTGTTTAACAAGAAGAGGGTAAGCTTGTTCTAAACTGCACCAAAAATTACAAACATCCTTTGGATGAAAATCAGCTTGCAATACTTCTTTGGATCGCATGTCTATTAAATCATCTTTAATAAGATCTTCATCATTGATATCAATCGTAAATGGGCTACGCACCCAAGTCTCCTGATCAAGGCTTTTAGGGCAAAAGTACCCTTCAAACGAGTTCTGTAGCATTTTAAGATGTTCTGAGACTTCCTTTTGTATTTCTTTATTTAAACTTCTTGACAATTGCATTTCACTTTGCCACAGCAGTACTTCCAACATACAATAATTTGCAATAACACCTACATCCATTCTTCCTTTCCAAGGTGGCAGCTTACCAAGAAAAGCTTTTAGTTTTTTATTTGCATCCACGATTGTGACAGCAGGACCCTGAAAAGAGGTTTATTTCATTCAAATAACTAAAAATATCGGCTAAATAAGCTAGTCCTTGCAAAAAGTTTTCACTCTCCAGAATTTAATACAATGCACTTTCTTGATCTTTCAGAAATATCGAGACTTCTACACGTAACTCAAATAAGCGCTTCAAAACTTGTCCTCTTGATAACCAGCAAACTTCTGTATAATACAGCAGTACTTCCTGGTCAGATCCCATTTCTTGAAAAAGTTTCTTAAACAGCTGGGGATTCAAAGCTCTGGCTCTTATGAAGTTAATTATTTTGATACACGTGGCCATAACTTCTTTCAAGAAAGTAGGCAAAGTTCATGATGCCAATGCATGTCAGTGTAAGAAGCAATGACTTATTGTGACATTAGAAATCTCTTTCTTGACCAATACTGCATAACCAGAAGTGTTATCAAGCATTGCAGGTGTTGCATCTGTACACAAACTGCCAAACTTATTTATCCAATCAATGCTGTGTTTTGTAAAAAAACTTTTTATCAATCTTAAAACATTTTGTGCTTTTGTTGTTCCCAAATGTAATTTGCAAAACAAAAACTCTTCTTTCATACTTTGTGTTTCTACATGTACATAATGTACAAATACCATGAGCTGGCTACACTGTGATCTGTGCTCTTGTACAGTTGCATGCTGAATGGAAATGGTGAAGAGTTAAGTTCATTAATGACCAGTTGCAAAACGTTGGGAGACATTTAAACAATTCTAGACTGGATGGCATCATTTGAAAAAGACACCACTTCAACTTTCTTTCTTTGATCTCTACCACACACGAGTTCTACTGTGTTTAGTAAACAGGGCTTTAGAAGAGTTTCTGAACAATGCTGCTAAACATGGCTTTAGAACACTTTCGAACAATACTGCTAAACATGGTTTTTATGTTAAAGTAAAACCTAGTTTGGGTAAAGTTCCGGTCTGCTCAAATTGAGGTTTTTTGGCCCAAAAAACATCAACATTATCAAATGCATTTCCTGGGTAGACATATTTAAGATGTTCTGACAATTTTGACAGCTTCATACTGCCATTAGCAAGCACTTTATCACATAAAAAGCGCTGTGGTTTTTGTGTTCCATCTATCAATTAGAAATATAAAAATTTAGCTGTTCAAAAATGAAAATTCCACCCCGTATTTTTTCTAAATCTGTGCCTACTACATGGACTTCCTGAATGAATGCATATTGGACCCCCTGAAGGCATGTATTCTGTTAGAGAAACAAAGTTTTTTTTAACGGAATGCATGCCTTCATATTTAATATTTCTAACATTCAAATGCAAAATTCCATTAGAGAAACTTTATTTAAACAATTTTTTTACCTTTAGATACCACAAATAGATTCAAATTCTTATACACTTTAAAGTAATTAATCAAGAATGAACTAAAAAGATGAAAATAAAGACACTAAATTAGAAAATCTTGCTCTGGTCTTTCTAAAAGACATTTCCTCCATTATATTGAAAACAATTTTGCCACATTATCAACTCCTAAAAGATATTGTCCAATCAGCACAGAAATCAGATAAAGTATCCCAACTATTTAAGACAAGAAACTCCAGTGAAGTAATTATTGTCTAATCTCTGTTTTACATTCACTTACCAAATTCTTGGGTTAACTTAACATAAGGATTACCTTAAAATATTCAATTTTTTATTGATAATGTTTAAAAGAAAATGTTTGTCAATTTATTAAAGATCATTGACACAGTTGGCCATCCTTCTACAGAAGTTATTTTTGTATTTTATTGTGATAGCCACTACAGTTTAGAAAACTACTTTATTGCAGTTAAAACCCTCTTTCAACTCTTTACCTAAGAAACACGAACTTTGATGAACAAGGCTACTGTGTAGAGAAACAAGTTAAGGGCGATACTGCCAGGGATGTGGTGGGGATTAAACTCTGAACTTCTCACTTAAGAAGCAAGCACTTTACCACTGCACTACAACTAAATTAAAATCAAAACCAGATCAAAAAGAATACAAATAAAACAAAACGCTCCACAAAACTCAGACCACTGTTTTTGATATTTTATATTAAATTTGCATTAAACTTTTAAATGCAATCATCTTTGTTGATGGCGTTATGTTTTTTGTTGACAAGTCATATAGTCAAAAAAAAGAGACTCAATGAAGAATTAAAAACAGTTAATGAGCTTTATATGAAAATAATCTTGTTATTTTCAACATAGGGAAAAAATAAATATTTGGAACAGAAACAAAAATGAAACGCTAACAACAAATAAGAAACAACAACTATAATGCTACCGATTTTAAGATTTCTTTATATTTACAAATTTTCTCTATACTTTTTTTTTTTGTTGATCTTTTGTAAACACATATTGATTTTATTCGATTGTAAACACATATTGATCAGCAGAAATCGGAGTAGTAGAGGCAATTTTAAAATTATTATTATATTAAAAATTATTATTATTAAAAATTATAAAATATTATAGCGTCTGTATGATATTTTGTTGATTACAACATATTTCCATTAAATAATTAGGTTTGTGAATTATGAAAAGACGAAAAAAATTAAAATGATAAATTTTGCAGTATCATAAAATGTAAATGTTTGTAGCGAAAAAACCCAGACAGAGGATTCTTTTTTTTTTTTAAATCTTCTTAAAATCACAATCCAAAATTTGAATAAGATTTTAAATAAATACATTTTTTAGGTGAAATAAATAGCATAGTTTAATAATATGATCTATTTTGATCGTTTATTGGCAATTTTTCTTAATTATAAGCTCTTTCTTAGTCGGAATTCTAGTATTCTTTGTAAAAAATGATAAAAATATTGTATTTTGACAACTATATATAGTTAGTATACATCCGAACCAATTAGAACTAGGATCTATAGTGGGTTAAGGCACTTTTTCAAAAGATTTCAACTAAGTTCATGTTAACGCCAGTGAGCAAAATTGATCTAAAGACTCTAAAATGATGTTCTTTAAATTCACTATTAGGGGAAGTATAAAGGTTTTGAAAATTATATATATAAAAAAAGAAAAGTTTCTGTAAATATTAAAAAAACCTAAAGCAAAAAAAAAACTATACCATATAAAGCTCTTGTTTGGACATAATATGCTGATAAAATCATGCTAATTTCAAATAAAAGAATTTGAATAATTTGTAAACCCCCTTAACTACACCAAGTAGTACTTTATATTGAAATATTATATCCTGTATAAACTTTCTTAATAATAACAATATTAATAAAAACTTTCAACTCCCTTAGTTTACAACTGATTTTTTAACCATAATAAAAAAAAGGTTCTATCATGCATTATATAGAAGCAGTGAAAAAAGGGCTTTGCTCTTGGTATACAAAAAACTTTTGATAAAACCTGGCATGTTGGTCTTCTCAATAATTTTTTTGATATGATGTATCTAGGAAAGTTTAAAAATTTATTGATTCATTACTTTCTAATTGCAAAATTATAGTCATCTTTAATATTGTGAATTTTGGAATTAGTCTTTGATGAACAACAATTTTTTTCCTGTAGCCTCAAAGATATCGCAATGTTCCAACCCTGGTCCTATGCTAGAACCAAAGCAAAACTCAGTAAATATAAAAGTTTATGATTACATTGATTTCAACACTATCAGCATAATTTGTTTGATTTTTGTATAACTACAATAATCTCTTAAATTAAACTAGCAAGCGAATGACACAGTTTCATAAGCCACAACTGTATATGCTACTATGCCATAATCGCTAGTCAAAATAATTACAAAAGGGGCCTTCCATAAAGGACGTCACTATTTTTTGACCCTTCCCCCCCTTTGTCACTGGTTGTTCTTTTTCCCTATACCCCCCTGGAAAAGGACGTCACAAAATCCTGACCCCCTCCCTATTTTTAACTCCAAAAAAATTTATTTCATCTTGCAATGATGTTTGAATCTGTTGCTACACCTTTGAAAAATAAAATTAAAAATACTCTCATACATTATCTTCTCAAAAACACATGTTTACGTAGTTTTCCATGTTAATTAAACTAAAATGAAAAATCTATAAAGTGACGTCCTTTTCTGACAACCTCCCCCCTCCCCTTGTCCTTTTTAAATCGACCCCCCCCCCCTTCCTATTTGGATGACATCCTTTATGGATGGCCCCAAAAGAAATGAATGCAAACAAATTGTAAAAAATAGTTAATAAACTTTCAAGTCTTTTCACTTACGTTTTAGCAGCTGTGAGACATTTCCATCTTCAGTCCACAACCTAATACAAGAATCTGCAGACAATGATATAAAACCACGATCAGGGACGGTTTGCAACTAAAGAAAAAAAAAAACACTTCTTTTGTTACATTTGATTGAAAAATTTTGAACTTGCATAATTTAGTTTTTTTTAATTTTAAAATCTTTTCAGTTTTCATTTTTTACATTTTCATTGTTTATGATAATACTCAAAAATGACTTGGTATGGTAACACAAAAATGGTTCAAATTGGCTTCCAAAATGAGGCCAAAAAGGCTAAAAATTTAAAATGGTAAGAAACTTTTCATGCACAACAGCAACTACCAAGCGTAAATCTCTACCAAATTCATGTCCAACCCATAAGAGGAGACTACAACTACGACAACTTATGGTTAATCAATTAGAACAATCTTGAACAAAAGGGGTGAAAAGAAACAACTACGGAAACTGTCAACATTAAGATTAAACTTAGATATTGGTTTTAACTATAAGTAATTGGGTTCACAGATGATTTTATACTGTAGCATTGAGGAGTTACACAATTCCAGATGGACTGAAGGGAGTAGTGAAAGCACTACTCCCTTCAGTCCATCTGGAATTAAAGCACATTTCTAATCTCAATGTAATAACACACACATTAGTTAAACATTTTTTCTATTGCTACATAAGTAGATACCTGGTTTGGTGAGGGCAATCAGCATTGTTTGCAGGCTTTTTTGATATTTAGATAAAAAGCTCATAGAGAAAATAAAATAAATATGATAACTAATTAGGTTTTAGTAATAGTTTTGTTAGCTAGACAGTAGTTTTTTGTATCATATAATAAATCATCAGAGATTCGCCAGCAATTTTCTGATATGTATTCATTCAAGCATCATAACGTTTGCTAGAAAGAATGTTAAAAAGAACATTGCATTCGAAAAAAATTTTTAAACTCTATTTTAGTATATATTTAAATATATATTATTTAGTTTTGCTTTTCTTCCTATTTTCATATATAAAAAGTTCATTCATTACTCTTCTTTTTGTGATTTTTTTTTTCCTAATTTAAAAATTGCACTGAGAGCAAGTAATTATAGGAAAAGCATTTTCTTATTAAAACCTGAATGAATGAGTTAGACTTATGTTATATAAAATTGTTTTTATGTTACATAATTCAGATTTAACTAACAAATTCATAGAAAATTTTATAAAAAAGTAATTTTTTTTATGTTAATAAATAAGCATGTAACTATTATTTTCTACTAAGTCATAATTTACATAATAAGTTAAAAATGCAACTATAAAAATATTGTGTATTTAAAACTTCTTTTATTTTTAGAATAAATAGCATAGGTTATATTTAATATTTAAAAAGTTGAAAATATTTAACTAAAAATTTAAATAAAAACAATTAAATTTCTTTGTTATTGTTTTTTCATACAGTGTTCTTAATATGGTTTTGAATGAAATTCTTGGTCATTTGAACTTATTGAGTTTATTTAAAAATGTCAAATGACCAGTCTATATCAAAATATTAAAAAAAAATCTTTAAAAACCTTATAGATGCTCACAAAAACATAATAATGATAAACATTTTTTTTTTGCTTTTTTTTTAATTTTGCGCTAGATGTTTTTTACTATTTTTTTTTATGCAAGTAAAATACAACTCAACCTAAAAACATTAATAAATTTTGCTATTTAAAAAATAACTGTATTTTTCACAGGGTTTTTTTGCTCATGTAAACTGACACATGTGTGGAGGCAGGCATGGCATTTGCCCACCATTCCTGCTGAGCCAGCCTATATATATATATATATATATATATATATATATATATATATATATATATATATATATATATATATATATATATATATATATATATATATATATATATATATATATATACATATATATATATATATATATATATATATATATATATATATATATATATATATATATATATATATATATATATATATATATATAGAGAGAGAGAGAGAGAGATATATATATATGTATATATATATATATATTCATTTCGAAACAGAATTGTTATTTTTGGTTTTATTACATAAAAAATTGTGTTTTTTAAGAAAAAAAAAAAAAAATGCATTTCTAATGTTTTTTTATGACAATTTTGATAAATAAGTTGAAAATATTTTGAAATGAATATTATTTTTGAAATATTTATATAATTTTGCTTCATTTGAGTACCAGGTTGACATATTTTTGAAAAACTTTTTTTTCGAAAATATTAGGGACCCATTAAATATTTGAGGGTCTTGAGGGACCCCTTAAAATATTTTTTATTCAAAAAAAATTTAAACCTAGTGTTTTTGTATTAGATAGAACACATTTAGGGGGTGAGAGCAGATTATTTTCAAAAATGTTGTTTTTTGGGACACCTTAGTACATAAGCAATGTGTTTGGCTCAATTCTAATTGTGTATCTTACAAATCAGAAATATGAAATGTGTGCTGCAGAATATAGGATACTACCAACATCAGTGGTTGATTTGTGTAAAAATGAAGACGTTGAATAATTTACTTGAACAGCTGTGTGGATACACATAAAACCCATGTGATCTGTTTATAGGATAGTCAAGCCAAGCATCAACGTTGAATAAAAAATGATCAATATATTCAAGATAATCAAACAATGTCTCATAACATTGTTGCAGAAGCACTCCTTAATAAAGTTTCTGCCCCCTGTAAAAACATTAAATAAGATTATTGCTCTCTTCGATGATAAATATGAAAAAATTTCAAAATATGAAAAAATTTCATGGACTAAACATGTAAAAGTACAAAGCAAGCATTTTTGATGATCCTCAAATAAACTTATTACAAACGTTAATTTTGCCAATTCAATAACTGAGATTGCATAAACTGCCAGATTCCCTTTTGTATCTGGTAAGGAAATATTTTTGGACAAATAAAAATCTGACAATTTTAAAAACATAGTTTTTAAAACAAGCTATTGAGTTTTAGAGCTATTAAAACTAAACATCAAGCTGCACTTTCTTTACAGACATTTAGATTGCAACAAATAAAGTAAGCATTTACATTAGAACATTAAAATCATGTAAAAAAGATTGAACAAACAGTTCACAAAATTTATTTTTAAACAGCATTAATACATCTTATTTATTAAAATTAGGATATCAAGACAGATAGGAAACAAAAATAATGACTAAATAATGTGGGACAATGTCATGTGATTGTAAAGTCCAGGCACTAAAGAATAACTGGATGAGATAAATTTTTACTGAGCCATTAATAATTTAAACTTTATAGCCAATTTTATAGTTAAACAATATTTTAAAGTAATAACTAAAATTAGTCAGAAGTATTTTTTTGAAACATTCATACCTAGGATAAACATAGCAAGAAAACTAAACCTGGGTCATAAAATCTTATGTTACTTTCAAATTGCAGTATCTGATACTATAAACACCAGAAAAAATAGTTTTATACTTATCAGGTAAAAATAAACAACCTGTGTAACTTCTGTGTCAAAAACACGTGGTGGTTTTCGAAGAATTCCACATCTAATGTCAACAACTGATACTAATCCATTGCTAAAACCTGCTGCAATCCAACGACTGCTCACGCACATACAACGAACTGTACCTGAACAATAAAATTGTTAAAAAATAATAAAAAAATAAAAGCTTCAAAGGTTCTGCTGTTACAAAAATAAAAATGATAAAACAATTAATGTCTTAATGTTATAGATTTAAATTTGTATTTAAAAAATTCTTTTTTAATTTATAGATTCTAATTAGGTTTCCAAAATAATAAAGAAAACTTTATTTTTACACAAAAAGGTGTGTTTTATATGTAAAAAAATACATTTTATATTATATGTACGTTTTTATAAAAACTTTCTTTAGAATACAAGTTTTAACTACTAAAAAAATATCATCATAAGAGACTTTACACAAACAAAAAGTGTAAAGTATAAACAAAGAGTTTACACAAACGAAAAGTGTTAAGTGTAAACAAAGAGTTTACACAAACGAAAAGCGTTAAATATAAACAAAGAGTTTACACAAACGAAAAGTGTTAAGTATAAACAAAGACTTTACACAAACAAAAAGTGTTAAGTATAAACAAAGACTTTACACAAATGAAAAGTGTTAAGTATAAACAAAGACTTTACACAAATGAAAAGTGTTAAGTATAAACAAAGACTTTACACACACAAAAAGTGTTAAGTATAAACGAAGAGACATTACACAAACAAAAAGTATTAGTTACAAAGTCTCAAAAAGATTTAACAGAAGCCTTGCAAAACTGTAAACTCTATGAGTCAGAAAAAATGAAAACAAGAGAGAATTCCAAAGCATTGATGTGTAAGGCAAAAAACTAGACAAAAGTTTTTTGAGCTTTAAAGAACAGTAAAAATACATGGATGCAACATAGCTGAATAAAAAATCATTAATAAAACAAGAGATAATAGGTTGCTGAAGAGATCTTAATTAAATAAAAAATGAGGGTTGAAGTGAAAGAAATGAAGAATGAGCGTTAAAATACATCAACAAGATTAAACATCATTTTAGGAGCTCTAAATTTTATTAGTAAAAATATTACCTCATCATAAATTAATCAAATGATGAGGCTCAAGTTTGGCAGCTAGAGCAGATCTTACTACATTTACAATGCATTTTTGGATGCCATAAAGAGAAGAAGCATCATTAAAAGTACAAATATGACACCAGTACTCCATACAAAAAAAAAAAAAAGATTTATAGAGGTAGAGAGTGTAGTCAAGAGTAACCTCTGTAACTTAGTGATAAATAGTATTTTTTGGCAATTTTTACTGTATACTTTACTATTTTTTCACCAATTATTTAATTTTAACTAAGTAAATAGTAGATACCCATATCGTCAGGATCATAGCAAAATTGTCTAAATCATTTTTTGGGGGTTTTGAGTTGAAATGTATTACACAGCTTACACAGTCTTCTATTATGTGGCAAATCGCCTATGTCTTAAACCAATCAGAAAACAGTTTATTTTTAATTTTTTCATTTCTGCCTAAATCCACATTTTGACTTAGGCGACTTGTTTTCTTCAACATGACTACTCATACCACGCCGCTTTTCTTCAGTGATTCATACCATGCCACTTTTCTTCAGTGATTCATACCACCCCGCTTTTCTTCAGTGATTCATACCACCCCGCTTTTCTTCAGTGATTCATACCACCCCGCTTTTCTTCAGTGACTCAGAAGTCAGAAGAATATTGGATGAAAGTAAGAATGTTTTAAAATATTGATTAAAAAAATACCGAAAAAGAAATACCAAAGTTATTTAATTTTTATTTAGTTTTCTCAAAACAAGAAAAAATGACTTGGGCAATTGTGCTATGATAGTGATGATATGCTTCTTAAAAATATTAAAGCACAAATAATCAAACCATTGCTGTGCACAGTCGGATAATTATTATCAAAATAATTATAAGTTCTATTTTTTTTTTATCTCAATTTGCATGAAACAAAAGTTGTTACATAAGATGATCTTCCTTTGGCATTGCTAAACAAACTGATAACGGATTGTTTAAAAAATAACTCAATATTGTTTAAAAAATAACTCAATGCTTTTCCTTAGCCATCAGTGGTTTTTGTCTTATTTCAAAACTCCACATCCTATTATTGCAAAAACCAGCACTATTTTTACTGAAATTTTGGTTTTAGGTTTGGTAAAAAAAAACATTGGTTTTGGTTTACTATTGAAATAGTATACCCAAAATTTAGTTAATTTTAGTTTCTGCATATTTCCTGCATTGATCAACCACATATAAGTGAATGAAACATATCAAATTAGTCAAAACTTATCATATGTAACATATCAAATTAATCATAACTTACCAGCATTAGGTTGTGTTGAAAGCTTCCAACATTGAGCAACCTTTTTTTGACGAACATCATACAATCTAAAATAAAGAAAATTATGAAAATTTATTTTTTAAATTAAATTTTATTAAATAATAACAACATTAATAAAAAACAATTTACAATTTTAATTTTAATTCACAAATTTAAATTTGTGTAAAAAAATTCTTTACTTACATGTCCACTATAATTATATATGTAAACAGTTCTAACATTTTTATGAATAAATGTTTAAACTAAAACATATTTAAAAAATACAAATCTTGTTTAAAACATGAAATAAAATAATTTTGCAATATGTTACAAATTTTTTAAAAGAAATACATTTATGAAATTGAGCAACAAAGTAAATTAAAAAAAAAACTTATCAAAAAACACATGTATTGATAAGTTTTTTTTTAAATTGAATATATATATATAAAACACAGCTATATCTATATATTGTATAGATGTAGTTGTGATTTGAGTCTTTATCTTATTTAAAAAACCCAACCAAATGAAATAGAAATACTTTTTGGACTTTTTTTCCATAAAATTTTAAAATAATTTGAGATATAAACAGCTTAAATCAGGAAACCGCGTTAGACTGGCTGGGGCTAGAGAAACAGCTCTTGTATTAAAATATTAATTCGGGTACATGAATTAACAAATTTACATTTTGTACGCCATTTTTCAAGTTATTGACTATTTTTTTATTAGTTATTGCTTTAAACAAAATAAAACCAAAAAAAAAAAAAGTGAAAAAAAAAGGATGCAGTCCATATAGCATTTTAAAAAAAGAAGAAAATGTTTTGTTTAACTGAATATTTATGACTAAGGATCATACTTTTTTACTTCTGAACTTTTACAGATCTATATACACCAAACATAAAAGTCTAATAGAATGCAAATATTTTATCATTATTTAATTATCCATTATATAGATGAGACAAAAGTTAGCTATGAGACAAAAGTTGCTCTTGACATTTCAATGGCTTTTAATAAAGTTTGGCATGCTCATCTACTTTATAAGTTTTTAAAGTTATTGAGTTATTCATTTCTAACTGCTGTATTGAAGGCTTCCTTGATAGACAAAATTTATCTATATTTCCAACAATTTTTGGGGTTCCACCTGATTTCATTTTTGTTCCTATTTTGTTTCTCATCTATATTAACAATTTGAGGTTGGCAATTTTTGCCAACCTCAAACACTTTAACGTCGGCAGTTAGGTCAGCATTTATTTCGAGGGTTGATTTACTAATGACAAAACTATAAACTCAATTCTTTACTAATGAAAAACTATATACTTAATTCTTTACAAAAAATTATCATTTTTTTTGGACTGCCTAAAACTGCCAGCTAATCTCTTAAATATGATCTCTCTTCTCTTCTGGAATTACATTACCTGGCAAATTTAAATCAAAACTCAGTTGTTTACTGTTAATAATTAAATCAATACTGTTGATGTTTCTATAATAATGAATGGCAACACTCTCACTAAGTCTATATTTACAGTTTGTTTATAACTGTAGTGAAATAAAATACCCCTACATTGATAGGAAGAGATTAGTTGCACAACATTAATAGGAAGAGATTAGCATATTAAGTTGAAGATGAATGATCTTACAGTAAAAAGGTGTCAAACAATATTCATGAAACTATCGTTGCGGTCCAATGTCTTGTGCCACAGGACATCTACTATTTTTTGTTTATACAGAAAAAAATTATCTATTTAAGCTAACTTGGGCATTTTACTAGGTTCAATTGGTAATATTATAGTAGGTTTTCAACTTAGTGATTTCTCAGTAACATTTTTAATTGTCTTACTTATACTCTAAGAAAGTTTCAATAAAAATTTATTTACAAATGGCAAGGAAACATTATACAACTGATGAAGTATTGAAGGATTAAATATAACAAATATAAACAAGTACTGAAAGCGACAGTGAATACACTTTTAGTAAATCTGAGACTGAAATCTCAGAGATATCAGAGTCAGAAGATATTAAATTTATTCAGAGTCAGACAAAGATATTGAAATTGATGATAAAAATCGACCTGCTTTGAACATACGATGGACTAAAGTAATGCAAGATACTCCATCATTTGAAGCCATTTACAGTAGCAAATGTAGGCCCTCAGCATTCAATAAACATAACACATGAACTAGATTTTTTTAAATTGTTTTTCAGCAGTTTTCTCTAGAACTTGGTTTCTTAAGATACATTGGATGCTACTCGATCTCCACCATCTGGATCTCCACCATCACCACTGGATCTCCACCATCAAATCCATCTAATGAACTGTATAGACGTGCAAAAAAAGTGCATTTTGTTGTATCAGAAATAAAAAGTTCTTGTTCTGGAAATTTTGTTCCATCTTGTAACATTACAATTAATGAAAGTATTATTGTATTCAAAGGTAGAGTTGCATTTTGCATGTAAAACCCAAAAAAATTTAAAAAGTTGAACTGTATTGATTTGTGTGATGAGCTTTTAGAGGCTGCCCAAAGTAGTTAACACTTATTTAATAACAGATTATATACTAGTTTTTCTCTTGCACAAGAGCTCCTTAAAATGAACATACAAACTAGAGACAATAATGAAAATTAGAAAACAGTTACTTGAAGATATAAAAAAAAAAACTCAAATTAAAGAAGCACTTAAGTTTCTGCATATGTAAACTCCTCCAGTGTTATGGTTTTGGCATGGCAGGACAGGCAACAGGTTCTGATACTGAGTACTTTCCATGATTGAACAACTGAAGTTGCAAAACAAAGAACAAAACAAGGTATTGTAGATATTGATAAACCAACTGTTATTGTAAATTATTTCAAATATATGATAACTGTTGACCGAGCTGATCACTATTGTTCTAGCTATTCATTTCTACACAAGTCTTTAAAATCGTGGAGAAAAATATTTTTCTGTTTGTTGGAAATTGCAGTTGTAGACAGTTATATATTGTTCAATAAATTTTGTGAAAGCAATTGTAATAACAAACTTCGACACCTCACCTACAGACAAAACCTCATTGAGAAATTAGTTGAAGCATGTCATAACATTCAAGAACGAAGAGGAAAGCGATCATCATTAGATGACAATGAACGCCTCAGCCAAAAGCCACATTTTATTGCACAAGTTCCAAGTAATAATGCCAAAGACTGTCTAATCTTCAGTGACAGTAAAACACAGGGTGGTAAAAGAAAAACTGTATACTATTGTAAAACCTGCACTAGAAAACCAGGACTACACCTTACTGATTGAACTTTATCATACAAAGACTGACTTTCCTATAAAATAGGGTATCCAAAGACAATATAGTAATTTACTTGTGAATAAAAACAAGAGTTTACATATTTTTGTTTTTTCTTTCTTGTTTAGTGCTTGCATTTAGGTCAAAATGCTTTTGGCAGTACAAAAATTAAACAATTTGGTGCTACACTCAAACCTATTTTTTATGACAAATAAAGAGAAGCCATGGGTCAAACATATTTTTTCTGTTATATTTAAGGTCAATAAGTAAAAAAAAATAATTTAGACCTGATAGGCCAAAAAAATTTTTTTTTTATAAAGACCTCAAAGGGTTATGAAGCATGACTTTAGATTATTGGCTTCAGAATATTTTGTGTTTGGAAAAAAAATACAGATATTACAAAATAAAGATATTGCATCCAGTGTTTACAACATAGTAAAGTGTCTATCTAACGGGTAAACAAATTTTATATATTGACCAGCCTCACACCACTTCTTCATCTATTAGGCTGGTGTAGATGTATTTATAATACATTGTTTCCATTTTAGGATGTTGAATGCTGGATTTTCTTGACTCAATGCGTGGGTTTTGCTTGTGTCTCTATTTTTATGACTAGGTAACTCATTCTATTATCTCCTAATAAGGGTACAGTTCTAAAACTCAGTTTTATGGTTCTGAGGCAGGCTGGTAGTCAATTTTCCAAAACTCTGTGATAGCTCTCAGAGCTTATTTCATCAAAAGCTGTAAAATAACAGAGTACTAACAGTTCCATGTTGCCCATAGATAGTGACCCTGTTCATGGTTTTGTTGTGCATTGACAAGGCCACATTTGGAACCCATTGCTACAGCTTAGGGTTTATAATTACTAATAAGGCAATTGCTTGGACTATTAAATAGTGTACTGAGTACTATCTATATTTTGAATCAAATACTTTAACAAATTTAAAAATGACTAATATACCAAAAACTATAAAACATAAAAAACCATCGTCGTCACCAAATTCCATATCTATCAGCAAAACAATTCTCTAGAAAACAGACGTCTGTTTACTTTTGCTAGAAACCATTGTAAAAAGGTTTTGTCTAACACCAAAGCCTACTATTCTCAGGTCACGAAATCTCATATTATATTTAAAAAACTAATCTCTTGATTCCACTAGTTGCATTCTATCTAATTTAGCTGATATACAGGTTGATCCATTGCCTAATATTTATATCACTCCAGCTTCTCTTTAACTCCAACCTCTTATCTTGAATCTAATAACTTATTTTTATTGTGCATTAGATAGATGTGGAGGCTATTGCTTTCGAGATTTCTTAAGCTTTTGATAAGGTTTGGCATTCTAGTCTTCTCTATAAGCTTTCTTCTTGTGGTGTATCTTTTTTCTTGTGGTGTATCAGTATGTGGTGTATCTTTCTTTCTCTTTTTCATTTACATTAACAATCTTCCAGAAATTCTCACATCTAAGGTGGCATTGTTTGCTGATGATACTATCATCTATTCTTGTCTTGATAAGAAGTTAACACTCTTAGATTGCTTGGAGGGGACATTTGAGCTTGAAAAGGATCTCATTTCTGCTGCAGCATGGGGTTCTCAGAAGTGGCAAGCACAATAAAGAGATGAAAACTTTAACTCAGAGAAAACTTATTATAAATATTTATAAACAGTAATGTACTCGATGAGTCATCTACCCTTCATCTTCTAGGATTAACTCTTACTTCCGATCTTTCTTAGAAACCATATATTAAATCGATTGTAAAAATTAGTATCTGCTAAGGTTTCATCTCTTTATTGTGCTTGCCACTTTCTTATTATGAATTCTATTCATATATATCTCTATAAATTTCAAATCCGCCTTTGTATGAAATTGTTGCCATATCTGGGCCAGATCTTCCAACGACGCTGTTTCTTATTTAGACAAAGGGCAAAAACACATTGTAAACATAGTTGGAACTGCCTCTAACTATTAACACCTCGTCGTAATGTTGCTTCTCTTTTTCTTTTCTGTAAATACTAAAATGGGCACTGATCTAAAGAGCTAGCAACTCTTGTGCCATCTACTAAAACTCATTCTTAATCTGCAATCAATAAGTTACACTTATTGATTGCAGATTTATTACATAATTCAATAATTTATTTTTTTAATTTATAATTTTATAACTTATAATTTATTTAACTAATTCACTCTTAGCAAGGCTACAAGCAACCATTTTTCAAGTCGGGAGTTAAAGAAAATAAATAGTTAAAAACCAAGAAAACAACAGAAGGCTTAAAAGGCTCTAGATTGTATGATTCAGGAAAACATGAAGATAGAAGAGAATTCTAAAGCAATGGTGTGCAAGGAAAAAAGTTAAAATAATAAAAGATTTTAGAGAATGAAAGAACAGATACTTTTAAACACTTTGATGAACAACTACTCGTGTGAGATTGAGTTTTGGTAGATGGAAAAAAAGTGGATAACTTGTTTATCAATAGCATGACCATGTTAGTATTTGTAAAAAAGAAAGATGTAGCCTTACAACAATGGGCTCAAGCTTGGCAGATATAACATGTCTAACTACATTTACAATACATTTTTTGGACCTCGTCTAGAAGAGAAACCGCATCATTAGAAGAACCATAATCTATACAAGGAAAAAAAGGTTTATAGAAGTAGAAATCAGGAGTAAGAAAATGGTGAGCACAAAAAGAGGCAAACTTTAATCTAAAAAAAAAAAAAACTCAGTTAATTACTACTAATAATTATCATTTACCTTAGCATGCACCTTAGCAGATGCTGACTTTACAATGGATTGCATAAGGTTTTCTTAAGGAGAAGTCAATGCTTATTAGCAATAAACAACTAAGTTTTGTTTGGATTCAATAAATTCACCATTTTCAAGCCCCTAACTTTTACTGATCACACTTAAGATTGTTCTAAGCTTTAGAAAGGGGAATTTTTGATTGGAGTATATAGTTATGTTGTTAGCAAATAAGACTACACTAGATGTAATATTACATCTAAGATCAATAATAAAGAAGAGAAAAAATACAGGACTAATGATGAAACCTTGTGGCATCAGCAAAGTTACTGGAGTAATTTCAGGATGTTTTGGGTATAACCTTGTCATACTAGTCAGCAAAAGTATTTAAAAAAATAACTTTCCTGTATCTAAATAATAACTTAATATACATATAAATATAAACTTAATTGTATATATGTGTATATGTAGTCTGTGCATTTAAATTGTTAAAAAGATTCCAGTTTTAACAATAGTAATAAAATGATAATTCAAAGAATAAAGTGAGGAAAAGAAAAGTTAAAAATTAAATGTTATACTCTAACAATATAATTTAGGTAATACCCTTACAACATCATTCTAATATTTTTTTAGTATAATTTCTTTGTTACTTATAAAAGTTAAACTAATGTGATTTAAATTTTGGTTATTAAGTATTGAACATGAAATAAATAGTGAAAAATAATACATAGGTTATTGATCTTAAATGCCACATTTTTTTAATTAAAAAAAAAACTGGATAAAGTAGCAAATACCAGATAAATGTGTCTGAATAATGTAGATTGGCAATTTACTGATCAGACAAGTGAAACAAAATTTCAGCCATAACAAAATGTATATAAGCAAAAATTTTGGTGGAAACATTTAATTACATAAAAATAATATTTAACATAGATCAAACAAAGTTACTAAAAAGTCAGTTGTAAGCAACAACTTGTGTTAAGAATATGGCAGCAGGGTGATACCCAGCCTGATGGCACTGCACATACTGAAGAATTTACAATTGGTTTAAAATTCTCAAAAGGCCGAAAATTATACAATTAAATGCATACCAATTATTGTGAAGTATTACATTTTAAATGTAATTCTTTAAAGTATCTATAATTTGATTTTGATTAATTATAGTTAAATTATAGTTAATTATAATAAACAATATTTTTATTGAAGCAATAAATGATGTTCTTATATACTTTTTACAAACTGTTACTCAATGCGCAAGTGGTTGACTGCTACTTTACTAAGTGATTGAATGCTACTTTATTAATATTCCACTAACTACTAAAACATAATTGAAAACTTCTTTAAAAAAACACATGTAATAACCATTATTACATAAAAAAAAAGGTCATGTCAAACATGTCAAAAACTTTATTTAAAATAGTACAAATGATTTATGAATGAAAATTTTTGTAACTGTGTAATCTAGTTCCTGTTTTTTTTTTAAATTTAAAAGAGTTTCTACACAGGTTTAACTAAATTATTATTGATTTTATGATATCATTGTTACACTTCTTATGATAATTCAGTTAAGCAAATATTTTTGTTTTCCATTTTAATTGTAAGGTAACAAAAGTATTATTTTTTATTTAATTCTACATTTTAAGAATGGCAAGTCTTAGATAAAAAATTTATCCGATATTTTCTTGATTGTTAACAATTCTAAAAATTTCATTCATTTATTTTTAAATCCATTATTGATTTATCTGCATATAATTTTTATTTATTATATCTATCTATCTATCTATCTATATATATATATATATACATATATATATATATATATATATATATATATATATATATATATATATATATATATATATATATATATATATATATATATATATATATATATATATATATGCATACATTTATATATATTTGCCCTTGGAATTAATTATTACCAAATGCTGACCTAACTGCCAAACTTAAAGTGCTTGAGGTTGGCAAAAAATTGTTGACCTTGTTTCTATGACTTATGGTAAGACCTTTGTATCAAATTTTTTTTGGCAACCTGATGCCGACCTCTAAAGGATTGAAGTCGGCAGTAATTTGCTGACCTCATTTTTTCTAATTTCGAGAGTTGATATATATATATATATATATATATATATATATATATATATATATATATATATATATATATATATATATATATATATATATATATATATATATATATATACTTTTATATACCTATATATATATATATATATATATATATATATATATATATATATATAGGTATATAAAATTACACTTTGTGTCTATCACTGTTGTTTAGAAAGAATAAATTCTATATTGTTCAGTTCAAAAACTATTGTCTTTCATATAAAAAAGAAACTTTTTTTATTACATGAAAAAAAAAATAGTGAAAAAATAATGGGATTGTTAATATACTAAATTTAAACAATGGTAAACCTTAATTGTTAAACAATTGTTAAACCTTGTAGAAATCCTACTACAAAAAGCTGAACTATATTTAAACCTTAACAAACCATCAGTAGAAGCTACTCCAATACAAGTACTTGGTGATGGCAATGTATGCATACATGTAACTGTTTCGCCAGCAGAACTATCATACACAGATAAAGTAGTTGCAACTATTGGATCCCAAACCTTTTGTTTATACAAAAAATTTGGAAAATTTTAATTTTTTTACAGATAAAAAACTTTTTTTCTTAAAAAAAGAGTAAAAATAACAAAAAATTACATGAACAATTCCATCACACGATGAAACAAGCCTTTTTGACTCAATCCCTTGCACTGAAAACACTGCTTTTTTATGTTTATCGTAAGTATGAGTACATCCTAATTGAGCAGTGCCATTTCCATGGTTTTTCAGTAACCATAATTTAACAGTCTTGTCACGACTCGCAGAAAGAAAGTAATGTTCATTCTCTGCCACATACATGTCACGGATAGGTGATGAATGACCTATTTTTAGTTTTAAATTATGACAAAAACATTAAACATTGCATGAATATTATTTAATGTTTAATAAATTCATACATGCATAAAATTTATTGATAATAATAGTTATAAAACAATTTGAAAAACAAGAAATTATATATGAAAAATATTTTGTAGAAAATAAATTCTAAAATTAATAAAAATAAACTAGTCTTTTAAATTAAATAATTAAAAACAAAACATAATCATAAAATCTAAAAATTTTAACTAAAATATAAATCATCAAACCAGTATTTTTCTAAATCCAAATAATCAAACCACAACCTAAAACACTGTTAAAACCAAACCCACTTAAACATCTACAAATCAACAATGGGTTGCATATATATATAAATATAAATATATATATATATATATATATATATATATATATATATATATATATATATATATATTTATATATATATGCAACCCATTGTTGATTTGTAGATGTTTAAGTGGGTTTGGTTTTAACAGTGTTTTAGGTTGTGGTTATATATATATATATATATATATATATATATATATATATATATATATATATATATATATAACCACAACCTAAAACACTGTTAAAACCATCTAAATAATAACAATAAAGATCAGGACTTTATCAGCAAAGATGAACTACTTTTAAAAAAAGTAGAGAAAAAACAGTCAAGAGATAATGTTGTTTATTATCTTTTAAAAGTATTTACTAGTTAATAATTTCTAATTAACACCTCTCTTTAATATTTAACATATGTCATAAAAGAGAGGAATAAGCTTTGAGTTCTTTATACTGGAAACTACTTTTTTTATAGGTCCTGCCAAGCTGTACCCTGATAGAGAAGATTATCACCGAGACTTTAGCAAAGAACCAATTTTGGCTAATAAACCTGATAAGCCTGAATCAAGACATAGCTTTGATGCCTCAGTCTTTGAAGTAAACAATAAAATCACAAGAGAGGGTTTGATTGAACCAACCACACCAACATGTAGGAGAGCTGATATTAGTATAAGGGATTAAACTCTGTTTATCTCTAGCATTGTAAACAACCTTGAAGGAAATTAATTTTATTTTTTGTTTAAAATTATAAACAATTTGACAGATATTTTTTAAATTAAATGGGTTTTTATTAAGGATGATATTGGAATATCTTATAAAAGATTTTTGGATTGTTATACATCAGCATGTAAAGAATATATATCAGTCTTTAGAACAAATCACTACAAACAATTTAAAATAGTTACCTACTGAGATCAAATCAATAATTATGAGTAAAAATAGTTTATGGAAGTTGAACCGAAATTCCAGTTGGAAATTTGAACCACAAATGCAACAATATAAACTATATAAAAATTAATTGAAAAACAAATAAAGTTATCAAAAATAAATTATGAATTACAGTTAATCAAAAATTTTAGATATAAACCAAAACAATTTTACTTGTGTGTTCATCATCATCACATCAGAAATCAGTACATGGTTACATAAGAAGCATAAAAAATCAAGATGGTGAGTTATAAACTAACAGGTTTGAAATTGTCAATCAAATAATCAATATAAATCAGTATTTTTACAACAAAATGACAAAATACCAAATTTTCCTAGTCAAACATATAACGAATGTTCGATACCAACTTTTAATGAGTCAAACGTATATGGACTATTATTAAAACTAGATTCCTACAAGAATATTGGTGTAAATAATGTGCATAGATATGTATTAAAACAGTGCACATCCAGTTTGCCTGTTTTCTGTTTATATATTCTGTTTAATATATTGTTTAATAATTATAAAAATTGCCAGATATTTGGAAAGCTGCAAGTGTAACCTTATTATTTAAGAAAGTAGTAAACTAATTGTAGAGAATTATAGACCGGTATCTTTGCCTCAATTGTATCTAAGGTCATAGAGTTTGTTATAAAAAACTGCTAACTTAATATTTTAGATGGTGAAAATTTATTGAACCAGAATTAACATGGATTTTTGAAACATAAATCATACATCATTAATTTATTATAACCTATGAACTAATTACATATTCCAAATTTGTCTGTAGATATTAGTTAGATTTTGCTAAGACTTTTAACTCAGTACAACATCAGAGATTATTGTTAAAATTATCAGCTTATAGAATAAAAAACAAATTATTGCAATGAATTGCAGGTTTTTTATATTCACATTAACATGTTCGTATAGATGATTTTATATCAATTTGGTTGAGAACAAATCAAGCTCAGAACAAATTTATTCATCATTATAATTAACAATTTGAATGAGATCATCTCAATTAATTCAAAACTTTATGCCAATGATTTAAAGATAATAGCTGTAGTAAGTAATTTGTTACAATGTGTATTAGGGTGTCCCAAAAAACAACATTTTTGAAAATAATCTGCTCTCACCCCCTAAATGTGTTCTATCTAATGCAAAAACACTAGGTTTAAATTTTTTTTGAATAAAAAATATTTTAAGGGGTCCCTCAAGACCCTCGAATATATAATGGGTCCGTAATATTTACGAAAAAAAAGTTTTTTAAAAATATGTCAACCTGGTACTCAAATGAAGCGAAATTATATAAATATTTCAAAAATAATATTCATTTCGAAATATTTTTAACTTATTTGTCAAGATTTTCATAAAAAAACATTAGAAATGCATTTTTTTCATTTTTTCTTAAAAAACGCAATTTTTTATACAATAAAACCAAAAATAACAATTTTGTTTTAAAATGAATATTATTTTCAAAATTTTTATATAATTTCGCTTCATTTGAGTACCAGGTTGACATATTTTTGAAAAACTTTTTTTTCGAAAATATTAAGAAACCCATTAAATATTCAAGGGTCTTGAGGGACCCCTTAAAATATTTTTTATTCAAAAAAAATTTAAACCTAGTGTTTTTGCATTAGATAGAACACATTTAGGGGGTGAGAGCAGATTATTTCAAAAATGTTGTTTTTTGGGACACCCTAATGTGTATCATTACAAAATAATATTAATAATATTTTAAAGTGATGTAAAGACTGGTTATTCAATTTAAATGTCAAAAAATGCAAAGTTATGCACATATATTTAGATGGTTCAAAAAAATTAATTTTTTCAAAATCCTCTTCCACAATGCTCATTGATAAGACCATAAGGACTCCTGCAAGCTCCATCTACTCCAAAAAAAAAAAAAAAAATTTGAAAAAATCTTTAAAATAGTTTTGTTTACAATGCATTTACGCTCTGTTGAAAAATATTATATATGATGTAAACTATTAATTTCTTACTACACTTATTTAGATTCATTTTACTGGTGGTAAAAATCCCTCATAAATAATAAAAGTTCTTTTTTTTTTTTATTATTTTAATAAAAATAATGCATTATTTTATTAATAAAACAATAGTATATAATAATTGTTGTATTTAACTGAAAACATTTTTTTTTAAACTTTGTCATTTTTTTTCCTTTAAATCTCAATAAGTTTTTGTTGTAAATAACGAATGAGAATGAAAATTAAAATTGTAATTACTAATTTGCGCTTTTATTTTTTTGTGATAGGAATCTTTAAAAATATACATATTTAGTGAAAAGTAATTTTTATAGCAGTGTTTCAAAAAACGATTTATTTTTTATTATTAAGTTATCAGTTTAAATAGTATTTGTGCAGAAAAATAAATAACATTAAATTAACTAATTAGCAGTTTTTAAAATGATTTTAATAAGCAGAGATATAAAATGAGCAATTATTTTTCTTCTTCAACGTTGTTAACTTTAAAGATTGAAGTTCTTATTTTACTATTATTCAAAATTGTCGCACATAACTAAGAATATTTCTCTCTTCTAGCTGCACTTTCTTTTTTGATTTAATGTTTTATTTATTTTTAATTTGCATTTGCATATTTTTGATTTAGTTTGCAATGAATCAATTGTTTTGAATAAATTTAAAACAATCAATTTTGAATTTGCATGTTGTCACAATTTTTTCTATTACTGAATTGTAATAGAATCATAAAACATCAACCCATCAAAATGGTTGCAACTGAAATGAGACAAACAACCTACCTTTAAAAACTCTACAATAGAAATTCTATAGACTTAATTTAATTTTATTATTTTCAGTAAAAACTTTGTTTTTTGTAAACTAAATAAGTTAAAGTTAAAGTAGTTTAAATGAATACTTAAAGTTATAGTAGCATCTCATAAAACAATTTCTTTTAGTATTGAGTATTCAATTTATATTTTTAGTTTTTAAAAATTGTTTCCATGTTTAAGAAAAATAATCAGCAATAAATTTTTAGGATGTTATCAAACTTCCTTTCTTAATTGAATGAAAACTAATGTGCGCGATAATTTTTTAAAACTATTAACATTAGCAGATAGTTAAAACGCTTGTTATTTGCAAGTTTCCATTTTAAAAATGCATTGATTTTATTTAAAGTTATTATTTTAAAAAGAAATAGGATTTTTAAAATTTTTTCCATCATTTTATTTTTGTATTTATAAAATTCATTCATAAAGAACTAATACTAAAATAAAAATTCAAACAAAGAAACTTAGATACCATTAAAATTCAAACAAAGAAACCTAAATACCACTTATATATATTTACAAATTTTTTATGGTTCCTATAATTTTAAAAAATGAAGTTATTATAACATTTCCTATAACTTTAAAGAATGAAGTCATTAGCTTTGAGATTAGGTGTCTGTTAATTAAAGACTCAAAAACCTTGCTTATGATAGTAAGAAGACTAATGGGATGGTAAGGTGGTAGTAAAAGAAGACTCTAATAAGCTCTCAATAAATAGTTTTTACTGAGAGCTTATCTCAATAAAAACTTTTCTGCAAGACTATAACAGGTATGTTGTCTGAATCATAAGCTGTAGAAGAGTCTAAGCAAGAAAACACTGTCGACACAGAAGCTGGAGTGATACGAATCTCAACCAATATATCAACCTGTTTGTCAGCTATATCAGGTAGGATGTAATTAGTGGAGATGAGATAATTGAAAACTTCTTAGTAAACAATTCAACTTTGTCTTTAGGTGAGGTAACTAAGTCTGAACCATGTTTTAAAATGTAAAATTGAATTAAATATTTTGTTCAGCAAAAAAGGGGAAAAAAATTGATTTCTTTTTTTTATTAAACTAATAAAATTATTTTATATATAAATACTCTTGAAACCATAACCCTCAATATATGTAATAAAGCCCCAGCAGATGGCTATTTCAGTAAGATATCATTAAAAATATTTTATGCAAGACTAGGTATGCAAATAGGTCAAAAAAAAAAAAATTAACACATTAAGAGGAAACTGAGAATTTGAATTAGAGCAATATAAACTACATAACAATATAAACTACATAACAATATAAACTACATAACAATATAAACTACATAACAATATAAACTGCATAACAATATAAACTACATAACAATATAAACTACATAACAATATAAACTACATAACAATATAAACTACATAACAATATGAACTACATAACAATATAAACTACATAACAACATAAACTGAATTAATAAGTAATTTCAAGAATAATCAGCTTACCAGTGTATGTTTGAAGTTTGCAATCATTAAAAATGAATTCTTGAGGTTTACTATCATCTACAAAAATATTTTATTTTTTAATTGTAAATTAATCAATATTTTAACACATTAAAAACACAAATATTTAAATAATTTCAACACATTAAAAACTCAATGGAAAATTATTTGTCGAAATGTTCAATATTGATCAAAAAATGTGTTTTGTTAGTATCAAATCCAGATTGTCAAAAATTAAATTGACAATATATCTGTAAAAGTTAGTGATATTAGTCAACAATGCTTTAAGATTTTAATTAAAAGCTGCAGTTTTCTTTTCTGCATGAGAAAATTCATTAACTAAAAACAAAGATTTGTAAAGAAATCATTGACTTTATTAACTCAAATAATATTAAAAATCAACAATATGTCAACAACATGTGGTAACTGTCAACAACACGTGGTAACAAAAGCCATTGTCAACAACATGTGGTAACTGTCAACAAAATGTGGTAACAAAAACCACTGTCAACAACATGTGGTAAAAAAAGTGTTAATATTAAAAAGCAACAACATGTCAACAACATGTGGTAACTGTCAACAACATGTGGTAACTGTCAACAACATGTGGTAACAAAAGTGTTAAATATATAAAACAAATAATAATATCCTTGATTTCTAATTTTGCTTGCCAGAATGTATAAATATAAAACAAAAAAAATAATTCATTATCAATATAGAAGGTATATAAGTGATGCCTTAATATTCAAACATTCCAACAAATCCAAATAACAAACCCAAATCTAACAACAAAATAGTACAAATTTTAGCACTTTAAACCTGTATAACATATTTGTATATAAAAAAAATTTCGTTAGTCTGCACAAAGATTCAATGTTTTAAATAACCCTGGAACTTTGGAAATGTAAACAAAAACCTATACTTTTAAATCTACTCTATGATGTTAAAAGGTTAACATAAGATTTAGAACAGCATAAAAAGTGGCAGTCAGCTAAATATAAAAAGTACTAAAAGCTACTAAAAAGTAATACTCCAGATTGCAAATTGTATTTTATGTTCTAAATACTCATAGTTAAAAACTACTCCAAATTTAAAAGAAAATTGTTTTATGATAAACAACTTTGTCCATCTTAATTGTGTTAAAACTTATACCAAGGTCTACTCTAAAATTATGAAGGGCAAACTGTGTTAAACCAAGACTTGTACCAAGGTCTTCTCTAAAATTAAAAAGAGTAAAATATGAAAAATCCAAACTTATACCAAGGTCTTTTCTAAAATGAGGAAGGATAAATTGTGTTAAACCCAGACTTATACCAAAGTCTTCTCTAAAATTAAAAAGGGCAAATTTAGTACTTAAGTGCAAGAAATGTACAAAAAAAATTTACTATAGTTGTCTATGAATGAGAAAATTGATGTCAGATATTGTTGACAACATCAGATATTACCAAAAAATTCAAGAAAAAAATTTAAGAATAAAATGATTAAATCTAAGGTATTTTAATAGACTTATGAACAATAATAATAGTAATGAACAATATAATAGACTTATGAACAATAAAAATAGTAATGAACAATATAATAGACTTATGAGCAATAATACTATGAACTGTACAAACTATTGGGAAAATAAACTGTTTTTTATGTTTGAGAATTTTAAATTTATCTTATAAAACTGTTTATCTTATTAAACTGTTTGCTTTGTTAATATTTTCATTTTTTATTTTTTTAAATTCAATGGGTATTTTTTATGTATCTTTATATTTAAATAAATTAAATACATTATGTAATTATTTGTATTGTATTTACAAATTATTTATTTTGTACTTATTAAGAATTGTTATAGTTCCTTTCAAACATTTTTAACAAATGGTATAATTTTATTTGGACAAACTCTAGTTAATTAAAATAATATATAGAATACTAGTATAGTAACCATTGTATTAATATCATAGAGGCTACCAATAACAACAACTGGTTATATAGGTATTGAAGTTGCATATACCAAATCTCACTAACATTGTTCAAGGTCACAAAAATATAAAGATTTATAAAAGTCTATGAGTAATTTTTTCTTCAAACAGACCATCTGCTGTCGATTGTTGATAATAAACATTTTATCAAATCGTTAGCTTTGTTTGATAACAAACAAAAGCTGACAACTAATCAAAATTTTGTACAAAATAGTGCAGCTTAATTAAATAATTTAAATTAAAGGATATGCATCTTTTAAACAAAGTTGAATTTTGCTATCTAACAGCAGATGGACAGATAACACTCACTTTCACACACTGGTGCACTATTTTGTTGATCAACAGTTTCAAATCGATTTGCACTGCATTAAAGCCTAGCTTGAATACTCATACTAGCTTTTATTTTAGTAGCAAATTAGCAAACTCTAAATGAATGAAAAATTAGCAAATTCTAAATGAATGGACACTGCTGCAAATGTCAAATACTGTCTAAAATATCTA
>NC_061162.1:48118845-48136345 GCF_022113875.1 Hydra vulgaris | reverse complement strand
AATTGTAATGTTTACTTTTTACTCTTAGTTTTTTACTTTTACTTTTTTAAGTATCATGTTAAATAAAAACCAATACTGAAAATTTTTTTAGTAATTGTTTTTACTTTAGGTTGGGCAAAAAAAATTTTTTTGTGATCAGATTTATTTGCGTTAATTTGAGCCCTGACATACATACATAAATTTATTTTTTCAAAACATGCGAATTAATGATAATTTAATATGAAATGATTGTAAACTGTTATCCATGGATACAAAATAGTTAATTTTTGACAACTTAGTTTGTTATATTTATTTACTAATAAAAAAGCGTATAAACTTTAAGAAATTAAAATAAAAGGAACTAAAAAAGCCTATTCTATCAGATTATTTATTATATTTCAGCAAAACCTAAAATTTCTTTTCAAAACTTTTAAAAATATTTTTAATATGCAAAGAAACCCTATTTCACTTTAAAAAACAGAAGAAATATTTTTAAAAAAGCACACTATTGAAGAAAGCAATCATCATATTTAAATATGGATTATTTTAAAGTAATTGCAGATGCATTCATTTTAAGTAAAATTTTACATGCTTTTGTAAACTTTTGTAAACGCATGCAAAAACCATGCTAAAACATAACTACTTTCTTCAGTATACTTTTTTATTTTAATTAAAAGTAATTGAAGTAAGTAATCATGTTTTAGCATGATTTCTTTTAAAGCCTTTGAAAATGTGTTTTAAATTTTAGTAACTTATTGTTTTTTTATTATAAAGATGTGTTTTTACAATAAATAAAAAATGATCAATCACTTAATTATTTGGAAAAAAATTGCTGAAGTAATGGGTTTGTTTGGAAAAATTTTAGGTGAAAGCCAACATTTGCGTAAGCAATAGTAAAGAAACATGGTGTCTTTTTTTAACAAACCTTTGCATGTTAGCTGATTTTTTGCCGCCTGATGTGTATATATATATATATATATATATATATATATATATATATATATATATATATATATATATATATATATATATATATATATATATATATATATATATATATATATATATATATATATATATATATAAGTACTGGTCAAAATTATAGCACAAATGTAAAATAAAAATTAAATGGAGGGTTGAATGAAAAATTATATAGATATTTTTCTTATCTGAAGAATAACATTTTACTTTTTACAAAAATGAATGAAAATTGAAATTACATTTAAAGCTAATGTGTTATAAAGTTCACTTAGGAATAATACAGAAAAATAAGCTGGTCAAAATTATAACACATAGTATTAATTTCAGATAAAAAAAAAATTAGGACTTGATGTAATATGAAATAATGTTGGATCTTTTCAGGGTTGGCATTAAAAAACCCGTCCAAAAAAACCCGCCCAATAAAACCCCCCTAAAAAAACCCAATAAAACCCGGGGAAATCTGGGTTTTATTGGGTCTTTTTAAGGTATTTAATAAGTTTATGAACTATTTTAACCAACTTTAACATTATAACTATAATATTATTAACTAAAATAATTATTAACTATTATTATCAACTAAATTATTATTAACTATTATTATTAACTATTATAACCAACAATAACAGCTATCAGAGCAGGTTTACTAATATTTGAATCATTATTTGGAAATACATTATTACAATTTTTATGCAAATATTTTTATCGATTGAGATTTTTTAATCTTTTATGTTATTCACCTCCTAAGGTGAATGAGTAGTAGTGGCCAGAGAAGCCCACTAGTCGAGGAGGCTACGTTATTGTGGTTTCAACTCTCTCTCTCAACTCCTAAACTCCTAAACACAAATCTTTATAAACAAGGCCGCTGTGTGGAGAAACAAGTTTGTTCATTTGAATTTCAATTTCAAAGTTTAATTGAAACTTCAGTTACTACCTCCCATTCTCTAGCCTTCTTTTTCCTATTTCTCATTGACATTTTTAATTATATAGATTAATACTTTAAATTTAAAATAAATCAATACATATAGATTTAATGTGAAAATTTTTTTCTTACAGTTTTAAATTATAATTAAAAATCTTTTTCAAAATAATTTGAAAAATTCTTGTTATAAATTATTAAATAACAATATATAAAATATATTTTAAATAAAGTTAAAGTAGAAAATGAAACTAATTTTCAATATCATTACACAAAAAAACAAAAAAATTTTTAGAGACGAAATAAAAATAAAACCCAAAAAAACCCAAATTTACCCAATAAAACCCAAAATTACCCAAAAAAACCCACTGGGCTGGGTTTTTTTAAAAAAACCCGGGTTTTTGCCAACCCTGGATCTTTTAGCTCTAAAAATTTGAGAAATACAATATGGAACAGAGTTTACCAATTTAATGCAAAAATCAATTGAAGTCTTGTCCCAAATGTCTTAAATTGCATCCTTTAGGTCATTTGTGCGGCTTATGTTGTAATTTTGGAGTTTTTGGTCAATAATTGACCGAAGATTTTTGATCGGATTTGCATCTAGTGAAGTGGGTGGCCATTCAAGGATCTAGTGAAGTGGGTGGCCATTCAAGGAGTCAAATATTCATCATTGCAAACCATTCCAGAGTTTTTTTGCTTTGTGACACAGTGCGTTGTCTTGCATAAAATAACAATCATCAGCTTTAGAATCAAAAAGAGTGTTAATATAGTCAGGAAATTCAGCAATAACTTCTAAATAAAAAGAAGCATTCAAACGACCTTTGTAAAACTTCAACAAACCTATTCTATTTGCAGAAAATTATCCCCACACAGAAATAGTTCCACCACCACCTTATACTCTTGTTGTAAAATTAAATAGTAAATCTTTTTCATTAGGAAGACGACATACAAACTTACCATTCTTTCTATTTATGACTTCAAAATGTGATTCTTTGCTAAATACCACATGATGCTATTGATTCCGAGTCCGATTAACATGGTTTTTACACCAAGTCTCTTCTTTTTCTGAACCTTATTTTGATAACAACGTAATTTCTGAGTGTAAATTTTCAACTCTTTTTCTAACAAACAATGACAAGCTGTTCTTGCACTAATGGTTTTCTCTCTTGCAGCATTTAACTTCATAGCAAATTTTCTACTTGAATCAGTATGATTTTTTTTAGCAAGAGTCACTATATAGCGGTCTTTTGTAGAATTAGTGCACCTACGACATCCTTGACCTGGTCGATTTTTAATTGGTAAACTCAATTTAATTTTATCAGCAATATTATAGACAAATTTTCTGGAAGTTTTATCACATTTAGCGATATCAGCAATATTAAATTGCTGTTGAATTAAGTTTTTTACAAGTTGCCGCCGCTCAGAGCCCACTGCTTTGCAACCATTGCATAAATTTTGTTTTAATTTTAAAATTACTGAAAAAATTATTTTATGCTAATTTGATTTTAGTAGATAACTAAAATAAAATCATACACAACAATTTATCAATGCATTTAATCAATCACTGTCAAAATTATGTACAAACATGAGTGTACTATAAAATTGACCAATATTTTTTGTATATGTTTGTAAATTTGTTTATTTCTAAGATTAATAATGAACAAAATTTTTAATTTTATGTGCACATTTTAAATGACTAGTGTAAACACATTTCAAAAATACAGTACATCTCAACAATATGATTAACGCATACAAAAATTTTACATGACAATCTAAATCTAATAGGCTGTGCTATAATTTTGACCAGTACTATGTGTGTATATATATATATATATATATATATATATATATATATATATATATATATATATATATATATATATATATATATATATATATATATATATATATATATACATAGTTAAATATATTTATATAGAGACATTTAAAATATATTGAGATTCAATTATTATTGATTTACCTATATTTCGTTGCCAATGATTGAACCAATTGCCATAAATATGCTGCCATACAGATCTTTAGAATAAAAAAAATATCACAAACAGAAGAAATAGGTTGACACAAAACAGCGAAAAAAACAGAAGCATTCGTATATCAACTGACTACTAACCAACCAATAATTAACTAGGGAGAGAAGTTTGATAAAGAAAGCCTTAGGCTTAGACCCAATGATTGATTGATACACCTTATTTATACACATTATGAACTTACTTGCACAGCTGATGCAGCAGCACTCTGCGTATATTTTAAAGTAAGTCAATTTAATTGCACTCTTTGATATGACAAAATTGTTCAACAACTATTTATCTACTGATGCTTTAACTTGCCAACTATTTATCTCTTGATGCTCTTACTTGATGCTCTAACTTGTGTTGAGTTGCAAGGGAGTTGCTGCTACATCAACTGAGAGGTTGAGGCAGCGATAAGTTTTTTTATTATTGTTTATTTTTTTCCTTCTTTTTGAAGGGAAAAAAAACCGTATGGAATTAGGTTGCAAAAAAAAAGTTGGTAAATGTATATCTATATACACTAAATTTCTCTCATAAATTGCACAAAGTTTTTAACAGGAGTACTATTAACTCAAATTAATTGTGTTTGTTGTTGTGCAATTAATTTTCATTTGTGCAACAAAAGCTCAATTAAAAACTAGATGCCGATTAAGTAAGCATTTAATTTTGATTCATTTCATAAGTTATGACATCATTAATATAAAGTTTATATTTAACAAAAAGGAGATTTTTTTTATATAACTGTATACAGAATATTTTTTAATGGAATATAAAGATTCCAAGAAATCTGTAATAAAGCTTAGCCGCATTTGTACAGTTAAAATGTTATTTTTAGTCATACTTGGCTAAAAATTAGTTATGGCTTATGGCTTCTTCTCTCATGATACTCCCTGATTCAGTTATGGCTTTTATCAGATTTTCAAAGAAGCTAAACTTTTCACATGTTTGCACACATTTTTTTAATACAGACTCTGCTTGTTTAATAAAAATCTTTTTTAGCCTTAGCTAAATTTGAAAATTTTTTTAAAACAGTTTTATGGTGATTTTTTTGGTAAACTTGCTACACAGCATAGACTTCAACAATTCCACATCTCGTATCTTTGAGAAAAGATTCAGAATAGATCTGCAAAAAAGCAGATGATTGAAAAAACATCTGATAATTTTAATTAATTAAATAATAACAAAATATGTGAATAAAAAATAAAAATATAACAAAATAAAAATGTGGTTACTGCATTGAATAAGAATTCCAACATATATGTATGTACACAGTTATGTGCCCTTCTACCTATAAATGGCAGTTGGCACGAGGTCTCTCAACTGTGGTAAAAGCGACCCATTTAAGAGAAGGAAAAGTCAGTCGAAAACCCATTTAATTAAGAGTTAAAGTAAAAGGTGTTTATAAACTTGTATTTTTCTGCATAACAGATAAACCCAAGGAAAGGCAGAAAAAATGCTTCATGTCTTTAACTTACTTAAAACTACTCCTATTACATTTGTTGTTGTTTTTATTATAAATCAAATTATGGCTTATAAAAAATATTATGGCTAATAAAAAAATTAATACAGCGGCCTTTTTTACCTGTTTTTCTGATAGTTTTCATCTTCAGGATTAACAACACTGATTGGTTGAAACCATTTACTTGTTAATGCTTTAAAGTAAAATACTTATTATGTTAAATTGTTTCAAATAATTGTAATTTAAAAATATGTTGTTTCAAATACAACAATTATTTAAACTAAACTGTTATATAATATTTATGCTATGTTTATTTAAACCTTATACTATTTATATTAAATTTTTTGCTATTACTTATTTTCTATATGTTAATTATTGCTTTATACAGGTTTATACTTCAAATTTTAAAATTTAAAAAACCTCTATTTATAATAGATTTATTGAAACTCTGAGCTAAATGAAAATCTTCATCGTGTTTTGAGCATAGAAACCAGACTAGCTCACTGTTAAACAATATCTTTTCCACATAAACAGATGAAAATATTCGTGAAATCAAAACATATGCGTAATAAGCTAGTGCAGGAGAAAATGTCTCATAAACAGCTTCATAGCGCTCATCAAAAATAGTTTTATCCTGTAAATTATCTGATGCAGAAACAAAACTTAACTTTGACTTGTTGAAACTTTCAATCTTGTTTTTATCATTATTAAACTGATCATTTTCATTAAATGATAATGATTTAGTTTTGTTTTGATTTTTTCTTTTGATTACTTTTTTCTGATTAGAATCAGTTTCCAAATAATATATACCATCAAAGCAAGAAAAAAATTGCTGCAGAAGAGGAACCATTAAAGCTTGTGCTAATTCTCTATTAATTTTCTGACAAAGAATACCTAATATATCAATAAGTTTTCGAGATAAGTACACCTTGGTCATACTTCCTGATACAAAAATATTTAGTGAAGACAGTAAACGAATTAGCGGTTGAAAAACATGATCAGCTAAAGTCTAAATAAATAAATGCTGTGGTTAAAATTAAAAGACAATAATTTTTTATTCATAAAATAGGTTGGGTTTATACCTCAAAATGTGAAACAACACTTTCTGGACTTAAAACCTTGCATGATTCTACCATCAATTGGATACTGCAGACAAGATTACTGCCTATAGACAATGATATTGTGGCACTATTTAATGCAGTTTGGATCTAGAAAAAAAAACTGCATTAAACCTAGATGTTTTTGCAAGAAAAATAATAAAAGTATAAATTAAAACAGTAATCAAAAATAGTAATGACAAATTCAAATAAATTGTAATTTTAAAAAAACTGTCAAAAATATTTGAAAATAACAGCAATTCAAAAACAACATTAAAAAAATATTTACCAATTTAGTTAAACTAAAAATATATAAACTTGTGATTAGATTTTCACCATAAACTACAACAACCTCAACTAAACAATCAAGAATAGGAGATATTTTTTGAATAAATTTATCTATAGGATCTGTAGTGTCATCTAACTCCAACTGCATTCTAAACAACTTTTTCAATAGAGGACTAGCTATATACTCTATCGATAGAACAGGGCCTAACCAAGGAATAAGCCAAAAAAAGCTTTCAACAACAGTTTCTGTAAAGGTAAGTTTGTTAATTGACTTGATGCTGCACTTGTCGTAATGATAATTCAAATTATCAATTGATTCATCTTTTTCTAATTGACACAACTGAAAAGATGATGATTCATTTTCTTGTATTGTGTCACTAAAAGACAAAGAAAAACTTTTTTGTGATTCAGAGATGGCATTTTCATAGAGAGTGGTATTATTATTTGGCACTGTATCTGTTTGAACTTCATTTGTAAATACTGATGTAGCCAAGTCAGTATTTTGAACCAGGTTTGTTTCTACGTCTATTATGCTACTATGACCTCTTGTTAAATGTTTTTCTTGTAAACTAACAACTTGATTATATTCATTATTCAAATCAAAACATTCAGATTTACTTTGTTTTACTTCTTCTTTGAAATTGGAAAAAAATTTGTTTTCTGAAAAAAACCCGTCAGAATCATCAACATTTTTTACTATATCTTCATTAAAAAACATTCCTAGGTTTAAACTAAATATTGAGTCTGTTTCACCAAAATAACATGGAGAAACTTCATAATTCTCAAATAATTCACTTTTAAAAGATGATTGTGTGAATGATTCTATTTTTGCATCCTTAATCACTAAAAGATCAAGAAGTGTGTTCATTAAAAGCTCTAAGAAGCATTGTTGTCCAAAAGAATCTAGTATTTTTGATAAAAAACTTTGCTGAACAAGTGATACATCTTCAGACATCTTCATATTTTCATATATCCTCTGAAGATCTCTTATGAAAAGGTTCTTTGATTTTGTAGGACCTAAAGCTTTTGATAAAGAAGGAAATATGTATAGGAACATAGGTATTTGAAGTTGCTTTTGATGAAATAATGGAAAAATATAACCAACTAGAATATCTAAACCTTCTGGATCAAGAACATTGAGCAATTCAACTAATTGTGTATTGTAACATTCTAATTTTAAACATAAATTAGCTTTATCATCTCTTGTGACACAGTCATCAATAAAATTGTAAAATTCAAATAAAAATTTGTGTAAACCTTTGAAATAACTAGGAAAGGAAAAAATGCCTAATAAAGAACTCATAACAGAGCAGCTCGTCATTGGCATATTTGGATAAATGCAATCTTTTATAGCTAACTTCATCCAGCTGAAAAACAAAAAAAAATTATATACATAACAAAAACAGATGTATCAAAAAAAAAAAAAAAAAAAAATTATACAATGTTAACAATATCGAATAATAAAAATTAACAAGTTATTAAATTGCCGATCTCAGACACTGTCAGGTCGGCAGTTAGATTTCCGAGGGCTGAAAATGTTTTATAATAGTATCAATAGTAGTTAACAAAAAATTAACAAGTTATAAGATTGAAAATAAAGTAATGAAAAAAAAAAAAAAACTAAAACTTGCCATGAGCTGAGTTTAAACACAACTTTATTTCATCATGAACTGTGTTTCAGTATTAAAAGATTAAAACCCCCAAAAGTTAAAATCAATTACATTTTTTTATCGATCAATAAAGCATATAATAAAAAAACTTTTTAACAAAAAAAAAATGTTCAAAATCAGCTCCACAAAAAAAACTTCATTTTAAAATTAAACTTTTCCGAGCAAAAGCAAATTAAACTTTTCTGAGCAAAAGCAAAAAATATAATAAATTACAGCTACACAACAATAATTTACACCATAGCAATACAATAACAATTTTTATAGCATAGCAACAACAATTTAGTATAGCAACACAAAAACAAATTTTTACAGCATACCCACACAACAACAATTTTTTACATTACAACAACAATTTTTTACAACATAATTTTTATATTATTACAGCATAATAATTTAGAAATTCACAATAATAATTTAGAAAGCAACGACAATCTAACTATTTATTATTGTAAAAAAATGAAATTATTATGAAATAAAATATAGAAACGCTTTTTACAGTATACCCACACAACAACAATTTTATATATATATATATACATATATATATATATATATATATATATATAATATATATATATATATATATATATATATATATATATATATATATATATATATATATATATATATATATATATATATATATATTTGAATATAGAAAACACTTCAAGTATTGGACATTTAAAACAGCAAATGTTAAAACATCACAAAATTGTAAGAGCTCACATTGATAAAGTATTATCGAATGGCGAAAAAGGAAAAAAAATTCAGGTTTTAAGCCTACTTTACACGATACCTATGTTGATGAACTTGTAAAATGGGTAGTTATGACTAAGCAACTTTAAAGTGCTCCTTTGTGATTAATATTTTAGGTCACTTCTAATGATATTCTGTTTGCCATACTTCAAGCCACTCAGCAAGATCTTGACAGTAGTATGGTTTTCTTTAAGGTGCATAGAGTAAACCATCTGAATGGATGGGTTGCAGTGAAGCAACACAGCTTGTAGACTTCAGGATGAACTATCTATAAATAGGTACAATTGACTAGGGTTACATCTCATACCAGCAAATTTGAAAAAATCAGCAACATTGTTGCAGAAGCACAGCTTACCTTTATGACTAAAGAAAATAAAAAAATGTTTAGTGTTGTTTTCTCTGATCTTACCAGTCTTGATCTAAAAAATTTCATTACTTGAGCCAGAATATTAGAAGCTCACCATTTGACTTAGTAAGAGTTAGGTTTCTAATTATATAGTTGACATATCTTTGATAATGGAACTATAGCATTCTTAACTGCACCTGCAAAACTGTGATTTGTATTTCTAATATCTTCTTTGCTGTAGGAGTTACTATTTTCTCCTGAATATAGCTAATTTTTAAGGGAAGTGGAAACAAGGAGAAGCAGTGTGGTACTGGAACAATCTACGAAGAAATATTTTCATCAATCATGCAGAAGTAGGATCAATCATGCAGAAGTAGCAGTTAGGTGGTCCACCAGTTGTTGGATAGCAAACTTTATGGCTCTTTTTTCTTCAGGTATTTACTTGTAACATAGCACATATAATTAATGATATAAATTGGAGGACAAGAAATCGCACACCACCTAATTCAGATTATTAGGTGGTGTGAGATTTCTTAACATATATTCTCTTATAGTAATCTTAAAGTATGTACACTTCAAACTTTGCCAATAGTAACTTCCTCAAATCAATTACATAAGAGCTTAACAAATCAACAAATGTACAATTGTATTTATTATTGCAAGAAATTGATGTAAAAAGGTGCTGTCAGATGCTAAGCTCCATTATTCTAATGCTAATGGTGCATTAGACAGAAATGGAGAGGCTAAACCTATTGCTCTTAACATATCTAAGGCTTTTAACAAATTTTGGCACGCTGATCTTCTCCATAAGCTTGTTTCATATGGTGTATCTGGAAATTTTTTGAGATTATCAAATCGTTTCTTTTTAACTGCTTTATTAAAGTCATCTTTGAAGGCCAACACTCTTCTTTAATTCCAGTAACTTCTGGGGTGCCTCAAGGTTCTATCCTTGGTCCTATTTTGTTTCTTATCTACATCAATGATCTTCCTGACAACCTTACATCTAAAGTAGCTCTTTTTGTTGATGACTCAACTTTATACTCATGTCTTGACAAAAAGTCTTCTCTTTTCGATCGCTTAGAACAGACAGCCAATCTTGAATCTGATCTCACTTCTGTAACTGATTGGGGCTCCCAGTGGCTTGTAAATTTTAACTCCAACAAAAACTCATTTATTTATTGTAAACAACTAGTACTGTTGACATTCCTATATTGTACGCAGTACTGTTGACATTCCAATATTGATGAATGGTAACCCTCTCACTTAGTCTTCTTTACGCCTTCTTGGATTATCATTTATTACTGACCTATTATAGATATATATATATACAATCAATTGCTAAATTAGCATCTGCATAGGTTGCTTCACTTTATCATGTTTGCTATTTTCTCTCTCCTGATTTCATTCTTTATCTCTACAAATCGCTTATTTGTTCCTGTGTGTAATACTGTTATCATGTTTGGGCTGGTTCTTCTAATGATGCTCTTTCTCTTCTAGACAAGGTCCAAAAACGCATTGTAAACGTAGTTGGATCCAGTCTATCTACTAAACTTGAGCCTCTTTCCCATTGTCCTAAAGTTGCATTTTTTCTCTTTTCTACAAATATCACAGCCGCTGCTCAAAGGAGCTTTCATTTCTAGTTTCATCAACCAAAACTCATTATCGCTTGACTCGTCATTTATCAAAGTCTCATTTCTTTACTATATATGTCCCTGCATTCTCCAAAAAAGCTTTTTCCCCCACACTTTAACCCTTTGGAACTCTCTCCCATCTTCATATTTTCCTGACTCATACAACCTTCAAAGTCTTCTGTCAACCGTTTCCTTGCTCTATAATTCTATCATTTTTTTCTAATAACTCCAAACTTAATAGTGGTTGCTTGTAACCTCCCAACTTTGTTAGGAGTGAATCTGAATAATAATAATAATAAAATTGTTTGTTAAAAAAAGACTGAGAACAAATGCCACAATTTTTTACTTTTACATATTCAAATGTTGAAGTTTGCAGATGTATATATATATATATATATATATATATATATATATATATATATATATATATATATATATATATATATATATATATATATATATATATATATATATATATATATATATATATATATATATTGTGTCCACAAATAACAATTGCTGAACCAGCAATTGTTATTTGTGGACACAAATTAAGAGTTGAAAAATATTTATTAAGAACTGCAAATGACAATATAATTTCTTTACAAATAGATTGACATCAAATTGGAACTAACTTCCAAAATTAATTGTATCAGCCAAGAATCTTATTGATTTTAAAAGAAAATACGATAAGTAAATGATGAAAAACATTAAAAAGCTAAAAACCTTATCATGAATTTTATGAATTATATCATGAAAATTATTGCAAAACGAAATTGCTAAAGTGATGTAATAGTTTGTATATATATATATATATATATATATATATATATATATATATATATATATATATATATAAATATATAAATATATATATATATATATATATATATATATATATATATATATATATATATATATATATATATATATATATATATATATATATATATATATATATATGATTTATTTACTGAGCTTAATTAATGTTTTAAAATTTTACTAAACCTATTAAATTAACTATTTTAAAATAAATCCTTTCTGGTTCTACATTTTTTGCCTAGTGTTGGAATCATAATTCCAAATACTTGAAACACCAATTGTGTAGCTTTCTGTAGCACTTTTTTCAAGTGTTTCAATATTGTATTGATAATGCAGATTCAAAATTTGAATAGAATAGTCAAGATGTGGTCTGATTTATCTTTTGTAAATTTGAATAGAAAACTCAAAATGAGGTCTAATGTATCTTTTGCAGCAAACTTTTTTGTGTTTTTTTGTCAATGTTATTAAATGTGTTTCATATAACATGTGATACTTTGTAGTCTTTACAATTCTTTAGTCAAAATTTGAATTTATTTTTCCACAATGCATTACTTCACATTCAGCCCTCCGAATTAGGGTCGGCAATTGGCAATGCCAACCTCACCTCCAACCTAGAGGTGTTTGAGGTCAGCAAAATATCTGCGACCTTATTTTTATGTTTTATAGTGAAACCTTTGTTTCACAATTTTTCTGCAAACTTGATGCTGACCTCAAACAGATTGAGGTCAGGAAATTATTGCTAACCTTATATTTCCTAATTCCATAATATATCATTGACACTGTAGTAGATACAATAGTGTCAATGATATATTAAAATATAATAAAATATTGCAATTATCATAGAATACAACAAAATTAAAACATCATAGATATCAGACAATAGTAATGTGTAATATTAGACATAAAATTTAATTTCTATTAATTACTATCATATATATCACAATGTCTAATATTATTCATCACAAATGTTTGATGCCACATTGTGTCTAATATCACAGATCACAAATCTTTGATATCATATCATGATATCAAAGACTTTGATATCATATCATGTCTTTGATATCATATCATGTCATAAATCACAAATGCCTGATGTCATACAGCATAAATGTCTGATGACATAAATGTCAGACATTAAAAATGTCTGATATCACATATCAAAAATGTCTAATATCACGCATCACAAATGTCTGATGCAATGCATCATTAATGTCTGACGCCACACATCACAAATGTAACCCTCTGAATTAGGAAAAATGAGGCTTTTTTCTCTTAAACTGGCAAAAAGAATTTGACACAAAGGGGTTACCACAAAACATAGAAACGAGGCCAACAACTTTTTACCGACCTTAAACACTTTTAGGTTGGCATTTAGGCCAACCCTAATTCCAAGGGCTGCTAATACTAAATGTCATACATCACAAATGTCCAATATCACACATTAAAAAAGCCTATAAACTTTAAAAAATAATAGTCATAAATGTGATCAACAATTACTAACTATACAAAGTGATCAACAATTATGAACTTTACAAAGTGATCAACAATTATGAACTTTACAAAGTGATCAACAATTATGAACTTTACAAAGTGATCAACAATTATAAACTTTACAAAGTGATCAACAATTTTGAACTTTACAAAGTGATCAACAATTACGCTCTTTTTTTTTTTTTTTTTTTTAACATCTTTGCTTTCAACAAGGCTGCAAACAACCACTAATTAGTGTTGGAAGTTACTGGAAGAGAAAAGATGAAGATTGTAGAGCATGACAACGATTGACAGACAACTTAAAAGATAGCAAGGTATATGAATCAGGAAAGCAAGATGAAGGAAGCGAATTCCAAAGAACTGATGTTCAAGGAAAAAAACTAGACGAATAAGAGTTTTTGAAGCACTTAGGAACAGTAACAGAAAAAGGATGAGACTTAATTGAATGACAAGTAACACGAGAATGAATTTTAGTAGATGGCACAAGAGACACTAGCTCTTTAGAGCAGCGCACATGAAGGTAAATGATTCGGGTTATCTGGAAAGCAAGTTGGAAAGTTGACTATTTGAGTTAGGGATTGAGAGAGGCAAAAGTTGTGGGCCTTAATGCCTGCAGAGTCACTAACACTAGAGCCAAGCAATTCAGTGTGATGAACATTGAAGTCACCGACAACAACAATATTGGCTGATGGGTAAAGAGAGAGAGCTTGGTCAATATGATCAGAAATAACATCAAGAAGAGTGCAGTCTTGAGATGAAGGAGAGCGATATAGAACAAAGAGAAAGGTGATAGAGTGAAGTGGTGCTAAACAAAAGCACATAAAAGAGTAGTCTGTGGATTCAAACCTAGTTTCCCAACAAATGGGTGAATTCTTACGAATGTAAATGCACAGGCCAAGCATGTGACTATTGGAGTCTTTACGAATTAAACGAAGATAACCATCAACACTAAGATCACAAGATGAGACAGCTGAACTCAAATTAGTCTCACAAAGAGCAAGTAGGTTTTTTTTATTTTTATTTTAATTCACCTCTTCAAGGCTGAGAAGGCCACTACAGACGAGGAGGCTAACTTGTATATATAACTTGTAGAGGTCTGGTGAACTTTGCAAGATATAAGATTCAACAGAAGAAAAGTTACTTCGAAGACCACGAATGATAGATTTAGCGAACTTGGTGATGACTGTGGTTTTTTGTGTTTTATAATTTTTGTTACTTTATTCATTTTTAGATTTGTTAAAGAACTTGACTCGAAACATAGATAGCACTCAGTACACTGTTTTATAGCCCCAGCAATTGCCTCATTGCCATTAATAAACCCTAAGCCGTAACAAAGGGCTCCAATGTGGCTTTGGCTATGCACACCAAAAAAAAAAACAGGGACACCATTCATGCGCAACATGGCACTGTTGATCACTTTACAAAGTGATCAACAATTACTGACTTCACAAAGTGATCAACGATTACTGACTTCACAAAGTGATCAACAATTACTGACTTCACAAAGTGATCGACAATTACGAACTTTACAAAGTGATCAACAAATACTGATTTTACAAAGTGATCAACAGTTATGAACTTTACAAAGTGATCAACAATTATGAACTTTACAAAGTGATTAACAATTATTGACTTTACAAAGTGATCAACAATTTTGAACTTTACAAAGTGATCAACAAATACTGAATTTACAAAGTGATCAACAACTATGAACTTTACAAAGTGATCAATAATTATGAACTTTACAAAGTGATCAACAATTACTGACTTTACAAAGTGATCAACAATTACTGACTTTACAAAGTGATCAACAAATACTGACTTTACAAAGTGATCGACAATTACGAACTTTACAAAGTGATCAACAATTACTGACTTTACAAAGTGATCAACAAATACTGACTTTACAAAGTGATCAACAATTACGAACTTTACAAAGTGATCAACAAATACTGACTTAACAAAGTGATCGACAATTACGAACTTTACAAAGGGATCAACAAATACTGACTTTACAAAGTGACCAACAATTATGAACTTTACAAAGTGATCGACAATTACGAACTTTACATAGTGATCAACAAATACTGACTTTACAAAGTGATCAACAATTATGAACTTTACAAAGTGATCAACAATTATGAACTTTACAAAGTGATCAACCTTTTGTCATTACTTTAATTTTGCCATTACTCTTGAAATTTATTATAAGAAATCTTATTTTTTAAAGATAAAAAATACATTTAAAACCTCATTAAAAAACCTTAAACATTTTTTAGCTTTACTTTGCAATGCGATTTGATGCCTTCAAAAAACAAAGGTCTTCTTTTAATCGATTGTCAAGAGTTGGGATAACAGTTCTTGTTTTTAGTTCTTTGTATAAGAGTGTCTCAATAACCAGACAAAGGAAAAGCTTTTCATCTTCTTCAAGATTTGATTGGTCAATATCCAGATTGCTAAAGTTTTCATCTGGCTAAAATTATATAATACTTTGGTTTAAAGTACCATTTCATAAAAGATAATATGATGATAATAAAAGATATCAAAAAAATTAAAAAAACAAAAACAGAACTATAATAATAAAAAGACATTATGGAAACTATTTTTAATTGATACCATTTTTGTTATAAACATTTGGTGAAAAACTACACTCATTTATAAAGTAAATTTAATTTTTATTCTATTTTTGAGACTTGATAGTAAAAAGAAGTTTTATTTCGACGACAAGCAAAAGAGTGGAACCAACAGACAATAAGGCATATTATGAAACCTTATTACCATTGAGTTCAAAACAAGTTTATTCACATTTATTAAAAAGGAAACAACTGTAATATCCACTCCTTATGTGTTACAATACAGTTTCAATATATTGATTTTATGTCTTTCAGTTGAAAATTTATTTATATGTCGTTATCTCAGTAAGAGATTTTTGTAGTAATTTCTTTCTGTTGAGTGTACCTGATTAAGAATGTAGCTGATTAAGTAATAACATTCAGTTTGCTACAATATTGAATTTTTTACTTGAATAGCAGTGTAATTATATCACTAAATATTATATAAACTTAGCTAACTTGAATAGAACCCCTTATTGAAAAAAAATATTGCTTAAATAATTCATGTTTCAAATTTAAATAAAAAATAAGTTTTATATGCAAGAGATTTATCAAAACCTTTAAACAAACTTTAAAAACAATTGAATTTAAAGACAGGTAAATTAAAACAGAAACAGCAAAAAAGTAAAAAAATATATATTTAAGCACCAGTACCATTATGGTACTATTGTAGCAAACATTATCACAATTTTCCACTTAATATCGTAATTTAATAAATGTATAACTTTTTTAAATACCTAAAACATTAACATTAAACCATTAAACATAGGATTTTGTAAACTATGTAATAAAATCATCTTAAATAGAGTTTATGTAGGAGTCTTTAAAACAATTTGAATAATTTTAAATTTAGCAGGTAAATAAAAAATAAAAAGGTTTATCTGACATTTAAAGAGAAATATAAGGCCATGGCTTACGCCCACAAATTTTGAATTGATGACTGTCGATAAAAATACTATATATTGTATGGAAAGTTTTTGCATATTCAAGTTTTAAAATAATTTAATATTTTAAAACTAAAAATTTTTAGTTTTAAAATAATTTTATTCATCTAACTTTATATCATAATTTTTATCATTAAATTATTTTATATGTGTAAATTTTAAATAAACTTATAGCGATTTAAAATTGCTTAAATACGATAATTAAGGCTTTAAAATATTGTCAGTGGTAAGTAATAGTATATATAATATAATATAAGTTTCGCTCTTTTTGGATGAAAAGTTACTTTATTATTTAAAGTATTTGAGATTGGCAAAAAACTGCAGTCCTTGTTTTTATGCTTTATGTTACTGGTGTCAAATTTTTTTTGCCAAAATATTTATTAAATATGTAAATATATATTTAATAAATATTTCTATTTAACAAATCTACCAAATCTACCACATTTCACTTTACAAAAAAAATCTTTGCTCACTATTT
>NC_061162.1:48111345-48113845 GCF_022113875.1 Hydra vulgaris | reverse complement strand
ATGGAAACATACATAAACTTGAATGTTCTCAAAACATTTTGGAGTGGAATAAAGAATATTCCAGAACATCTACAAAACCATAAATGTTTTATTAACTTTTATTAACTGTTTACAAAAATAGAAGTTTAAATCTATATTTTTCAAATTATCATTCAAATATTATTCAAATTAGTTGATTATACATAATAGATTTTAGTAGTATTATATTTTTTAAAAAGTATGTATTTTTAAAGTAAATGTAATTTGATGTATGTGCTTTTTATGTTAAGGTATTACTTTTAAAGCAATTTGTTTGATTGATTTTGTAAACAAAAAGACTTTCAACAATGACTGCGTTTTCAATGAAATTATTAATAATCATCAAAGTTAATAAAACTAATTATGAATCAACATGCAAGAATAAACTTTTTAAATTACATAAACCAATAGTCATTAAAAAAATATTAACTTTTTTATTTAATAAACAATTAGTGTTACTTTTATTGAATCTTGTTGAAATAAGACAAAAGTATATAAATAAAAAAAAATATATCATACTCTTTGATAAATAGAAGAACATTTGTTTCTTTATTAAACAATCTCTAATAGTAAGTGTTACTTTATATAAAAAATGTCGCACAATTTTAATTAAAAAAATTATAGAAATGTTAAAACATTAGTTCTCGACTAATTTATTTTGTTTCAAGTTTTTATGTGGGTGGGTGGACTGTTTTTACCAATTACTCTTTGCTTCACGTAAATTTTGATATAAAAATTGAGCAAAAAATATGTTTGCTATTCTAAACTGCCTTTTTCAATAAAACCCACTTAAAATTATACGGTATGGGCCTGCCTTCTTAGTTAAGTTTTTTCTGTAGCATTTTTCATTGAAAATGATCTAAAAACAACTAAAAAGCCGTGCTCAAATTGTCGTAACTAAATATAATATGTATGGTCAGGAATCGAGCACAATCACACCCACTTCCCAACCAAGCCTGTATGCAAACTCTATTTAATTAAACATATTTTAACTTCAGCAATAAAATTTCACTAAAAGTATTTTCTATAAAATCCTGATATATATATATATATATATATATATATATATATATATATATATATATATATATATATATATATAAAAGTACAATATATATATATATATATATAAATATATATATATATATATATATATATATATATATATATATATATATATATATATATATATACAGGGCTTGTGATAATTCGAATGCGATCGCGCTCTGCTCGTGAAACGCGCCCGTAAATGGTATTTTGAAACGTTCCAGGCGCGATAAACAACGCTCGTTCAGCTTATAACGAGCGTATAAAATAACGCTCGTCCAAGAGTTCGGGGCAAAACAAATAATAACTTTTTTTTTTATTTTCATAAAATATGAAAAAAAGATTTTTTAATAAAGATTTTATATTATCGAAGCACTAATATAATATAAAATAAAAAAAGCACTACGTCGTTCTTTTTTGCACTAACCTAATGAATGAGCAGTTTGAAGTCGTTAATAGGCACTAATTTCATTGATGGAATGTGCATGTAGAAATTCAATGCAAATACAAAAATGCACAAATAAAATAATGAAAAATTAGTAAACCATTATAAGAAAATTGAAACTGCAGAATATTTTTGATCTTGTGAAAACATCAAGTAAGATTTATTTGATTTATTGTTTGTAATATTCCATACATTGTTTATAATAAAAATAAATAACAAATGATTTAGTAATTTTTTAAATTAGTTTTTGTTTATTGTATAAGTTTTTTATTAACTATTATTTATTTTAACTCAAATTTAAAACGATTCTGTTAATTAGAATGTCGGCAATCAATGACATTCCAAAAGGAAAGAAAGTAATTTTGTCAACATTTATTAAATGGAAAGTTCAAGAGGTAATAGGCTTTAGAACTGAAGTTACCAGATATGAGTGACGAATTAGCTGCATTCAGTTTCGAAAATGTAGAAGAGGAAACACCGTTGACAACAGTTGAGGGGAAAATCTGTTATTTAACCTATAATGAATAGTTTAAAAAAAAAAAAAGATTTTCAAACTTTCTTGTGTTATTTTTTTAAGATAAAAAAATCGTAATTTAAAAAAGAAATTTTAGAAATAAATTAATTTGAATGAAAAATATCAAGAAATATAAAAACTATTTTTAAATACATATATCAAAACAACGAAACAAAAAAAGGCACTAAATTATGAAAAAGTCACTAAATTATACTTCAATACTAAATCAACAAGAAGTTGCGTTTTTGTTTGATATATTTTTTTTTATAACATAAATAGTTAAAAAAAAATCCCGATCTGACAATATACAAGAGTGTTAATTCATGAGTGTGATACTAATTATAACATTTGTCGAAAGAATGATGTAACAAATAAAAAAAGATCTTCTTCAGCAATTTTATACTATTGAAGTATAATTTAGTAGTAATTACGAGCGCGATATAACACGCTTGACGATTTTATTTGTCACAAGCCCT
>NC_061162.1:47993845-48106345 GCF_022113875.1 Hydra vulgaris | reverse complement strand
CTATTATTAGAAATAAAAAACTAAAGTGAGACACATCACACTGAATAGTACACTGTTGCTTTTAGTTAGGCTTTTGGTTTTAGTCTTGATATCCAAGAAGTAGACCTAGATTGTGTGATGTCCAAGTTTACCAGGATAATTATCCAAAAACACAAATTATCCAAAGTCACATTTTGTGACTATTTTAAACATAGCATTACTTCTCCATTAATTGAACATCTTGTTAATGAGGTAGATAATAGGTTTCCAGAAAATGGTATGTTTGTTTATAAAGTTCTAGCAACAGTTCCTTCAACTGTACAGAATACAAGTTAAGAAACCATGGAAATCAGATTTTTATGAATTTTTAAATTTCTATTCATTTGATATGCCTCATTTTAATTCAATACATGCTGAGTTAGATTATGGGAATTATTTGTGTGTGTGTGTGTGTGTATATATATATATATATATATATATATATATATATATATATATATATATATATATATATATATATATATATATATAGCATCTTAGTTGGCAACTTTCGGGCACATGTTATATTTGTTTCCATTCTGTTGTTTTTTTTTACTTTTTTTATACTACTTTTATCATATTTATATATATATATATTTTTTATTTTTATTTTATTTGTATTTTTATTTATACATATTTAAATTTATTATCTTATTATAACAGGGTTCCCACAGAAAAAAAAAAATCAAAATTCCAGGACTTTCCAGGACCATTTTTGTACTTTTCCAGGATTTTCACAAAAAAATTCCAGGGCTTTTCCAGTATATTTCTCTCCCTCCCCCAAAAAAAAAAATTCCAGGGCTTTCCAGGATTTTAGCTTTAAAAAATTCCGAAAATTAATTACTTAAAAGTTACATGTTTTTCTTTGAAATAAACCATTTAAAAAGATATAGAATAAAAACTTTATGACCACTTGAAACTTAATAATAAAGTTTTCATAAATAAATCTATCTTCTATCTAAATAAAACACAAAACCTAGACTAAAAAACTAAAAACATTAAATAGAGTAGCGCAGTGGTAGCACGGTTGCCTTAGAAACTAGGTATCAGTGGTTTAAACCCACCTCTGGGTATATTTTGCAACATCTGTTAGGAAGGAGGCGTTAACTTCTTATTAAATATTTTTCTGCGGTGCCTCTTAAAAACTCAGTTTAAAATATGTAAAAATTTAGCCCATGTTATTTTAAAAAAAGAATAAAAATTTTGAAATTAAATCCTCGACTTTGAAAAATTCCAGGACATTTCCAGGATTTTAGAGAAAAAATTTAAAATTCCAGGACTTTCCAGGACTGTGGGACTATTTTTATATATTTTTTATATAAAATTTATATAAAAAATATATAAAAATATATTTTTTATATAAATTTTTGTTATTTTTATTGATTTATTTTATATTATATTTCATTTTTAACTTCATCTATTTACAAAAACGATTAAATACAACAATATAACCAAATTTAAATCTTGCCGTAACTCTTACCCTAAGCCTGACCCTGATGCCTGGCCAAACCAAACCCTCAGTCGATGTAGCAGCACTCCCTTGCGAGTCAGGCTATTTGTCAGCCAGTGTATGTACTTTTTGTTCTCTATAAAAGTTTCTTACGGGTACATTTTTTTACAAAAAGAAATCATTTTTATGGGGACAAAAAATTAACGGGTACACTAAAATGGCCCCGATAATGCTAATGTCCCCATAAATATTCGTTTTTTTGTTCCATCTGTCCCCGTAAGTGAACAGATATATATATATATATATATATATATATATATATATATATATATATATATATATATATATATATATATATATATATATATATATATATATATATATATATATATATATATATATATATATATATTGTTCCATCTGTCCCCGTAAGTGGACAGATATATATTTATATATATATATATATATATATATATATATATATATATATATATATATATATATATATATATCAGGTTTTCACAGGAAGGCATGCGATCGCACGTCTTTATATGACCATGCAAAATATAATATGTTTTAACAATTTGACCACAGCTTTTGACATATTTTCAAATTTTAAAAATGCACTACAAAAACTTACCTAAATTTATCTTAAAAAAAAAACTTGTAAAAAGAAAAAAAATCTTAACAAAAGAGATAATAAAAAAAATATACATAAAGCAAAAACACAAAAAAATAAATATATATAACCCAACTAAAACAAAACTCATCAAACTAAAATGCCTAGTCTAATTTACGCATTAAAAAACCAATTCAATCTTTGTTTTAACTGTTGTACTTTTTTTTTTTTATTTAACATGTTTCAAAATTAACATTTTTTTAAATTTTTTTTTAAACATCTTTGCTTCCAACAAGGCTGCAAGCAACCACTAATTAGTGTTGGAAGTTACTGGAAGAGAAAAGATGAAGATTGTAGAGCAAGACAACGATTGACAGACCACTTAAAAGATTGCAAATTATGTGAATCAGGAAAGCAAGATATAAGAAGCGAATTCCAAAGAAGTGATGTTCGAGGAAAAAAACTAGACAAATAAGAGTTTTTGGAGCACTTAGGAACAGTAACAGAAAAAGGATGAGACTTAATTGAATGACGAGTAACACGAGAATGAATTTTAGTAGATGGCACAAGAGACGCTAGCTCTTTAGAGCAGTGCCCATTATAGTATTTGTAGAAAAGAGAAAGAGAAACAACATTACGACGATGTGACAGAGGTTGAAGGTTGGATGCAAGAGCAGGTCCAACTATGTTTACAATGCGTTTTAAAAGAGAAAGGGCATCATTAGAAGATCCACCCCAGATATGGCAACAGTATTCCATACATGGTTGGATTTGAGATTTATAGAGATAGAGAATAGAATCCAGAGTAAGAAAGTGTCGAGCTCGATAAAGAGATGCAACTTTAGCAGATGCTAATTTTGCAATGGATTTGATATAAGGTTTCCAAGAAAGATCAGAAGTGAGAGTTAATCCTAGAAGATGAAGATTTCTCATAAAAAATACATAATTATATAAATAAGTAAAAAAATACTCAAAATAAGTATTAATAAACAACAGTTAATTAATACTTATTTTAAAAATTAATTAGAAGTGTTTTGTTACTTCATTGAAAAGTGTTTCGATAATATAAAAGCATTTAAGATCAACTTATTTAATTGTAACAGCTTTTTAAAACTTTTTTTTTTCAACGAAATTATGTTTATCTTTTTAAATGTCTTAACTTTAATTGTTCTTACATTAAAATTTGCTAAATAGACTTTTGTAGTCGTAGAATGTCATCTTTTATAAAAACAAAACAATTTTTTATTTGTTAATAATGTTTATTATAGAAATGCACATTTAAACAATTTATATATTATAAATTAAAAAAATATATACAACTTTCAATTATATTTAAAAAAAAACAACCATTATCAGTAAATTGTTACTTTATTTAAAAGCGTTTTGCTAATATAAAAACATTAGTTAAGAAGTTTTGATGTAATTAATTTTACTTTTTTAGAATATTTTTTATTTAGCATGTTTTTAAAATGTTTATTAGCCGCGGTCAAATAATCATAGCAAAATGTAATTAGCGTGGTCATATAAGTGAAAGCCTGATATATATATATATATATATATATATATATATATATATATATATATATATATATATATATATATATATATATATATATATATATATATATATATATACATGTATATATAAAGAGGGAGAGAGAGAGACTATTATCCTATATTTATTTTATATTAATTGAACTTCAATAAAAAAATATAACAAAAATTAATAAAATAAAAAGTTGAAATTAAAAAAATCTCCTATCAAGAAAAGGAAAGTATCCAGAAATAGAGGGTTAACCTTAGACAAGATTACTAATACTTTACATAAACTGTTATCGAGAAAAAGATAGAACCCAGAAATGGAGGGCTAATTTTTATTATTATAATAATACTTAATTAACCTAATATTACTTTACATTACGTGCCTATCAAGAAAAGGTTAAAATCCAGAAATGGAGGGCTAACCTTAGGCAACAAAATCACAGTATACAGATGAAGTGCAAAGTCATATGGCTTACCTTTTCAGTGGTGCACTTTGTTAAGTAAATTAAGCTCAAAATTACATGTCTAATTTATGAACGAAATAGTCAAGGCAACATTTGTGAAAATTTCTGTTAAAAAAAGATACTACAAAAGCAATATAAAACAAATATAGTTATTATTATTCAATAACATAAACAGCAGCGCCATTCCTAAAAAAAAGCCGCCCCAGGCATATCTGACCCACCCTTGCTATGCCTTTTTCTGTCCCTCCACTTTTCAACTTAACTATACTTAAACTCTAGGGAGGTTGGAGGAGGTGTTCTATAAAAAAATTTCGCATCACTTATTTAAAATGCTAGATCTGCCCCTGATATATATATTGATATATATATTATTCAACAACATATTAATAAAATATTATTAATGAATTTAAAAAAATCTCAAATTTTTGATCCACTGATTTTTTTTCCTTTGATATATCAACTACAATAATAACAAAGCCTTCCCAGGAAAGGTGTGAGGTTTTTTTTTTTTTGTATGACCACACGCGATTACACTATTTTAGAAAACGTGAACACAGCCGTTTGCAAAATAATAATGCTGAAAAAGTTTCAAACAAAAAAAACATAACTAACAAAATAAAAAGAGATTGAAATAGAAAAAATAAAAACAAATTAATAATTTGTGTACTGTTTTTATTATTGTTTCTTTAGAGTTACATTCAGCAACAAAAATTAGATAAGACGAAGCAAAAAAAAAAAAACAGTTTGAAGTCTACAATTAAAAAAATGATTTTCCTTTTCTTAATTTTTTTCAAGAGGATAGCAAAAATACAAATTGCAATGTGTTTGTAAATTAATTTAATGTAACAACAAGGGTTGAATTAAGCGAATGCAAAACGCAAAATCTGGAAAAATATCTAGTATTCAAAATTTTAGTTTATACAAAACCGTGTTCCTTGTTTTTAAGGGAAGAATCAACTTAAATTTGGTAGTAAAAAATAAAACAATAAACTTACGATTACAAAAGTAATAACACTCTAGTCACTAATTGCATTACAAAAGTAATAACACTATAATAGTGTTATTATTTTTATAATGCACTTATAACTTTTAAAATTCATTCTTTGTTCAAGCAACATTAATATTCCCATATTTTAATTGAAGTAGAAAAATATTTAAAAGAATAAAGTAGATGTTCAAATAATATTAAAACTAAAGTAACTTATAAAAACATGACAAACAACTTTATGAAAAGGAATCGTATTAAAAGTTTAGCATTATGAAAAACGTTACTAATGGACCGTAAAAACGCGCGTTAATTTTAAAATTAACCAATAAAAAATTTTTATTAGTTGATTTTAAAATTAACGCTTGTTTTTACATAACGTTTTTCATAATGCTATACTTTTTATAAAGTACTTTTTTATAACGTTGTTTAAGAGATATGTGAAAGTTCCTGAAATTTTTAATAATATTTGAATATCCGCTTCATTTTTTCTAGATGCTTTTCTACTTTAATAAATGTTTGGAATTAATAATGTTGTTTGAACAAAGAATGAACTTTAAAAGTAATAAGTGCTTTATAAATGTAATAACACTATTATAGAATTATTACTTTTATAATGCAGTTAGTGACTAAAGTGTTATTACTTTTGTAGTCGTAAGTTTATTGTTTTTGTTTTGTTTTTTGTAACTTTCTCGCAGCAAACTTTTAATAATTTGCTCCTTATAAACAAAGTACATGAACTAAAATTTTAAAGACCTAATATTTTACCAGAGATTGCAAATCGCGATTGTATAATTTAACTCTTGATATAAACTTGTTACATTATAATTATACAAATATATTTTACAAACAGATGACGATACATATTTTCTTTCCTCTTTAAAAGAAAAAAACACATAAGATATGGGAAAGTCATCCTTTTTAACCCCTAAAACAGTTTTTTTTTTTTTTTGCTTTGACTTAATGTTCACTTTAATTTCTTAAGTAGTTATTAAATTTAAAACAATTTTTCAGCAACCCATATAATAAAACTTGCGCAAACGGCCGTGATCACGTTCTCTAACTTGAAAAACGTTTTCGTGGTCGTATGAGACAAAAAAACCGCACGCCTTTCCTGGGAAGGCTTGAATAACATATTATTATTATATATTAGGTCAAAATAAAAATATAATAATTAATACAAAGTTATACAAACTTATCATGTCAAATTGTATAACAAAACAAATAGAGTACTTGTACGTACAATCACAAAACATCAGAAAATAAATCTTACCTTTATATCATCAAAAACAGATCCAAAATAATACGTTCCAATACCTTTTTCTGTGATAGCAGAAATATTAGACTCATGAGTTAAAATCTTCTCTACATGATCAAGTGTTGTTAAAAAGTTAACTTTTTTAAATTTATGGACGTTAAACTTTTTATAAAGATCTTCTTGAGAAAACTCAACTAAGAAATCATTGCTCTCATTTTCAGCATTCTGTTGAATAGCCTCTTTGCTTATATCAACATATTCCCATGACATTGAAACATCTGTAAAAATTAAATTTTTTAAAAAATGCACATTGAAACTTTAGTAAAAACTAAAATAAAAACTCTAAAGAAAAAAAATTTTAATCTGAAAATGGAAATAAAAATAAAAATACCTTCTCTGCTACCACTTTGACTTAACATATTATCTCTGCTGATTTTCTTGTGGGGGTGCGGAGAAAAAAAGAGCTGAACAACACCATAATTGCGCAAATCTGTGTGATCGTCAACCAAAGAAAGATGCACATTTTTGTCTTGCTTAGCAGCTGTATCGCCTAGTTTGTATCCAAAAATAAGATCTATCCAATGATGCAAATTCTTAGAAACATTTGGACTCTCCAACATTTCATAATGATATTTAACAAATTCGTTACTATTTGCTGTCCAATATGGTAAAACTATGTCCTTTAAATCATTATGAATAGACACAAGGATACTAGGATTGTAGAAAAACTCTGGAATACATTCATCTGGCGTACATTGATACATTCGTTCCATTGACACAGGATATTCATTTGGTACCCATCGTGATCGCACATGTTTACAAAGTACTTCTTTAGCAGTATCTCGAGCATGGTAAAGATAATAAGTAATATCCGAAAGAAAATCAGATATGTGGTGAGGAGCATAATCATGATATGCCGAAGTATATGTTTCATCTAACATTCTATCACCTTTGTTTAGTCGAAACATCGTTTTCGTTAGATCTCGGAAACCTGAATATTGTTGCAAAAAATCTGTAACCCATGGAAACACAGGATGATTCAAAACATCATTAAACTTTCTTCCTGAAACTTTATTAAGAATCATTAAATAATCAAAATTATTAAGATCTCCTTCAACCCATGCTTTAGTATAAGTGCTTAAACTTTCATTTAAAATTATTTTTTCGTCATGTAGTTCTGTATTTATCCCATCATAAATTCTAATTAAAGGTTTTTTTAAAACAGGCTCAACTATTTTAGTATCAAATGATAAACATTGAATAGGGGACATACTTATCCATAATGCATTATGTGAGAGAGAAATATCTTTTAAACTTAATGACGTATGAAAGGAAAACCCAAATTTTTTAACAAAGACAAAAATCTCTAGCAATTGTTGAAAGAGAAACATGAATTTTAAATAGCTTTTCCCAGCTATTGCAGGACTATAAGCTAAACCATCTGCTAAAGAAAAATTAGGTATCTCTTCAATAATATAAACTGTTTTTGTTGATTCAATTATTGAAATAACTTTAGTTAAATGTGAGCACTCATTAGGATAAATAGTATTGCTTTCTGTTTGATTGTTCGAATTCAAATTGATCGATCTGATACCATAGACTTGAAACAAAAGATCACTTAATGTAACCTATAAAACATAGCAGTTATTATAAACATTGTAGTTACTATAATCCTTTAAATACTAAAGGGGTCATCTACATACAACATCAAGCAATAGGGGGAGGGGTTAGTGATTTTGTGATAATTTTTACATCATCACAAAAAGGAGAGGAGATGGAGGGGAGGGAGGGGTATATAATTTTAAAACACATAAAAAATTTTTTTTTGGTTTTTAATCAAGAAAAACATTTTTTTTAAATAAAAGAGTGTCTAATGTAAACCCTCAGTTGATTTACACTCCACTATCGCTATTCTAACTATTCCACTGCGGCTATTGCACACAGATATATCAATAAATAATACAATACAGCCACAGTTTAAAGCTATATCATAGATGAAAAAATAATCTAGAGGCTATAATACTAGGGGGTGGGGGAGATGTCCAAAACTGTTTAAAAATGCATGATGCATTTTATGGATCACCCTAAAGTAGCATAGCTAAAATAACAGTCTTGATTTATTTAAAAGTTTTAATTTTGCTTATAAACATAAAATAATATCCAAAATAAAAAAAACTAACCAAAAGTGATGAAAATAAAAAAATAAAAAATAAATCACTTCCAAATTAAAATGAATTTCTAAAAAAATTATACCCAGTCATACTGAAAATCAGAACTTTGCTTAATTAGTTTACAATGTTCATACTTTGACAGATATTCACTCAATTTTTGTTTTTGTTTTGTCAACAAAGTGAGTAAAAGATCAAATATAGAATCTGTTTCAGCAGATGATATTGATGAACTATAAGAAAAATAAATATGCAATTAGGTATTTTAAATATATGTATGTATATACATGTACATACCTATATTTACATTGTGTTTATACTCATGTCAAATAAAGATGATTTGACATTAGTATAAACTTTTTTATACTTAAGTCAAATATACTTATGATAAACATGTTTATACTTACGTTAAATAAAGATGATTTGCAAAAATATTGCAATAATTAGAGCCTGGGCCCTAAATAAGTTCTAAAACTTTGACCACAACTACCCCAAATGTGAGAGAAATAATTTGATAAAATATTTATTTTACTTATCACAACAAAATATATATCTATTGATAAACTTTGAATTTTATACAATAGCATCTTAGTGTTCAAAAAATATACTGTATAAAGTTTGAACTTCCCTCAACTTAAGGGGGTTACAAATTTCATTTAAAAAAATATTTTTATCAACTTGTTGCTCCCACATTTAGGGTACTTGTGACCAAACTTTTACAGGGAGGCCACTCAAATTTGAAAATGAAATTCCATGACTTTTCCATGACTTTATATAAACTTTTATGATAAATCACTAGATTAAATAAAAAATATCCAGTACATGCCATGCACTTAGCTGTTGCCGCTTGGTCACTAATAAAAAATGCAGACCAAAAACTAATTGCTAGAAAGTTCTAAAATCATGTCTGAAAAAAACTCTTTTGTTAGGATTATAAATGACAAAAATTTGACAATTCTAACATTAAAAATAAAGGCACAAGATCTTTCAAGAGACCAAGTAGTGACAATAAGAGAACATAGGGAGTACCAGGTGCTTACCCCTAACTCTAAATACAAACTCTAATTGTTGTGCAGATTTAATTTACGCTTTTTAATATTTTGAAAAAAATATATATATATTTTTCCAACAATATTTTCATTATTTAAAAAAAAAATATTAAAAATAATCTTTATTAGATAAACTTATATACCAATATATAACAGTTATATCCACATAAAACAGAGTATAATAAGGGTTTTTTTTTTTTACTTTTTGCCCCCTCCCCCCTCCAGTGTTGTCGGCCCTGAGAACATCTAAAAAAATAAAGGTTTAAATATTCAAGTTATATATTTGTATAAAATTTATTATTATTCATATGTTCAATTTAAATTCAGGTTAACCTATTGTTAGACATTCTAATCACTCCAACATCCATTGCTAAAGTCATATTTCAATTAAACTCTTCTACGGCTTGTGGTCAAAACAACACTCCTGCCACATTCTTACAAAATTGTTCTCCAGAACTCTCTTCAATCCTCTCTAAACTATCTAATAAGTGTTTGAGTGATTTTTGTTTTCCTGCCTGCTGGAAAATGGCATCTGTTGTTCCAATTTTCAAAAACTTTGGTGAACATTCTGACCCCTCCAATTATCGTCTAATCAGTCTTCCTTCTGTTATTAGCAAGGTCTTTGAGTCTTTGATAAAAAAAACTTCTCACATCTCATCTTGAGTCAAATAACTTGCTGTCAGACAATCAATACGGTTTTTGATCCTCTGACTCTACGGCTGACTTGCTTATTGGTGTGACTGAAAGATTTTATGGTGCATTAGATGGAGGTGGAGAGGATAGGGCTATTGCTCTTGACATATCTAAGGCTTTTGAAAAAGTTTGGTATGCTGGTCTTCTCTATAAGTTTGTTTTAAATGGTGTATCTGAAAAAATATTTGAGATTATCAAATCGTTTCTTTCTAACCGTTTTATTAAAGTCAACCTTGAAGGCCAACACTCTTCTTTTTTTCCAGTAACTTCTGGGGTGTCTCAAGGTTCTATCCTTGGTCCTATTTTGTTTCTTATCTACATCAATGATCTTCCTAACAACCTTACATCTAAAGTAGCTCTTTTTGCTGATGACTCAATTTTATACTTCTGTCTTGACAAAAAGTCTTCTCTTTTCAATCGCTTAGAACAGGCAGACAATTTTGAATCTGATCTCACTTCTGTAACAGATTGAGATTCACAATGGCTTTTAAATTTTAACTCCAACAAAACTCAGTTATTTACTGCAAACAACTGTCAACGTTCCTATATCAATAAATGGCAACCCTCTCACTGAGTTCTCTTATTTATGTCTTCTTGGATTATCAGTTACTTCATTTTATTGTGCTTATGATTTTCTTATTCCTGTTTCCATTCTCTATCTTTACAAATCTCTTATTTGTCCTTGTATGGAATACTTTTGTCAAATTTGGACTGATTCTTCTAATGATGCTCTTTCTCTTCTAGACAAAGTCCAAAATGCATTGTAAATGTAGTTAGACCCACTCTATCTGAGTGGGTCGAACTTTTTTTGTGTTATTTGCTTACTATACCCGTCTCTGCATGATCTAAAAACTTTTATTCGGCTTCTTTCCATGCATTTCAACCCATTGGAACTCTCTCCCATCTCATGTTTTCCTGACTCATAACAACCTACAACTCTTTAAGTCTTCTGTTAACCGTTTCCTTGATCTACTCTATTCTTTTTTTACCTAGTAAGTCCTAACTTAATAGTGGTTGCTTGCAGCCTTGATGTGATTGAATCAGAATTAAAAGATATATATATATATATATATATATATATATATATATATATATATATATATATATATATATATATATCAAATATTAAACATATTAAATATAAATAAACAATGTTTATTGTGTCAAAATATAACACTAAAACCAATTAAGATAAAACTGAGGAAGATAAAATTATCTAAGAAGTTTTTATACAGAACTGCTCAAACCGTGTTAACCTTTAAGCATACCAAAATCATAAGAGTGTCAGTGAATTTCAGTGTTAATTGTCCTATTTAAATCTGAAATTAAAATATGAATTAAGATATTGCTATTAAAGTAAAATTTGGTAGCTTGAATAATTAATTTTTAAATACTTCTAAAAAAATAAAAAAATAAGAGCCACAAAAACTGGTTACATCTTTATTTTTAACAGCTTTTTTTCAAAAAAAAATTTTCTCTTTTCAAAACTATAATTAATTACTAATAAGCTTACACTGTAAAACTGATATTCTTTTTAATAATATAAACATTCACTTTTTGAAGAATAGAACTTTGATTAAACCGATGTGTTGTTTTAAATAACTCTGATAATGTGGAAGGATCTTTTTTTAATTTTTCAAGTTCAATATCTTCATGCACCCTGCCAGTTACATTGATTGTGGAAATCCATTTATTGCTCACCTAGACATCAAGTGTATTAAATAAAACAGCTTTAAAAACTTTAAAACTAAACAACTACATTTAATTAAGAATTTTGTAGGTTATGATTATTTTTAAAACTGAAAGCAACTATTATTTAATGCATGGGTTGCTAGAAAATAAGAGGTAAAAAGCGAGCAAATGTTTTTTTTGTTTGTTTGTTTGCTTTTTGTTGTTGTTGTTGTTGTTGTTTTGTTGTAGTTGTTTTTTTTTGTTTTGTTTTTTGTTAAATGTTTTCTTGCTTTTTACCTATCTTCTTACTTTTATAAAGCTTTTTAAAATGTAAATTTATATAAATCAGGAAAACATAAATATGGGAGGAATTCCAATATAATATTCTATAATTTTATATTCCTTTTCCAAAAAAGAAAGTAAAATATTAGAAGACTTAGCCTAAATATGACAGTATTCCATATAAGGGCAAGTAAGATATAAAAGTAAAGAATAAAATCAGGATGAAGAGTAGAAATTTCAGTACAAAAGTTGCTAATTCTCAATATAGAATTATCAACATTAATGGCTGGCAGGGAACAAAAAAACTTTGATTGGACTAAAATTTACCAGCTATAGCAAGTAGGAGAGATCAAACTCAAGACTTCCTTTTCTAATCAACCATGGAGAAAGTTAATGAGAAGAACAGCGCAAAAACCTTTATCAAAAGCCTCATTGAAACCAATTGGCCTTATGCTATCTATCAGCAAATTATAAAACAGTTCTATTTTTATGGTTAACATACCAGCAGTAGAAATAGAGGATTAAAATGTGTAATGATTATCAGAAGTATGTTATTAAACACAAGATTAAATATTAGCAGTTTGTTTTAGAGAATCAAAGACCTTTCTAATACTAAAAGAAATTTGATGAACAATAGTTAGTAATTAAGAATTAATAACAGGTAAGCCTACCTAACCCCTCAAACTATTTCTTTTAGGGAGTAAATAGGAATGATAAATGGTGATTAAAATGTCTAATATATAAACTACATTTTAAATTATTTTATTTTTGAGCAATGCTAAATAAATAAATATTTACCACAGCCAGACATTTGTTAATAGTCTGTATCGTGTCATTTTTGATTACAGATCTAGATGGAAGGTTTAAATCTGCGATTAACATTTCCTGAGCTTCTTGTGAAGTGCATGCTTGCCCCATACTTTGTTTTATTTAATATAGATCACTTTAAAAAACTAATTTCATATAGATCACTCGATATTATAAAATATATAACTTTATATACGAAATATTATAAAACTTTTTTCACAAACACAATACTTTTTACAAGCTTTTTATTGTAACCGTTTTAGCTTGTGTAAATTTAGTAACCGTTGCCATACAAAACATTTTAGCCTTTTTTTAGTCACTCTCAGTGCCGAAATTTAGTCACTCTCAGTGCCGGATTTTAGTCACTCTCAGTGCCGGATCAAGGGGAGGCTAGGGGAGACTATAGCCTCCGGCCCCGCAAATTTAGGGACCCCCAAAAATTTTAGAGAACCTCTTTTTTTTCTAAGTCATTTTAGGCTCTGGCCCATAAAAAGGCCTCCAAAAACAAAAATAGCCTCGGGTCCCAAGAAGTCTTTATCCGCCACTGGTCACTCTCCTTTAGGACATAAATAGCAAGTCGTAGTTGTAATCTACTTTGGATAATTGTCAAGTTTGGTTTTATGACTAAAACGGGTTGAACATATCGTCCTCTCATTATTTTCTTGTTCTATCTACAGATGTAATAATAATAATAATCTTGTTCTATCTACAGATATATATATATATATATATATATATATATATATATATATATATATATATATATATATATATATACACCGTTTGAAAATTTTGACTTTTTTGGTTACGAAACATCCCGAAAAAATCCTCTTAGGGTATGAAACTACACATGTCAAAAATACTATATCAACTTACTTTGAAGTCCAAAATTAAAATCCGAGAGAGATATTTTGATTTGAAAATATTCAATATTTTCACCAAATGGATAGAAGTTGGTTACAACCTGCCCTTAACAAAAGGGGTCATATCAGTCCTAATACAGCCTAACTAATTTAAAAAGTAAAATTAAGATAGAAAATATGCCATTTTTGACAATAATTCATATTCACAATTTTAAAATTTTATTTGAAAATATTTAGAAAACCATCTTTCAATTTTTTGATATAATCAAAATTTCTCACTTCAAAAATTTTTCTTTTGACAAATAAATACATTCTTTACACACACACAAACTGAGTTTCTCCAAATTGAAAATGAGGAGTCTTTTATTTTCTTTCTTTCCAACTAAACTTTTTTGCTGTTGTAATCAACTACACAACTGAGGAGTTGACTGGAATATTCCGGATGAGTAGAGTTTCGCTTGAATCTTTGCCAGTGGGTCTTGAAATTTGAATGAAGAGCTTCTGTTGCTTGCTCACTGAATACACCTAGACCAACCTTGTGCTGATGAATGAATTGTTGAACGTGATGAAAAACAGCATGTGCCTTTGGTGTGACTGAGACTGGTAATTTCAAGTAGTTATCTTTGAAATCACAAATTTTTGCCTCATAATCTGGCAACAGAGTGTATCCAAAGCATGAAACCACAACCTGGTAAAATGAGCTCAATGCTTGGCATGCCTTTGTTGCATCTGGTGCTTTTTCAGCAATTGTCAATTGCATAAGCTCTTCAATTTTCCTCAGCACTTTCATGCAATCTTTTCCATTGAAGTGGCCACCATGAAATGGTTGCATCTGAATGTGGATTGAATCCAACCATTGTTTGGTCTTTGGAAAAACTTGAACCAAGTACTTGATGAGGTGGTTGACAACTCCCAGGAGCAAATGCAGTTCCATGGGTGGGATTGCCTCAAGGATCAATTCCCTGTCTGGAAAGGCAAACATTGGCAAATGAACCACATTTTCAAACTCTTTTGATCTTTTGGCATCACAACCAGACTTCACAAATTTTTTGTACAAGTCTCTGATGCCCCCGAATGTTCTAAGCTGACCACAGTTTTCCAAATGTGCTGAGTCTATGTTGCACTAACAGCAAGGATGCTTACTGCTGTGTGACTGAATTCCACAAACTATGTTTGCAAGCTTCATGTCACAAGAAATAACAAGTTTTTCTGAAATGGAGATTTCATTGATTTGGAGAAGATCCAGAATGTGCTTAACATTTGGGTAAGTCTCTGGTGTGTTCTCTGAAATGGCAACAATCAGTTGTTTTTGAACACTTGTGTTTTTGAAGTTGTCTTTGGTGATCAATTTTGATTTCTTCTGAACAGGACTGTGAGGTTCTCCTTCATGCTCACTGATAAGACTCAAACTTGCCTTAAAGAATGATCCTCCACCATCAATGCCAAGCTTTAAGAAGTTTGAGTTTTGCAAGCCTCTGGATGAAACAATATTTTCTTTGAGGGTTTCCAAATTTGTGCAGTGAACAATATGGCGTGTTTCATTTGATTCTGGTAACTGTGAAGTGGTTACTGTAAAGAAACTTTTGAGGGTAGTTCCAGCTGCAGCAAATTTTTGTTGAAAATTGGCCTCAACTATGCGAACAGGACTTATTTGATTTAAAGCTGACCCAAGCTTTCTCATTCCATTGTTAGAAAGTCCAATGTTTTGCTGAATATTAATCATATCTTGTATTGTCAATGGCTCTGAGGAGAGACCCTGAGTTGCATTTGATCCTGTGAATAAAGAAACAAATAAGAAAAAAACCAATATTAAAAAGCAAACCCAGCAACAATACTTTAACATACCTGGTCTGATTTCAAGAGGCTTTCCATGAAACCGGCTAATCAGAATAGTTCCATCGGAAGATACCTCTTTGGAAGAAACGATGAATGATGCAATTTGCTCTGCCCCTAACGGATCTGCCAATGCCAGAGCTTTCAAGTTTTCACGACGTGTTGCTTCTTTGCAGTTATGAGGCAGTCCTCGAGCAATGACAGATAGGCATTTTGTGCATCGTTTTTCAAAAGATTTTTCTTCTTTTTGCACTTCTTGCTGAGATGGTTTTTCAAAGGGGTGCTTTCCTTTCCCTTTGGTTTTTGAAATTTGACAAATGATGCAATCACATTTAGTTGTCTGGCGAGTTGATGGTTTGATCAATATGGATTCGAAGTCATAAAGTTGAGGTATACTCACTTCTTCATCTCCAGAAGCTAACTTTCTAAGCAGGAACCTACAGGTGACACAGATCCCTCGTGGAACCCTCTCATCATCAAAGTTGATGTTGCCAGAAATCAATCTTTTGATTTCACTGATGAAATATTCTGAAATTTCTCTGTCACTTTTTTTCATACAAAGTGTACAAACGACCTGCCGACATTGATTATGATCCTTTGAAAAAGTAGGCATTTCAAAATCTGAGATGAACTTGTGATCTGTTTGAAGATATCATTTAAACTAATTCTTAAAGTACAAAGAGGTCATAAAACGTATGAAAATATACTAAAAGTACAAAAAGTCCGTAAAATTGGAAATGTCCGAAGAGTACAAATTTTAGGAAAGTACAAATTTACGGCAATTCACGTATCAAATTTTTCATCGTAATTCGCGATTCAAAAATTAATCGATTCAAAACTTGAAATGGAAATATCTCCCCTTATAGCTCATTTCTCAAAAAAATTTATTAAATACGAAATCTTTACAAATTAATTGTCTAAAAAAGTTATTTTATTAAAAAAATCACTACGACCCACCCCAATACCGCTATTTTCAAAAACAAAAACTGCTAATGTTTTTATATTATTTCAAAAATTTAAATCAAAATATCTCTCTCGGATTTTAATTTTGGATTTCAAAGTAAGTTGATATAGTATTCTTGACATGTGTAGTTTCATACCCTAAGAGGATTTTTTCGGGATGTTTCGTAACCAAAAAAGTCAAAATTTTCAAACGGTGTATATATATATATATATATATATATATATATATATATATATATATATATATATATATATATATATATATATATATATATATATATATATATATATATATATATATATATATATATAGTATCGGATAACCAAATAATGCTAATTTAGTTTCTTTATATAAAAGTGCTGCATTTTTCCAATTTAGAGAAATAACTATGTAATTGTTTAGAGACAAGGTTTTTCAAGTTTTATTCATCACAAAGTTCATTATTTGTACACGAATTAATAAATTAAAGTATTAAAAAAGTTGATTTCCTTCTGGACAAAACAAGTGCAACTCCACAAATGTTGACCAAGCTGTATTTCGCTATCAATATTTCGTGGCGAATCCTTTGTTGTCGATCACAGCCTTGCCTCTTCGAGGCATAGATTCGATCAGGTGATCAATGAAACTTACTGGAATCGCTGCCCAGGCCTTTTGGATTTGTTCAAACAGTTGATCCTTATTACAAACACCTTCACAATTAATTCTGCGGTTGACGATCTCCCACAGGTTCTCGATAAGGTTGAGATTCGGAGATTGAGGCGGCCAATCCATCACCGATAGGTGGTTGTCTTAAAACCACTGCTTGACTACTTTTGCAGTGTGTTTTTTGATTGTTGTCTTGCTGAAAAACCCATTTTATTGGCATATTCTATTCAGCATGAGGTAATATAACATCTTTCAGGATATTTTTATTCATGGAACGCTCCATTATTCCATTGATTTGCGATGTATTGTATCTAGGCTATTAGCAGAAAAACACCCCCAGGCCATTACATTGCCTCCACCATGCTTCACGGTCTTGGCAGTAAAATCGAGGCGTTTTCCGGCCGGACGACGTACACGGCAAATGCCATCGCTCCCAATGACGTTGAACTTCGATTCATCAGTGAACAGGACAGTTCGCCATTTCTGCACATTCCAGTCAATATGAGATGTAGCAAAAGGAGTCTTTTCTTCTGGTTCTTTAGCGCGGTTTCTTTGCAGGGCGTCGAGAAAACAATCCAGCTTCAACAGCACGTCGTCTGATTTTTCGGTCCGATACCGGCAGCTCTAATTGCTTTTGTATCTCGACTGATGATATCCAGGGGTCCTTCTTGACGGATCTGACGATCATAAAATCCTCTCTAGAAGTGGTGGAACGCGGTCTACCACCTTTGTTATCTGCCGCCAACTTCCCCCGTAGAACGATGTTTGGAACATGGTTTTGATACGGTCCATTCTTTTTTGTGACATTCCACTTACGTAATCGCCATTAATTTTCTTTCTTAGTTCCAATCCAAGACTGTCGGGAGCCATTTTTGCACTTGAAGCCATAAAAATAATAAAAATAAATAATCACGCTTCTCAAGGCTTACCGTGTTACATTTACCTTGTGATGATACAATAATGCTGATACAATAATGCTCTGTGGAACACAACGTCTTGCTTGGTTGTGTACTGTATTGATGTAATGAAACACTTGTTGTATTTCACTTCTTGTACTGATGTTCTTTGAAAAAACACTTTGATAAAACTCACTTCGATAAACTGTTTTGATAATACTGACTGATTGACTTCCATATACTGACTAAATTACATATCGGTTTACATGTCTCTTATATAGTAAAATGAACCTGTATGAACCAGTTCTGGAAGATTCTAGATGCTTCTTTTCGATGCTTCTGGAAGCGTCTGGATGCTTCTGAATGTTTCTGAATACTTCTGGATGCTTTTGGATGCTTCCAGATACTTCTTCTGGAAACTTTTAGAAGCTTCTGCATGTTTCTGGAAACTTCTAGAAACTTCTGGATACTTCCTTTAATTATTAAAAAACTTCCGTGACGTTGATACGGACAAGACTTAAGAAAATAAAACAAATCAAAAACGTTGCACTTGTTTTGTCCGCTGCAAAATGACACTTGTCAACGAAATTCTGCCTGTGCGCTATCACCTGTCAGCTGATTGCTCATGTCATGGCATGCTATGACTCCAGAATCCTGAATTGTTTGCTGTGGAAGTATAGTTCGTTTCGTTTTTAAGACATGTAAAATTAGGAACACTTTTTAGCATTGTTCGATGTGTTGGTTGCAAATGTTTTGTCCAATACTATATATATATATATATATATATATATATATATATATATATATATATATATATATATATATATATATATATATATATATATATATATATATAGCTCTAGTTTATCTATTGAGCACTCTTTAAAATATGCATTATTATAGATGATAATATAAAGAAATCATCTTTAATATTTACATATATGCACCCACGTATATATATATATATATATATATATATATATATATACATATTTTGTATTTATTTTATATATTAGATAGAACGTTTTATTTATTTATTTATTTTATCATTATTTAGGTGCTCCAAGAAGATCTAACGGTCTTGTCACAGAGTACCGCGGAAGTGCATTTAACAAGGAAGTTCACGCCTCCTTCCTTACCGTGACGCGAAATATGTCCAAAGCTCGTTTCGAACCTGGATCTCCTGCTTATAAAGCAAGCGCTCTAACTACTGCGCCATGGCCGCATTATTACATTTGTAGATAGAACAAGATAATACTGAGTGGACTTATTATCATAATTTATTTTTTGACTTGTTGCCAAAAATATTCTTTTTTTTTAAATTTGTACAGCACGCTTAAAAAAAAGGTTTTATTTCGTTGTTTTTTAGAGGCTGTCCATTAATTATGTCAACAAAATCGGGGGAGGGGGTGTCCGGAAATTTTTGACAATATTTGACTAGGGGAGGGGGAGGTCAAAAAAGTTGACGTCAACAAAGTTATTTTTTTAAATATATTTAGTTACTTATAATCAGGCTTGTGGAGCCGAGCCGGAGACAGAGCCGTGGTGCCGGGGAGCCGCTGTTTTTTGATGGAGCCGGAGCCGCAAAAATCGAGCGGCTCTCGGCTCTCGTGTTTTTTATAAAGGAATAGAATGTATGTTTATTTTTTTACTGTAGCCAAACTTTATTCATTTATTGTTTAACTAATTTGTTGAATGAGTTATTTATTGAATTTCTATTTTTTGAAAATATTTTTTTCTAACAGTTACGGTTATGCCAAAACTTAACAAAAATGAATGTTTTAACGATTTTGTGCTCAACAAACTACTATCCTTTGATAGCATTTTTTAATATTCTTTATTAAAAAAAAAAAGTAAATTATAAATGGAAATATTACAGTGATGCACATATTGCTTTATACTATATTTTTATACTGATTCTATGCTGTTAAATATTTAATGCACAATTTAATGATCAAAGGTTATTCATATCTTTAAAATTAATCTAAACCGTGCGATCGTTTAATTTGGAACGATATATTTCGTTTGAAACTTGTCAAAGGTTATTCATATCTTTAAAATTAATCTAAACCGTGCGATCGTTTAATTTGGAACGATATATTTCGTTTGAAACTTGTCACTTACACATTATTAAATTATTTTTTCGCGTAATTACATAAAGTAATTATAGTATTAATTAAAAACATCAACAACCCAGTGGGAAAAAAGATATCTTTAGACAAATAAAAGACGTCTTTTTTATGACTTGTTATGTCTTTTTATAATCAGCCTAAAAAAAGACGTGGAAAAGACGTCTTTTAAAAAGACGTCTTCAAAAAAGAGGTTGAAAAGACGTCAATCGGTTGTTCGTCTTTAATAAGACGTAGAAAAGACATCTTTTATATCGATGACCTTTGAAAAAAATAAATGAGAAAATTTTCATTTAAATGTTAAATTGAACAACACTCAGTTGAAATTTTTTTTCATTAGGGAGGGGGAGGGGAAAATTTACTAACGTTTCCGACTGGGAAACAATGTGAATAAAGTTGTTGATAAGCAATTATAATTTGCTTATCAACAATGAAGTTGTTGGTAAGCAAATCATAATTTGCTTATTACAATTATAATAAACAAATTATTATTTGCTTATTAACAACATTCGTTTTAAAAATAACTTTTAATAATCAACTTTCGCTTATTAACAACTTTTGTTGTTATAAAGGAAATCATTATTTGCTTAAGAAAATTGAAAATAATTATTGCCAATAGAACTTAAAGGTGAATTTCCACTCATCCGTTTTTCTACGGGAACGAAATAAGAAAGGGAAAAATAATCACTTGAGCATGCGCAGTTTTAATTCGGACAAAATAAAATTTATAATACGCATGCCCACGTGATTATTTTTCCCTTTCCCGTGAAAAAACGGATGAGTGGAAACTCACTTTAACAAAGATGGGCTTTAACCCACAGTATTGTAATTACGATATCTTTGTTACGTTCTGATTGGCCCGTTTTTTGTTTACAAAATACATTTACAAAACTTTTTTTATGTAAAACGTTTTTGCATTGAAAATTTAATTAAAAATCAACTATTTTCGCACTGTGGACCAGAGATGAGTTTAGGGTTAATGGAGTGTCACTCAAGTGAAACCTTTTTTATTTAAGAGTATTTGTATTATGACAATAAAAAAGAGATTTTTTAAAATCCGAATAAATTGCTAAGGGTCATAAATGAGGCAAAAGGGTAAACACAAGGGGGGCATAAGCCCATTTATGTGTGTTAGTTGCAAATTACAAAAAAAAAAAAATTTAATCAAGAGTATTTGTTTCATAAAAATAGAAAATATTGTTTTTAAAGTTAAAAAAAATGCTAAGGGTCACAAATGGGGCAAAGGGTAAAATTGAGGGGGACATAAGCTCATTTTACCATTTTAGGTCCCCGTTAAATTTTTCTTTTAAAAATAAATGTCAAAAAAGTTAAACAAAATATTAAGCAACAAAAAAAGTTTAAAATTTTATAATATTACTGTAAATATTTTACATAATCCAACAAAAAGTGAATAATTGTTCTTCCGGGTCTTAAGCAGTATGTCAAAGTTAATTATAAATTAAACTCTTCTTCCATTATAAAATGTTCGGAAAGCTGGTATATATATATATATATATATATATATATATATATATATATATATATATATATATATATATATATATATATATATATATATATATATATATATATATATATATATATACATATATATATATATACATATATATATATATACATATATATATATATATATATATATATATATATACATATATTTATGTATATATATACTATAATATATATATATATATATATATATATATATATATATATATATATATATATATATATATATATATATATATATATATATATATATATATATATATTTACTATAATATATATATATATATTTACTATAATATATATATGTATATATATATATATATATATATATGTATATATATATATATATATATATATATATATATATATTTACTATAATATATATATGTATATATATATATATATGTATATATATATATATATATTATGTATATTTTACATAATATATTGCTTTATTACATAAATTGTAGTATATATATATATATATATATATATATATATATATATATATATATATATACATATATATATACATATATATATATATATATATATAGATATATATATATATATATATATATATATATATATATATATATATATATATATATATATATATATATATATATATATACATATATATATATATATAATTGCAGCTGTTTAGCTAGAAAATGTTTAGCTAGAAAACGGGAAGGAGCAAAAAGTGGATGGCGTGGTACCAGTAAGATGGTATCGATATGATCAAGGCCGGCGCGATAGGGGTGTGTGGGGTGTAACACCCCCCCCCCCCATCAATGACTTCTAGTCGGTAAATTTGACCCTTAGTCGGCAAATGTGACCCTTTTTGACTAGTTTGTCAGCAAATGTAGACCCTGTCGATAGGTTTGTCGGTAAAGTCAGTCGGCAAATGTCATTATGGCAGTCGGTAAATTTTAAAAAACGAGGACCTTTTTTTTCAGCCCCCTCCCCCCACGTTACCCCTACTCGCGCCGGCCCTGGATATGATCTAGTCTCAATTAAGTTTGTCGCAGGTAAGTCTTTTAAAAAGTTTTACCGTTTATTTTTGGACTAATTTTTTAATGTGTTGTGCTTGAAGAACGTTGTTTATTACATATTAAATTAAAATATTTATTTTCAGACGAAATATAAAACCTGTAATCAATTTCTGTCTGTATTTACTTGTTCAAGTCCCAGTGAAACAAACGATAAAAAAGGAGAAGCATTCAGTAGGCTTGCAGTTTTTTTTTATATATTTTTAAACGATCTGAATAATTTTGTTGTTTTTATTTAGTTGAATGATGAAATTGTTTATGCAAAAGATTGGCTTTTTAACTTTGTTAAATTTGTTATTTTCTTGTTAACTGTTGTCTGTCGTTAACAAAGCAAGTAAAAAAATGCACATAATGGCAACAGATTTATCTTTAGAACTGTTTGCAAAACTTTTGGTTTGGATACAAAAGACGAAGTAAAAATGATACTGAATTACCTTTTGGTTTTGATAGTCTTTAGTCAATAACGAATTTCAAATTGTTACGAGTCTACAACACTTAGGGTGGAATGCAAGAAGCAAACTTGAGTCAAGTTCGACTTGAACTTTACTTTGTAACCAATAGCGGAAGAGTATTTTTTGAAGGGAAAACCCATACTCTGTCGATATTGGTTGCAATGTAAAGCTCAAGTCGAGCTTGACTCAAGTTCGCTTCTTGCATTCCACCCTTAATTTCAGCGAAATTTAATTAAAAAGTCACGTCATAGAAGACAGAAAAATATCAATATCTGTTTTCAATAACTTAGCATTCATAGCAAATCTGAGAGGTGCAAATGTTTAGCTTGGTTTAAATGCTACATAATAAAATACAACGTTGTACAGTCATTTTGATGGTCGTAAATTTCTTTAGCATACTCTTTTTTATATATTTTTAGATTGTTTATTCCTGCCCCAATCTAACCTAGTGGGTTCAAAAAAAAAGGACCGCGTTGGATACATAAGAGGATTAAAAAGATTAACGTTTTTTAAACTATTAGTCGGCAAGTCTAATGTTTTTCACTCAGCTTATCAAGTTTCATTCGTTTTTTTGTATTACATTCAAGCAATAGACTGTTTTTTATGTTCACTTGTTTTTTAGAAGTTGTAACGAGCTCGTATGAAATGAGTTCTCGACATGAAATAGTTAATTTTATTCAACAACGCCAAGAAACAGAAGAGAAAGAGAAAGATGAAAAAATATTCTGTTGAACAATACTGTTGTTTTATTTATAAATTATTCTCCTATGTTTAAACATATAAAAGATGTAGAAAATGCTTCCTCTTTATATTGACATTTGAAAGAGGTTTTTCTTGGCATCGGAAAGAGCTTTTTGTCATACTTTGTATGAAGAGCTATTATCATTTTCATTTGATAAAAACAAAGATCTTATAAATATATATAAATACAATCTGCTGGGGCAAGTAGAAGACAAAATGTCTCATCATCAATCCCCTTCGAGAAATAGAAAAAATATAACTTTTCAAGTTCTAATATTATACAAAAGAGTGAATCTAAATTGTTTAAAAGAAATTAGAAAAAAAAAAAAAAAACATTCAAAAATTAAAAAGTTTGAAAAAAAAAAGTTATTAAGTTTGCGAAAAAAAAAAAAAAATTTAAATAAAAAGAAATTTACAAATCTGTACCAACACGCATCGTAATATAAATTAAATATAAAAAATAACGTAATGTATAACCAGGGCCGGCGCGAGTAGGTGTCACGTGGGGGGAAGGTGCCATTACATTTTACCGACTAAAAAAAAAAAAGGTCTTCGTTTTCCAAAATTTGCCGAATGCCATGACGACATTTGCCGACTATCTAAATTACCAACTAACCTATATCGAAAGGGTCGACATTTGCCGACTAACTAGTCTAAAAGGGTCCAGTTTGCCAACTAAGGGTCCAATTTGCCGATAAAAATCATTGATGGGGGGGGGGGGGGTGTCACACCCCTCCGCACCCCCCTATCGCGCCGGCCTTATGTATAATATACATAGATTTAAGATTTAAAAAGATTCAAAACATTTTCAGGATTTAAATTCATATATTTATATTTTTTATAAAAAAGTGAGTGTTATGATTTTATTATTGTTTTTTTTTTCATGTATTTTTATTTATAAAAGTTAAGTTTTTTTTGTATAAATAAAAAAACATCAAAAAGTTAATAATAATAAAATCATAACACCTAAATTACAAAACATAAATAAAAAAACAGAAAAGCTGGCAACTAAATTCAAAAACTAGATCAAACAGTTTCTATATATTTATTAATTTAAAAAAACTTTTTAAAAAACATGAAAAACTTTTTAAAAAACATGAAAAACTCTTACATAAAAAACCTAAAACTATTTAAAAAAACTATTTTTTATAGCAGCGTAGATTAGAGGTTTTTGTGTTTTTGTTTTAAAAAAATGGCGTTCATTAAGCAAGTTATTGTTTTACTAAAATGGTTAATAATTTAAGTTGTTTAATTATAGTACTTAGCGTTACATTGTTGCGACTTCATAATTGCGGCTTTAAAAATTGTTTAATATTTTATGAATTAGTGTTTTTAAGTTTTTTATTTTTATTTTAGTTGCCCTAAGAAGTCCTTACGGCCTTATTACAAAGCACCACGGAAGAGCATTTGAAAGGAAGTTCACACCTCTTTGCTTACTGATGCTATAAACTTTGCCCAGAGGTGGCATTGAATCTCTAGCTTCTGAGGCAAGCGCGTTAACCACTGCGCTACGGCTGCTCAAAATGTAGTTTATTGTAATATTCGTCACTTTATTTGCTACAAAAATGAAAAATCGCATTTTTAAATCAAGCCAATCAAATCAAGTCAATCAAATAAAGCCAATTAAATAAAGCCAATAAAAAAAAAAAAGCCTAAAATCTATAAATAACTAAACTTCAGACTGAGAAGCAAAAAAATCTCTCCAGTAGTTTCATTAAAATATTTTGGAATTAAAATTGACTCAAATCTATCCTGTTCCTCTCATCTTAAAGACTAAACAGTGGAACTGTTCAGATCAAATTGGATATTAGCCATAATTTGTCACTATGTAAATTATGAAACTATACTCAATATATACCATGCAATTTTTAGGTCACTTCTTAGATATGCTTGCAGGTTTAGGGACAAAGCAAGTCTCGTGATTTTTTACATTATCTAACCAACAAAACAAGGCTTTAAATATAATATTCTTTCAATGGTTATTTACAATAATATAGATAATAATACCAATTTCTAGTCCAGTTGGAATGTACTAAATTACTTTCTGTGCCCAAGTTTGTAATGGAACTTTGAAATGGAGTCAAAAAAAAAAAAAATTAGCATACTTTACTAATGCTGGAAAGGTTGGAATTTAAAGTACTCAGATGTATCTGATTAAACTCCCCTCAATTTGAGGGGGATTTAATCAGATACATCTGAGTCATAAAACTCCCTCAATTTTAGGGGGTTGCAAGGTTTATATGGTCACAACTTTTGAACACTAAAAAATTTTACTATGAAATTTTAAATTCCTCAATGAATATTAGTCTAGTTAAAAATATTACAAAAAATATTTCATCAACTTGTTGCTCTCACGTTTGGGGCAGGCAGGGGGCTAAGATTTTAGGGTTTATTTTTTCCATTCTCCTATCACAATAATTTTTTATTAAAAGAATCTTTTTTTCATAAATATGAACGTAAAATAATTTGGCCACTGTTTACATGTGTATATATATATATATATATATATATATATATATATATATATATATATATATATATATATATATATATATATATATATATATATATATATATATATATATATATATATATATATATATATATATATATATATATATATATATATATGGATAGAAAGCTATTTAGATAAACGTGTGCAATATGTATATTACACGGCGTTAATTTTTGGCCAAAAATCTTTCATCGCGAATTGTTCGCGTGACTATTAAAACTAAATGTCGAGTAGACTGGAATATTTTTACGTTTGGTTCAGTCTACACTAAGATATGTTAAGTAACCAAGAATTTTAGTCAAGTAACCAAGAATTATGGCTTAATTGGTCAAAATTTGAATGTTTTAAGAAGTTGATATGTTGAAATAGGAGTTATATTTTTTGTTTATAGAAGAATATATGTATTTTTATACATTCTTCGTATTATTTTAATCATAATAAATAAGTCTACGAAAAGATGCTCAATAAACCACTATGTTAACTCTTCTATACACACAGTTTTACATTTGAAATTGATACTTGCATTAATATCTTTCTTTTTAGCTAGAGGTTTTGATAGTTAATAAATATATCTTGAGATATCTTTTTTTTTCTTGTAAAAACTGACATTTTTGATTTTCAAAAAGTCTTAAAACCTAAAATAATGAATTAACTTTAAAATCTCTAACTAAATATAGACCTAACACACTAAGGGCCATTTGTGGAATTTTTTTATAAATTAGGTAAAAGATAAGTATGAGTTTATCTCTGATGTTTCTATGTGACTTTTTAACTCATTTTCAGTAAACTGGCAGTCATTTTTAAAAATTTTTTTTTATTATTTGATTAAAAAACAAATTATTTTTAAGACTTTATCTTGAATGTAAATGTTATACAATTTTTATTTATTTGTTGCTTAACATTAAAAAAAAAAAATTTTTAATTTTATTTTTCATAAAATGTATTTCATAAAAATAATATTTCTTATTAGGTATAAATATATAAAACAGTATAAAAAAATGTTTAAAAATATTTTAACTTGCAACGTGTGACTGGCTACATATCAGTACCAAGGGCGGGGCCAGCCGGGCCGCGGCCTGAGGCGCCAAAATTGGGAGGGCGCAAAATTCCCCAAATTAATTTATTTATTTTCACATTATGAAACTAATTTGCGTGGCGTCACTTTTATGTTGATAAGAAAATTAATTAAAATTGCGCCTCCTGACGAACTTTAAAATAAAAGCTCATTTACCAAACAGAAGAGCGCCCTTAAACACTAAAAAGTTGTATTTTCTGAACATTATTTTTTACAATGAATCGTGCAAAAAAATTATCTGGTGCTGAATTTAAGAACGACAATTAAAAACCAATAATTATTTATAATATAAACATTCATTAAGGATCATATAAATTAATTTAACGCACACATTAAAAATTATTCTAAAAAGAAAAAAATATAGAAAAAAAGAACTTCGAATTTAAAAAAAAGAACGCTTAATTTAAGCGGCTTAAATAAAGAAACAAATGAAATGAAAGCTAAAGAAAGTAAAGTAAGCATAATAATAATAAAAATAAAGAGGGAGAAGAAAAGAAAAAAGAAAAAATAAATAATAGAAGAGCGCAATTAAAAAATAAAAAGTTGTATTTTCTGAACATTATTTTTTACAATGAATCGTGCAAAAAAATTATGTGGTGCTGAATTTAAGAAGAAAAGAAGAGACCGTCTTGAAAGTGACACAAAACTAAGAAATTGTTTCAAGAAGTGGTTGGTAACAAACTCTTCTGTGGAAAAACAAATTATTTCAGAGGATATTTGCAATGAAGTTGATAATGATTCAACAGCTGAAGTTGCTGCTACATCTTTAATTACTGACTTAAATTCATATCATCCATTGGAATTAATTGAAGAGGAGATTTTGATTGGCCAAAGTCAAGACGAATTTGGACCAAATGATTCAGAAGCACAAGAAGATAGAAATTCTCAGCTTTCCAAACCAATTAAAATGGGCAACAGTGAATTTCCTCCTGAAATCTCAGAAATTTCAGCAACCTCAGGATAAAACTTTCAACACAGTGATCCAGCTACATGGTCTAAAATGACAGATAAAACAAGGTGTTTTTAGATTCAGCATGGGCCGGAGCAAGAAAGAAGAGAATTTTTTCCCAAACACACTTTGTGACTTTGACAACAGAATGCGACACTTCAGCTCAAAATGGTATGAAAAAATTCATCCCAATGGTGAAAAATTTGTTCGCTACTGGCTGCTGTACAGCAACAAAAAAGATTCTTTGTTTTGTTTTTGCTATTTTCAATGACAAAAACCAACAATTTTTCAGAAATTTCAAAAGGATTTTGTGACTGGAAAAAACTAAACCCAAGAATTCCAGAACACGAAAACAGCAATAAACACCAAAGATGCTATTCTGATTGGAAAAATCTGGAAAAAAATCTCAAGGAAGGAAAGACCTTGGATTCTGATCTGCAGAGAGTTATCAACGGAGAGATGAAAAAGTGGAGAGATATCTTGAAAGTGATTGTTGATGCAATTTTGTTCTGTGCCAAGAACAATCTTGCCCTTCGGGGTTTAACAGAAGTAATTGGAGAGCAAAACAGTGGTATCTTTCTGAACTTAATTGAGCTGATAAGCCATTATTATCCTTTAGTGGCTGAACACGTTGCATCCGTTAAGGCAAAGAAAACCACAACATCCTACTTTTCTCCTCGAATTCAAAATGAGCTGATTGAATTACTTGGGCAGAAAGTCAGGAATGAAATTTTGTCAAATGTCAGAGAAGCTAAATACTACTCTGTTTTGTTTGACTGCACTCCATATGCCTCCCACATAGAGCAGATGACCCAAATAATCAGGTATGTCCACATCACTGAGGAAACCTGTACAGTTGAAGAAAGCTTTGTGGACTTCATTGAATCTCACGAAAAAACTGAAAAGGGCCTTGCAGCTGAAATCACCGAAAAACTGGAGAAGGATGGCCTGAGCATTTCTGATTGTCGGGGTCAAGGTTACGACGATGGAGCCAATATGTCTGGAAAATATAATGGCGTCCAAGCTCACATCCATTCTCTAAATGAGTTTGCAAGATTTGTTCCATGTGCAGCTCACACTTTAAACCTTGTTGGTGTCCATGCTGCTGAAGTTTCTTCACTCATGATTACATTCTTTGGAAAATTTCAAGCCATCTTCAACTTTTTTTCAAGTTCTACCTTAAGATGGGAAAAACTGATGAAAACATTGACCATCTCACTAAAGGGAAATAGTGATACAAGATGGTCTGCCAAAAAAGAAGCAATCACCCCACTACACAGACAAATCAAAGAAGTTCTTCATGTTTTGGAATCCATAATTCACACTCCCAAGACAAATGCTGTCTCAGTTTGCAGTGCAAAAGAGCTCATCATTCAAATTGATTTCAGTTTTCTGTGTTTGTTGGATTTTTGGTGTCAAATTCTTTCTTTAATTGATCGGGAAAACAAACTGCTTCAGTATAAAAACATTTCAATTGACATTGCAGCAAAAAAAATGAAAAGACTGAAGGCTTCCATTCAGAATCTGAGAGATGTTGGGGTGGACAACATTATCAAAGCTGCTACAGAAACAGCTATTCAAATTGGAATTGAAGGAGACTTTCCTATGAAGAAAAAGCGCAAAGTGAAGCAGATGGCACTTTATGAAGCTGAAGATGACTTTTGCCGTTTGTCACCAGAAACAGATTTCGGGTCCCAGTGCAACCTTGTGTTTGACAGCATTCTCACACAAATTGAGTGGCGGTTTGAAGCTATGTCTGCAATATCCTCAGATTTTGACTTCCTCAGTGGGCATTCTCTCTCCAAAAGTTCAGTGGATGAACTTAAGACTAAAGCCAAAAATTTGTCTAAAATTTACAAGGCAGATTTAGATTCTTCAGATTTCCAGTCAGAAATGGCAAGCTTTAAATATCAAGCTGCTGCCATGATGGAAAACTTTGAAAAATCTAGCCCGATGGACATTTTGCAGCTCATTCATAAATACTCATTGACTGATGCTTATCCTAACACGGCAATTGCTATTTGCATCTTCCTCAACTTACCAGTTACAGTTGCCACGTGTGAAAGAAGTTTCAGTAAACTTGAGATCATAAAAAACTATTTGAGATCAACTATGGGCCAAGAACGTTTGTCTTGTCTGGCAGTAGTTTCAATTGAACAAGTGGCCAACGCACTTGATTTTGATGATGTCATTAGTGACTTTGCCTCCAAAAAAGCCAGAAAAGTGACCTTGAACTGAAGTTTGTGAAACATTGGTGACAAATTGTTCTTTTAACTTGATGCGATAAATTTTGTAATCAATAATTAATTTTTTTTCATGTAAATATATATATATATATAATGTGTTTTTTGTATATTTTTTTGGGAGGAGGGCGCAATTTTATTTGCTTGCCCGAAACGCAAAGTTGGCCTGGTACGGCCCTGATCAGTGTTCTCGGTGTTTAATCAAGAAATGCATTCAGAAGGTTTTATGAAGTAAGCTTATGTTTACTCTACATTATTGTGTTATTAGAATATTTAAACACACTAAATATTACTTTTTATTTTGTTTGGCTGAGGTAAGCAGGCTTTGTGAGAAAAATAACAGCTTGAAAGTGTTTGAAGTTTCAAGTTTTATCTTTTTATTATTAGATCTTTAAAATTGTTTATATTAGTTATTATTTTTACTTTTATATTTTTGCTTTGTTTTCTGTTTTACTTCGTATTTATGAATTTCAAAGTTATATCCATTAAATTTTAAATTTGTCTGGATTTTATTTTCCATTTTTTTTTTTTTTTGTATACTTGTACTGTAACCTCATTAAATATTCTTATGAAGAAGAAATATTTTACTTAATTACATATTATTAACTTATTGTTAACTTATTATTAAGTTGATAAATAAGTTTATTATTGATTACAACAGTTTTATTATTGAAAGACTTTCAGTAATGTAAAGACTGGTACTACTGTGAATAAAATGTATAAACAGCTACAAAAAAGTATTTTAGTAATTATAATTAGTATATTCAAACAGTTTTTTGTTACATTATATAAGTAATGAACTAAATTTGTGTTTGCAATTTTTTTATTTTTACAGATTTAAATATTTTATATTATTAATTTTTCATACAAATGTTGGTGTATATTTTAAAAAATTGTGTTTTTCTCATTTATGTTCATTAATATCTGTTTATATGCTGCATGTTCAAAAATCAAAACAGTTGTAGTTTGTTTTTCAAAGTTGATAAACATCTAATTCAAGGTATCAAATATACTTTGTATGAGGTTATAGTAATCTGATATAAAGTATAAGATTATTCAAAACCTTGATGTTTGTGTTAAGGTTATCTAAGTAAAGCCATGATCCAAGCAGGGATACGGAGTGTTAAAATGAATCAGGATTTGTATGTCACAAAAAGATTACTTCAAGTATTGTGAATTTCAAACTAGGTATTAGAGATGTAATGACTTGCAAGGTTGCTTAGTTTTATGGCTTTTTATTAAAAAAATTGTGCTGATAAACATCAAAAAGAATGTACAAGCAATAAATTTTTTGGTTTCATTTTATTTCTGAAAATCCTTTTGCATTTTGACTATATCTCAATTTCAGAAATTATATTTTTTTAGACTTGGATTTTATTTATATCATTTCAAGATATTGTCATATAACCTTCATAAAAAAGATAAGACATTCAAAATATGAACATAATTTCTATTAGTTTTTTTAAATATTACCTGTAAAAAATAAGATGGCATCCTTCCTAATGTTATACTTTTTTTTTTTTTTAATAAATTAAGGTGTAGATGTATATAGTAGTTCTATTGGTTAAGATTAAGTTATTAAATTGGTTTAAGAATAAATTATTCTATTGGTTTAAGATTAAGTTAAGGTTACCTATTTAATCCACAATACATCTTTAGCTTGGCTGTTCAAAAAGCTATGCAAATTACAGTGTGTGTAGATTTATAAAATACAACTTACAAATTGAATAAAAATAGAACATGTATGATAAATTGATAGGACAGTAGTAATTTTTTATTTTTGCTTTTTAGGTATTGGCAGGCTGTACTTGACAACTTACTTTTTTGCAACGAAATCAAAAGAACCTTCAACTACAAACCAATTAAAATAATTTAAACCAGCATTTTTTTAGAAGAATTTTCCCTTTATTTTATTTACTAATTTACTAATTTTAGATTACTTGTGTTTCATAATTTCTTTAAATTATTTTTGGAGATTTTTGGATTTAAATTTTGGTGTTTTACAAAATTTTAAGTTTAAAAAATTATTTTACATATAGATTTTTAGTTTGTTAATAATTAATTTTATTCAGAAGTACAATTATAATTGGAATGTCCAATTTTTATAATAGTATTTCTGCAAACATCAATTTGATATTATGTTAACAATGTGAAAGTATAATCTCAAGATATAATTTAAAAAATGATAGAATGAGGTACATAAACATACGCTTTGTTTTCTTAAAAAGGCGAGTTTCCACTCATCCGTTTTTTCACGGGAACGGGTAAGGGACGGGAAAAATAATCATGTGGGCATGCGTAGTATAAGTTTTAATATGTTTGAAGGAAAACTACGCATGCTCATGTGACTAATTTTCCCTTTCCTATCCCGTTCCCGTGAAAAAACGGATGAGTGGAAACTCACCTTAAAATTCAAGTTAAATAAGTTAAAATTGTGAAATTCAATTAAGTAAATAAGAAAAATTATGAAATTGTAAAATGATCTATTTAAAGTAATCAAAATTAACATTAATATTTATGGTTAGTTGTTATCAGTCAGGTCAGGTTTATCCTGCTACTGGGAACATGTAACCCAGTACAATCTGCTTCATGTCCTGCTGCCTTGTAGGATATGCCTTTTTAGGCAAAGGCTAGGAGGTGCAAACTCCGACATAAAACACCCCCTGCCTTGGGGCTCTTGGTTGAGTAAAGGCTAGAGATGGTGTCTCGATAAAAATACTCATCTTGGGCAGATGTTACATGCATCCGGCTGCTGTCTTGTAGAAGGCCTCCTAGGCAAAGACTTAAGGGGTAAATAGATTCTATCTGTTGACCAGCCTTGCACCCCTTCGTCATCTATTATGCTGGCGCAGATGTATTTTTAATACATTGTTTCCAGTTTAGGATGTTGAACGCTGAATCTTCTTGACTCGATTCATGGGTTTTGCTTGAGTCTCTGTTTTTATGACTAGGCAACTCATTCTATTATCTCCAAATGAGGGTACAGCTCTAAAACTCAGTTTTATGGTTCTGAGGCCGGCTGGTAGTCAGGTTTCCCGAACTCTGTGGTAGCTCTCAGAGAGGCTGATTCCATCAACAGCTGAAAAATATCAAAGTACTAACAGTGCCATGTTGCGCATGGATGGTGTCCCTGTTTGTACTTTTGGTGTGCATTGCCAAGGCCACATTGGAGCCCTTTGTTACGGCTTAGGGTTTATTAGTGGAAATGAGGCAATTGCTTGAGCTATAGAACAGTGTACTGAGAACTATCAATGTTTCGAGTCAAGTTCTTTAACAAATTTAAAAATGAATAAAGTAACAAAAACTATAAAACACAAAAAACCACAGTCATCACCAAGTTCGCTAAACCTATCATTCACCAATATTCGTGGTCTTCGAAGTAACTTTTCTTCTGTTGAGTCTTATCTCTTGCAAAGTTCACCAGACCTGCTTGCTCTTTGTGAGACTAATTTGAGTTCAGCTGTCTCATCTTGTGATCTTAGTGTTGATGGTTTTCTTCCTTTAATTCGTAAAGACTCCAATAGTCACATGCTTGGCCTGGGTATTTACATTCGTAAGAATTCACCCATTTGTCGGGAAACTAGGTTTGAATCCACAGACTACTCTTTTATGTGCTTTCGTTTAGCACCACTTCACTCTATCACCTTTCTCTTTGTTCTATATCGCTCTCCCTCATCCCAAGACTGCACTCTTCTTGATGTTATTTCTGATTATATTGACCAAGCCCTCATTCTTTATCCATCAGCCAATATTGTTGTTGTCGGTGACTTTAATGTTCATCACACTGAATGGCTTGGCTCTAGTGTCAGTGACTCTGCAGGCATTAAGGCCCACAACTTTTGTCTTTCTCAATCCCTAACTCAAATAGTCAACTTTCCAACTCGCTTCCCAGACAACCCGAATCATTTACCTTCTCTACTCGACTTATGTCTTGTTTCTGATCCTAGTCAGTGTTCAGTTTCTTCACACTCACCCTTAGGTGCGTCTGATCATGGTTTGGTCTCTCTAAAACTATTATCTCATTCTTCTTTACCATTAGAATCCCCCTATCATCGTACATCTTACAACTACCTTAAAGCTGACTGGGACTCTTTTCGTGACTTTCTTCGTGATGGCCCCTGGGTAGAAATCTTTCGTCTCCCTGTTGACAAATGTGCTTCTTACATAACTTCGTGGATTCAGGCTGGCATGGAATCCTTAATTCCCTCTCGACGATTCCAGGTCTAGCCTCACTCTTCTCCATGGTTTTCCTCACATTGTGCTGCTGCATTTGCCAATCGAAACCATTACTTCCATATCTATTAGCAAAACAATTCTCCAGAAAACAGACGTCTGTTTATTACTGCTAGGAACCATTGTAAAAAGGTTTTGTCTAACGCCAAAACCCGCTATTCTCAGATCATGAAATCTCGTATTTCATCACAAAATTTAGGCTCTCGTGACTTCTGGAGAATCTTTAATAGTATCAAAAATAAGGGCAAGTATGTAATTCCACCTCTTTTGTACGGTTCAGACTTTGTCACCTCACCTAAAGACAAAGCTGAATTTTTTGCCAAGACCTTTTCATCAATATCATCTCTTGATGCCACTAGTTGCGTTCTACCTGATATACCCGTCAAACAGGTTGATCCATTGCTCGACATTCATATCACTCCAGCTTCTGTATCTAAAGTGATTTCCCGCTTAGACTCTTCTACAGCTTGCGGCCCGGACAACATACCTGTTATAGCCTTGCAGAAGTGTTCTCCTGAGCTGTCGTCTATCTTTTCAAAACTATTCAACAATTGCTTATCAGAGTCTTGTTTTCCAGCCTGCTGGAAAGCAGCATCTGTTATCCCTATTTTTAAAAATTCTGGAGAGCGATCTGACTCATCTAACTACCGTCCCATTAGTCTTCTTCCTATCATAAGCAAGGTTTTTGAATCTTTAATTAACAAACACTTAATCTCTCATCTCGAATCTCATAACCTACTTTCTGATCATCAGTATGGATTTCAATCTTCTCGTTCTACGGCTGATTTGCTATCAGTAATAACCGATAGGTTTTATCGCGCATTAGATAAAGGTGGAGAGGTTAAGGCCATTGCTCTTGATATTTCTAAAGCGTTTGATAAAGTTTGGCATGCTGGTCTCCTCCATAAGCTTTCTTCTTATGGTGTATCTGGAAACATCTTTAAGATTATTGAATCTTTCCTTTCCAATCGTAGTATAAAAGTTGTCCTTGATGGACAGCACTCTTCTTCTTATTCTGTAACCTCAGGGGTTCCTCAAGGTTTAATCTTTGGCCCTATACTCTTTTTAATTTACATTAACGATCTTCCAGATATTCTTACATTTAAGGTGGCATTGTTCGCTGATGATACTACCATTTATTCTTGTCACGATAAGAAGCCAACTCCCTCTGATTGCTTGCAGGGGGCATCTGAGCTCGAAAAGAATCTCACTTCTGCTACAGCATGGGGCTCGCAGTGGCTGGTGAACTTTAATTCAGATAAAACTCAATTTTTTTTGGCCAATCGTTATCGCAATAATTTAGACCTTCCTATATTTATGAACGGTAATGTACTCGATGAGTCTCCTACCCTTCATCTTCTAGGATTAACTCTTACTTCTGATCTTTATTGGAAACCTTATATCAAATCCGTTGCAAAATTAGCATCTGCTAAAGTTGCTTCTCTTTATCGAGCTCGTCACTTTCTTACTCTGGATTCTATTCTCTATCTCTATAAATCTCAAATCCGGCCTTGTATGGAATACTGTTGCCATATCTGGAGCGGATCTTCTAATGATGCCCTTTCTCTTTTAGACAAGGTGCAAAAACGCATTGTAAACATAGTTGGACCTGCTCTTGCAGCCAACCTTCAACCTCTGTCACATCGTCGTAATGTTGCTTCTCTTTCTCTTTTCTACAAATACTATAATGAACACTGCTCTAAAGAGCTAGCGTCTCTTGTGCCATCTACTAAAATTCATTCTCGTGTTACTCGTCATTCAATTAAGTCTCATCCTTTTTCTGTTACTGTTCCTAAGTGCTCCAAAAACTCTTATTTGTCTAATTTTTTTCCTCGAACATCAGTTCTTTGGAATTCGCTTCCTTCATCTTGCTTTCCTGATTCATATAATTTGCAATATTTTAAGTCGTCTGTCAATTGTTATCTTGCTCTACAATCTTCATCTTTTCTCTTCCAGTAACTTCCAACACTAATTAGTGGTTGCTTGCAACCTTGTTGGAAGCGAAGATAATTAAAAAAAAAAAAACAAAAAAAAAAACGCAAAATACCTGTACCGATAGAAACCACTTGCAAAAACTTTTGATATTGATTATCTTTTAAAATTTTACTGTTATTTTTACATGGTTTCTACTTACTATGACAGTAAGTGTGATTACACGCGCAAACTGGCAATCGGGAGATTTTTGAACTAAAATTAACGCCGTGTTACGGAGACAATAAACTCTCTAATCCGTCTATAATAGAGTGTGGTGTACCTCAAGGTTCAATACTTGGGCCCTTGCTTTTCTTAATCTATCTAAACGATCTCTGTATGGCTTCAAAAAGAATTTCAACTATAATGTTTGCTTCAAAAAGAATTTCAACTATAATGTTTGCTGACGATAGCAACTTTTTTATCTCTGGAAAATATAATAGCGAGCTGTGCGTAGAAATGAACAGTGAATTAGAAAAGATTTCAGAGTGGTTTAGGGTAAACAAACTCTCTATTAACTCAAGTAAAACAAAGTTTTCTTTATATTATCCTTCTTTAAAAAAAAAAGAAGTTCAATCTTTTTTTCCGAAATTGTTTATTGAAAATAGAGAAATAGGTAGGGATACTGTTACAAAATTTTTGGGTGTTTTTATTGACGAAAATCTAAATTGGAATAAACATATCGCTTATATAGGTAGTAAAATATCCAAAAGCATAGGAATAATATACCAGTCACGTTATTTATTAAAAAAACCACTACTCAAACAAATCTACTATAGTTTTGTTCAAAGTTATCTAAACTACGGAAATATAGCTTGGGGTAGTACCTATAAAACGAAACTAGAACCACTTTATCGTAAAAAGAAGCATGCTATACGTGTGATTAATTTTAAAAATAAAACAGAACACTCAAAACCTCTTTTTGAACAAATGTCTTTATTAACATTGTTTGAACTAAATGTATATAATGTTCTAAGTTTTATGTATAATAGCAAAATGCAAAAATGTCCTTCAATTTTCTATAGTCTTTATAAACAAAAAGTACAAATATTTATTGCGTACAAATAGTACCCTGTTAGAGCCTTCATGCAAAAATAAGCTTGAACAATTCAAAATGATTTATCGTGCACCTCATATCTGGAACAAGTTTTTACTAATTAATTTAAATAACATTGATTTAAAAAACTTAAATTGCTTTAAAAAAACTATTAAAAAGAGTGTTTTAAAGTATAAAAATTTAGTTAGTGATTTTTTTTAAATTTATTTATAAATATTTTCTTTTTTATTTAATATAAATATATTTTCAACATTGCATTAGTAATAAATGTGTAAATATTATTTCAAAAAAAAAAAAAAAAAAAAAAAAATTGATTTTTGTAAAAATATATTTGTATACTTGTTATCTGACATTTTAAAACTATTATAATTTAATGATTTTATGTAAAAATTTTATGAATATGTTTTTATATTTACGGCAATGTAAAGCGGTTCTTGATGATAAGACCATTTGCATTTGGTCTTCTGCAAGTTTTCCGCGTTCTTTTTACAGTGTTAGAGTGAATTTATTATTTTTGTAAAACCACTTTGTAATATTTTGTTTTTATTTATATATTCACTGTTAACGAATCTTTATTATGTGGTTACAAATTTTTAATATTAAGGAACAAAAAATAAATTTAAAATAAAAAATAAAATAATAATATATATATATATATATATATATATATATATATATATATATATATATATATATATATATATATATATATATATATATATATATATATATATATATATATATATATATATATATATATATATATATATATATATATATGATTTCCAAAATTTTTAACATTCACAAACAACAACCGTGCGCTTTTTTCATTTCTATCTATTGTTTTACTAAGTTCTTTATCATTTACTAGCAGTAAGCAACCCGTAACGATTTGTTAGTAAATAAAATTAAAAAAAAAAAAACCGCGTATAGAAAAGCCTAGAAACTACTTTAAAATAGAAAAGCCTAGAAAATGACGTAACTCGACTAATAATAATATTAAATTAGCGTATTCACATTATCAGATAAGGTAGCGAGTTTGTGGCGAATCAAAAATTTCACCTTTTTTTCTCTAATGAAAAACCGGGTAATATTTTAACTAAATAATGAAACAAACATTATCAGTTTTCAGTCCTTTAACAAATTGTTTTGTGAAACCAAGTTTAAGATGAGTTCACAATTCAATCACAATACTTGGCATGACCAAGGTGAGATTGATGTGAATTAGCCATTCCTTTTGTATCAAGTGTTGCTTTCTTGCTAGACTATCACGCTTGTATAGATAACATGGAAGTTTAGCAAAACTTTTATGCTGACCAAAGAGAAAGGTAACTATTTTTATATCTACACAAATAATCCAGTTGTTTTCTAGATATTTAATCAAGTTAAGAATTACTTTAATGTCATGGTTAGTATATTGTAAATAAACAGAATGATCGATTTGTACAAAAAACATTACAATTGTTTAAAAGGACACATTTGAGACTTCGGTTTGAGCTATGGATAAACAGTCTCCATTCTATTGAATTACATACAGAAATACCTTATGTTATAGGAGACCAGAAGTATCATTACAGAAAACAAATAAATTAACTTCTTAAAAAAAGTTAACAAATGTTTCTTCTCTTGTTCTAAAGTAAGAAACCTTTCCAAACCTGTCTAGAATGTTTTTTTTTTCCTTTAATTGAGAGGCTAATAGTTCTGCTGCTGACTTAGTAAGTCCTAAATCACGTACTAAGTCATTCAGCTCTATCTGACTAAAACACTTAGGCAATTAAACGCTTTCGCATCAAAAAAGTTTTCCAAATCTGGTACAAATTTTTCAGTTTCTGTAGCAAACATGCTATTTTTATCATCTGACAAAAATAAACCTTTAAAAACTGGAATTAGAATCTTTTCTGAATGTTGAATTGGTCTAATCGCAAAAGGAATGTTTGAATTGGCTATTTTTTGCCGCTTTATTTTTCCAATACTAGAGGCATTGACAAGGCAAAAGTAGTCGTCGTCAATATGGTTTAGTGGTTCTCTCCACACCTTGGGGACTCTTAAAGGTAAATCTTTTCTTTTTCTTTTTGTCAAATCTTGAAGACTCCATATTTGCAATTATGACACACAGTATGAGGTGCCCACTTTTTATTATGGTCATCTAGTTTTCATAAAAATGCCTACAAAAAGCCTTATTTTTTGAAAACTGAAAAATTGGTAATTGCAAAAAAATTTTGACGACAAAAACAAAGCTCAGATTTTTGATCAGCAAATACAAAAAAGTTTAAAAAAAAAATTTTAAATGTCTTATGTAACAGAAAAAAGTTTTTTTTTGTAGACCTGACCAAATAATTTAAACTGATGAAAAATGAAGTTAGTGTGGCCAACATTGTAATTACGATTGTAATTACGATAAATAAACGCTAATTATAATTAATAATGTTAATTATGATTAGCGTTTATTTAATTATTTTTTATTTATTTATTTCCTTTACCATTTAATAAAATTTACAATAAAAAAGATCTTACACGTATAATAAATGGCCGAAAAAGACGTATATTGTCTTATCGCCGAGCTCTGTTTGCATTGTCGCCTTCAGTCTATGTAATAAGTTAAAATTAAAAGTTAAAAATTTACAGGTTGAAGATTATATTGTAAAAAACAACATATTATGTTTAGTAAACCGTATTATAAGATATATATTTTTTCGTTTAGTTATTTATTTTTATTTTTTATAAGAAGAAAATAAGAAACAAATCAAGACAGAAATAAGTGAGTAATGATGACTTTTTCAGTTTAATTATTTTAGGTACTTCTTTTAAAAAAAATAAGTACTTATTAAAAAAAAAAATTAAGCGAAGTAATTTTCTAATAGAAATCGTTTAGATTCTCTTTTGAATTCTTCTAGTGAGAAATTTAGAAAAGTTTTGTTTTTAATAATATTTTTCAAAAACCTTTTCCATATAAATGGTCCACGGCACTTAATTTGAAACGAACTGAGTTTTAAATAAGATCTTGGAACAACAAAATTATTAGTTGAATACTTTTTTGGGTATTTATGAGTAATTTCGGTGAAGTAAGAGTAAAATATATTAGGAGATAAACCATATTTTGACTTAAACATTAGAGGCATAACTTGGTATATGTTAAGTTTATAAATATTGAGTGCATTAAGTTCCATTAAAAAAGATTCACCATTAACAGTTCTGCTAACACCAAATATAATTCTACCTGCATGTTTTTGTTTGCTATAGATTTTTTTAGGCTTACCATATTTAGTATTTCCCCATGCAATATTGCATTAGGAAAGATAAAAAGAATACATGAAAAATATAATTTTTAAAGACTAAAATATTAAGAAATGGTTTAACTTTATATAACTTTATATAAGATATTTTTTGAGATTTGGTCTTCAATAGATTTAATATGATATTTCCATGATATATTTTTATCTATAATCACTCCTAGAAAGTTAACTATTGCGTTAACTATAATTAACGTTGTTTTTTGTCGGAAATATAACGTTGACCACACTAATGTTATTTGTCATTAGTTCCAATTTTTTCAACGTAGGATTTTGCCTATATTTTGATAGGGTAATTCACCTTATAAAAATACGGATGACTTAGAGCCAAATCAGTTTATACAACGAATATGTTAAAATGAGATAAAGGATTGCCCATAAGTTACACAACGCTAAATTTCACTAATAAACAAAACAAAAAAGATAATAAGTTTTCCTTCGCAGAACCTCAAGTCATATAAAAAATCAAAACAACCCATTAAGTTTAATTAAAATAGCCGCGAAAAAGAGCTCAAGATCTCCTAATCTTTTTTTTTAAATAAATTTAGCGTTGCGTATTAAACGGACTACAATGCGTATTTTACGGACACTTATTATTTGACCCTTATCATGGAGGCAACCTCTTTTCAGACACCTTTAAATTTTGAAAAGTTGTAATTGATAATAGCAATAATGTCAAAAAACATTTTTAGCGAAAACCTTAGTTACATAATTGAAAATAGTTCCAGTTTGATTGCGTCAAAAAGTATTGGTTTCTATTAGCATTTAGTATCAGTTAAAAACTAAAATAAAAATTGTAATAATAATGACATTTAATATCAGTTAAAATCTAAAATAAAAAGTTTAAAAATGGTTTTAATAGCTATTTTGTTCAAAATAAAAAACAAAAAAGCTATTAAAACCATTTTTAACTTAATTTTTATTAAAATTTTTATTTTAGATTCTAACTACTCTTAAATGATGATAGAAACCAGTATTTTTTTTGTGTTTAAGTACCTGTTACTTTACCTGATTTAAAATCGAGAAAAAAACTCAGCCGAAATCCAAATAAATCGGAGTCTCGATAATGCTTTCTCATAAAATAAATAATTAAACTATCGAGTTGATGACTAAACAATGTTCTTGAATTTATTTTTATTTATTCAATATTATATGTTTCAATTTATAATTCATTATAAGTTTAAAAAAAAGTTTATATTTTATTATTTCTTAGTATTTAAATAAATATATGTTTTTTACAATTCTTTCATAAACAGGTTTTATTTAATAAATTCTGTAAACGGTTAGTTTAAAGGAGTACGTCCAACTTACGTACATTTTGGCCCGATTATATATACATATATATATATATATATATATATATATATATATATATATATATATATATATATATATATATATATATATATATATATATATATATATATATATATATATATATATATATATATATATATATATATATATATATATATATATGTATATATATATATATATATAATAAGAATAATAATAAGAAGAATAATAAGAAGAATAATTAGCGATTAAAGTGCCATCATTTAAAACAATCACAATAGTGATGAAGTAATTCAGAAGCACTGAGAATGGATTTATTGCATGTTACTAGTCAAAGCCACCATGATCTAAGGAATGCTCTAAGAAATTTTTAAATGGGTTCCGCAGAGCATTTTTAGAAAGCTAGAGAAAAATATTTATTCATCTTTATCTGGCTTTCCACAGAGGAATGCGAGGCCCCTTTAGGTGCGAGGCCCCACACGTCCGCGTTGCTCGCATACGGTTTGAGCTGGCCCTGTATGTCTGGCGGCCACGGACTCTTACACTATAATTAAACGCAAACTTTTGAGTTTTTGAAAAAAGCGGCTACATCAGACAAACTAAAGGTTAATGTTGTCCAAGATACTTAAATATTTTAAGTATAGTACATTGTTGTTTGCAAATAAACACTTTATGAAAAATTTTTTAATATAAACTCATATTTGTACATATGGTTATGTATAAATACGATTGTGTAACATAGTTGAAAGCGTAAGGTGAATTGAAGTATGTGGCCGGGTTTAAATCCAGCTCGAGATATACTTTTTATTTTTACATTAAAATCATAACGTTGGTTGACGTTGAAAAATCTAACGTTGTCCATGCTTTTATTTTCAACATTAATACAACCAAGCTAATAACATTATTTAACGTTGTTCCAGCGTGTCAAAGGGCGAAATCTATTATAATCTTAAGTTTAAAATCTTATATTTTATATTTATTTATCGGAATCTTGAATTTAAAAAAAAAATCATTATATATTCCTTAAAACAGAACTTTTAACAAATATAGAAAGAAAAAAAATTATTGTGTGTATTTCTGACATAAAGTTTCTATTTATTAGATATATTATAATTATAGATATATATTTAAAAAAAATTAAAAATTGCTTTTAGATTTAAGTTGAACATAAATACACAAACTGAAACATTTTTTTTTTGAGATTTTTTAAATGTTTAATGCCTAAAAACAAATGCTAAATCTTTTTTAAATATAAGATTCTTAAAAAATGAATGTATGCAAATTAGTTTTAATGAAATATCATAGTGAAGTTATGATAAATGATAGTTTATTAAAAATAATTTTATGAAATTATAATTAATTTAGAAATAATTCTGAGAATTAATAAAGAGAAAAAATCTTCTCTGTAAATTTTCAGGTTGCTCAAATTAAACCAATTATCTCTTAAATAGACAACCTTGAAGGAAAAGATGCTTGGCTTGGGATTGCAGATTTAGCAACACTTTCAGCCTCAGCACTGTCTAGCTAAGCAACTTTAGCTTTGTCTGTTTGAGCATTCCAGCAAAGTATTTTTGTTGTGTTTCTCTTGTGGTGACATAAGAAAGCATTTTACCAATAATTGGGAAGCAGGTTAAGCAACGTTTTTAACTGTTGTTCATTATTTTAAAAATACCTATATGAATAAATTTCTAAACCACCTCAACATTTTCTCAACACAATTTCTAAACCACCTCAACATTTTCTCTATAGTACTTTAGTTTTTTGAGTGTGTTGGTCAACCGTGTCAAAGACTTTTGAAGAGTCGATAAAGATACTAATAATATATTTTGTTTGAACAAAAGATTTTGAAATTTAATTTAAGAATTGGATAATTGTATGTTCTGCTGAGTTATCCTTTTTAAAACCAAATTGATTAACATAGAATAGACTTTTTATTAAGTTTTTATGAATTCTGTTTCATAAAATTAATAAGTTTTTATGATTTTTGAGAATATTGAAAGTGCAGAGATGAAGCGAAAATTAGTTGTTTTAGTTATTTTTAATTAGGATTGGTCCCCCTCTTGATAAATTAGTGAAACAATTTTTACTTTAATCTTTCTTATTTAATTGAGGCACCGTAAACGTTGAAAAAACATTTTTTTAATTGCTTGAAGCAACCTATAATCACGTTTCCATTTATTTTATCTGGTCCACATTATTATTTTTTTAATTGATTCGAAAGCGATTTAAAAATTTTCAATTGATAAATCAGTTGATATACTCATCAAAGCATATGCATTTATCCAAGGTCTTTGGATTCCAAAGGTAATCATATTAATGTTTAAAGATTTCACTAAATAATTAAAAAATCAGTTTAAAATTGTCATCAATTAAATTTGCTCACATTATAGTTTCTCTGGTAGGACGATTGACGAGAAATTCATGTACAACATTCATGCTGTACATGATTTTCTAAATTTTTTTGTAAAACATCTGAGTTTGCTCTCAAAGTCTGAGTTTGCTCTCAAACATCTGAGTTTGCTCTCAAAGTCGGTCTTAGTTCGGAAATCACTTCTTCAATATATTGGAGCATTTTTGGAAGCATTTTTTAATGTTTGTAAAAAGCTAGTAACTGTTGAGGGAAACAGGATTGCAGATCTAGAAAGTCCGTTGGATCGCAATTTATAGTATAATTCATTTAATTTAAGATTTTTCATTGATTTGGTGAATCAGTAATTACGTTTTTTATGTTCTATAATATTAGCAACTTATAATTTTACCTTTAAAAATCAAGACAGAATATAAACAAAATACAACTCTTGTCCTAAAATACGAATGCCATAACGTTATGAGCTGATTTTTGAGATTTTGGTTGTCTTGTTAATTTTTTATTGGTTACTGAATTTTTAACGCGTTGTTGTTTTTGATTTGGAGTAAGCCACTATTAAGCCACTTTAAAACAACTCATATTTTTTTTGATTTGGAGTAAGCCACTTCAAAATAACTTTTTTTGTATAGTTGTAAACATGTTATCTTCTAAAACTTTTATAAACTTTAAGAATGCGGAGATGTTATCATATTAGTTCATTACTCAATGGGAAATCGGCTAGGGGCTAGCTAGCGATATTCGTAACGATAAAGACAGCAATTTGGCTACGAGGATTGCTAAAAGAAAAGCTAGCGATTGGATAGAAAATAATTGCATTGTTTTTTTATATCTTTTTTTTCCATATATATCCCATGTATTATATAATTTTTATTACATATTGTTACATATTTACTGTGGTGACATTACATGTCATTGTTACATATTTACTGTGGATTCGTAAACCAACTAGCATTATAAAATATCAACGCTAGATTTCTACTTATATTACCCAAACTTTTATTATTTTTTGTCTCTTTTTTTAATTTTAGCTATTTTGGTAGTTTTATCTAAACAATGTTGATAGCTACAGACGCTACGGTATGTAGCTATTAAATAAATACACACTTGTACACATAGCTACAATAATGTCATAATAATAGTAACGCTATCTAAAATACTCAGGTATGTATACACACCACAGCTTTTTAGCTAGCGATATTGACTACATATAGATTTATAGTTATGATTTAGCAAGATGCAAAGCTAAAAAAAGGAGCTTTAGAATCGTTGCTATGTAGAAGTTTGCGACAAAGCTATGAAACGTAGCTATTGATATATCGTAACAACAACGCTAGCTAAAAAGCTACGATATGTAGTTACCAACTAGCTTTAGCCTTGTCGTTATGTTATAGTCTATCTACGACCTGTAGCTATCGATATATTGTAAGAAAAAATTACTCCAAGTTGCTAACTTATTTCCTATCGAGCATATTAGCTACCCAGAAATTGGTTTTTCAGCTGTGTTGCCATACATGTGTTAGATTAGAATAATGTGTTCTTGAGTATAACTTTGTATATTAGTTGTATATATATATATATATATATATATATATATATATATATATATATATATATATATATATATATATATATATATATATATATATATATATATATATATATACATGTATATATATATATATATATATTTATATATATATATATATATATATATATATACATATATATATATATATATATATATATATATATATATATATATATATATATATATATATATATATATATATATATATATGTCTTGTATATATCTCTTGCTCAAGTTGTATTCTTATGTTTTTTATAAGTTTATTAACGGTATAATAGATGTTTAACAACTTTTTTTTAATTATCATAAGAAAATGTTAGTAAATTAGAATATGAAATAAATTTGTTTTCATTTATGTATAAAAAATAATTAACTTAAAAGTTCAGTTAGGGTAACGCGGGGCAAAATGAGACTGCGGGGCAATACGAGACAGTTCGCGTTTAATATGATGCCAGCCCTACAAATTATTATTTGCAAGGTTTTTAAAAGTGCAGTTGTGTTCAAAAACTATTTTGTGTCAAGAAAAATATATTGAGTCACTTTGAAATAAAAAAGTTGAGTAAAAAGGGAATCATTTTATCTCTCGGCTTCGCGAAAATTACGAATTTTTAAGTGTTGTTATTATATTTTTTCCTAGCCTTTTTTGATCTCACTGAGTGGAAAAGCTTTTTATATTTAAAGTTTTTTTTTAATTAGAATCTTTAGGCCTTTTTCTTTCGTTTCTATTCTTTGGTATTTTATTTCTTCAATAAAATAGTCTGGAAATTAGGCTATTCGATGCCAACATGATGCGGGGCAAAACGAGACACTCTGTTTGTATTTTTTTTTTGCCGATATCTAATATTATGTTTATTTAATTTTTTACATTAAAACAACAAACAAAGCAAATATTAATATTTACATGCTGTAGATTTAAATTTATTATACTGTATTTACTTACTTTTTATTTTGTTAATTGAAATATTTAGTTGTTATCCAATATAGAATTACGTTTTATATTTTGACTAGTGACAGTTTGACTATAGCTGTAATATATTATAAAATGTATTTCTTGCTAATCCTCTTAAAGATCTGTTTTGTTTAACTTTATTTATTTAAATTACTAAAATAAAAATCTGTCTCATTTTGCCCCGGTATGCGGGGTAAAATGAGACAGGATAGGTGCTGTCAATAAACGATCTCTGGTGACCAAACTACTGCAGTTTTGCAACTCATACTTTTTAAACTTCAAGTAGGATGGTAGAAGAATTGAAATATATCAATTTATTTTTTCAAGAGTTGTTAGAATTTTTCAAAAGTTGTGAGATTTTTTCAAAAGTTGTAATACGCCTTTTACAAAAGTTGTAATAAAAGTTGAATTAGATATATTAGCGCTTAAGTGTCTCATTTTGCCCCTCGTTACGCTAATTTGTTCCTTATTATAAGAGTGCAACAAGTTTGTTCATTTTTTATGAATTTTAAATCCAAACTTTTAAATAAATTCTCTTTATATAGAGACAATTCAATTTATAATAAAATTCTAATCATGTTTCTTTAAATGCAATAAATAAAATAACGAAAAATTATAGTTAATTAAGAAGTTAATCTTTAAGTGAACAGAACATTGTTTCAATAAAACGTGAATCTAACATCTGCTAAGTAATAATAAATGTAAAAAAATAAAATAAACGAAAATTTCTACCAATCAAAATCTTCAACAACCGATATAAATATTTATAAAGGTAACAATAGTATTCGAGAGACTTTTCCTGAACAGATTTCTCCCGAATTAATTAATTATGGAAAAATATGCATAAATTTTCATAAATAATTGGAGATGATATTGATGTTTTGAAGAAACTTAAATAATTTATTTTTGTTCTTAGCGTCAGAAGCTTAAAATGCATGCTAAAGAGCAATCCATTTGATGAAAATCGAAGGATTAGCATTGCTCATCATTAAGTGCATTAAAGAAGAGCAAATAAAAAGAGGAAACGACAGTTTTTGCTCAAAGCACATTGTTGAGATTTTTATTAGATGCAGAAACTTTTAAAAACTTTTGAATTAAGTTGGCATTGTTTACTTCAAACTTAGTAGAAAATTTTTGACATTTTACAGAAGTTTTAACTTATTTATAAACTTTTTTCAAACTTGTTGGAATTGTATTATTAAAATCCTCTCTAAGATTCAAATTAAAGACTTTTATAATTCTTTTACTTTCAAAATAATTGATTTTATCATGGATTCTGAAAATAAAACTTTTTATTTTGCCAATGGTGGTTTGTGGTTATAGATCATAAAGTTTTTAAAATTTCTTCGGATCAAATATTAAAGGTTACCAATGCTGCTTCAAAAGAAAGAGTGAGTAAATAAGTTTAATTTTAAAAATAAAACAAAATATTTTGTTTTGACTTTTTGTTCGCTTAACACCACATCATTTTTAGTCTTTAAAACAAATTTACATTATTAATTTTTTTTAATATAATTTTATCATGAAATCATTATAAATCGAGTAAATAAAAAGGAATCGTAAACAAGAATAAATAATGCAAATTTTCTAAAAGAAAAATTTTCATTTGGCGAATCGCCATTTTGCTTCAATTAAATAGAATATGAATTATTAAGAAAAGATTTTCACCTGCGTCTTGTTTCTCTGCTAATAGCTATTTTCTATGTCAAAGCTGAAACTAAAACAAGTTTTAAATAAGGAACGAAATAACTCATCTAAATGATGGTAAAATGTACAACGTATATATATATATATATATATATATATATATATATATATATATATATATATATATATATATATATATATATATATATATATATATATATTTATATATATATATATATATATATATATATATATATATATATTTAGTTGCAATAATTTAGTTGCAAATAAATAAATATTTAGCTGTCTATAAATAAATATTTAGTTGCAAAGCAAGTCTATTTGTATATACAAAGTTTAAAGATTATTTTTAATGATTAGTTTCGCCCATATACATACATTTATATATATATATATAGAGAGAGATATGTATTTTATATATATATATATATATATATATATATATATATATATATATATATATATTTGTACATACAAAGCTTAAAAATTATTTTTAATTATTAGTTTTGCCCATATATACACATTTACATATATATATATATATATATATATATATATATATATATATATATATATATATATATATATATATATATATATATATATATATATATATATATATATATATATATATATATATATATATATATATATATATATATATATATATATATATATATATATACATACATACATCTACATAAATGCATGTATATATATTTATGTGTGTGTGTTTTAATAATATAAAATTAGTTTTGTTTATATGTTTATGAAAGCATAATATAAATTTAGTGACGTCAGATTGTTTTATAATATGCCATAATACTTTTTTGTCATTCCAGCCAAAACAATGACGGTGTGATGCCAACGCAATCTACCTTTGATCGGGATGATGAGCCGTTACAGTACTCCATAACAACATTGTACGCGGATCCTCTTCCGTACCCGTCAGGCACAAACATCTATGAACAAGCAGCTAATTTTAACTCTTTTGCTGAACCACTTCTAACTAATAATAATGTTTACTCCGCCAATATGCAACCACCACCTTACACACCTTTAGACGAAAATAAAATGTACCCATCAGCACCTTCATATGAATATGCTATTAGCTATCCAAACACACATCAAGAATTTCAAGAACAACGTCAGAAGGAAAAAGATGACCTTGATTTATTTAAATATACTGCACCTTGCAAGAAAACTGCCTCAATGGTTATAGTAATTATCGGGATTTTAATTGTTATTGTTTTCATTATTTTATTGGTACTTGGAAAACTTTAATCCGTCGACAGGTTTATGTAATGAAAAAAACGTAAAATTATTTGCAAGATTAAAGAAGCTAAATTTCATGTTATTTTTTTTACGTTGAAACGATTATTGCGATTAAAAGTTTAATTTAAGCTATACGCAGGAGTGATTCTAGGAATCGATATTCTAGAATATCGGTTCTTTTTTTAAACTGTTTAGAAAGCGGGTATCAAATTTTTTTTAAGCTGTTAGTTTTCTAACAAAGGTCAGCTTGTATATTGACTTAACTTGAGTTTTAGTTTTGCTTAAGTTTTTCTGTGCTATTTTTTTCTTTGCATTTGCAGAAAAATATGAACAGTTGGTTTAACCGCCTTTCTTAAACATTTAATTTTTAATTTGCTGTTAAATAAATAAAAAGAGAAAAACTTTATCAAAAACAAACATGAAAATAATGTCTTTTAGTAAACTTGCATTGTTTAGTATTTATCTCTTTATTTTCCCTTTATTTTCAAAAAAAATTTTTGACAAGTTGAAACGTAAACAGTTTGTTTTATTTAAATTAATTGAGCCACCAAATTATGAGGTAATTCTTCTTTGAATGAATTTAGGTTATTTTATATTTATCATTTTTGAAAGCTTTAAGGGTTTAACTAATTTTAATAAAAATAATAAGAAAGTATTTAGGTAATTTAAACTTAGAGCCTTTGAACATTGAAATTAATGAAAAACTTGGCGATGAATATTAATTTATATATTGGTGGTTTTATCTAAACAACCACGTTGATAGCTACAAACAATACGGTATGCAGCTGTTAAATAAATACACACTTGTCGTTATGTTATACATAGCTGCAATAGTGTTACAATAATATAACGTTATCTAAAAGTACTGTGCCACAGTCTGTGGTGTGTATACTCACCACAGTATTTTAGATTTTCCTGTAAATTTAAGTATAGATAATGCAGTTTAACGCATTTTTATAAACTCACGAAGTTCAGTAAGCTTTTTAGGTTTTAGTATTTTCTAAATGTTTTTTCAATAACTTTCGAAGCTTGATGCATTATATTTTGAAAATAACTTAACCTGGTATAGAAATAAATAAAACGTTTACATTAGTTTCACAAAAAGTTGTTTTTTAAAAAAACTGGTTCATATTTGTAAAAAAAATTGTATAAACAAACTTTTGTTAAGAGTCGCTAATTATTTATTTCACAATTTTTCCATTTAAGTTTTATTCTTTTTTTTATCAAAGTTTATTTTTCTTAATTCTAACCTACGTTCACTTTATTCTATATTTCTTCAAAAAAAAACTGAATGTGTTAAATATTATTAAGCTGAAATTTAATAGAGTTGATACCTACGCTCCCCAATAAAAAGGAGAGAAATTCAATCCTCAAAAAAGCTAAAGAGTTATAAGACTTAAAAGAAAACTAAATGATAATTATCAACCCAGACTTACCATAAAGTAAAAGATATTAGATGTATTTTAATAAAGAGAAGAACTTTAACTTAAAAATGAAATTGATGATAAGCAATATTATTACTCTATCAGAAATGATAAAGTTATAATAAAAACGAAGAAGATTTTATGAGTAGTAAATGAGAAGATTGTAAGTAACATTAAAACAACAGCAAGAGAGGTTACAAAACGAGATGAAAGAAAGTTGTTCAAAATGGTGGTACACAAAAATTATGTCTTTAAATAATAAATATAATAAGGTTTTAATTGAAATTGTTAGAATTTCATACCATAACACGGTAACAAATATTCCTGGATGATGCATGTGTAGAAAGCATAGCCGTTGAAAAAAAAACGCAGTGGATTTGAAATGTTGAGCTTCAAAGTAAAACGAGACTGGATTTAAAGACACATATCACCTTAAAGGAATAAGATTTAAAAAATAGGAAAACTGTTTTAGAAGGATTTTTATTCTAGTTTTTAAATATTTTTTTTGTTTTTATTTTTTATAGAAAAATATATAAAAAAATAAATTCAAAACAAGAAGAGATTAGAAAACGTGTGTGTGAATTTTATTTAAATTACAAAAATGCTGGTAAAAAGTTCACTTATGACCACTTAAAAAAAGTGGTCATAAGTGAACTTTTTACCACTTTTAAAGTAAAGTGGATAATATACCTAAAAGTACTATCTACAAGATAATTAAACGTGCTGAAAGTGAATCTGGGTACCAAAGAATTCAAAGAAGTGGAGTAAAAGCTAAAAAAATGACCAGGACAAACATTAAAAAGCTCCAACTCATGTTTGAGCCTTTCAATGTTTGAAAGACGGAGTTCCTCAACGACAGGCAGCTAAAAAGTTCAACTGTACTCAGCAACACATTAGTAAAACATTAAAAAAAGAACAAATATTAAATCAAGAAAAAAATGACGATTCCAAAACGCTCTGACCAGCATAAAGCAGTAGCTAGAACTAAGTGCAGTCGATTGTGTCAGAAATTCAAAAATCGTAAACCAATCATTGACGATGAGTCTTACTTCACGTTAAATCACTCCAGTATCAATGGAAATGATATATTTTATACTAGTGATGTAAAATCTACTCCATCTACAGTTAAGTATTAAACAAAACAGAAGTTTCGAAAGAAATTACTTCTATGGGTTGCTTTTTCTAAAAATGGAATATCTCAACCTTATTTTGTACCAAGTGGACTGGCTGTAAAGCAAAAAAATCTATTTAAACAAATATATTAAGAAGAAACTTATTCCATTCATCAATAGGTATCATTCAGATGGTGCATATGTATTCTGGCAAGATTTAGCATTATCTCACTATGCCAAAACAGTAATTATGTACCTAAACAAGGAAAACGTGCATTATGTTGAGAAAGCGTATAACCTTGCAAACTTGCCAGAATGTTGCCCTATCAAAAATATTTAGAGTATTTTGAAAGGCCTAGTCTACAAGAATAATTGGCACGCAGAAAATCTTAGAAAATTTTGTTCTAGAATCAAGTATTGCCTTAATAAAATTTATATTGAGCTCATACGGAGACTAGCTCAGTCTATACCAGGCCTAGTTGATAAAGTCAGAAGAAATGGTTTAATTGAGAACAACTGATTATATATTTAAAAACTAGAATAAAAATACTTTCTAGAACATTTTTCCTTTTTGTTTTATCTTATTTCTTTAAAGAGATATGTGTCTTTAAATCCAGTTTCGTTTTTTAGTTGTCACCCGTTATGATATTTAGTAAAAAAGAAAGTTGCATTTTCTTATGTGGACATTTTTATTTTGCTCCTAATTGGCTGCAGCAATTTGTTAACTAAAAAACATGAAACAACGCACTTATTTTTAAATGGCTTAGATGAATTTTATGTGTTCTAAAAAGCGTAATTAAACCAATATTTAATCTTAAAAATAAAAAAACTGAATATATTTTAGATCTTTTAATAACAGTTAGAAATTCGAGATTTTTTATTTAATACATCACCCGCCGCTTCAACAAGAACTAAATTGACATCATATTCATACTTTTTTTGACAACTTTATTCTATCAAATAAAAGTGGAAATCAAACTTACGCAAAAAATATATTTATAATACAAGGAAGTATATTCATATGATACGATAACATATATGTATCATAAACGAAACTATATTAATATGATATGTATCATAAAGAGAAGTATATTTATATGATACGATATGATATATGTATCATTAAGAGAAGTATATTAATATATTAATATACTTCTCGTTATACTTTAAGGCATTCTTGTCTCCCTTTGATGAATTCTCCCAGGAACAGATTTGGATTTTGAGTGGCATTTTTTTATAGGACATTATGATTAAGTATAGTATTTGAATATATTTCTGAAAGGCAATAATGATAAATATAAGTGTATTGTACTTGTACTTTATTTAACTGTCATCTGACAAATACAGATTCATATATAATTATTTGCGTTGCTCAATCAGGCAGCTTTCATAGTCTAAATCTTGCTAATTTCAATAAACTTTCAGAAGAATCCAAAATATTTTCGAAAATTTCAGAGATTTCTAAAAATCTCCAGAACAGTCCAAAAAATTCTAGAAAGTTCCATAAGGTTCAAGGTTTTAAAATGTCAAAATGCTACTGCCTAATATATATATATATATATATATATATATATATATATATATATATATATATATATATATATATATATATATATATATATATATATATATATATATATATAAAGTTCCAAAGGTTAAAGTATATATATATATATATATATATATATATATATATATATATATATATATATATATATATATATATATATATATATATATATATATATATATATATTTCCAAAGGTTAAAGTATATATATATATATATATATATATATATATATATATATATATATATATATATATATATATATATATATACTTTTTTTTCTTAAAATTTGGTCGCTACAAAAATAGCACGAAATGTTATCACACGTAAAAACAAATGTCTATGTAGGGGAGATGTGTGCAAATTAATCGCCGGCGCAGTACGATCTTTTAGCTTTCAGTCGTCTTATTATGACAGAGATTGAAACTTAATTAACCACAAAACTACCCTTTATTGTTTATTTGTAATATTTTTAATAATGATAATAATATTTTTGATAAGATTAACTTCTAGCCTAGGACTCACAATATTAGGGGACTCAAATTGGATTTTTAGAGATTTGTTTAAAAAGTGGTGCCCAAAAATCTAATTCTATTTTTAATTATCTTAAGGAGACCAACTATTTTTTGTTCAAAAAAAAATCACCTTGCAAGTATTTTATAGGTGGAAAAAATAAGAAGAAAAAACAATAACAACTTTATTTATTTTTTTTAACGTATTTTTCTTCAGAGTGGATTTTTTTTTTGCTAAATGAGGATGTTTGTCTAATAATGTAGCCACATCCGAACAACTTTCATTTTGCATATTAAATTTGACTGTTACAACGGCAGTTTTAATTTGACTGTTAAAACTTTTAAATCTGTATAGCATCAACATCATTTTATACCAAAAAATGATACAAAGATAAAGAATTAATTAAAGAAAACAACATTTTCAAATAGGTTTTATATATTCAATTTCTAACCAGTTGTATGTCTAAAACCATATCAAAGGTAGAAAAAAATTATTTCATGTTTAAAATCTGTTTTTTCGATTAAATATGGAAGCTTTTATTAATTTGAATATGATGAACACAAAATTTGACGCACTGCTTGTTAGACTTTTAATGTTTTATGTCTTATGCTTATTTAAAAGTCTAAATTCAAATTTTAAATATTATTGTGATATGCATCACCTCTATTTTATAATGTCATTAAGCTATTTAACTAAAAATCTGGTCTTAAAATTACTTGAGATTATTGTAAATATATGTAAAATTTAATATTTCTTAACCAAATTCGGAAAACAAACGAACGAGTAAAAAACATTTTTATGAAAACAAAAGAACAAGTAAAAATTTTATTTTCAGAAGTGATTTATAATACAATTAACTTTACCTTTATAAATACAATTAACTTTATCTTTTATTATGACAGAGCAGCCTATTGTCGATCCTTTAACTTGCAGTTTTGCTAAAGTTGCAGTATTTAAAGTTTTAACTGAAAAACATAAAATCAAACATCTTGTAAACAAAAATCATAAGGTTTTTTTTAATATATCTTAATTATGTTAAATCAATTACTAACCCTAGTAAATATGTTGTGGACCGGAAAGTTTGTGTGTTTGTTGCCACAGAGAACAAGCGAGTCAAAAATATGAAAACTTGCATTAAGCGCGTTGAGTATAGCCTTTAATATTGTATGTAGTAGTGTATGCATTTATTTTTTTATTTAAATTTGCCTTTATTTTTGTTTTTTATATTTTTCTGCAAAAATTATTTTTTGTCACTCTATCCTTCTGAACTTATGTGATTAAATTTTTGTTTTCTCTTGCATAATTTCTCACTCATCTTATCACATCCGTTTATTCTCTCTTTTTTTTTTTTTTTTTTTTTTTTTTAGTTTTTCTTAGTGTTACTTCTTTATATTTTTGTTCTAATTCCAACTTTTTTAAATATTATTGTTCCTTATACTTCTTTTTTTATTACTTGTATTAATGTAGTTTACTTTCTTCATTATTTCCTTGTTTTAATATTTTTTAAATTTTTTTTGTTTATTTTATTAAGGTGTCGCTCCATTGACTAGTTTTTAATATGAGTGACACCGAACCTAAATTTGTAAATTATAATTAAATTTGTAATTTTTGATTTTATGGTTTACTAACCATAAGCGCATGCGTAGTATGTATGGAAAAGTTTTTTTATTCTTTTATTTAATTAAATAAATAGATAAAAAAAATTTTGCCGTACATACTACGCATGCGTCAAGACTGTCAAGCATGCTGTGCATACTGCACATCAAAGATCAGCTTTTTTTTATTTATTTGCATTCACTCCCAACAAGGCTGCAAGCAATCACTATTAAGTTGGGAGTTACTAGGAAAAAAAAAGAACAGAGTTATAGAGCAAGGAAACGGTTGACAGAAGACTTGAAAAGTTGAAGGTTGTATTAGTCAGGAAAACATGAAGATGGGAGAGAGTTCCAAAGGATTGAAGTGCGGGGAAAAAAACTAGATGAATAAAAGTTTTTAGAGCATGCAGAGACAAATACAGTAAACGAGACTTAGCTGAATGACGAGTAAAACGAGAATGAATTTTAGTTGATGGAACTAGAGATGATAACTCCTTTGAGCAGTGACCATGATAGTATTTGTAGAAAAAAGAAAGAGATGCAACTTTACGACAATGGAAAAGAGGCTCAAGCTTAGCAGATAGTCCAGGCCCAACAACATTTACAATGCGTTTTTGGACCTTGTCAAGAAGAGAAAGTCAATCGTTAGAAGAACCAGCCCAAATATGACAACAGTATTCCATACAGGGACGAATAAGAGATTTGTAGAGGTAGAGAATGGAATCAGAAGTAAAGAAATAGCGAGCACGATAAAGAGAAGCAACCTTATCAGATATTACAGATAGATATATCAACCGTATTACGGTAGTTGTTTGCAGTAAACAACTGGGTTTTTTTAGAGTTAAAATTCACAAGCCACTGTGAACCCCAATCTGTTACTAAAGTGAGATCGGATTCAAGATCAGCTGCTTGTTCTAGGCGATCGAAAAGAGAAGACTTTTTGTCAAGACAGGAGTATAAAGTTGAGTCATCAGCAAAAGAGCTACTTTAGATGAAAGGTTGTCAGGAAGATTGTTTATGTAGATAAGAAACAAAACAGGGCCCAGGATGAAACCTTGGGGAACCCGAGAAGTTACTGGAAATAAAGAAGAGTGTTGACCTTCAAGGATGACTTTAATAAACCGGTTAGAAAGAAATGATTTGATAATATCAAAAACTTTCCCAAAAACACCATATGAAGCAAGCTTATGGAGAAGACCAGCATGCCAAACTTTGTTGCAAGCTTTAGATTTGTTGAGAGCAATAGCCCTAGCCCCACCGCCTCCATCTAATGCACGATAAAATCTTTCAGTTACAGCAGTTAGCAAGTCGGCGTAGAGCGAGAGGATCGAAAACCGTATTGATTGTCTGACAGTAGTTTATTTGACTCAAGATGAGATGTGAGGAATTTGTTAATCAAAGACTCAAAGACCTTGCTTATAACAGAAAGAAGACTGATCGGACGATAATTGGAGGGGTCAGAATTTTTGAATATTGGAACCACAGATGCCATTTTCCAACAAGCAGGAAAACAAGACTCAGTCAAACACTTGTTAAATAGTTTAGAAAGAATTGAAGAAAGTTCTGGAGAACAATTCTGCAAGACTGTGACAGGAATGTTGTCTGGACCACAAGCTGTAGACGAGTTTAATTGAGATATGACTTTAGCAACAGAAGCCGGAGTGAATTGAATGTCTAACAATGGGTCAACCTGTTTGACTGGAATGGAAGGAAGAGAATGTCCATAAGATTCAAGAGTGGAATTAGAAGAAAAGTTCTTTGCAAATAGTTCTGCCTTATCCTTGAGAGAGGTAATAAGATCAGTCCAATGAATGAGAGATGGAATGTTAGATCTACCCTTGTTAATAATGCTGTTGAAGATTTTCTAAAAGTCTTTAGAGCCTAACTTCTGTGATAAGATGCGAGATTTAGTGACCTGAGAATAATGGAGTTTAGCATCAGAAAGCACCTTTTTACATCGATTTCTTGCAATAATAAATAGCCGTTTGTTCTCAAGAGAGTTGTTCTTTTGAAAAAGATGAAAAAAATGATTACGATTGGATATAGCAGCCGCACAAGAAGGAGAAAACCATGGAATAGAATGAGGCTTGACTTGAAACCGACGAGAAGGAATAAAAGCTTCCATTCCAGCCTGAATCCAGGAGGTTACGTAGGAGGCGCATTTATCAGCTGAGAGAGAAAAAACATCAGTCCAAGTACCATCACGAAGAAATTCACGAAAAGAATCCCAGTCAGCTTTAGGGTAATAGTAGGTGGTGCGATGATAAGGTGAGCCCAAAAAAGAAGTACGAGAAGAAAGATTTATAGAGATCATTGCATGGTCAGAACCACCCAAGGGAGAAAAGGGAGAAACTGAACATAAGCTAGGTTCAGAGACAAGACATAAAACATTTTATAGGCTTAAAATTTTTGGTTACTTTGGTCATGATTTGGGTTTAATGAGAACTTGACTCATTTATAGATAGAGCACAGCCTCCTAATCAATGAGCTATGCAGTTGTCTCAGTCCTGTTAATTAACCCTAAGCCGTGACATAGGGCTCCTTATGTGGCCTTGACAATGCACACCAAAAGCATTAACAGGGACACCGTCCATGCGCAACACGGCACTGTTAGTATTCTGATATTTTGCAGCTGTTGATGGAATCAACCTCTCTGAGAGCTACCACACAGTTCGGGAAACCTTACTACCAGCCGGCCTCAGAACCATTAAACTGAGTTTTAGAGCTGTACCCTCTTATGGAGATAACAGGAAGAGTTGCATAGCCATTATCAAGACACCATCTCTAGCCTTTACTTAACCAAGAGCCCCAAGGCAGGGGATGTTTAGCTGGATGAAGTTAACATCTGCCCAAGATAAGTGTTTTTATCAAGACACCATCTCTAGCCTTTACTCAACCAAGAGCCCCAAGGCAGGGGAATTTTTAGTCGGAGTTTATTTCTTCTTGCCTTTGCCTAAGAAGAGCACACTTTGCAAGGCAGCAGGGCTTATGGCAGGTGGAACTGAGTTACGTGATACCAATAGCAAGATTGATCTTGATTATTCTGACCTGACCTGGAGTAGTTAAAAGGAGTTACTTTCCGCAGCAGTACTTTGAGAAAACCAGGCATGACATTTTGGAAGTGCATTAGGAAAAACACTGCATCTAACAAAATACAGGAGTCTAAGGTGAGGGTAGATTTTGTAGTTGGAGTAAGTAGCTAGTTACTGAGCTCACACTGCATCAGAGAAAAAACAGAACACAAGCAAACATAAACATAAATCAACTTACTGGTGAGTCAACACCGCGCCAGAGGTTCTGACAGAACACAAACATACATAAAAAAAACATAAAAAAACATAAAGTAACTTACGGGTGAGCGAACACCGCGCCAGAGGTTCAGACAGAACACAAACATACATAAAAAAAACATAAAAAAACATAAAAAAACATAAAGTAACTTACGGTTGAGCGAACACCGCGCCAGAGGTTCAGACAGAACACAAACATACATAAAAAAGCTTGGGGATTACATACACAAATATTGGAGAGATAGATATATCCATCTCTTTTCAAAAATGTAATTTTGACGTTGTTAGAAAAAGAGGTCTGTAGTATCTATCTGTCTCTCCAGGTACATAATATAGCTTCTCAATTGTGCTGAAAAAGGCAGCCATATGTGCGCGCAAAATTCAAATCACTGTCAAACTTGTGTCTGGTGTTTGCCCTGTCCTCTGATGTGCCGGGAATGACAAGCAATATATCCGCGTGAAATTCAAATCACTGTCAAAATAATTTTAAATATTTAATTAATAAAATTGAAATAAAATAATCTAAAAAAATGTTTTAGAAATACAAATGAGTACAAAATTATACAAATGAACACTTTCAAAGTACAGAATTTAAAAAGAGTATGGTTTATGAAAAAAGAGTACAAAACTCAGTAAATGAGTATAGTTGGTCACTTTAATTATCTACGTAATTTTTTGGTAGATTTCTATTCATTAGCACATTTAGGAAATAATACAGTTAAATTCTAATTACTTGATAGATGTTCCTCGTTCAAATACGAAACTTTTTCAGGTCAACTAAAAAAGATTGTTTAAAGATCAAAGGGTTGCTCAAATAAACAGGTACATGAAGATAAACAGAAGTTTAGACTTCCTTATTTTGATGGTAGTAATTATTGCATTGAGACACTGTTTACAGTTAAAAAATTAAAACACTCTAAATCAAGGTTTAGAGTGCTTAGTTTCAGCTAATAAAAGTGATAATTGTTTTGAAATTACAAAAAAAAAAAAAAAAAAAGAGTCTGCTTTTTAAAAAGGTTTTAAAAAGCAGACAAATCTCGTGACAAATAGGTTATGTTTGAGGAATTTGCAACTTTTTAGTTGTGAGTGTGTTGCAACTTTTTATCTGTGTGTGTATGTGTGTGTTTGTGTGTGTTTGTGTGTAAGTGACAGATTTTTTTTTTGAATCGGAGGGGCGCTTGTATCTAATAGCCACGGCACTTTATATAAGGTATATACAATATATATCAAATTATATACAATATAAATATAAAATTATATTTATTTAATAATTTTGTATAATTTATTTATCAGTAACTAAAGGAACATTATCAATTTATTATATGAATCATAAGCATGTGCTTATCAATTACAAGTACATTTTAAAACGTTGAAATAAACGTCGATTATAAATTTTAAGGTTATGTTTTTCTACCTTCGATGGTAAAAATTATATTTTTTATCTGAAGAGTGAATAGTGAAAAATCGTAAGAGTTTTATAACGTATTAAAGATAATGTATGTGTTACCTATAAAATTCAAAACCAACAGTTAAATTTAATTTTTTTACAGCTCATATTAAAACAAGATATTGTGTAAAGAGGTTTTCAAAGAAGTCGTTTTAACAACAATGGAAAAGCCTCCAATTCCCGAGCTAACCGTAAAAGCATTCGATACATGATTAAACAATCGTTTAAAAGTTTGCTTAATTTCGACAGTGTAATTTTAATTACTATTTTTTTTGAAATAAACCAATCAGATTATATATAAATTTGCATTTTCTGTAAATTTTAAACATTTAAACATAGTTTTGCAAGATTTGCAATGTGTAAACCTCGTGGGACACTCACGGGATACCCGGTGGGCATACCTATATGGGTCCCAGAGGAAAACCGCGGTTAAGATCCGGTGGGTTCCCGATGGGTTTCCCATATGGGTTCCATTTACAAACCCAAATGGGCCCCTTACAGTTTTAAAGTACGGGATTTGACTAGGACCCATACGGGATACCCGGCGGGCTCACCCATATGGAAACCGCGGTCATGATCCGGCGGGGTACCGTTGGTCTTCCCATACGGGACCCAATTGACGACCCGTATGGGCCCCGCACGGTACCCGTATGTCAATGTTGGCTCGGGAGTTGCTATGCTATGTGATACAATGAAAGCAGCTGTTGAATGATAATGAAGTTTCGGAGGAAAGACCAGTGAATGTTGTATTTCTCAAGTTTAGCATAAATCAAATGTCTTTTAAAAGGTATAATAAAAGTCATAAAAAGGACAGTACAATTGAATCTTTTAGGCCTAATTTTAACAATAAACAAGTTTTTACTGCAGAAGATGAAAAAAGTTTATCAATATTTTTACTACTTGAACAAAAATCAAAAAAAAAACTATGGACTTTCAACTAAAAAAACAACTACTTTCAACTTTCAAACTATGGAAGTCAACATAATTATTGGCGTTTGAGTGTGCTGTAAAAAATATTAAGATCAGACCATAATTTCACGTTAGTGAAACTGGTTTAACAACGGTACAAAAGCCAGTAAAAATGTTTGCAGGTAAACGAAGTAAACAAGTAGAAAGAATCACATCTGTAGAATTAGGGACATTGGTAACTGTATGCTGTGCTTCAAATCCAATCGGAAACTCTAATTCTTCACTATTTGTTTTTCTTAGGATAAAACTTTATGATTACATGATAAAGAATGATACTCCTGGATGAGTGAGATTTGCAAATCCTTCTGGTTAGATGAATTTAGACATTTTTATAGAATGGCTCAAAAATTTTGTGAGATATTGAAACTGTCTTCATCAATCTCCAGTTTTATTTTTTCTTGACTGCCATAAAAGTTATATTTCTGTTAGAACCTTGGATCTTGCAATTCAACATGGATTTACAATGCTATGTTTTCCTCCAATAGAAATGTTTTCGGACCGTTGAAAAGGTTCTGCAATGATGCATGTGACAATTGGATGGTCACAAATCCAAGACATATGACCATTTACCAGTGATATTTTCGTACACGAGAACGAAAACGAGAACGAAAAAAAAAGCCTTTCGTTTACGAAAACGAAAACTAAAACGAAATTTATTTTAAGAACGAGAACAGAATAAAAACGATAATTTTAAATTTTCGAACGGAATAAAAACTGAATCGAAAATTATTTTAAAACGAAATATTTTCGTTCTAGATTTGAAACGAGTTGAATTATTTGATATATATAATTATTATATTACAATACATTATAATGATATATTATTCGAACTTAATTGAATTTTATTCAATTAAGTTCGAATAAGTTTAGTTATGATATAGTTCGAATATATTTTTTCGAACTAAAAAATATCAAACTGTAAGACCAACACAACTACGCGATGAGTTTGAGTAAACTTTTTGCTGGTAGGAAGAGGAATAGTTCAGTATGGAAATGGTTTAAATACGATGCGTCATCCGACAAATCAGTATGTTTAGTTTTACTTGATGGTGAAAAAGTATGCAATACAAAGTTGTGTGGAAAGAACCCAACAAATCTTAAAGTTAGTTTATCTGTTAGAGGATATGTTTTCATTTTGAAACAAACGACTCATTTTTATCATTTTAGAGTAATTATTCAATAACGTATACGAACTTATTTATACATTAATTGATAAACAGATAGATAAATAAACATATAAATATACAAACAAAAAATTATATAAATATGTTTATTTTTTTCTAGCTACATTTAGCAAGAAACCATAAGTCTGTACACGTTGAGCTGGAAGAGTCGGAATTAAAGAAATTAAGTGAAAAAAAGCAAACAGGGATAAAGAGAAAAGCAGTAGATGAAAATGGACCCACTCTTTTAGAATCGTCCTCAAATCAGAACCAGACCTTGATTCAATGCATTAATCGTAGGAATACCGCATGGCCTATTAATTCACACGAGCATAAAATTCGACTAAACTCTCTTATTCAAATGATAATTGCAACATGTAATGCAGTGACATTGGTGGATAATGCGAGTTTTAGAAAGTTAGTTAATACCTTGGATTATTAATTTTCATTGCCTGCTTCTGCCAAAATTACTAGCCTACTTAATGAAGAATTTACTGTTTTAACGAGAAAACTTCGTGACTTCATATCTGAAGGCAGGCGCTTCACAATATGCCTTGATGGCTGGACTAAAAAAGGTTTTACTGCGTCCTTTTTAGGAATTTCGGTTTGTTTTTTTCACTTCAAATCCGAAAAACCAATACATGCTCTGCTTAATTTGTATCCTGTGAAACATCCACATACAGGTGAACAAATTGCTAATTGTTTTGAAAAATGCCTAAAATATTGGAATATTTCCAGAGAAAAAATATTGCTTGTTATTTCGGACAATGGAGCAAACATGGTCAAAGGCATAAAGTTGTCGAGAATGAAAGCTCAAGCTGAACGTGCTATACTTATTGAATTAGAAAGTGAGGTTAATGAAGAGCAGATAACAGATCTGGAAGACGATGAGAATATGACAAATAGTGAAGAGTGGGAACATGTTGACTTGATAGTTGATGTAATAGAAAACATAGCATTTAGAAGATTGGGATGCATTGCACATGTTATACAGCTAGTTGTAAAACTTGCATATGATGGTAAATATCATGGCTTACTTTTGACGGTACGTGGATTAGTGGGAAAAGTTCGCAAATCTTCTGTTGCATTGGAAAAAATTATCAACAAATGTGGTAAGACTGTGATCAGCGACTGTTCTACAAGATGGAACAGCACTTACTTTATGGTTCGGAGATTTCTGGAAATAAAGACATCTATCAACGAAGTGCTTGGAGACCTTAACATTGATTCACTTGCCAATAGCGAATGGATAATGCTTCAGGATTTTGTCAATCTTTTAGAACCTTTTGCCAATGAAACTGATATTCTTCAGACGGATGCACTTTCACTATCCAGTTTTATATCTTCAATACTTAATTTAGAATGTCACCTTGAGCAATTTGGAGATGCCAAAGATGTAGCAGTTAAAATGCTTGAAGATCTACGCCGTCGTTTTGCCGTTCTTTTGCAGCCAAACGATCCTAATTTTAATCCACTGCCATGTGTCGCATGTCTACTTGACCCCACATGTGCAGTAGCTCTTTTATGTAATGAGCATACACAAATCAGAGAGTGTGCAAAGAAATACATTTTGTCAGAGGCTAAAAAATCGGTGCAACATGATTTACCTTTAGCAAGTGCATCTACTCTTTCTGTTGAGATTGCTCCAGAAATAAATGGATTAAATGGATTAACAAAATGGAAATTTTTAGCGGCAAAACAGCGAGTAGAAAAAATAAAGCTTATTCCAGGTAATGAAGCACAAAATGAACTCAACAAATATTTTATTGAAATAAGGAACAGCTCTATGTGCCAAAATGCTTTAAATTTCTTGAAGATGAGACGTGCTGTTTACCCACATATTGCACCATTAGCTGAAGACCTCATTGCAGCTCCTGCAACTCAAGCATATGTTGAAAGACTTTTTTCAATCTGTGGCTTGCTGACAAATGGACGGAGAAATCGAATGTCAGCGTCATTGGAAATGCGAGTTTTCTTAAAACTAAATTCTCATCTAGTCTAGATGATAATCATATAATCACTAGGCCCTTTATTTGTAAAATATATGAGTAATTATTAAAGTCTATATAATAACTATTCATTAGTTTTTATTGTTACCAAATTTGAGGAGTAAACTAAAATTATTTTCCGAACAAAAATATCACTGCCATTTACATTACTGTTTTAATAGTTCGTGAACCATATATAAAAGCTTTCACCGAGCATTGCTTCATTATTCTCACCTAAGGTTTTAAAATCTTACCCGAGCATCTGATAGAAAAAGAAGTGTTAAAAGTAGGCAACTAAAAACAAATATCTTGACTGATGCTCCAATCAATAATGAAATTCGTTTGTCAGAAGAAAAGAAAACCTTAAACCAAACTAAGCAACAAAAAAAAACCCTTCACAAAAAATAAAAAAAGGGAGAAGTTAAATACCAGTTGCTAGGGAATAAAAAAAAATGTAAAGTAAAAACAGTTTTGCGACTTGACTTTGACAAATTATTGATAATATCAAAAAAAAAATTATCTTGTAAACTTTAGTCTTAATAAAAGTCTTGCATGAATCTTATTTAGTTTTTTTAAACTTAAATTACTTATTCTTATAGGCTTTATAAACTTTAAGTTTTGTAAAAGTTAGTAGCGGATTAAGAGGCCTCTTTACGAGTCAGAGCCTAAAAATGATTGAAATAATAAAAAAAAGGTCCTCTAAAATTTTTGGGGCCCCTAAATTTGCGGGTCATGGGGCTATAGCCCTCCCCCTCTAGCCCCCTCCCCCCTTGATCTAGCACTGGTAATAGTTTATACATATATATTAGTAGTGTATAACGGGCTTACTTTCAAACATAAAATTGTTGTAATTTTTTTAACGAAAATTAATTTGAAACTTTATAAACTGGAGTGTATTAGATTGCAATAATATATTTTATAACAATTTTAGTTTTTTTTTAATGTATTACATAATATACACTAAACTAAATTATTTATAGCACTTTTAGCAATATTAAACATGTAAATAATGTTATTCATATAAGATCAAAGCGCATAAGTCGGAGAACATAGTAGCCTACTGCATGGGGTATACTGATCTTTTGTAAGGTTTGTAGTACGTTGAAATATACCATGTTCATCAAATTTTTATTAAAATATTCATGTATACTTTAAGATAGATTGTTCAAGTTTAGTTTTGTAGTTTATAAGTTTTTATATCTATATCGGGTTGTTCGCAGTTTACAAAATACAGCTGCGCCAATCAATGCGTCTCCCCTCTTAAAAATATCCGTCTTCCCTATTAGAAAATCATTTAAAATATTTAAAACCTGCAAAAACCGAGTACTCCAGCAGCAAGTGGTTTTGACATTAACTCATAAACTGTAATTTTGTTTTTTGAAATAGGCAAAGGCATGTCTGCAATTAATAGGGTTTTTGGATTCATGAACACAATTCCACCAATCAGCAACTTTTCATCACACAAAAAATGAAATCGCTAAGAATCATGTATTCTTTCCTGATGTTAAGATGAAAAAACAGCAGTTGAACTAAAATAGATGACTAAGGTTTCATGTTGATGTACCGGGTGATACACCATAGATGATACAGAATATAGATTTATTGTTGCTAAATGAATTTATATTCTTTATTTAATTCCATATTTAAGGTAAATGCATTAATTATAGTATTAAGACCAAGCAATATACCAAGTGTATCGCTTGAGAGATTAAAATAGATTTCTATAAATACTCTGCTTTTATCATATTATAGATTTGACATAAATTATGAAGGGTTATCCGAAGCAATGGAGTTTAGCGCATTAGTTTATTTGTTTTGTACGTCAGAACGGCTTTAAAGCTAAACATCTTGGTGGTGGAGGTACAAATAATCATAATGTTGTTGTCATCGATTCATATGGCATACTATTAAAAAAGCTTTTAATATATACTATTATTTAGATTTTACTATATATATATATACTATTTTTTTTTCGAGAATGAACTTTTTTCAAACTGGTACAGCTCATAACTTCAAAATACTGATCCAAGTTAATTAATATTTTGAGGAAATGTTTTTATTAGATAAAGAATGTCTAAAATTAACATTGTGCTAATTTGATGATCAGAACCTTTTTAAATATTATCAAGGCTAAACATTTTTTTGTCTAAATTTTATGATTTTAGTAATTTACTTATGAAACTTGATGTATTTAACATATTTTTCTGATATTTATTCCAGACATAGACGATTTGTTTGTTATAAACCACTAGAAAAATTATGAAACAGAACTGTTATATAATTTTTGTTTCAATTCGCAGTCTTTTCAATAATTTTCCATATTTCTGGTCCAAATAGAGTCCAAATAGGGTGTCTAGATAAAAAATTATTTATTTCTGTGTGACCTCCTATCAGAATATATAACATGGTTATACTTATATAGGAAAGAGAAAAATTTAGTACTAATATTGTAAGGCCACTATAAACAATATACATATATATATATATATATATATATATATATATATATATATATATATATATATATATATATATATATATATATATATATATATATATATATATATATATATATATATATATATATATATATTTTTTTTTTTTTTTTTTTTTTCGTATTAAGAATAAGGTAAAGGGTCCAGTGTTCACCACTTTTTTGGACTTAGTCCGATAGAAATGTTTATTTCTCGCTCGTATTTTCATAAATTATAAATCTTTTAGTCTTAGCCTATAAATCAAGAGTTGGTCTTTCGATGCTCATAGAATAAATGACCTCCGATAATAAAACGGGGCTATAGCAGTCCAAAGAGCCAAATTGCGACTACTAGTAAGAAACATGTGTTTGCCATCTGCGAAATTTTTAATTTTGCCAAAATCAATTTTTTTTTTTTTAAATATTTATTTCTCTTTTTGATAAAGATTTATTTTCAAGTCAATATTTTTGTAAAACGATCAAAGTTTTATATACATTTTTTTCACTTTAGTTATAAATTAAACTAAAAATGTGCGGTCATATAAATGCGTAGAATTTAAAAAAAAATTGAGAAAATGGCGCGAACTTCCTTCAAATGCTTATCCACGGTCAATGCCTGCCAACTCCCAATAAATATATGTAATTTTATCCGCAAAGCATTGTGGGATGTCTTGCGGGACCAAGTAATCATAAACAACGCAACTCTTAGTGAAATATTTATACCTTAGCATTATTCTTACCAGAGGGCTTCCCATTAAAAAACTTTTCTTTTATAAATTAAAATAATTTTGAAACTATTTCATAACATTGCTTATATAACATTTATATATCATCAAACATTAATATGTTAACATTAATGACGCAGTTGTAAATTTGATGTAAATTTAGCATGTTTTGCATAAGTCATTTTAATCATGTTATCACTGTATTCGTTTCATATTATTTTAAATAAATACTCCATATTAGTTTAAATATATACCCCTTAATTAGATGCTAAATATATAGTTAATAATGCTGAGAGAAAAAACAACAATAATAAATAAGAAATATATTGTTTCAAGAATTATCATTAAAATAAAATTAAGCATGGATAATGCGAGCTAACTTGTTTTTACATGTCTTGTTTCGTGGTGCCAGATCACGATTATAAAACCTTATATAATAAGTTATTCTCATATAAACATAGTGTCTGATTAAACTTTCTTCTAAATGAAAAGCATGATCAATATGTTCATCATAAAGAAATGTAAAATTGCAATCGTTTTTTATTACTTTAATAATTTGTTGTATAATATTTTTTTTAGTTAATATAAGTTTCATTTGGGTTATAAAAACAGTTTCCATTTTGTGAAGTAGGTTTTGTAAAAAAGAATCAGAATTAAATAAGTTACTTTCACAGGGTGGCACACTTGAAAGAACTTGTACACATTTTTGACAGACTTGAACTTTCTTTATCAAATCATCTGCAATTAATTTCAAAACCTGTTTAATTGACTGTGAAACTGAATCAGTCGAAACAGTTTGTAATGTGTAAGGCTTTTGTTTCTTTTTACATAATGCAGTTGGATGTTTGAAAATCAATTGTTCATTTGCAGAAATTTGATTCTCAAATACTATATTGGTGATTGAGTCAATGGTAACTGCAGCTGAGAAATCTGATTCAGGGAGACAATTACTGTTAGAGTTAGATTGTTCTATTGAAAGGAGTACTAAGACATTTTTATATGCTGATTTAAACTGCATTGCTGTTGGTCTGTCATTCCAGCCTCCTTTGCTTCGTATTAATGCAAAAAAAATTTCACAGCTCAATTTAATCAGTCCTGTTTAAATTGAGTTGTGCAAACATAAAAAAAATCCTCATGAAGCAACTCGTTTACAAGACAAAGAATATTAGAAATAGTGACATATATAACAGTAAACATATAAATAGTAAACCCCAATGACTGGATATACTTTTTTGGCTGCGAGCACCAGAAAAATGCCAACCCTTAATCCAAACTCTTAAATCTTTAAGCTTTTGTATAAAACTACTATTTAGAGTTAAAGCAGAGCGTGTTGATTTATCTGCTTTTAGTTTCCGAGAGTTCAAGATATCAAATAAAATATCTATATTTTTAATAAAAAAGGCTGTTGAGAAAACATTTTTAGGCAATAGTTTTGCAGAAGCGTATTCAGTCAAAGCAGTAGTAACTTGACTACTAAAAATTTGTGTTGCCAATTTTACTCGCATAGCTAATAGTGATCCTGGATCTAAATGACGATCTGTCAACTTTGGCACAAGTCGCACAGCATTAACTTTGTCTAAATTATAAAGTTCTTCCAGATGCTTCCACGATATTATTTTACCATCAGATAAAATGTCATGTTTTATTAAATTGTTTCTAACATTTTTTATAAGATGTGGTGGATCAAATATTATATAAACTTTTGCTTGTGTAGTTGGATGTGAAATTTGTTGATTTAATAATGAAAATCCTAAAAATTTGAGAGCTCTTATATTACTCGAGCTTTGATCACAAACAAGACATCTTACAGCTAAACCTATTTTATGTAGATGAATCATGGCATTATTTATTATCTTAGCTAAATTGGTTGAACACATAGTAGTATTACTGTAAAAATATGCAATTGGTTGTTTCCATTTTGTTGATAATCCACGGAGTTGATAATCCACAAGTACTTGGTTTACTGGTTTACCATTAGATTGAATCCCAATGATCGTATCATTGTTTTTGTCATAATCAAGATGTTGCTTTAAAGACATTTCATCAAAAACAAGGCTACAGTTTCGTTCCAATTTTTTCATGGTATTTACTCGCATTTTTAGTAAAGCAATAACCTTATTGGAAAAACCAGATTCAAGGGTCCCAAAAGATTTTTCAAGAAACATTAAAATAGTGATTGTAGAAGGTAACGAAAAAACTTTTCTAAACATTTTGAAAGCTTGTGGACTGCGATACATGATTCTTAAAGCTAAAATTTTATCTTCAATAGTCCAACGTTTTCCCTGTTTGATACGATTATTCATACGTAATTGACTTTCAAAAAATTGAAGTTGAGTATTTGTTAAATATTTTTTAGACAAATTAATAATATGTCGACAAATCTTAACTTGAGATGATAAATATTTATTTTTAAAGTAGTTTTGACAGTTACATTGTTTGTACTGCTATTCTCAACACTATTTATTTTATTTAATTTGACTTTATCGTTGATTTCTTTTTTTTTTTTTGTATTTTATCTTGTAAATGAAGTCTGTTTGTAGGCTGTTTTCTCTTTAAATTTTAGGTAGAAGGTTGATTTGGAAAGTTAAAAACTGTTGGTACAGCAGTTACAAGTGCTCTTTTACTACCATTATTGGCAAGATAGTATTGTGAAGAATCAAAATGTTCACTACAAATAGTATAGTTAAGATTAAGTTCTTCACATGATTTTGTATCGAGATCTTGACGACGACAATTACGAACCCAAAGCTTGCATCTAAATAATAGGTTAAACCTAATTAATTTAGTGGAATTATTTACATCATATTATGTATAAATATTTTTTGTTTCATAAAATTTAAAGTAAAACAATGTTTTAAAAGTTTCTTTAAATTCTTGATATACTGGTTATTTAATAAACTTGATTTGACTAATAATTACTTACCTATTTTTATCTTTTGGAAATCTAAAAAAAGATATATTATTTCCAACATTCTTTCCACGCTTGTTAACACAACTGATGGCTGAGCAAAAGGCTGGCATATTTAATATTGTATTTATAGAAAAAGCAACTTAATTTTTGAAAAGCAAAATCTAATAATATTAAAATATATAATATATATTTAGCAGACAACAGAGATGTATAGTAAATTTATGTTGTTTATAATATGGTCCCGCAAGACATCCCATAATTCAATGTACAATTACACATGAATATAAGGATTTTTAGTCGAGTTGGCAGGCTTTGTCCATGGTGCTCTGAGTGGTGCTCTGGTGCGATAAGATCGTTTTGGGTCAAATTTTTAACCAAAATTGAAAATAAATATTTTCTTAAGGAAGCAGAATCTTTAAAGATTTATTTATAATTTAGGATTTATTGATAAAGAAAAAAACTACGTAGGAGGAGATAATTTGAAAATGTATTTTTTAATTTTGTTAGTTTTCAATGTAGTTTTTCATACTTAAACACGGTCGTTTAGATTAAGGGTCTGCGTCTGCTCGTATTCTCTCGGAAGTTCGGTATGAAACGGTAAAAAATGTGAGTATTCGTTTCGTTCCGTTTTTACGAAACAAAAAATATCATTTTGTTTTGTATCGCATTTATACGAAACACGTAAATCTTGTTTCGTTTCGTATCATGTTGTTACGAAATGTGAAATTATTTTTTCGATTTGTACCGTTATTTACGAAACACAATAAAATTGTTTCGGTTCTTATCGGTTTTTACGGAATATTTCATAACTCCCCCCCAAACAGATATTTCACGATTCCCATGCCCTCGAGCAATACATAAACTTTTACGTTTAATACTTACTAACTCAATGTTTCGTAAATCAAAGTTTAACTAAAAAAATGTATTAACAAAGCAATGCAATAGCATCATTTTCATAAGGCTTAACGCATCTAACGAAGTTAAAAAAAGATATTGTCTTCTGTAGGTAGGTTTTAGTAAAACTGATGAACTTAAAGTTAAAATTTTATTACAGTAAAACGGTTTTACTCTAATAAAATTTTAACTTTAAGTTCATCAGACATAAATTATGTATTTGTTTATAAACTCGCATGAAGAGTTTGAAATCATTGTTTGAATTAAATACTTCAAATTATATTATATAACATTTTAAATGCGATATTGTTGTGTTAACTTGAAATATTTTGCAAAACTAATTAATTTATTGTTTAAAAACCATAGTAATTCTCAATCATATAATCATGCCTATAAAAGCTACAATTTTATGGAATTATTTCAATAAAGTTACTGTGTCAGGTGTTAAGTGTGGGGAATGTAAAAAGTGTCAAATCCAAATCAAGTTAACTGATGGATCCACTAGTGGTATCAGGTACCATTTGAAAACAAAGCATCCCACTGACTACGCTACGATGTTAAGAGCCCAAATTGAACTTGAGCGCCAAAGAGAAGAAGATATTAAAGAAATTACAGAAGCTGCCTTCAAACTGAATGACGCATACAGTAAGTTTCTAATTATTTTTCAAAAATAATGTTTTTCCTTGTATAAAGATAATTTTCATGTTTAACTTTAATTTATATTTCGTTTTTTTAGATCAACGATCACAAAAAGGCTTATCTAAATGTGTTAATGGGGGAACTATTGGGAAATATTCTTCCCAATCAGGCAGGCAATTGGAGACAGACATGGTAATCATGTCATACATTGCCAGGTCAAGTAGTCCATTCACTCTAGTAGATGAACCATGCTTCAAATAAATGGTGGAACATTTAAATCCAATAGTAATTGTGAAACATTCCTCGACTTTTTCAAGGTACAAGCTGCCATTGCTTTATGAAAGCGTTATGGATACTGTGCAAAACCTAATTGAAAAAGAAGTTTCCACTTGTCAACAGGTGGCTATCACCACTGATGGTTGGACCTCTAGGTCACAGGATCCATACATGACTCTTACGCTTCACTAAATCAATAGTCAGTTTGAACTGAAAAAATATGTTCTCAACTTTGACAATTTCGTGGGAAGACACACTGGTTACCACATTAGCAAAGTAATTTTTCTTATGTTGATATAATTTGTTCTCGTAAATATAAGTTTGTAAGTGCAAAAATAATTTAAAAAAGTAAAACTTATCCTTCCGCTAGAATAGCGTTTCTTCTAGGATTTTGTCAATTATTGAAAGAATTTATAATTTATTGTAAAACCTAAAAGCTGCATAAGTTATCTTATAAATCATTAATTTTTCTTCATTCTTGTTTAAGGCTCTGGAAGAAATTATCCAAAAATATCCGGTATTGGACGCCGTGCCCAAGAAAGTCATTGTCCACGATGCGGCGGCAAACATGAAACATGGTGTGTCAATCATGAACAAAACAAAATATGAATCACTGTTGTGTGCAGACCACCTACTAAACACTAACCTACTACATGCTACCAATGAAGTGCAAGAAGATAAAAGAATGCATAGATATTGCCACACAACTATCTAGCAAAGTCCACAGATCCACCTTAGCTTGTCAACTTATTGAAAAAGAGTGTATGTTGCTCCGTGTAAACTATGTTAAAATCATTGCTCCGGTAAAAACCAGGTGGAATTCTAACTGTTTTATGCTGGAGTCAATCCTTAAACTTAAAGATGTGTTGATTTCTCTTAGAGAAAAAGATGCACTAAATAACAACCCACTAAAGAACGTTATTCCTTGTGACAACCAATTTTCACTGATGGCTTCACTGATGCCAGTCTTAAAAAAAATGAAGATTATGTCAGATTGCATGTCCAAGGACACTAAACCAGTGCTTCATCATATGCTAACTATGCTTTATAAAACTGACAATTTTCTTCATGACCACATTGATATGGAAAACAGAGAAATAGTTAATGCTTTTTGTAAAAAACTAAGTGAGCATTTACGCCTAGCCACGCGATTCAATGAACATGGAAGATACAACCAACACTATGCCTTGGGAAACCTTCTTCATCCGTACTTTAGAGGTTATAAGTTTTATTTCTTGGTAAAAAAAACATTCTTTAATATTCTTTATTTGTTAAAAGACTAAATTTAACAGTTATTGTTTATGATTTCAGGATATATGCTTAGATATTACGGTATCTTCGAAGAGTTCACCAGAAAAGTCATTAACGATCATCCATTGTCGGACGCTGTTTCGATCAGTGAAAAAAATAATCATAAAGCTACACAAGTTAAAATGCCAGTTGGTGTGGATGAGTGCGACGATTTACAAAATATAGAGATTGAACAGGGTAATAATAACCACACCATTAGTCAAAATGTACCGGAAATTGAAAGGGAGTTTGAATCTTTCCACGCTATGCCTCGTGTTGAAGAAAAGCATAAAGTTGATGTGCTGAAATGGTGGAAGAAACATGCCTCTACTTTGACATTGTTAGCACAATTGGCAAGAAATTTGCTCTGCATTCCAGCTGCATCAAGCTGTAGTGAGAGAGTGTTCAGCGCCAGCGGTGGAACTATAAATGATAAAAGACACAGTCTTTCCACTCAACAGCAAAGCAGTTGACTTTGATTAAAGTCAATTATGATCTTGTCTGTCCTCACATGACCTTGAAAATTATAAGCGACGCTGAAGAAGCCCTGGACCCCCCAGCATTAACTCCAGTTAGAACACCTCCCAAAAATCCTATTCCTAAAGAAGTTTTTTCAAATAACCAAAAAAGGTTATTGTTCAAAACAAAAAACGTTTCAACAACGCCATTATGTTCTTCTTCTTTACCATCAACACCAACATCTTCAGGAATCAAAAGAAAAACAATGGAAATTCTAGAAGAGTCCGAATCAACATCATCCGAAAAAACATCCGAAAGTGACACTCAACAAGTATTAAAATAAAAATGTTTTACTTTTTATGGTGAAATTTTAAAATCGTGAAATATAATTGTCTAAATAAAAACTGATTTTTCGTAAAAATCGCAAATGTGTGCTTAAATTGGTACAATATAAAAGTAAATTACTTTTTTATTTTATGCTAGCCCTATCTGTCGTAAAAACATTAGTATTTCTCGTAAAACTTAGAAATTTCTTGTTTGTTTGTTTCGTTTTTTACCGTTTTATTTCGGAAAAAGTTTAATCTTATTTCGTTTCGTACCGGTTTTTTCAAAACAAAAAATGTGTCCCGTATTTATCACGAAACCAGAAAATTGTATTTCTTTTTGTACCGTATTTTGCGAAAAAAAGATAAAAATTGTTTCGTTTCGTAACGGTTTTATCGAAACGACATTTTTCATCGTTTTGTTTCGTTTCGTCTTGTACCGTTTTGAGACGCAGACCCTTAGTTTAGATATTGGAAAAAAGCGTTAAGTTTAGGTACGCATGCGCCAGTTGTTGGTTAAAAATCTAGAGCTTTTAAAATGGCTGCGGCTCTTAACTACGGAGTAAATGTTAGATAACAACCATTTAGTTGCATTTTTTGGTGTGCTGTTCAGTATTATTATCTTTTTTTTTTTTTAAGTCAACGAACAAGCGTCATATTTTTAATATTAGACATTTTAAATAAGTTTGAAAACAAATTAAGATGCATATAGTTGTATTTTTGTGAAAGCTATTTTGCTGTAGGAGAGCGACTTGTTTATTTTTTTGAAATAAATTTTCAGAATTTCTAACTGTACGAATTTGAAACTTTTTTCTTCAACTTCTGTAATGTTCTTTACTTTATAATTGATTATTTTTTGGTTCTTGCTTAAATTTAATTTTGGCAGAAAAATGTATTTTTATTGTTTGAGTAGTTTAGTGCTAAGTTTTTTTTCTTAAAACTTTGTTTTGGTGCCATTTACACTATCATGTTATAAAAATAATGATAAAAAAACAAAATTATTTTTTAATATTAAATTAGATAATAAAAAAGTAATGTTTACTTTACGTTGCATGTTTAGAAACTTTTAATTGCTAAAACAAAACATACACACATATAATATATGTGTGTATGTTTTGTTTTAGCAATGAAAAGTTTCTAAATACGTATAAAAACATCACTTTAAATGTTAAATAAGTAAAAAAACATTACTTTTCTATAAGCAAATTTAATATTAATAAATATTTTTATTTTTTCATCTTTATTCTTATAACACGATCGTTTAAAATGCACCAGAACAAATTTATAAGAAAAAAATATTACATACATACACACATATGATACATGATATATCATATGTGTGTATGTGTGAAACATACACATGCACGCAAGGATATATATATATATATATATATATATATATATATATATATATATATATATATATATATATATATATATATATATATATATATATATATATTTATATATATATATATTGTTGTTTATTATTGTATCTGGTTGAGATACAAATCATCTTGTTTACTTGAGAGTGATCAATATAATGTAAAAATAATTTTTACAAAATAGATCAATATATATGTATATAAATAAAGTGTAATTAAATAGAAAAATACAACTTTAATCTAAAATATCTTTTCTACAGTAGCAGTAACTACTAAATTCAAAGCATGGGGTGAACATCCTAATACATTTATCAAAATTTTGGTAGAATTAAATCAATGAAGCATGCAAAATTTCCAAAGCTTGGATAGTTAACTTTTTAATTTTTAACTTGAATTATTCTGTCAAGAACATTCCAATTCCACCAATTAAAGAATACAAAAAACAATTAATTAGCAAAACCGAAGCATTAATAAAAAGAATGAGGTGGAAAGCGTTTTACTTTATTAATGACGATCGAAATAGTAAGTACAATACCTTTTATAATAATAATTATGGAATAAAAACACCAAATTACCCTAAACAAATTACTGAAATGTGTGCATTTGAAAGCGAATTAATAGAATTAATAAAAAACATAAAATTTCGTAAAGTTTATAGCAAATTCCAGAAAAAATTAAAAGAAGATATATCTAATATACGCAATTGTAATTTTACCTACACTTTTGCAGATAAAACATCTAATTTATATAACTTATCTAAACAAGACTACAATCATTTATTAACCAATGCCGTAACTTCAACTTACAAAAAATCGGATCCTAAATTAAAAAATGATATAAATAAAGAAGGTAAACGCATTTTAAAGAATCATGAAATTTTTAATAAAATCGATATCAACACATCATCTAACTGCTTTATAACATTAAAAGACCACAAAGAAAATTTTGAAAACAATCCAACAGTTCGATTAATAAACCCTGCCAAAAATGAAATTGGCAGAATTAGTAAAGTTATTCTTTCAAACATAAATTCTGAACTTGTAAAAAGACTCCATCTCAATCAGTGGAAAAAAACACAAGATGTAATATGCTGGTTCAAGTCGATCAGTGATCCAAACCTTTATAAGTTTCTCATTTTTGATATCGTTGATTTTTATCCCTCAATAAGTGAAAAACTACTTAAAAATGCTATTAGTTTTGCTGAGCAGCGTCTGGTTATAGATCCTGAGAAAAAATCGATTATTTACCACGCCAGAAAGTCACTGTTGTTTGATAGCAATCAAGTTTGGATTAAGAAGTCAAGCGGATTATTCGATGTTTCGATGGGAGCATTTGATGGCGCCGAAGTGTGTGAACTTGTGGGGATTTTTCTTTTATTTCAGATTACACAGTTTTACAATAAGAATGATTTCGGGTTATACCGTGATGACGGTTTGGCGATTTTTAAAAACATCAGTGGTCCCCATATGGAAAAAATTAAAAAACATGTTGTTAAAATATTTAAATCGAACGATCTTCTGATATTAACACAGTGCAACATAAAAATCGTAAATTATCTGGACATTACATTAAACCTCAACAACCACACCTACCAACCTTACTCTAAACCCGGAAACTCTTTAAATTACATTCATGCTGAATCAAACCACCCATCCAGTATTTTAAAGCAACTCCCACATTCTATTGAATTAAGATTATCAGCAAATTCGTCAAGCGAGGAAATCTTTCAAAAATCCACTCCAATGTATAATGAAGCATTAAAAAAGTCCGGTTTTAATTACAATCTTTCTTACCAAACTAACTTAATATTATCTCACACTAAGAACCGTAAACGTAACATCATTTGGTTCAACCCGCCTTTTAGCAAAAACGTCAGCACGAATATAGGAAAAATATTTTTAACATTAATTGATAAGCACTTCCCTAAAAATCACAAGTTGCACAAAATTTTTAACAGAAGCACATTAAAAGTAAGTTATAGCTGTATGCCTAATATGAAATCCGTTTTAAACGCCCACAATCGCCATGTTATAAACAACAAGAAAGAATCAGCTGAAAATAATTGCAATTGCATAGATAAAAACACCTGCCCTTTATCAAACCAATGCTTAACAAAAAATATAGTATATCAAGCTAATGTATGCTCAAACAATCTTGTTCAATCTCCCATCAATAAATTTTACATTGGCATAAGCGAAACATCTTTTAAAATTAGATATGCTAATCACATTAAATCTTTTAAAATTCCCAAATACAAAAATGACACTGAATTATCAAAGGAGGTTTGGAGATTAAAAGATGAAAACTTAAACCCGGTTGTTAGGTGGAAAATAATTAAACAGTGCGATGCCTATAACCCTGTAACAAAACGATGTAACTTATGCTTAAACGAAAAGTACGAAATTTTATTTTTCAAACACCCAAATTTGTTAAATAAAAAGAGTGAAATATTATCTAAGTGCCGGCATAAAAACAAATTTCTTCTTGCCCAATTTGACACTGGTGATTAGCAGTTTTACAACTATGCTTCTTTTTTATTCGTTTTTTTATTCGTTTTGTTTTGACGTCGGAACTCATTCTACTGCTTTTTTTGTATTTTGTATTTTTTTAACGGTTTTTTCTTGATTTGTATAATATATATGGCTGAAGATTGCCGATTGGCATGAAACTTTTAGTTCCATTATAAAGTTGTATTTTTCTATTTAATTACACTTTATTTATATACATATATATATATATATATATATATATATATATATATATATATATATATATATATATATATATATATATATATATATATATATATATATATAATAACAATTTATTTTCTGAAAAAAGGTTATTACTTTTCATGGATATTTAGAAATAGTACTAGTACTAATCTAAAGTAAAAATAACTTGTATAATAATATTAAAAGAATAATTACGAGGCAATAAAAATATCAGCAATGTTAACAATAATACTTATTAATAAATATAATCCATATAATAATAATAACAATAATAATAGTAATAATAACTTTGATAAATATTAAGACTAAATATTAAACAATAACAATAAGTAAAAATATATATAATATAAAATATATATATATATTTATATAACATAAAATAACACTAAAAGTAATAATAATAATAACAACCCACATGAGCCCAACATTTCACAGACAGTATCTCTCCAAAAAATAGGTATAAAGAACTCTTTTAACAATAAAGTTTAGTGATTTAAAAAGAAGAGGTTAATTATTTCATGATTTTATGCACTGGTTCGTGATTTATTGCCATAATTATCTAAAAAATAATTGAGGATATATAATTTAAGGTTACTAAACAACAAAAGATAATAACAAGAACTTTTTATAGTGGTCAAGAAATAACAGATTGATAGAGGTAGAATAACTTGTGCCTGAATCCAGACAATTAGAAAATTGAATAGATGAACAAGAGCTTGCAATTTGATAATTTTGGATAGAATGTAAAGGATATTAATCTTTAGAACAATATTCTTGATACTATTTTATTTTAAATGTTTTAATTAAATGTTTTTTAAAAAACTATTGGTTTATAAATAGTTTATTGGGTATACATACTAAAGTGTTAGTAGTATGTTTGAGAAATAAAATTTATATTAGATAAAAGAGATATGCTTTTTACTATTACTATATATTTATCTTTAGAAAAGTATATTGCTGATTTAATACAGTTTTATTGTGCTAATTGGTCATATGGTTCATTGACATCAAAGTTACACATGTTGGAAGATGATCTATTCCATTTTTAAAAAAATAGGGTTTTAGAAAAAAAAAAAAAAAAAGGTTTGGATACTACAAACAAGGAGGCGAATTTATTCATTACGAGTTTAAAGAAAAAAGTCTTCTTAAATTACACCATTAAAAACTAACCCTATAAACAGAAAGCTTAAACCAACCGTGAGAAAAAGAATATACTGCAACTATGAATTTTTAAAAAAGAAAGTCTAAATAATGTAAAAGTATATATGTAAGAGATTAAAATATAATACCAAAAAAAAAAAAAAAAAAAACAGAGAAGCAAAATACTGCAAAATACATACATACATATATATATATATATATATATATATATATATATATATATATATATATATATATATATATATATATATATATATATATATATATATATATATATATATATATATATATATATATATATATATATATATATATATATATATATATATATATATATATATATATGATATTTCTTATAGCAATGCAAATTCTTTTTAGCAACTGCAAGTTAAAGTTATTATAAGACTTGTTTTAATTTTATTACATTTTTATATCCCTAATTTTATAACATAATTGACCAGAAATTGACCAAAACTAAGCTCTTAACAAGTTTAACGAATGAAAATACATTTTTACAGAAAAATTAAATTTAAGCTGTGAAGCCGTGAACCTTAGTCATATGCGGACAAATAGGAACAATGTTTTTATACATATAAACATACGTGGCTATATTAAAAATGTATATTAAAGATGGCTTACTTATAAGAATATATATATTTAAGTATAGTACAGTGTTTTATTAACGACACAACAATGGCGCTGCAAGTAGGGTCCGATTTGACTTTAGATGACCCAGACAATGCAGAAGCATGGATTAGATGCTTTTCAGCTTCCACACGTTCGAAGAAATTAAAAGATGAGATAAACGGTAGCTACGAGATAACAGATTTATTTATGGCTAAAGCAGGTATTGAAGCAGTTAAAAAGATTTCTCTTATGGTATATCCAGAAGAATTAGAAAATATGATGTTCGATGATATTAAAACTGTTGTTATGTCCCATTTGAAACCTCAAAAACAACTAATTATTGCTGAAAGAGTTCGATTTTTAGCATTAAAACAATAAAAACATCGTACCATATGCACAAAGATTACGCGAAGCTTCACGCTTTTGCAACTTCGAAAAATTGGGAAGAGATGGCCAAAGTGCGGAAGATGATCTGATTCAAATGAGATTGATTGATGGTCTCCAATCTTCTGATCAGAGAGTCAAAGCTCTAGAAATGATACAGAGTGGAGAATCACCTAAACTAGGAGCATGTATTGATTTTATCAGGCAACTGGAGCAAATATCCTGTTTTAGTATACAAAACAACATCGAAAACAGCATAGACCTCCCTTCAGTTAATTACATTGATAAAAATAAAGAAAGAATGATTAAATGCAAGTATTGTGGCCTTCAACTTTTTTTTCCCACCTAGGAAATGCCCAGCATTTGGGAAGAGTTGTAAAAAATGTGGGAAGCTGAACCACTTTAAAAACGTATGCAAAGCAAACATTAAATATAAAAAAATAGTAGAGGAAATAGAGAACGATGATGCTAGTGTGTATTCCATTAACATGAATGATACAAACTCAGAGATTAGTGTAAAAATTAATGGCTACAATATAAAAATGCAAGTTGACACCGGAAGTCAAGTCACAATTATTCCAAAAAATTTTTGGGAACTAATGTCTAAACCGAAATTACAAAAATGCTACCTTCGCCTGAAACAGTTTGATGGCACTGTTATAAAAGTCCTAGGCGAATTTGAGGCAACATTGGAAACCGAATCAAAAATGAATATCTTACGAATTATTGTTGCAGACTGTACAAAAAATCATGGTCTAATTGGTATGGATGTATTAAATATCAACGCCACAAAATTAGTCAATAGTATAGAACCTCTTGTTCATGGGCGTTTAATTAATTACAAAGCAAATATTCTGTTAAAAAACGGCATACAACCAACTTATTTCGAATCTCGACCTCTTCCTATTCACATAAGACCACTACCCAGCGGGCATTTTGACGTCCTAAGAACGTCCGTAAGACGTCTCAAGTCTCGTCCGTAAGACATCCTTAGTTGGTCTCAAATGAAAGGCTTGAGGACGTCTATTCCAGATGTCCTAAAGACGTCTTTTTAAGTCGTCCTAGAGACGTTTTTTTGACGTTCTAGAGACATCTCTGGCTGGTCTAATTTTAAAGACTTAAGGACGTCTTTTTCAGACGTCTAAGAGACGTTTAAATTTTACCAAGACATTTTTTTAAAAAATATATAAAAATGCAGTGATTTACAATACAAATCTTAGATTTGCCTTAATCTAGGCAAGGGAAGTTATAAAAAGAAATCAATGTAAATAAAGTGTAATTTGATATATTTAAAATAAAATAATAACTTTACAAAAAATAAGAATAATTCTTCAAACAAAGTTACATTTTCAAATTAAAAACTAATAGGTACAGTAGAATATAATCGATAGTGCATTATAAATAGAAGAAAATTGCTTAAAAATGGAAAAAAATAAATAAAATACAACAGTTAAGCCATCATTGATCGAAATCCATATTAGTGGATGTTCTCTTTATTCGGTCAGAAGAATGCCTAATTACTTTTCCAATAAGTTGGATGGTATCCATTTTGATTAAGTTTTTATTTGACGTTAAAGCAGCTTCTAATAAAAACAACAAAACATGTTTCAAAAAGATCATTAAAAAAAAATGTCATGTATACATACACTTGAATACATGTCATGTTCCATAGCCAAAGAAATTAAATTTTTTAGCTTACTAATGTGTTTGATTAATTAAAAATTAAAAAACATCATTTTTAATTTTTAATTAATCAAACACATTATTAAGCTAATAAGAATATTCTGACAAAATAGTGTCTGTCGGCAGTCTACATCATAAAAAAGAAGATAAATGCTGTACTGTCAATCATAAATGTTAAAATTCAAACTTTTGCTAATTACTTACAAGAGCAAAATATTTTTAATTGTATCAGCTAGATTTTTACCCCCAATTAATGATAACTGTTTTACCTAAAAAGTAACAATGTATTAGAAATATTGAAAATGTTTATAACAATTTAAAATAAATATTGTAATAATATGTAACATATAAAATATAAAGTTGAAACTCATGTATACAAAAGTGATGTATTGGATATCTCATAAATAATTGCTTCCAATACACAAACGCACACACACACACACACTCATATATATATTAATATATATATATATATATATATATATATATATATATATATATATATATATATATATATATATATATATATATATATATATATATATATATATATATATATATATATATATATATATATATATATATATATATATATATATATATATATATATATATATATATATATATATATATTAGGGTGTCCCAAAAAACAACATTTTTGAAAATAATCTGCTCTCACCCCCTAAATGTGTTCTATCTAATGCAAAAACACTAGGTTTAAGTTTTTTTTGAATAAAAAATATTTTAAGGGGTCCCTCAAGACCCTCAAATATTTAAAGGGTTCCTAATATTTTCGAAAAAAAAGTTTTTCAAAAATATGTCAACCTGGTACTCAAATGAAGCGAAATTATATAAAAATTTTAAAAATAATACTCATTTTGAAACAAAATTGTTATTTTTGATTTTATAACATAAAAAATTGCGTTTTTTAAGAAAAAATGAAAAAAATGCATTTCTAATGTTTTTTTATGACAATTTTGATAAGTTAAAAATATTTCGAAATGAATATTATTTTTGAAATATTTATATCATTTCGCTTCATTTGAGTACCAGGTTAACATATTTTTGAAAAACTTTTTTTCGAAAATATTGGGGACCTATTAAATATTTGAGGGTCTTGAGGGACCCCTTAAAAGATTTTTTATTCAAAAAAAATTTAAACCTAGTGTTTTTGCATTAGATAGAACACATTTAGGGGGTGAGAGCAGATTATTTTCAAAAATGTTGTTTTTTGGGACACCCTAATATATATATATATATATATATATATATATATATATATATATATATATATATATATATATATATATATATATATATATATATATATATATATATATATATATATATACATTTTATTTTATTTTTTTTTTTTTTTAACATCTTCACTTCCAACAAGGCTGCAAGCAACCACTATAAGAGTTGGAAGTTACTGGAAGAGAAAAGACTAAATCTGTAGAGCAAGATAACGATTGACTGATGACTTAAAATATTGCAAATTATATGAATCAGGAAAGCAAGATGAAGGAAGCGAATTCCAAAGAACTGATGTTCGAGGAAAAAAACTAGAAGAATAAGAGTTTTAAAGCACTTAGGAACAGTCACAGAAAAAGGATGAGACTTAATTGAATGGCGAGTAACACGAGAATGAATTTTAGTAGATGGCACAAGGGACGATAGCTCTTTAGAGCAGTGCCCATTATAGTATTTGTAGAAAAGAGAAAGAGAAGCAACATTACGACGATTTGACAAAGGTTGGAGATTGGCTGCCAGAGCAGGTCCAACTATGTTTACAATTCGTTTTTGCACCTTGTCTAAAAGAGAAAGAGCATCATTAGAAGATCCGCCCCAGATGTGGCAACAGTATTCCATACAGGGACGGATTTGAGACTTATAGAGATAGAGAATAGAATCTGGAGTAAGAAAGTGTCGAGCTCGATAAAGAGATGCAACCTTAGCGGATGCTAATTTTGCAATGGATTTGATATACGGTTTAAAAGAAAGGTCAGAAGTAAGAATTAATCCTAGAAGATGAATGGTAGATGACTCATCTAGTACATTACCATTCATAAATATAGAAAGATCTAAATTATTACGATAACGATTGGCCGAATAAAATTGAGTTTTATCTGAATTAAAGTTCACCAGCCACTGTGAGCCCCATGCTGTAGCAGAAGTGAGATCCTTTTCAAGCTCAGATACCCCCTCCAAGCAATCAGAGAGTGTAGGCTTCTTATCATGACAAGAGTAAATGGTAGTGTCGTCAGCGAATAAATTTCAACTATCAAGCACTGAGCTATGTTATGAAATCTTAGTTGGCCAAACTCATGTTTTGCGGAAAATATGCGAAAATTAGAAAAGTGGTTCTAAATTATTAAAAATATTTTGGCAATATTTATTTTTATACCAATTAATGTAAATAATTATTTAACAAGGAAAGATAGATCTTTTATATTTTTTTAAATGCAAGATGAAAGCATTTATATAAAAAAGTTACTATTAATTTAAAGTTTGTGAATTTTTATACTTTTTATGCGGAAATACTTTTTTTTTTGATAAACTCATGACGTCACGCTCGTTTTTATATTGAGTGAAACAGCCGTGCTTAGCGACGTCAATAGGACGTCTAAATATTGAAGTCTTGATATCGTCTTTATATTAACGTCACAAGGACGTCCTAACAAAGACGTCTTTACCAGACGTCTTTAGGACATCCTAATTTGGTCTGAGACGTCGCGACCTAGTTAAGACGTCCGTAAGACGTTTGATTCACGTCTGTGCCCGCTGGGTAGTGGTAGATAAACTTAATGGAATGATACAGCAAGGGTTGCTTCAAAGGGTTCCTCCTGGTGGAAGCAGATGGGCTTCACCGCTTGTGGTTGTTAGAAAAACAGACGGAGATTTACGCATTTGTGCAGATTACAAAATAGGTGTTAACCAAAAAATATGCTCAGACTCATATCCCATCCCAAACATTGAGACCGTATTTCATAAAATGGCAGGGATGAAATATTTTGCTAAAATTGATCTCAAGGGAGCTTATCATCAAATTGAGATGGACAAAGAGGCACAAGAAATAACAACAGTTAATACCCCTATTGGATTATTAAATTGGACCTGTTTACCTTTCGGAATAAAGACTGCAAGTGCGATATTTCAAAGAGCGATAGAATCTGTTGTTGGCGATATTATTCCCAATTTGATTATATTTCAAGACGATATATGTGTCGGTGCTAAAAATGCTGAAGAACTCAAATCAAAGTTAAATAAAATATTGAGAAAATTGAAGGAATCGAGAATGAGCATAAATAAACGAAAGTCAGTGAATGAAACAAAAAGTCTTTCATTTTTAGGATATGAACTGTCAGAAAAAGGAGTTACCCTAGATCGTAATTTAGTCAGCAAAATACTTGGAATAAGTCCTCCTTATAATAAAAAGGAACTCGAGTCATTTATAGGATTAATAAACTTTAATGGTCAACACATTGATAAATATGCTGAAAAAATCTTACCTTTAAACAATTTAAGAAAGAAAGGAGTTACATTCGAATGGAGGAAAGAGCATCAACAGGCATTTGAATTGCTAAAAAGAAACCTTTGTGAAGAACCCGTAGTAAAGGTTTATGATATCAACCAAGATCTAGAGTTAACAACAGATGCTAGTGAGAAAGCTATATCTGGAATACTTTCACAGAATGGCCATCCGGTATTGTATCTCTCACGAACTTTATCAGACGCTGAGACAAGATATTCTAATATTGAGAGAGAAGCTTTAGCTATTGTATGGTCTGCTCACAGAGCTAGGCATTTTCTGTTGGGTAGAAAATTCAAATTAATATCAGATCACAGGCCATTAGAATTTATATTTGATAGTAACAAAGAATTGCCCAAAGTCACATCCGGTAGAATTTTAAGATGGGCCATACAAATGATGGCATTTGACTGCGAAATAAGCTACAAGAAGGGAGAAAACATTCCTCATGCTGACGCATTATCGAGATTGTACTTTCTACCACAAGATGAAGAGAAAGACCAAGAAACATTTATACACTTAGTCGAGTCAGATATAGTGAACCTTGAGCAAATAATAAAAGAAACAAAAAATGATAGGGTATTGATGGATATCAAAACCAAAATTAGGAAGAATAATTGGAGCAGATGCTCGGTAACAGAAAGACCCTATAAATCTATTAGGAATAAACTGACTATCGAAAAAGGAATTGTGTGTAATGGTGACCTCATTGTACCTCCTAAGACAATGAGAAAGATCTTCATCAAATCGATCCATGATGATATACATTGTGGCATAATGCAAACGCGATGTAGATTAAAATTAGAAGCCTGGTGGCCTGGCTACTGTCAAGATGTTAAAGAATATGCGAAATAAAAGTGAAGAAGGAAAGGACATTACATACATGGCCAAGTGAAAATAAACCTTGGTGTAGAGTACATATGGATCATGCACATGTACAGGGTATTGGACTGTTTTTGATTTTAGTAGATTCTTTTTCTGGATGGCCGGAAGTTATTAAGGTAAATAACCGTGAAGCGACCACTGTAAAGGCAGTACTACAAAGTGTTTTTTCAAGAAATGGAGTTCCAGAGGTTTTAGTATCCGACAATGCTGCGGAATTTCATGATACCACCTTACACCAGTGGCTAAAGAAAATAGGTGGCGTACCTTTTAAGACTCCACCTTACCATCCTCAATCTAACGGAGCAGCTGAAAGAATGGTAGAGACAGTTAAGATGGGTTTAAGAGCTTATTCACCGGACAAAGGTTTATTATGTGGATATTTAAGCAGAATGCTTTTAAGTTACAGAACAATACCTCATGCAGGAAGATCAAGGAGTCCTTCCAAGATGATGGGAAGGCAGTTGAGATCCCCTCTCACCATGAGCTTCGAAAGTGGAACACCTTTATGGTACCGCCAAAGACCAGATTCCAAACCTGAACATGCTTCATTCATCTCTCAGGCAGGTTTAAACACTGCGATCATATTAAGGAATAACTCTTCGGGTATGTTAGCACACTGTGACTAAATAAACAAACGCCTAAATGAGCCAAGTATACTTATGAATAATAAAGACAGTATGCGGTATGATCATATCAATAATGAAAAAATCGATCCATGCAATAGTGATAAATCTGGTATGTCCGAACTACGTGTTACTAAAGAAGAACCTAACCAGAATCGAAGAACTACACGGTCGACAAGGGGGCAAAAGCCAATACGTTTCAGGGATGTGAAGCCGTGAACCTTAGTCATATGCGGACAAATAGGAGCAATGTTTTTATACATATAAACATACGTGGCTATATTAAAAATGTATATTAAAGATGGCTTACTTATAAGAATATATATATATTTAAGTATAGTACAGTGTTTTATTAACGACACAACATAAGCAACAACCAAAAGAAGGTCAAAGTATAAAGATAGTAATCATAATAATAAAGAAATTTTTTTTTTTTAATTTGTACAGTTTGAAATTCTTAAAATTTATTTAAAAAAAATAAACAAATCACTCAATGTTACAAATAAAAGTTTTAGCCAAAATACAAATTAAAACTTTAAAAATAATTTGTTAGCGTATTCATTTATTTACTAATGCAAAAAAGGCATTTATTTATTGATTTAGATCAGTAATATGGTTCCAACATTAATTTTTACAAAAATAAACTAAAAATAACAGTTGCTATATAAAAAAGATTATGTAGCTAAGAACCGCAGCCATTTTAAAATCTCTGAAATTTCTATTAACTTTTGGCACATGCGCACCTAAACTTAACGCTCGTAAACGACACATATCTCAGCTTCTATGACTCATTTTTGAATGAAATTTTTAAGGTTTGTTTATCTGAATATAAGTTAGTATGTGAACAGAATCAAATTAATTCTTAAAGTATTTTAGGAATTATGGGACAGTTTTTTTTAAACTTTACTTTTTTTGCAAATCTATAAAAACCCCACATGCAAAGTGTGGTGTTTATAGATTATTGCTTATTATCTAGAGCTCTTCTAATCTTCTTAGTAATTTCAATATGTGTAGAATGTTTGCTTCGAAATCCATATTGATGTTGTTACAAGCATTTAAATTTTTTTTAGAAACTTGTATAGCCTGTTATACAAAAACTTCTCAAAAAGTTTGCTGAGGTTGGAAAGAAGGGAAATGGGTTGATAGTTAGAAAAGTCTAAAACGGAGCCTGCTTGATAAATTGGAATGACTACTTTAAAAGCTACTTTAAAAACTACTTTAAAAACTTCATGGAATTCGCCATTTTTAAAAGAATTATTTATCATAACGCTAAGAGGTTTGGAGATTATGTGAGATGTAAGTTTAAGAAAAAATGTAGGTATGCTGTTAGGTTCATAACTTTTATCACTTTTAAGAGTATTTTTAATAAAACTAAGTACCTCATCTTCACTAACAGGATCAATAAAGGAAGAATTAGCATTAGAAAAATTAAGAAAGTCACTATAAGTATGTTTTGATGGCATAATTTTATTGAGCAGTTTTTTTACCAATAGAGACAAAGTAGTTATTAAATATATTTGAAACAGTGAGATGGTCTGTGATGATATTTTCATTCAGATTTAGCTAAGTAGGTATTTTATGTAATAATCCTTTAATATTTAGGATATCTTTTATGCCTTTCTATGTACTTTTTATCTTGTTTATGTTGTTATTAAAATAAGTTATGTAGTATGATTTTTTACTACTTTTTAATAAGTTGCTAATTTTATTTCTATAGAATTTAAATTTTGCGAGAAGCTCATTTTTAGTATTAATGTTTTTACATCTTTCAAATTTTTTATAGAGTTTATTTTTACAGAAATAGATTTAGAGATCCAGGGTTTAGATTTAAGTTTGATTTGATTTTTAGTCAAAGTTTTTTAGGAGGCACATTGGTCTAAAACCCTATTAAACGATTTTAATAATTAAATGATGGATTCATTGATACGGTCATCTTTTTTAATCATTAGCTCCCAATTGATTTTATAAATTGCTTGAATAAACTTGTTAGAGTCAAATTTTCGTAGACATCGTCTAGAAATTTTAATTTTATTTGGTTGGCTGGATGTTTCAGGAACACAGACAAATTGTGCAGTGTGACCCGAGATAGAAATAGTAAGGTTATCTGAGAGTTGATCGGAAGAGTAGAAGTTCATAAAGATGTTATTAATAAGTGTTTGAGATTTAGTTGTTATACGATTAGGTAAGATTATGGAAGTATTAAACGAGTAAAAACATAAGGTGTTATGGCAGTTGGAAATAGGATTAGATTCACTATAGCTCAGTAGATCTGCATTGAAATCACCCATTAAAAAGATCAATTTTTTTTCTTTGCTTAACTTTACAAGAAGTGGAGTTAAAAATATTGTATTGAATTCATTTTGATTCATTGATGGATGAAAATGTTTACAACCAATTAGGACATTTGTTTTGTAAGGCTTAATGATTTCGACAAAGACAGACTCAAAAACAGAAAAAAAAAGTAATTTTGGTAAGTAAATCTTTAAGTCACGACGAACTACATAATTTAAATTAGATTGCAGATATAAAAGCACCACCTTTTTTAGCCTCAATTGGGCAATGCTCAATATTGAATCCATTAATAGTTATGTCTGTTATATTGGTATTATTAAGGTATGAGTTGGATTCAGTAATCTCTATTACCATAGATATGCTGTGATAGATAGTGCTGATAAGACTGCACAGGTCATCAATGTGATAGAGAAGTGATGTAATGTTAAAGCATTGAGAGATGGTATTAAGTTCTTTAAGTATTTTTCTTAAATAAATTGGAGATACAAGAAAATATAATGATACAGTATGTGGATTTTCGCATGGTAATGTAGATAAGAGCTCATTATAAGTAAGGAGGCCAAATGGCATGTTTTTAGATATACAGTTGAAACAATACCATTCTGAAGAGTCTTCAGAGAGAAGATTATAAGTGAGCAAACTTATTCGGTTGCACTTAGCATGAACCCATGAACTTCAGCAGTCACAAAAGATAGCTTTGTGGGTATCTGTTACAGTTTCAAAACAAACAACACAGAGTGTTTTGTTTTTCATAACTTGATAGGCAGAATGTTATTATAATGTAAAAAATAAACATAAGTTGTACAAAAATGTATAAAACAAACATAAAATGTATAAAAATAAAAAAAAATCAAATGTATTAAATAAACGATGCTCATTTTTGTACTTTTACAATTTAATTTGTATAAATTTTTTTTAAATATAATTAACAAATGTTGATTGCGCCATATTTGTTTTATAAAATCATAACAATTACTGCAGTATCAGCGTTATTCCAATATTTACTTAACTCTTAGAATACCTTATCTTACTCGGAGATAAAAGAAACTCATCAACTATAATTTTGTTTTAATAATAAGAGATCAACCCTCCATGCTGAATTTTTTGTAAGCGAAACAATTAAGCATTATAATCGCAACAATTCGCCTGTTTTTTTATGTTCACTAGATGCTGAAAAGGCTTTGGACAGCTGCAACTGGGATGTTCTTTTTAATAAACTTTATTTTGATAAAAATCTACCTCTTCAAATGGTTAACACTATATCTTCTTTATACCGGGGCGGCAGTGGAACTGTCTCATACCTGGGTTGCAAATCAGTCTCACTTGATCATAAGCAAGGAGTGAGACAAGGATCGACTCTCTCACCCTACCTTTATAACATTTACACTGAGAAGCTACTCGAAACTATAAAAAATGATGAAATTTATGGTACTACTATATATGGAAACTTGACTTGTGTTGTAGCTCATGCTGACATCATTCTTCTCAGCTCTACTCTCTCGGGCCTGAAAAAACTTATTTCAACGTGTAACATATACAACAATTTAAACGAGATAAAATTAATGCTTTAAAAACGGAACTTTTGCTCGCTGGAAAAAGACAAATAATGAACTGCACAATAACTCTAGATAACCATCAAATTATACTTCGTAAGAAACTTAATCATCTCGGCTTTACCTGGGATACAAAAAAATTAATTTTGGCTTCACTAACTAGAATGAATATTGATAGTAGGGTAGCAAAGGTAACAAACTCTTATTCAATCTGGAATCCGGTTTGCACATCCAAATTCTTTTATTCAATTATATAAATCATTAGCAGTACCGACGTTAACTCACGGTCTAGAGCTCTGTGAAAATAAAGATGCAACAATGAAGACTCGACACATTGAGAAGGAACGCAGTTAAATCAATTTTTAATGTCTCTAAGTAAAAACTATATACACTATTTAAAATGAAGGAGATGTCAAATTATATACACCAAAACAAAATTAATCTATTTATCCGCCTTTTAGACAATAAAGTAACCTTTGAAATCATTTACTCCTAACTTAACTACTGGTTCAGCTAAATTTTCTAATTTAGATGATATAAAAGAATTATGTGATAATCATAAACTGAATATGAGAACCCTAATGCTGGTTAAAAAAAACCCGACATTAAGTTGAGTAATGCCGTAAAGTGTCCCATTAACTGTACTGATTACCCTATGCACTTTTATACGCGATAACTTAATATAGTTGATAACTAAATATAAGTTAAAACTCACCGAAAACTTTTAAAAATGTATGGTTATAGCCGGACCAAAAGTACAAATCTAAATCTCTCGTAAAAAAGAACATTAAATATTACAAGTATAATTTATTATTTTAAGACACCATAAACAAACAACAGATTGATCATTAAGGATATTCTTTAAAAAACTGTTACAACAAGCTATCTACGTGATTAGTCAGCTGAATGTGGATCATTAACACAGTTGACAAACCTTTGGCTACCTGTCATTAAGAATGCAATATATCTAATAACTGGTCGAAGATGCAAAGACACGATAAAAAAGCGTTCATATTTGCTATTTGTCACTATTAGTTTTGCGAATATCGTCGATCTTTAAAATCATACGAACAAGTTGTGTAGCAAGAGATATTTGTTGCTTTTTACCATGCAATGTTTCAATAACATGTTGTACTTTCATATCTAAAAAAAAAATTAAAAACCACGCCATAATTAGATAAACTAGCGGATTCAAATAATATAAATTTTAATTACATAACTCAAAAAAAAAAAAAAAAAAAGAAAAAAAGAAAGGAAATATACCATTTGTACCCGCCCGAACACAATCGACACCTAATCGCGGATTATTTTCTGCTATTTGGCGGACTTTAATCACTGAAACAGTTCTAATTGGATTCATCCCTGAGTTTTCAGCAAGTGCATTTGGTATGGTCTCCAAAGCGTCAGCAAATGCATGCATTGCATACTGTTCAACTGATGCTACCTAAAATATAAAAAATACTTAGTTTTCTACTTGGACAGTTGCTAATGTACAAATGAAAATTAAAAGAAATATTTAAGTATAATAAAAGTAGCGTAAAAAATGTAATAATAAATATACATAACGAGAACAGAAAAAAGATGTCTCCATAAACGCTGACTTGGAGTATATATATAGTGTGGTGATATAATCAACTCAATTTTTATTTTTCTGACTTATAAAATTTATAAACCCCTCAAAATGAGGGAGTGTATTTTTGTAACTTTGCATGTTCATAACTTTAGTAATTTACAATACTTTTCTACTAAATTTAAAATCTGTGGATAAATTTAAATTTAGTTTAAGATAGTAAAGTTTAAAATATATAAAATACTTAAACATTTTTAGGCATTACTTCAGTGTTTTGCATGTCAGGTATGCAAGCTTTTATTTTTCTATTTATTTTAAATCAAACTTCACTCAATTTTGGTTTTCTACTTGAACAGTTGCTAATTCTAATTGTGACTTATTCGTATATTACTTTCACAAGCACAACATTCACGAGGAAAAAAATTTATTTATCTTTATGAGACCTAAAAAGACTGTCTAATGCTAAGGTTACTTAATCTTTAATTTATCCAGGGATGCGGAGTCCCAAAAAGGACTCCAGATATGAAAGCCACAAAAAGATTACTTCTTCCTAGTTTTTGGTTTCAATGAGCTCTAAAAAAATTAAGTTTATGGTTAAAAAAAAGTTTATATTACTAATAGGAAAAAGATTATGACTTAGGCAAGAGGAACAATTTTTTGAACCCAGAGTCCTTAGGTATAGTGGCAACAAGGACTCCGGCAATAAGTTTCAAGTCATTAAATTTCAATTTTTTTTTTCAATATATATATATAATATATATATATATAAAATATATATATAAATTTATAAAATATATATAAATTTATTATTTTAATTATAAATATAAATTATAAAATATATAAATTTATTATTTTAATTATAAATATAAATTATAAAATATATATAAAATATATATATAAATTTCAATCAAAGCAATAAGTTTCAAGTCATTAAATTTCACAAATTTTTTACTTATAGCAGATCTTGAGTCGACAAACATGTTTAGAGCTTCTGGACACTACAGACTTGTAGTGATATAAAGCCAGAGTCCTTTTGAGACACTACATACCTGATTTCATCATTGAAGTTCAAGAGAATTTTGAAAAAATTTTAACTGTAATAAAATCTGCCATCAGATCTTTCACATATAGATTGATCATACGAGGAGCCATGGACACAAGCAAGATTTTTTGATGTTTCAGATAAGAAACTTTCACATATTGCGCAAACTCTAAACCCAAGTATTTTCATACCTATGCCAAATGAGGAAGCCTTGCAAAAATTTGAGATTTCAGAGGCCTGGGAATAAAAAAAGCCTTAAAATGTTTGCACCCCATGCCCAACGTGATGTAGCATGTTGGGCAGGGGGTGCAAACATGCACTGATGTAGTAAAATTTTAAACTTAACCATCTTAAACTAAATTTAAATTTATCCACAGATTTTAAATTTAGTAGAAAAATATTGTAAATTACTAAAGTTATGACCATGCAAAATTACAAAAATACACCCCCTCATTTTGAGGGGGTTGGAAGATTTGTAAGTCAGAAAAATAAAAATTTTGAGTTAATTATATTACCACACTTTCTATATATATTCACTTCAAGTCAGCGTTTATGGGGACATTATTTTTTTGTTCTCGTTATGTATATTTTTTATTACATTTTTTATACTACTTTTATCATACGTAAATATTTCTTTCAAGTTTCATTTATACATATTTAAACTTATTATTTCAGTATTGAAATATATTTTTAACATTTATTTTTGTTATTTATATTTATTTATTATATATTATTTTATTTATTTACAAAAGCGATTAACTGCATTAATATAACCATATTTAAATCTTGCAGTAACTCTAACCCAAACACTGACGCCGACCCAACTAAATCCTCAGTAGATGTGCACCACTTCCTTGCGGGTCAGGCTATTTGATAGTCAATACTTTTTGCTATTTATAAAAGTTGCTTATTGAGACATTATTTACAAAAAAAAAAAAAAAAAAAAAAAAAAAAAAAAAAAAAAAAAAAAAAAATGCCTACAGGACAAAAAATTAACAGGTATATTAAAATGTCCCATATTTTATTGTAAAATCTGTCCCTGTAAGTAATACAATTGGTGTATGAATATATCAAAGATCATCCAGGTCATTTTTTTAAAACCCTGAAAATTGTTAGGGCAAAATATGCGGAATATACTTTTATTTTAAATTTGCTTTTAACTCAGTTGCTTCAAATTCTTTTTAGAATTTTTTATAATTTATGTGTAAGTGATAAATGAAAAACTTTAAAAAACAAATATATTACACAAATATACACCTAAACTTGTATGTATGGAGAACAATGATATATTATATAAACTAGATGTCTAACTGGTGGGATTTTATTGGACAAAAAATGAAGTCGCATTTTTTGTTTATAATAATAGCCTGTCATTTGTAAAAAAGGGAAAAGCTTAAGCCAAATGTGGAATAAAAGTTAAAAATGCAAATGTGGAACTAAAGTTAAAAAAAGTCAAAAGTTCCCAATTAACTCAAAAACGAATTTTAATAATAAAATACTTATAAGAGTTTTTTTATGAGTCTATGTTTATTAAAAAGTATTTTAATTCATTAAAATGCCTCCAAAGCATCTATTGTTTTACTTTTCTATTCAAAACTTTAATCCTTTTTTAATCAAAAATAAATTAAGGAATTATAAATTATTATTTTATAGGTATTATAATTTCTGCTTAACACTTTTAAGTAATAAAGAAAAGCTAAAAATAGTTTAAAAATTTAATCCGCCAATTGTAAAAAGGGCAAAAAGCGGCTTTACTTTACAGATCAATGTTAGACATTGATTTATATAATATATCATTGATGGAAAACATTTTGAGCATCTGGAAAAACCAAAAGTTTATGAAAAATAAGCGAAATTCTGGAAAATGATTACCCCTAATATATATATATATATATATATATATATATATATATATATATATATATATATATATATATATATATATATATATATATATATATATATATATATATATATATATATATATATATATATGAAATATAATATCTATTTAAATATTAGACCCATAAAAAGTTTTGTCATAAAAATTAGAAAAATTGAGAAAAATCCATATATTTTTTAACTGTTACTCAGGATGGAAAGAATTTTTCAGAGTACTTCTGCGCTCTGAAAAATCTAGAAAGGATTGTGCAAGATCTAATTAATAATTTTTTAAAGGAAATAATGATTATTTTTTAAGAGAGCTTATTTATTTATTATTTAACTTAAGCTTCTTACCAGAACCAACTAACTAGTGATTTTGTTATTTCAGAGCTATTTCTGTATCACAGAAATAGCTCTAACGAAATCTAGCTTACACACCACAATCACAGGTCACAACTTTATTTTACCATTACTTTGATAATATTTTACTATTACTAATGCAATTATGAATGAAATCCTTAATGGACAGCACACTTTTATTTTCAATAACTTCTGGTGTATCAAAAAGTGTACATTATGCAGTTTTATTTTTAATTTTTTCTTCAGTAAAGTTCTGCTTTTTAAGTGCTTTTAATAATGCACAAATTATTAAAATATGGTAAGAACCGTGGCCATGTTGTAAATGTAAAAAAAATGAGCAGGCAAGGTATGCGACCGCATGCATCTTCTGTAAAAGCCTAATATAAATTGTAAAATCAATTTGCTTAGTCATTTAAAACTAACTCAAGTATTACTATTGTGGTTTTGATTTTTTGTTCTGTGATTTGTTTATAATATTGATCAACCTTATTACCACTATTTAGTAACTGTAGTGACAAAAATCCTAATTTTATAAAACTATATTAATTTTTTTTTAACGAAAATATTTGGTTAAATAAATGGAGTTAGATTAAAAGCACCACAAGATACAAAAATTAAATATAGACATGTTTCTGTACATTGACTAAATGTTACGATTTTTTTAGGTAGTAGCTTGTATAAGAGTGATAATTACAGTAAAAAAAAAATTTTTTTATAACAAGTAAAAGTAAGAAGTTAATCACTGATCAGAAACCAAAACTTCAGCATTTAGCATCAGTAGTCTAACATGTAATAGAACATCATTTCAGTATTAAGCTTATTGTTTTTCACATGCTATGTATCAATTGTATTAAATACTGCATATATCTAATGAGAAAAATTGACCATTCAGCGTAGTTAAGGAGAGATCTGAAGGAAAATATAGCCCTTTTGTTTTCAAAAATGTTTGTTTTATTTCATGCGCGTTTTGATTGGTTTAATTATTTTTTTTAAATCATGAAATTTGTTGTTTTATTTTGTTTACAAATATTTGACGATTTGATTATCTAAGAGTTTTAGCTTAATACTATAGGGCAGAAGTTATATAAAGAGATTATGAAAGTAAATTGCTATGAGTGAAAACTAATGTGAAAACTTTGATTTAACGTTTTTAATGTTTACGGAAAGATAAAATAAGAGGTTTTTAGTCATTTATTGAATATTTTAATGCTGTAAACAAGAAGTTTTTTTACTTTCGAATTAAAGAGACATTTTTGGAATATAAACACTTAACACAAAAAATAGTTTAAAAATTTAATTAATTTGATTCAGCTGTTTTTATGACGCAGCTCCGTCACATTTTATGTATTTTAGGGTAGTTTTGTTTTGCTTGATGTTTGGTTAAAAAAAGATTTATAAAAAAATGATAAATTATAAGTAAAGCTTAAATTTTTCTACTTTTTCTACTTGTTAAAAATATATAATAGTAATATTTGAAAATAAGCAGAAAACACCAAAAATTGAAGTTAAAATATGTAAATTTTTGTTTTTAAGAAATACAAATTGTTCAGATCTCTCCTTAACTATGCTGAGCAGTGCTAACATTAAGCACTAAATTTAAAAACCTTGTTTTATTTAAATCTTGTTGTCCTTCTTCTCCCTTTTTAACACAAACGTGTTTTAACACAAAAATGTAACTTTTTTACAAAACAAACTAATTTATCATTTGAAGAACTATAAAGTTATCTTACTACTCTTTTTATTGTATTTTAACAGTTGAAAAATGATTAATGGCTGTTTTGTCTCATTTTGTTATGACATTTTAACTATGCACATGCTCTTTTAAGTAGTGAAATAAAAAATATAAACTTTTATATAACAGGGCTAAATAAATTGGCAAATGTGCAAACATTTAGAATACAATCAACAGAATAAAGAACATTGAGTTTGCATACTTTAATTGATTTGAACACAAATGTTAACCTAAAATTTAAAAAACAAAAACGCAGCATTTTTTATTTTTAACTTTTATTTCCATATATTAAATATTAAATATCATTTTGTGTTTTCAAGTATAATAATAATGATAAAAAAAAAAAAAAAAAAAAAAAAAAAAAAAAAAAACAGCTTAAATACTGTTACTAGCCTTCACAAGCACAAGAAACTTTTTAAATTAAAGATTAATTTTATTTAAACAGATTTTTCTTTAAATTAAAGCTTATGAACTTCTTTCAAATAAATCAAATTTATTTGAAAGAGGTTCTTAAGTTTTCTTTTTTTTTATTGTTTTATTTGTTAAATTAAATATAAACTCATGTTTTTGCATCATTTAAACAGTAAAACAATGAAATAACAATTTCTTCTTGTTAAAACATATTTAATGTTTCTTCGTTGCTAACGCTAATAGAACTTTTTTTTCAGCAAACGTTTTCACAAACTTACAATTTTTTTTTCTCATATAAATTTATAATTTTAATTAAGTTATAATTCTAATAACAAAAGCTTTTTAAATTTAGTTAAATTTTGGCCTAAAACATTTCTAATGCTCTAATTTACCGAATAACTTAGGTTAATATTTAGAAAAAACGAACTTTTTAAAATGTTTTACTTTGACTGCCAAAACGCAATTAAAAACATGTGAATAGTGATTATTTTGTTTTTAATGATAAGCAAACTATTGCATTTAAAACAATGTTTTTAGAAATATTTTTTTTTCAAAATTAAATAAGAAACTTTTATTATTATACATATGGTTTTTAGCAAAGCTTTTACAAAATTAAATTAACAACGTTTCTCATAATTAATTTGTATTTATTACACAATTCAACATTATTTTTCAATTCAATATTAATAAACTTGTATAAAAAATAAAATTTTATTTAATTTCGTTTAATGTTTCATTTATAAATCACCATTTATTGTTCGTAGAAATTTGCGCTCTAATTTCAACTGAATGATGTAAGTTAACATAATAAAAATGAGTTTTTTAATTGAAGTACAACTATCATTTTACCTCAGTTGAAAAAATGCAATTAAAGATATGTGAACAGAGATTATTTTGTTTTTAACAGTAATCAAACTTTTTTTGTTTAATTAAACAAGAATCTTTAACAAAAAATTTTTATAACAAAAATTTAATGAAAATCAAGTAAACAATTACTAGTTTTCTCACTCCCAAATTTTTAGGACGAAAATTTTTTTTTACTCTTGTGAATAAATTACAGAGCGTTTTATATCACGCCCGCAATATATAAATATTCCATTAAAGAACATGTTTCACGTGACAAGAGCGATCACTCTTGCTTTATCTTAAGGCCTGATTTGTCAAAATTAAACAAAATTTTTTCAAACCCTGGACATGATAGTAATGAATACATATTGATATATAATTTTGTATGCAGATATTTTGTAGATATGTCTCAACATAATCAGCCCTTCTTGTTATTTCAAACAAACACAAGGGATCGTATAGAAGAATTTTTATTGCATAAAATCGAACAAGATTTACACCAAAAAAAAAAAGAATTTAGTGCCATCTTTATGATATGCAGAAGGTAAATCATTGCAGCTTCATGATATATTTTCTTTTATAATTAAAAAAACATTAGTTTTTCATTTTAATTTAATTATTTTAGAATTTTATGTAATAAGTTTGTTTTTATTTAAACATAAGAAAATGTTATTAATAAAAATTAAGTTTTAAAATGTCAATGGGAGCCTAAAAATGTTTGCAATAACTTACAAAAGAAGACTGCAGACATTTGCAAATAAAGAGACTGACATTAATGACAAAATAATAAAAAAAATAAACAATATATTTTTGAGCACTAGACAGGTAAATAAAAATAAATACATATTGATATATAATTTTATGCAGAGATATTTTGTATTTATAACTTAGAAATGTCTCAACATAATCAGCCCTTCTTGCCATTTTAGATAAACACAAGGGATCGTATAGAAGAATTTTTATTGCATAAAATCAAACAAGATTTACACCAAAAGAAAGAATTTAGTGCCATCTTTATGATATGCGGAAGATAAATCATTGCAGCTTTAAGTAAATAGCAAGCAAAGGAGATTTAAACAAGAAATTTTAACTAGAAAACAATTAACATCTTAGAATATTATTTATTTATCAACATTTTTCCATTAAATAAAATGCAAATATATTTTCTTTAATATTTACTGATCAGTAATAAAAATGTCAACATTTCATATCAGTAGTCTAACATGTGATAAAACATCATTTCAGTAAAAAAAAAATTTTTTAAGATATAACCCTAACCCTGATCTATGAAGTAAATTAAAATGTTGTTCATTAATATATTTTTTTAATTTATATATTGAAGTTTTACATATTTACTTTATATATTAAAGTTTTACATATTAAATTTATATATTAAACGTTTACTTTTTAAATTATCAGAATTGTAATTTTTGTGAACGAAATGAGAATGAATTAACTAAATTTTTTAGCGATCTTTACGAATACCAGGAAAAACTATTTTTATAGTTTGAGTTGAAGCTCCCATTCTCAATTTGAATGAGAACTAAGTCTTTTTAATCTTTTTATAAAGGTTTTTATTTTTGACTTGAAAGAAATGTATGCAAACGCATTTCCAAAAAGTTTTAGTATATGATGCCATTGTGGAACTTAAAAAATTAGTAACAGTTTAAAAATTTAAGGAACATTTTTTTAACTAGAAATTATTTTTAATAAAAATTTAAATAGACATACCTTATCAGCTTCTTTACTAACAGCCAAAGCACAAGAAATTTCTGAAGCTCCTCCACCATAAACAATTCTGTTGTCTCTAACAAGATTGCGAATGACACATAATGCATCATGAATACTTCTTTTTGCTTCTTCTACTATCTGAATTTAAAAAAGCACTATATTTAATTTTAAGACTAATTTTTTTAAACGATTTTTGTAATACAAATATAATAATTCAAAAAAGCTAACCATTTTATTTCCTCCTCTAATAAAAATAGTAACAGCTCTTGTATTTTTACACTCCTCAATAATCAACATTCGATCTTTAGTTGTTCCAAATGATAATTCTCGAACAAGACCAGCAACTCCAAGCTTTTCAGGCAAAAGTTCACTAAAACGAGGTACAATACGACCACCAGTAGCAATTGCAATAAGCTATAATTAGAAGGATATATATTTTGCATATAAAGAAATATATATAAAAGAACAAACACACACATACAAAAAATGTTTACTTCAATTTCAGGGCCACCAACCCATCTTACAGCAGGCAACTCATTTTGCAATAAAAGATGGTTTGCCTCATCATCAAAACCCCATTGGCATATAGCTAAATTAGCACCAGTAGCTTTTACTTCCTTAATCATTTTCTCAAATGTATCTTTCTCATATTGTCGTAACTTTTGATACTCATCAACAGAGGAGACATCTAATTTATGCTTAGTCTTAGGTTTAGGTGGTTCAAAAGCACATGTTAGAATTGCAATCTTGGCATCTTTAATTTCCTAAACAACTAAAAAACCTTGAAAAATGTTTTGATATAACATAATAAAATTTTCTTAGGATTTTCTTGTTTGAAATTTTTTCATTTAAAATATAAATGTATACTAACCTTTGGCATTTGAGGGTGACTCATATCTTTATCAACAATTACTCCTTTAACAAGCATAGTATCATCTATTTGTCCACCTTCTTTAGTTTGCATCTTTATAAGTTCAAAATCAACATCTTTTCTCTCAAGATCAGCCACAGATAGTACAGCATCAACAGCTATTTCTGCTAAGTGCCTATGGCATCGGCTAACTCTATAGAGTGAAAAAAATATATATCAAGCAATATTTATATAAAAAATGAAAAAAATCTAAAAAAAGAACTTTTAATATATACAGATTCTCTATTATTTATATTTATTTGTATATTTACTTATTTAACTCGTTATATATTAACTTATTTAAATTGTAGCATAAATATTTAAAAAATGAATTTTCAAACTTAATAAAAATCAACAACAGCACCAGCGCTCGAAATAACGGCCGATCAACGATCAATGATCATCGACTTTTGGAAAAAATGAAATTTTGAACTCCCAAAATTAATTATGGCTGATCAAATTTGATCGTCTACATTGCATGTCACACATTAGAATAAAAAATTTTTTAACATTTAAAAAAGAATCTTAAATTTATTAAATTAGCATTAAAAAAAATATGTTCATTATTGCTGAATTAAACAAGTTTTTAGACCAATAATAATCTTTTAGTTCACATTAAAAATGGTAATTAAAAAGAAGCGCGAAGTTTATTGTAAATAACTTAATAATGCTTTTGATTGGTGGAATAAACATAGCGTTGATTTCGTAACAGTCTTCAGTTCGAAAGTTTACTAACTGTAAAAGAATTATTTTAATAAAGCGAATTCATTTGAATAAAATGAATTAATAACTAGAAAGGTTAACATTTCTTTGATTGTCTGAAAAATAATGAACAAAGCAAGTTTGTGATTCATTGGAAAACTTCATTTTGAAATCATCGTGACAATTTAAATTGAAAGAAACAGTTTTTGTTTTAAAGTTTTAGAAATTAAATGGTAAGTTTAAAAATAATCTTAAAATGGAAGCATACAAAAAGCGTCAAACATTTATTTCTTTTAAAAGAAACTTAGTATCTGGAACACCCGCTGAGAAAAAACTAAAAACTTATGACAGAAAGCTACAATTACAAACAGCTAATAAATGGAAAGTCTCTACGCTTGCAAAATATAATGCTAATGATTGGCTTGAAATTGAAAGCGTTGACGGAATAGTTACACCGCTAAAATGCAAAGTATGCCGAGAATATGCATCACAAATTCAGATTTTAAAAGGCTACACTCCGGAATGGAGCTGTGGAAAAGGATGTAGTCGATTGCAACATAGTTCTGCAATCACGCATGCAGAGGGAATGTCTCACCAGAAGGCTTTTGAGATTTTTATGAAAACGAGAGGCATGAATTTGTGCGATCGAATTGAAAAACTAAACGAGTTGCAGCAGGAAATGCGGCAAACGGACATTTTATCCGGTATTCAAACCATGAATAGTAAAGACTTGGATTTGACAAAAAAAAAATTTGAGGTCGCTTACTTTATAGCAAAAGAAGAACTATCGCTTTGCCTATACCCAAAAATAATTCAATTAGAAGAGAAACATGGTGTAGTTTTTGGTCAGGCTTATAAAAACGAAAACACATGGGGAGTATTTATTGACTACATTGCTCTTAGTTTAGCGATAGATCTCAAAAATAAACTAAATACTCGAAATTTTTTCACTATTTTAATTGACGGTTCTAACGACGTTTCAATTAAGGAAAAAGAAGCTATATTTGCCGTTACTTTTAATCCGGCTCCAACTGGAAAATCTGAATTAAACGTTGAATGTGATTTTCTTTCACTTTTGGATGTTCAGTATGGAACTTCGCACGGAGTTTTCAACACCATAAAAAAGTCACTCAAGAATATAGAAGTCGTAAATTGCAATAAAAAACTAGTTGGATTTGGTGCGGATGGCGCATCCGTTAACAGAGGGAGCAAGTCGGGCGTTAAAATGTTGCTCAAGGCTGAAGTCCCCTGGATCACATTTGGCTGGTGTGTAGCACATTGTCTCGAGTTATCATTAAAAGAAAAAGTAGGAAAAACAGCCTCATTCAATGACGTTGATTACATGATTTTAAAAATGCATTACATTTACAAAAAATCCCTCAAAAAGTTAAGACAGTTGGGTGAACTCGTTTCTATTTTAGAAGATGATGAATTTAACATTGGTGGTTACCGACCTAAGAAAGCCTCAGGTATTTTCTTTTTTTTGCTTGATTTATTTATCTTATATTTATTACCATTACAGTTATGCGTGACGTATATATTTTCAGTTTTTGCAAGTATAAAGTAAATTATAAATTGTATAATCTTGTTTCATTTTTAGGTACACGATGGATTTCACATAAAGTTCAGGCTTTAGAAATGATTTTAGATAAATACGGTGTTTATTTAATACATCTGGAAAATATGACTGAAGATATAACATTTACCAATGCTGAAAGAGCTAAGTTTAAAGGATACCACAAAAAGTGGATTCATGCTAGAATGCCCCTTTATATCGCGTTGTTTATTGAGATTTTAGCACCAGCAAAGATGTTGTCAAAATGTTTTCAAAGTGATGAGATAGATGTGTTGGCTTTATCAGGGTTTGTTCAACAAACTAAAAGCCATTTAAATCGTATTCAAAAAACAAGGTTTATTAATTTGCCAACAGTAAAACGTTTTCTCGCCAAAGTGACTGAAAAAGAAGGAAAGTTTTATTTTTTTTTTTTTTTTTACATCTTTACTTCCAACAAGGCTGCAAGCAACCACTATAAGAGTTGGAAGTTACTGGAAGAGAAAAGACTAAATCTGTAGAGCAAGATAACGATTGACTGATGACTTAAAAGATTGCAAATTATATGAATCAGGAAAGCAAGATGAAGGAAGCGAATTCCAAAGAACTGATGTTCAAGGAAAAAAACTAGAAGAATAAGAGTTTTTGAAGCACTTAGGAACAGTCACAGAAAAAGGATGAGACTTAATTGAATGGCGAGTAACACGAGAATGAATTTTAGTAAATGGCACAAGGGACGCTAGCTCTTTAGAGCAGTGCCCATTATAGTATTTGTAGAAAAGAGAAAGAGAAGCAACATTACGACGATGTGACAAAGGTTGGAGGCTGCCAGAGCAGGTCCAACTATGTTTACAATTCGTTTTTGCACCTTGTCTAAAAGAGAAAGAGCATCATTAGAAGATCCGCCCCAGATGTGGCAACAGTATTCCATACAGGGACGGATTTGAGATTTATAGAGATAGAGAATAGAATCTGGAGTAAGAAAGTGTCGAGCTCGATAAAGAGATGCAACCTTAGCAGATGCTAATTTTGCAATGGATTTGATATACGGTTTAAAAGAAAGATCAGAAGTAAGAGTTAATCCTAGAAGATGAATGGTTGATGACTCATCTAGTACATTACCATTCATAAATATAGGAAGATCTAAATTATTACGATAACGATTGGCCGAATAAAATTGAGTTTTATCTGAATTAAAGTTCACCAGCCACTGTGAGCCCCATGCTGTAGCAGAAGTGAGATCCTTTTCAAGCTCAGATACCCCCTCCATGCAATCAGAGAGTGTAGGCTTCTTATCATGACAAGAGTAAATGGTAGTGTCGTCAGCGAATAATGCCACCTTAGATGTGAGAATATCTGGAAGATCGTTAATGTAAATTAAAAAGAGTATAGGGCCAAGGATTGAACCTTGAGGAACCCCTGAAGTTACAGGATGTGAAGAAGAGTGTTGTCCATCGAGGACAACTTTTATACTACGATTGGAAAGAAAGGACTCAATAATCTTAAAGACGTTACCAGCTACACCATAAGAAGAAAGCTTATGGAGAAGACCAGCATGCCAAACTTTATCAAAAGCTTTAGAAATGTCAAGTGCGATAGCCTTAACCTCTCCACCTCTATCTAATGCACGGTAAAACCTATCGGTTATTACTGTTAGCACATCAGCTGTAGAACGAGAAGACCGAAATCCATATTGATGATCAGAAAGTAAGTTATTTGATTCAAGATGAGAGATTAAGTGTTTGTTGATTAAAGATTCAAAAACCTTGCTTATGACAGGAAGAAGACTAATGGGACGGTAGTTAGATGAATCAGATCGCTCTCCGGAATTTTTGAAAATAGGGATAACAGATGCTGCTTTCCAGCATGATGGAAAACAAGACTCTGATAAGCACTTGTTAAATAGTTTAGAAAGTATGGATGAAAGCTCCGGAGAACACCTCTGCAAGACTACAACAGGAATGTTGTCAGGACCACAAGAGTCTAAGCAGGAAATTACTTTAGATACAGAAGCTGAAGTGATGCGAATGTCAAGCAATGGATCAACCTGTTTGACGGCTATGTCAGGTAAAACGCATCAAGAAGTGGAATCAAGAGATGATATTGATGAAAAGTTCTTAGCAAACAATTCAGCTTTGTCTTTAGGTGAGATGACAAAGTCTGAACCATACAAGAGAGAAGGAATAACAGATTTGCCCTTATTATTGATACTGTTAAAGATTCTCCAGAAGTCTCGAGAGCCTAATTTTTGTGATGAGATACGAGATTTAATGACCTGGGAATAGCGAGCTTTGGCGTCAGACAAAACCTTTTTACAATGGTTTCTGGCGATAGTGAACAGATGTCTGTTTTCTGGAGAATTGTTTTGCTGATAGATATGGAAGTAACGGTTTCGATTAGAAATTGCTGCAGCGCAATGCGAGGAAAACCAAGGAGAAGAGTGAGGCTTGACCTGGAATCGTCGAGAGGGAATAAAAGATTCCATGCCAGCCTGAATCCACGAAGTTATGTAAGAAGCACATTTGTCAGCAGGAAGACTAAAGATTTCTACCCAAGGGCCATCACGAAGAAAATCACGGAAAGAGTCCCAGTCAGCTTTAAGGTAGTTGTATGTGGTACGATGATAGGGGGATTCTGATGAAGTAGAAGAATTTGATAATAGTTTTAGAGAGATCAAACCGTGATCAGAAGTACCTAAGGGTGAATGTGGAGAAATTGAGCACTGACTAGGATCCAAAACAAGACATAAGTCGAGTAGAGAAGGTAAATGATTAGGGTTGTCTGGAAAACGAAAGTTGACTATTTGAGTTAGAGATTGAGAAAGGCAAAAGTTGAGGGCCTTAACGCCAGCAGAGTCACTGACACTAGAGCCAAGCCAATCGGTGTGATGGGCATTAAAGTCACCAACAACGACGATATTGGCAGATGGATAAAGAGAGAGGGCTTGGTCAATTTGATCAGAAATAACATCAAGAATAGTGCAATCTTGGGATGAAGGAGAGCGATATAGAACAAAGAGAAAGGCGATAGAGTGAAGTTGTGCTAAACGAAAGCACATAAATGAATAGTCTGGAGATTCAAACCTAGTTTCACGACAAATGGGTGAGTTCTTACGAATGTAGATGTCCAGGCCAAGCATGTGATTATTGGAGTCTTTACGAATTAAAGGAAGATAACCATTAACACTGAGATCACAAGATGGGACAGCCTAACTCAAATTAGTCTCACAAAGAGCAAGTAGGTCTGGTGAACTTTGCAAGAGATAAGACTCAACAGAAGAAAAGTTACTTCGAAGACCACGAATATTAGTAAATGATAGGTTTAGAGAACTTGGTGATGACGATGGTTTTTTGTGTTTTTTAGTTTTAGGTACTTTAGTCATTTTAAATTGATAAAGAACTTGACTTAAGTATAGATAGTACTCAGTACACTATTTAACAACTAAGCAATAGCTTCATTACTATTAATAAACCCTAAGCCGTAGCAAAGGGCTCCAAATGTGGTCTCTGCAATGCACACCAAAAGTACAAACAGGGACACCATCCATGCGCAACATGGCACTGTTAGTACTCAGATATTTTTTGGCTGTTGATGGAATCAGCCTCTCTGAGAGCTACCACAGAGTTCGGGAAATTTCCAGGGTGTTGCACTTAACGACTTTGTAAATGCTAAACATTTAGTATGTAACGACTTTGTAAATGCTAAACATTTAGTCTAAATCTATTCATATCGAGTTGGTAACAAATTCAATCATAGAGCGTTTGGAAACAAGCGATACTATTACTGATATGTATGGCACAAAAGTTTTAAATACAGAAGGTTGGCTTTAAAGTATTGAAAATGAAACATTCCTGGATGAAGGAATAGAAAATCTATTTGACTTTTATGGAGCGCCGTTGCGACATGCTGGTTTTGCAGGAACTGTAAATGATGTTTTGGATGCTTGGCATAGCTTGGTAAACTACACTGTAAAATATTTAGCACCACATAATACCGGTTATTGTAAGTTATGGCATCAAATTTTTTCTAGCTCAATGAAAAATGAATGGGTTCCGGTTTTACTTATTGTCGAACTATTATTTACTTTGCCTGTTTCTAATGCGAAAGTTGAACGCCTTTTTTTACTAATGAATAGAGTAAAAACGGATACAAGAAACTCTCTGAAAGAGAAACGTTTAGAAAATTTAATTCGAGTAAGTTTCGATGAAAAAGATTCCAATTTATTTGATTTAAGTTCTGCTATCGAGTTATGGACCAATGATGCCGTGCGAAGGCCAAAACAATCAGTAAGAAAATGCTATTCCAAAAGAGCAAAAAAAGCAGGATTAAAAACATTAATCGACTTGGATTCATTATCTAACGAATCAAGTAATGAATAGCGCAAAACGAGATTATTTTTTCTCACCTTTTTTTAGTTTAAAAAAGTTTTAATAATCAAATATTGGTTAAAAAGTTCATTAACTTTTTATTGTGTCATTTTTGTTAAAAAACGATCATTATATAAAAAACAATTGTTCGAGTCACAAAAAATATTTTTACGTCACTTAAAAGGCAACGCGTTGAAGTGAAAAAGTGAATTAAGAGCTAAGTTTAAAAGTAAAAACTATAAACGATAACGTGGACGTACGCTGTTGTATTCAAAAACCAATAGCGCTCAGCTAGTGTTCTAAAAATAGATTTTTTTAGTACTAAAAGGCATTAAGGTAAAGATATTTTAGAAAATTGCACAAAATCAATAGAATTTTCTAAAAACGCAATTTATTGTAGGTTGATAGCGGTAAAACAAACAATTTGACGTCACCTAAACTGTACGCTATTAAAGAAAAAGTTAAGAAAAATTTGATTGTCTGGATAATTTTTTGATCGTCTACTTTATTACTTTTATTATTTCTGCCGATCAGTGTTGATCGGCAACCTTCAAATAATTATTTTGAGCGCTGCAGCATGAACTTAGGAGTCTCTAAAGTATTCACACATATTTAAGTAATTGATTAGCTGGGAGGCATTGGTTTTGATAACACAATAAGTTGTAGTTTGGAAGCATTGGTTTTGATAACACATTTTTGAACTCCAGATTAAAAAAAGGATTCTAAATAACTTCGAGTCTTTTCTCCTATTAATTTCTATGACAATTTAGTTTATTCAGGAAATTAGGGTTTAGGTATAAAGAGTGAATATTAATAGCATATTAAGAATAATAATTTCCTCTTTGCAACTTGTTTTTTTTTTAACTTTAGGTTACTGATTTTTGACTTGTTTATTTAACTATAGGTACCAATTGTTCACTCAACTTTAGGTTATATTTAAGCTTTCACTGAAATTTAAACTTGTCGGTTAAAATGCATTCACTTGCTAAAAACAAAAGAAAATGCAACAATTTTTTTGTAGCACAAAGATGCAACTAATAGTAAATTTATAGCTTTACATACAGTATGACTTAATAGTGTATAAAATTTTATAAATAATCGCAAACTTATAAGTAAAATATTTAAAAATAATGCACAAAATAATAATAAAACTAGTTTTATCACAAATTATAGTAAACTTATAGCTTTATTATACAACATTAACCTAAATGTGCATAAATTTTGTAAATTGTCATGAATGTTTATTTTAAAAGATGTAAAAATCTGAAAAGAACTATAAATATATACAGACTATTACTATTTATATTTACCTATCTACTTATCTAACTCTGTAGTATAAATACTTAAAAATTAACTTCTAAACATAATAAAAAACAACAAGAACTTAGGAGTCACTTTAGTAATCATACTATATTAAGTAATCAAGTAGTTGTGAGGCATTGGTTTTGATAACACAACCAGTGTGTTAACCAGCCCAATGGCACCAATTATACTGCAGAATTCCCAGTGTTGATAAAAATCCTAAAATTCAATGACTTTTTTTTTGTTGAATAGGACAAAATTAATAAAAACTCCAAATTTTTTTCAGAACAAAAATAAATATTTGCAATACTGCAAAAATGCAGTAAAAAATATATTCTTAACTAACACTCTGACCCCCAGGTTTAAAAATGATTCTAAATATTTTCCATGTTTTTTCTCCTTCAAATTTTTAACACTTTAAGTTTATTTAGGAAATTAGATTTTAGGTATAAATAACGAATTTTAATTGTATATTAATTAAGAAAAATTCCTTTGTAACTTTATATTAATGATTTAATTAAAATTTAAACTTGTCTGTTTAACTGCATACACTTGCTAATAAACACAAGAAAATGCAACAAACAATTTTTTGTAGCACAATAACACAACTTATAGTAAATTTGTAGCTTTACATACAGTATTGACCTAATTGTGCATAAAATTGAGTAAATTATTACAAATTTGTAATTAAAAATGAAATTATAATTATAATTTTTTACACATATATAAAAATTATAAAAAGGAACATTACCTACATTTTTGATCCCAGTGTTGTCATAGCAGTTTGAATAAGATGCTCTTTATTATTGGGATCAATTTCAAAGGATTCACTTATTTGTTCTAAATTGGATATTGCAATCTGAGAAGCCAACTCATAACCATCTGCAATTCTTATGGGGTGCATTCCACGATCGAGTAGTTGTTCAGCCTGCTCCAATAGGGCACCAGCAAGAACAACAACACCTGTTGTACCATCCCCTATTTCATCATCTTGAGATTTCGAAAGATCAACTAAAAGTTTGGCAATTTCATGCTCGACATGCATTCTTTCTAATATGGTGGCACCATCATTAGTAATTGTAATATCATTATCAGGAGAAACAAGAATTTTATCCATTCCTTTAAAATAAATCCACAAAAAATTATAAAAAAATTAAAAAAAAAAAACAACTTATATGAGCAGTTTATTTTGAAAGTGGACACCAAAAAACGATTCTCTCTTTATTTGTGAAATAATTTAAACTAATTGAGTGCAAAATTATATTTTAAAATGTTGAATTACTTGTAAAACTTTTGCAAATGAAGAGATACCATTACATCGTAAATATTATGTCACTTTCAAAATAAACGGCTCATATACTAACAAATAGTAAGTTACACAATATCTAGTAAAATAGTAAGTTACACTATATCTCCATTATCTTAAAATAATTATGGTCTTTAATTTTTTATTGATGAACTAGATGATAATCATATTACCCATATAATCAACTTACCCCTTAGTTTTAAGCAACATTTGGTTGATTAACAAGTGTAAATTAACTAAATGTTGTGTATTTGAAATAATAAAAACAAGCTTT
>NC_061162.1:47981345-47991345 GCF_022113875.1 Hydra vulgaris | reverse complement strand
AATTAAATGATTTCTTGTTTACCTTTTGGTCCAAGAGAAGTTCTTAATGTATTTGCAACAGTTTTTGCAGCCATAATATGAGTCTAAAAAACAATGCAAAAATTTTTTAAGTAAACAACTGAAACACAAAAATGTAGTCAGGGGCTATTCTAGAGTTTTGTTGACAGCTTTGGGTTGCCCAAATTAAAATTTGAGGATTTTTTAAACATTTTTACAGCAAATATTGTTATTTTCGGGAAAAAACTGCTGATTTTTCGCTAAAGTTCAACGGCACAAGGGGGGACTGCTGCCCAAAATTTTCCCCTAGAATAAGCCCTGGTATTATCCATTTCATAAAAAGTTTGTCCATATAATAGGTACCAGTGATTTTTTTTATAGAAAAATAAATTGCTTTGAGCCTGAGTACGTTTATTAGATAATAAAAATGTAATAGGCTATATTTTAAAGTTGCAACTCTTTTGAAATCTATTTTATTTTTATTTTTATAGAAATAACTCCTTATGAAACAGAATTATAATCAATGAATTTTAAATAATTTCTTATAAAACATAAACTAGAGTTATAATTAAAGTATTTTAAATAATTTTTTATGAAACATAAATTAGAGTTATAATTAATGAATTTTAAATAATTTCTTATGAAACCTAAATTAGATTTAGAATTAATGAATATAATTAAAGAATTTTAAATAATTCCTTATAAAACATAAACTAGAGCTATAATTAATAAATATAATTAATGAAATTTAAATAATTTCTTATGAAACATAAATTAGAGTTATAATGATAATTATTGAATTTTAAAAATGAGTGTTAGTGTAAAACATTTTTTTGCATATTTTTATATATAAAGAAATGTTAATTATAATAAAATAATTTATTTCTTGATTTTTATAATTTTTAGACATATTTAAGTCCTATAAAAATGGTTACATAAAAGATAAACTTATAATAATAAAACATTAATTAAAAAAATTGTTACAGGTTTTATTAAAACCTGTAACAATTTTTTATTACAATTTATTAAAAACCACTTTTTAAATGCAACAGTCAAATTATCCTATTGCAAAAATTAATGTAAAAACAATAAATTTACTATTGTGAAAATAATATTAATACTTATAAATTTTAATTACTGTTTTTTTAACACCAGTTAATTTGTGTCATTATTATAAGAAAAGTTATAAATAAATCACATATAACTTTAGTGTAAAAATTATACTAAAAATATTTGGGCATTAAAATGTATATTAAACATATATACATGTATAAACATATATATACATGTATAAACATATATAAATGTATATTAAACATATAGTTTTTTATTAAGAAATTTACTTAAGCAAAAAAAAAAAAAAAAAAAAAAAAAAAAAAAGATTTTTAATCTCGATGTATTTAAACTTTATGCTATATGGCGCCAAGAGAAATTGGTGAGTTGTTTTTAACAATACAGTCAAGTAACAATATTTTAGAGAACTATATTATAAATGTAGAGGAAATCTGCTCACATCCAAGGGATGTAATCATCTATGGGTTTTCTCAATTTAAGGAGGCGGAAGTTTTCAAATTAAGAGTGGAATTATTTCAAGAAATATTGGAACGTTTTGACATAGAGCAGTTCTCACTGCTAAACATTATTCTAGACGCGGAAGATCCCGTTAAAAAAAATCTGAGAAAACGGTATAAGATATTAACATGTCTTGATGATATTTATCTGATGTCGATTTCTTTAGCGGAAAATCAACTTCATAAAGACTTTATTAAATTGATTTCTAACTCCAAACAAGCTAGTCAACAAATGTATCAACCGCCAGATATAAATATGGCATTGATTTTAAAAGAAGTTATTGATCGGTTAAAAGCATTACAATTAGAAAATAAAAAAATTATGGCAGATTTGCATTTATTACAGGTAAAATACGACGAACTACAAAAAACAAATAACGAAATCGTGAAAAATCAATGTGCGTCACAATTTAACAACACAAGTAATTGTGAACCTCATAAATCGCAAGAAAATATAAAATCTATTGTTTCAAATTCAATAAAATATCATTCCCCAAATCAAAGAAATACGCTGGAAGAAGTTAATGCACACTCCAGCACAGAGATTTCAAGTTTATATACCGATAGAAAAAATAAAATTAGAGATTCCTACGCTACCGTGGTTAAAATGCAAAACCCGGAACAAAATAACCGGAAACCAGAAAAAGAAAAAGACTGTGTAACAGACTATCAAGAATTCAAAGTGGTAGGAAAAAATAATAAAGTTAATAAGAGCCATATGGATAAGCAAAAAAAAGAACCCGTTTTCGGAAACAAAGTCGCTAGCAACAGAAGCTCGATTGCGGGCAAACGTATTATTCGAGAATCATATATATTTGTAGGCGGAGTTTGTAATTCCATATCCGAAGAAGATCTATCAAACTACATGAATAAAGAAATAGGTATTACTCCTTTAGACATAAAGCTTAATAGAGAAAACATGTACAACCGCTCTTTCAAAGTAAAAATTAATAGTACTGAAAAAGGAATGGTACTTAAACCCGATGTTTGGGATAACAACATTATTGTTAAACCGTTTAGAATGCGGCGAGAAGCACTAACAATCGAAAAACCACATCAAAATACCGAAAATCATTTGCCACAATTCTTACACCACTCTTCAGCATTTATGCAACAATAAAAATTGAAATCATAATGGGAGAAAAAGAATTAAATGTAACTAACACAAATATTACGCTATGTGCATATAACTGTCAAAGCTTTAAATCGAATTCATATTATATTTCTAAGTTGTTAAAGTCTTTCGATATTATTTTTATATCAGAACATTGGCTTTTAAATATTGAGAGTTTTTTGTTAAATAACATTGCATTACTAACACACAGTTTTTTTTCATGCGGCAGAAAAAAATACACACGGTAGACCATATGGAGGAAATGCTTTTATGGTACGAAAAAAATTGTCATCTTTTTACATAATACATGAAGATGAAAACATTCTTGCTATTAAAGGCACACTTAACAATCGTAACTTAATTTTTATTGGTGTTTACCTTTCATCTTGTCGTAATAATAACGAATCATACGCAAAATACTCTTCTCAGTTACAAACAATCACTTCAATAATGAACAACTATGAGGATGAAGGAGAATGTATTATTTCCGGAGACTTTCAGTCATTTCCATATAAAATATATGATTCAGAGCTTCGTAAAAACAAAACTAGGAACAATTTCTCAAAACATCTCACTAATTTTATTGAATCAAATCAGCTCGCTTTTGTCGATATAATCAACGGTGCTGGGCCTACTTATACCTATCAACATAAAACTCTTTCTAACTCTTCTTACATTGACCATATTGCATCCTATAAACAGACAGAACTATGTTTTACAAACTGTCAAGTTATGCAATCTTCACCGCTTAACCTTAGTGATCACCTTCCGGTGTCTACGAATATTAACTTTGAAGGTACCGGCTTATCACACGAAATAAATAATATAATGCAAAAATATAATTCAATACCAAAACATGCATGGAATAACGAAAGGTTTATTGACTTTTATAATCTCAATCTATCAAAAGCATTTACTAGTTACGCATTTAAGGAAGATAAAATAGAAGAAGAAATTCAAAAAACATGCTTATATATAAAAAATGCAGCTCTCTTGGCAGTTAAACAATGTTTCGGACAAAAAGAATTTTATAAGTACTCGAAACCTTGGTGGACACCTGAGCTTAAAAAAATTAAAGATAATCTCTCCTTTCACTTTAGACAATGGCAAAAATCAGGCTATAATAAGTCAACAGAATGTATATCCTACAAAAGATTTATTTATTCCCGAAAAAACTTTCGTAAAGCTGTAAAAGCGGCACATAACAAAAAAATTCACGAAAAAACTAAAAATATAGAACACTTACGCAATACAAATCCTCAAAGGTTTTGGGGTAATATTCGAAAAATCAAAAAAAATACTAACAATCGACTCTTTACAATTAATAAATTGCAGAACAAAAACGAAATCGTCGAAGAATTTAGTCATCATTTCCAAAAACTACTTAATACACCGCAATATACAAATAACGAGTTCAATCCTCTCCAAATTCCACATTTAAGTAAAGAGCCTAATTCAAAAGTTATCTCGACAGCTGATATTGAAAAATGTATTTTAAAGCTTAAAAATAATAAATCTTACGATTGCTATGAAATCAGTGCTGAACATCTTAAAAACTCTCACAACAAGAATCTTCTTATTTTACTTTCGTCGTTTTATAACAATATGTTAACAAATGGAAAGGTTCCACACGGTTTATCAACCGCCAAAATTATCCCATTAGTCAAGTCTTATAAAACATCACTAGAAAATCCAAATAACTATCGAGGAATCAGCATTATACCAATTTTTACAAAACTTCTCGAATATCTTATCATACACATATGTCCAGATATAACAGAAAGTCATTCCCATCAATTCGGTTTTAAAGAAAACAGCTCTACCCTCCACGCAGAATTTCTTCTGAGTGAAACAATAAAGCACTATAATCATAATAACTCACCGCTATATATATGCAGTCTAGACGCCAACAAAGCTTTTGACAGTTGTAATTGGGAATTACTATTCGAGAAACTCTATTACCAGAAAAAAATCCCATTATCTATAGTTCATACAATATTATCACTATATCAAACAGGAACTTCTAATATATCATATCTTGGATGTACATCAAACAAATTTAGGCTGTCTCAGGGAGTGCGTCAAGGATCCATACTGTCGCCTCATCTCTACAATATCTACACAGAGAACCTTCTAGAGAAAATTGTTTCAGAATCAAAAGTTGGAACTTCAATAAATGGTGTATACACAGGTATCATTGCATATGCTGATGATATAGTTTTACAAAGTTCCACTATATCTGGTCTTCAGAGCCTTATTAACATTGTTCAAAAGTATGGACTATCGAACTTTATTAAACTGAATACAGAAAAAACTGAATTTCTAATATCTGGAATAAGTTCGATTTTAATTAACGTTATTTATATTAACGGTGATCCTATCAAGCCTCAAAACAATCTAAAACATCTTGGTTTCCTTTGGGATAATAAGAACAAAAAAATGACAGCAACACTCCAAAAACAAAATATAACTGAACGTGTAACGCAATTTTTATCTGTTGCAAAAGGTCTTATAAGAAATGGACTTCGCTTTTGCCAGCCTGCTACCATAGTTCATTTATTTAATTCTTTAGCTGTTCCAACGTTGTTATACGGATTAGAACTGTGTGGAAGCAGCAATAAGTTTCTAAATAGCATTGATATAGCTGGACGATCTGTCTTAAAATCCTTTTTTAATATTTCAAAGCAAAGTAGAAATTATCTACATTCTTATTTCAAAGTAGACGCTGTGTCAGACATTCTTTTTCGCAACAAGTTAAATCTATTTATCAGGCTTTTAAACAACCCCATATGTTACTCGATTATACGGACTCAGATGCCTTTAATGAATCAACGATCATTTGTGGGTGAGGTAATGATAATGTGTAAGAAAGCTGATATAAACATGCTCCAATTTATGATCGAGGGTAAGAAAATTATAATTGCACGCCCTCAGGAAGCATTGGAGGCCAATGTTGCGGCGATCTTAAAACAATCGTTCCAACACTGGAATTTAAAGGAACAAAGAGAAGTATTTAGAACGCTGATGGAGGAAAACATTCCAAGAACGATGCAAGAAAATACTTAAATGTGCTTTGTTTTTTTTTTAATACTTTTACCTATAGTTTATGTAATTATTGGGTGTTTAAAAGAATAAATAAAAAAATATATATATATACATGATTGCATATGAAACAATAAAATCCAATTTTAGTTTAAAAAATTTTGAAGAATTATTTAAAAACTTAAACATTTTAAGTTAGAAATTAATTGATAATAAAAATAAGGATAAAAAAGAAATATTTTAAAATAAGTAATGAGTTTTTTTGTTTTGTTTTAAAAGAACTTTATGTGATTTTTATGTTAAACTCCCCTTTAATTTTATATAACTATCTGCATTAGGAAGTTATCAGCATATATATTTTAGAGTTTTACTTGATTTTAAAAAAATATCGAATAATAGTCAAATATGATATAAAAGTATTTCTTGTATTTAAAATTTGATAACTTCTAAATTACTTTAAAATATTGTGATTTAGGTTTTATTTTTAATAACATCATAGTGTTTGTTTTATTTTTTCAGTTTTACCTGATGATTTTTAAAGTAAATTAAAATATTAAAGATTAAATCAAAATTATTAAACATAAAAATAATAATAAATAGCAACAATTTGGTTTAAAATGAGATTTCATATCATGATTTCAAGATCAATATAAATATCATTTAGCATGGGACAGCAATCTTATTTATCATTATTTTGTTTTTTGTATCAAAATGCTGTAGAGTAGAAAAAACTAGTATTGAGGCTGTTTCAGTTTCCTACCCCTATCATTTTTTGATTGATTTCGATAGAGAATTTCATGCTGATTAAGATTAGTATAAAAAACATTGACCTGAAAATTTGAGGAAGGTACTCTAATTTTGATGTTGAAGTTTAAAAGATTAAAAATTCTAATATCACCATCTTTTTAAAAATGTCTTTTAATCGGTTTTTATTTAGAAATAAATCAATTTAAAATTTTTTTTTTTTAAATTACGCTACCCAGTTTTTATTGTCATCATTATTGAAATTTATTTATATTTAGTTAAATATTATAATGAGTATATATGTATTTTTTTAAATAAAAAATCTTTGAGACAGCATTTTAGATGTAAATACATCGACTAACAAATGAGGATTAGCGCAATTAAAAGTTCATACATCAACTAACAAATAAGAATTGACACAATTAAATGTACATACATCAACTGAAAAATAGAGATTGGTACAATTAAATGTACATGGTTATGGTCAGGGTTTGGGTCAGAATCAGTTAGAAACTTATGGGTTTTGCTTTAATTAGTTTTTCTTTAAAGTGTTAATAAAACCAGGCTGTTTTTAAGTTAACTAAGAAAAAGAATCTAATCACCTTTCATGTATGAAGAAAATAAGGATTATTAGCATTTTTTGTGTAATTTTTAAAACTTCAACATCAAATTAGAGTGCTTTCCTCAAATTTTTAGGTCAATGTTTTTATACAATTCCTAATCAGCATGAAATTCTCTATCGAAATTAATCTAAAATGATAGGAGTAGGCAACTGAAACAGTGCCTGAGTAACAATTTGTTATTTATATATGCTATAGTAGATTTTATATAAATATATATATATATATATATATATATATATATATATATATATATATATATATGTGCATATATATATATATATGCACATATAAATATACATGTATAGAAAATATTAAAAAATAATATCGTGCTGTAGACATTCTTTTTTCTAATTTTTTAATCAATCAATCAAAATAATATTACCTTAATAACAACTGCATAAACTAATGTCTATCACAATTGTGATGGACATTTACAAAGTTAACTGATAATGCATTAAGACCTTATAAACTGATAATGCATAAAGACCTAACCAAATGATGGTATATAGAGAATCTTTATTATACTGTCCTTTTCTTAATCTTAATATCAAGATATTTAATCACGTCATGTCACATTATTTGCATAGTTAGTAGGGCAAAAAAAGGTTTTAATATTTAACAGCTCTAAGCTTGAGGTTTACTCTTTAGCAGTCATTTTCTGTTTAAGGTTACATTCATCCATTTTTGTTTTTAACAATTTTAAGGTGCCAAACCTGGTACAAAAACTAATTATTTACACAAACAAAAGATGTTTAATTGATATTTAAACAACATAAATTCCAACTTTTTGCATTAATTATCCAACTGCGCTTTATATGACTGAGTGAATGCTTTGTTTGCCTCATTCTTATTTAAATTTAATTGTAGGCCATGTAAGCAAAACAAGTAGGTCAAAATTTTCAACTGTAACTTACTTTCAACGCTTCTAAACCCGTCAACCGTTCTTGCTTCTCTTGATCTTTTAGCACAATAAATGGACGTCCATATTCATCAAAAGCTAGTTGCGCCATATTGTAATATTAGTATATGATTGTTAAGATACAACTAGATTTGACAAAGGATTCCACACATTAAGTAAGTGCTACCCGCTTTACGATTTACTTTACGAACTTCCAGAAGCTTCTTTAATTCTAGAATGATATATGGGGGTGTGTAATTATTTATAAAATTTTTTTTTAATTTAAATTTACATATTCATGTAAATATTTAACTATTTAAAGATAAAAAAATATATTAGGTAGTGATATTAATTTATGATAATTTAATACTTTACTTCTTTTTAATTTTATATATGTATAAATTTAAAAACTATGCACCCCTAACTAATAAATAACTAAAGAATTATTGTAAAAGAAATGGCTTTGCCGAGTCCAAGCGAGTTTAAACATTTTTATTATTTTATTTTATTTTGATTTTTAATTTTGCTTCAAAGAAGACCTATCGGTCTTATTATAAAACACTTTGGAGGAGCATTTACCCAGGAAGTTCACGCCTCCTTTCTTACCAATGTCGCTAATTGGGCCAAAGCCACCGTCAAATCACGAACCTTTTGGTTCTGACCCAGAATTTTAACCACTGCGCGACACCTGTACCAATCGAATATTAGAATCAAAAAAGACGTTCTTTTTTTTTTTGAAGCAGCTATCTTTTATTTGCACCATACGATAAAGAAATTTAAATAAGTGTGTACAACACGATTGATTTTGAACCCAAGTTTGAGAAGCGAATGTATCGCTCTTAATTCAAGAAGTGGGTGTTTTAAACGATAGCTAATTAGCTATCGTTTAAAACGCCCACTTTCAAAATCAATCGTATTGTACACACTTATTTCAATTTCTTTATCGCATGGTGCAAATAAAAGATAGCTGCTTCAAAAAAAAAAAGAACGTCTTTTCTTAGCTAAGAAGCAAAAGCCAATAACACAATACATTAGAAAAATATAAAAAAAAATTAATCAAAATGTTTAATAATGAGCTGCTAAAAACTTTAAATGATATAGAGGAATTTTTTTTGAAAAAATCTTGGATTTGCCTTTGTCTAGCTTATACAAAATTATGTAAAAGTTTTTCACATATTTTTTTTTTTTTTAATGCGCATTACTGCTCCCTCGAAAAAGTACAAAGTTGGGACAACAAAACATGTTCCTTTTTTTTAATCTATGAAAAGCAAAGATTGCCGCTGTACGGTGGGCAAGATTTCACTTATACTGGAAAAAACTAATATCTTGTCATATAGAAAAAATTAATGAGCATTGCACTGTTTTCCTAATTTGAGGATTGCGGTTTTATTGGGTGACATTAAATTTAATTTTGAATTGCTTTGGATACCTAAATTGTTTAGCAACCACATATTTCACTAACCATAATAAATAATACCTCGACAAAAGTAATAACTTCCAAAATATTTATCTGATTACTTCTATAATTACTAGGGGTGTATCGGGTTGGAAATTTTGAATTCTGGCCGCAACCGGATCTGCCGGAATTGTTAAAAAAATTCCGGCCGAAACGAGATTTTATTTATGTAGTTTTTTTATCTTCTAGATTAAATGTGAAAGCCTGCACCTCAGCATCGTGGCAAAATAATATATATTTATAACCTATAGTATATATATATATATATATATATATATATATATATATATATATATATATATATATATATATATATATATATATATATATATATATATATATATAATATATATATATATATATTATATATATATATATATATATATTATATATATATATATATCTATATATATATATATATATATATATATATATATATATATATATATATATATATATATTATATATATATATATATGTATATATATATATATATATATATATATATATATATATATATATATATATATATATATATATATATATATATACATA
>NC_061162.1:47953845-47976345 GCF_022113875.1 Hydra vulgaris | reverse complement strand
GCGAAATTATCGGAAAAACGTCGGTTTACTTCTATAAATTATTTAGTAAAAATGACGCTAAAAATTATAGCTCGCATAGGTTTTTGTGCCTCAGATCTATAACAATGGGTTAAACGTCCATCTATAAATGCGTTTTTGGTACAACTTAGCAAGTAAAAAATAACCGCCGTGCTGAATTAAGGTTCCACTGGAAAAAGAAAAAAAATTCAGATTCTAAGATAAAACTCATTTTCAGTATGATATATTGCATACTTATGTTTTTTCCAATAAAAAAAATTTTAAATATTAGTTATTCATAATGGCGGAAATATACAGTAAAATAGGGGTTAAAAAGCGAAATTTTAAAACTATAATTCTCAAGTTATAGTTTTCAAATAAAGTTGAAACTTTGCAACTTGTTCTGATGATAGATTTGCTCCATTTAAACGTTTAATTTTTTGCCTAAATGGTTTCTTCAGATTACGAATACGAATTTTTTATATAATACGAATTTAATAATAAAATATTAAAATAAATACGAATTATAAATACGAAAAAAATAAAATTGATACGAAATAAATATATAATAATATAAAAAAATATATATTAAAAAAAAAAAAAAATACGAAAAAAATAAAATAAATACGAATTTTTATGAATATTTGGAAAGATTTAGTGCTTTTTATTTTTAAATTCTTTCTATAGGAAAAAGTAAATACATTATAAAAAAAAACCTATCGGTTAAATGATTGTTTAATATATGTAATGAATCATAGGTAAAATTTCAACAACCCTCATTAAATTGTAAAACAGCAGAATAAACTCCCATTTCCATTCAGGGTTAAGGTTTGGGGTTAGGGTTAGCCTAACCCTAACCCTGACCCTAACCCTGACGGAAATGCAAAGTATATTTATTTGCGCTCTAACCACTGCGGCCGTGGTGCAGTGGTTAGAGCGCTTGCTTTATAAGCAGGAGATCCAGGTTTGAAACGAGCTTTGGACATATTTTTGCGGCACGGTAAGGAAGGAGGCGTGAACCTCCTTGCTGCATTCATTAGACATAAGGTCTTCTTGGGGCACCTAAATAACAAAAAAAAATAATAATAAATTAAAAAAAGTATACTTATTTGACATTCAATTCAGTTTTATTTCTATCCATTTTTAGCAATAAAAAGCAAGATATAGGAATTAATACCCATTGCTAAGGTGTTTCTATGGACTAAATCTTCATACTGTCTTGTAATAAAATCTCAAAAACACTATTTTGGCACATAAAAACATCTGAAACCTATATGTTATTTAAAAGAGCATTAAATTTTGCACCAATTAACATTAAAAAAAAAGTTTTGATTTATTCGTTAAAAATCAGATTTTTTTTCTTGTGGTACCTTAAGTTTATGGCATGAAAAGTGAACAAAAATTGCCTTTGAATTGATAAATTTAATTCTAGATGAAATAACTTTTAATTTATCGTATATTGTCCCAGCACCATCATATCTTTGACCTCTATATTTTTGGATATTAAGACCAAGATTATCAATTGCAGAAACTATGTTTTGCGCAAGACTTAGACCAATTGTACCAGATTTACATTCAATAAACTGTATATAGTCTTTACAAACAGTCAATGTATCTTATAACTAGAGATAGCCGTTCAACATTAGAACAACAGAGGCTCCATCACACAAGATAGAAAAATAACCTTACTTTTTAGTTTTCTTAATTAGAACTTCTTCGATTGTTTTTCCACAGCATTCGATAAGTTCAATTTGTACGGTTTTAGATATATAGGTTGCATTTAAAAATTTAAAAGTTCTACAAAGTTACCTACACCAATGTTGTCTGTTTCTCCGATCTCTTGATGATACTTACTGTCATCCTGATGACCTCGATAAGCAATATCGTTGCGACCTCGATAAGCAATATCGTTGCAATCTCGATAAGCAATATCGTTGCAACCAAGAAAAATAATAGTCTTTATAATATTTATTTTGATTACATATAATAAGTTTTTCTAAGTTTTATTAACGTCAACTTCAATTAGATTTTTGCAGCATGTTAAGACAATGCATTGACATTTGATGAAGTCAATAATTAGTATTGTCATCCATATAAGCACTTGTTGCATTACCCATATTGTAAACGGTTTTCAAATAAAGTTGATTATTGAGGTATTGTTTGGAGTACTGCTACCCAACAGTGTACATGGAAAGCAGTATGGTATATTTTTGATAAACTTCAATTTATTCGAAAACGTAAGGCTTTATTCGAATAATTAAGGCGAATAATAAAGGCGTTATTAGAATAATTAAGGATTCACTTTTTATATATAAACGAAACCAAGAGAACCATTTGATCAAACGTTCCAGCAACTTTTTTTTTTGTTGTCTACCGGAAATTCGGGTCAAATGAATCCTGAAACAATCAGAATTTTTTGGCCTTCATTACGGCAACCAAAATAAATACATTGCAATGACGATTGGTTAAAAGCGTTCTTTCGGTTCATTTTGCTTTAAAAAAAAATACTGATTAATTTTTTTGCGTTTTGCAACATTACGTAAGAGAGCTAAATTTTTAAAACATTGTTATAGTCGTGTATGTTTTTCTATAAAGGCAATAATTATTTTTTTAATAAATTTAAGCTTAGTAAATTTAGTAAAATAATAAGCTTAAATAAATTTAAGCTTAGTATTTTTTATATTATAAAACCTAACTTTTTACAATTTCTTATAATTATATGGGTGAATCCTGGGCAACACAGTATATCCCTAGATCCACCTCTGGGTTTTACCAGGTTTGGTTAGCATTAAAGTTCATCTCGGCTATCACAAACCTCTTTACCATATATACAATATTGCAATCATCAACAGTGAGTTTGTGTAATCAATAAGAACAGTCGCATATTTAAATTCATTTAATTCAGGTAACTGAACTAAATCCACACTTGAAATATTTTGGATAATAGTTTAAAAATTACATTTTTCAAACTAACATGTTTTAAGGCAGGAAACACTTTAACGTTTTTAGTATAGGTTTTTTGTCATTGCTCACATTAATTTATATGTTTAGTGATATTTTCCACTAATACCAATAAAAATTGTGTATAAATTTGTTTTCATTCAGTATGCCTAAAGAGCTGACTAATGCCATAGCTTTTGTAGAAGTTCCAATTTCTTAAAGGCTTCTATGTTTAGTTGCTATTCTCAATTAAATACAATTGGTGCACAAATACCATAGATTCAAGTTTGTTTAAAACTTGATCCAACCTCTTAAATAATAAAAGACAGAGATCTAGATAATTTATTCACCACTGTCAAATCAATTTCAACGGCTTGAAGCATTTTTCTTACTTTGTAAAACCTTTCCATAATTGTGCTCCAGATGACTCATATGAAGGCTGTCTTCAGCTGATTCTTTTTTTTTTTTTGAGTAGTTTACCAGCTTCTGCTATCGTTTTCGGCTGATATACTTTGTCATTACTCAGCTTTTATAAGGCTATCTTATTTTTAAGTTTATTTTTAAGGCTATCTTATTTTTAAGTTATTTTTAACACATACTTTATTTATACAAATAAATAAACAGTATTAACTACTAAGAACCTAATATACTTAGTCTCATTGCAGTGCAGAGGGCGTGTCACTCAAGCAAATTGTTCGGAACCCCAGCCCCCACGATGCCCTCATTAGTTGTTAGTTGTTTTCAAATATACGAGCTTCTTTAAACGCGTTCTCATGCATGGAAACTGGATAGAAGATTTGATTGATAGCTACAACCAGATCAATTAGGCAAGAAAGGCAACTATTGATAAGGAGGTGAAAAATATTGAAGCATTGATCAGTCACTGTAAATCTGTTTGGATATATCACGGAATCAACAGAAACACAATAAGGAAAGGAAACAATATTTCGGAGAACGATTTTGTCACTACACTTTTGATTCTGTGATTGGTGGAGTCACTGATCGTTTCATAGCCATTTAAGAAATCATTGCTATATTTTTTTTGTCGAAATATCAAAAATTCAATAAGTAGAGATCAAGAATGCCTGCTCCCTTTTATTGCAGAAGTGTTAAAGTAATGTGGCTGAAAATGAAATGCTAACTTTGTAGAGAAACCTTTTGCCCTAGTCGACTTAAACAAAATTTCTAAAGTTGATTGAACTGTGTCTAACTGATTGAACTGTGTATTTTTGCTTCAATTCCAACGAGCATCCATTCAGTAAACTAAAGCTCATCAATGTTTTTTTTCGTTCAACTATGGAACAAGAACAAACAATTGATCTTGCTACTTTGAGTATTAAGTGTATTTTAGCTCAAAATCTTGACTTCTATGATGTGATTGAAGAGTTTACAAAATAAAAGACAAGAAAGATGCCTTTGTAATAAACAAAAGACAAGAAAAATGTCTTTGTATAAAACAAAAGACAAGATAGAGGTCTTTGTAAGAAACAAAACACAAGAAAGATGTCTTTGCAAGAAACAAAAGACAAGAAAGATGTCTTTGTAAGAAACAAAAGCTGGATTACTTAACTATCCTTATATACCAGTAATAAAAAAAAAATTTCAGTGGTTTTTTTTATTTTAAGGTGGGGAAAGGCATACTGTTAAATTCTCAGAGCCCCTAAATCTTGTGCACGACCCTGCCTGTTCTGATAATTATTCATGGTAATTATAATTACAATGGCTCGTTTAAAGAATACAGCACGCATCTGTGGGTGCAAACTATCTGTGGGTGCAAACTATCTGTGAGTGCAAACTATCTGTGGGTGCAAACTATCTGTGAGCGCAAACTATCTGTGGGTGCAAACTATCTGTGGGTGCAAACTATCAGTTAGAGACTTATTTAAAGCTTTACATCTATTTCAAAACTTCCCTGCATTGCGATGGTTATCCTCTGATTTGTTGTTCGTAGAAAAAAAACAGTTTTTTATTTATAGGCCTACCTAAATATTAGTAGACCAAAAGGCTAAGTAATGTTAAATTATATAATACAATTAAACTAAAAACCGACGTTATCTACTTTCTATTTTTATGTTTATTTACCGGTCATTTAATCGCTGATGTCAATAATAACATTTATATAAACTGTGACCGGTAAAAAATTTTGTAACATTAAACGATCTATCGATGCTATTATCTGTAACCCAACAAAAACTTTTTTTTAGAGTTGAGTGAAGCCATATTTCTTGTTGTTTCTTAAATATCATATAATATACTTTTATACAAGATTAAAAAAATCTTTTGTTAAATCAAAAATCCAATATATATTTTTACAAAAGTTCGAGAAACATAAACTTATTTCAAAGTTACGAATCCACTTTCAAGTAAAAATAAAAGAATAACAGATATAATTTATCGCTTTAGATATGAACGCTTATTTTTCATAAAAAACTATTCTAGGAAACGATTCTTATGAGTGATATATAAAAATTCTAATATTTTTTAAAATGTGAATTTAATGAAAAAGGCAACATTAAATTTAAATAAATTATTAAATAAGCAAGGGATAGTATGTTTATCAAATCAAATAAAACTTTTAGTAAAAAAGTTGTTTTTCATACTTTCAATAAACCATAATATTTTTCTTTAGAAACTTACAAGATATTGAGTAAAAAACTTATGATTTTGATTTTGCTCAAATCTAAATAATAATCTTGATCAATTTTCATCATGTTTTCGTACTTTTATCATAGATTGATGCCTATTTTAAAAATGTATTTTAAGTAGTTTAAAAGTGTGGAAACTGTAAAGTTTCTTTATTCTTACCTTTTCCTTTTGCTTGATAGAAGAAAGACAAGTTTTGTCTTTTGTAAAGTTTTATTTTGCCATTTGATTGGCAGAGCTCTCACTAAATTTTTCAGTTCAAGCTCTAAAATGTAGATCTCGAGACCTAAGTCTTGGTCTCGAGACAAATTGAAACTCATATTTAACTGCCTTGAAACTTTTTTTCTGTGGCTATCTTAAGTTTTAAAATAAGTGTAAAGCTTGGACACTTGAAGTCTTGGTCTTAGTCTTGAAAGCTTAGTTGAATATTCTTTTTTAATATAATAACTTCATCATTAAATTTTTGGATTATTTGTTCTAGTTTACTTGTGAACTTTTCTTCTTGGATGTTCATAGTTACTTTGATATCGCTAAAAAATTTTTCTAAAGTTAAACTTTTTTATTTTTGATGTTAATTTCACTTTTGAGTTTATCAAGTCTATCCGTCATAAATTTCAGATTTGAGCTTATAATATTTGTAAATGTTGTTTCTTGGTTGTTTTTTTGTCAGTGTCTTTAAAAATACATTTTAATAGTCCTTCGAGTATGTCCTTATAAGTCGTTTAATGTTTTTAATTGTAACTTCCATTTTTTTAAAAAACTAAATGTCGCTAAGTTTTGAAGTTTGATAAATTTGAAGATTGTTCCGATAAAATTTTTTTAAAGATAATTAAATACTAGCTTAATAAGAACTTAACAGTACTAAGGTTTTTTTTATTAATTCTTACTCTGCAAAAACACGTCATTATTGCACCAACTAAGGGCTATGTGTGAACCAACATGTGTGAACATGATTCTTATTGTGATGGACTTCTCAGAATATAAGTCCTGATCCTGGTCTTGTAAATTCTTTCTTAACGCAAGACCAAGACCAAGAGTTGTTACTCGTGTAAAAAGTCTTGGTCTTGAATTGAATTTTTGATCTTTTGGTATTGAAGCATTCAGTCTTGATTTTGGTCTTGAGCCCCAATGTCTTGGTCTCATTCTTGGTATTGACCTTTACTATCTTAAATACATCTCTGATCAAAGTTAACTATGAAACTCTAATAAAGTTTTCTATTAAACTTTGATTTTGGTCATAAGCCCCAATGTCTTGGACTTATTCTTGGTATTGACGTTTACTGACTTGAATACTTCTCTGGTTAAAGTTAACTATCAAACCCAATCAAAGTTTTCTATCAAACTCTGTTAAAGTGATCTATTAAATTCTGTTAAAGTGATCTATCAAACTCTTTTAAAGTGATCTATTAAGCTTTGCTTAAGCGATTTATTAAAATCTTGCTAGCTTTTTAACATTGTTTGCGCATGCTTGAAAAACTTTTCCGCAATAGTTTGGTGGGGACGGCTGAATAAGCGCGAATTTCATAAGTGCGAACTGGCATAAGTGCGAATGGCGTAAGTGCGAGTTGGCATAAGTACGAATTGAGCATAATTGCGAACTGGCATATATGTGAATTGGTATATGTGTAAAATACTAATTTGCATTTATGCCAATATTTTCAATTTTATTTGGCGCACTTATGTCAATTCGCACTTATACCAATGTTTGCAAATTTGTTCGGCGCACTTATGCCAATTCGCACTTATGCCAGTTCACACTTGTGCAAGTTTTTGTAACTGATTCACACTTATGCCAATTCACATATATGCCAATTCCAATGTTTGCAAATTTGTTCGGCGCAATTATGCGAAATCGCACTAATGCCAGTTCAAGTTTTTGCTACTGCTTCGCACTTATGCCAGTTCGCACTTATGCCAGTTCGCACTTGTGTCAAAATTTGCAAAATCTTTTAGCGCACATATGCCAATTCGAACATATGCCAGTTCGCACTTATGCCACGATTCGCACTTATGCCAGTTCGCGCTTATTCAGCCTCCCGGTTTGATAAATACGCGCACCCGGACAGGGCTTGTCCCAGCTATAAATCTGTAAATTTATTCAAGTCACATGACACTCATAACGCTTAAGTCTATTTACTTTCTATTTCAAATATCGGTCGACCAATTTATTGTTTTCAAATGAAAGTAAAGAAAGGATCCATCTATTATAACGACGAGAATAATTAATAATAATGCTTTTATTTTCAACTTGAAATAAACAACTTTGTCCCCAAACTAGACAAGCATATCTGAGATTTAAAATGTGATCTGAAAAATGCATGGTATTAATCTAAAAGCTGCTTGGTATATATAATGAGTAGAATTTCATAATTGCATGAATAAGTTGCATGAGATGTGATCTCAAAATTACATGCATACAATTTGAAACTCTACTAAATATATATCATGTATGATATTATTTATTATACATTACACATATATACATATATTAAAAGAAAACTTATTTTATCTTCTTTTTTACTCAAATTTTTTCCCTTAGTGTAATTGTTGTCAATATGCTAAATAAATTTATTAAAATTTTTACTTTATTTTATCATAATGTGCATTGTTTGACCTTAATATGGAATCCTTATATCTTATAGTAATAATTAACCAAATGTTGCTATACAAAAACTAGAATATGAAGAATAATTACATGTTGTTTATTACACTTATTTTCGTCTTATATGGTATTATTGCTGCCGATATTATATGCAAAGATAAAGGAGTTTGTGGAGACGATGAAACCTGCTGTTTAATATCTCCAAATGTTTTTGGATGCTGTCCTTATCCAAATGCAACATGCTGTTCAGATGGTAATTACTGCTGTCCCAATGATTACATTTGTGATTTAGAAGAACATAGCTGTTCTCGTGGTAATCGTAAAAGAGACATGTTAGAAAAACATTCAGCACAGAGGGTAAGTAACATTTAGTTTAACTATTTATAATTTTGGTTGTAAACTCTATTGAATTGATTAATTTTGATATATTTTTTTCTCTTCTGTTTTGACTATTGTTTTTTTTGTTTTTTTTTTTGTTGGCGGATTTTAATTCATCTTTTTCATTTTATTTAGACTTTTTTTATTTTATTAACTTACAGTTGTAAAGTCTTCAAAGTTATTTAACAACGTAGATAATAAGTCTAAATAAGCAAGTTGTCAAAGTTATATGCTTGGTCAGAAAAAGAGTGTGGTTTCATACTATTCGGTGTAGTATTTGAAAACTGTTTTTTTTTTTTTAATCAAAGAAAACACTTTTTTTTATTGAAAGATTATAGATGGTTTATTTAAAGAATTCTCCATCGTTAACTACACATTTTTCCCATCTTTCACAAAATTTAGGAATTCCATCTCGATAAAATTGTTCGTTTTTTGAAGTGGACCACTCATCGACCCATTTTTTTACTTCTTCAGCTTCATAGAAGTGCTGGTCTGCAAGCTTCAATGATATTGATGACAGCAAATGGTAATCAGATGGAGCCTAGTCTGGTAAATATGGCGGGTGTGGTAATTCTTCCCATTTAAGTGCATTTAATGTTTTTTTATTTTATTTGTGTGGTCGAGCATTGTCATGTTGCAAAATCACTTTTTCATGCCTATTCTTCCATTCTGGTCGATTTTTAATCAATGAATGGTTCAAATTGATGATTTTTTGTTGATAGTGTTCAGAATGAACCGTTTGACCAGGTTCCAGTAGCTCATAGTACACAATTCGCTTCTGATCCCACCAAACACACAGCATTCTCTTCTTTCCGAATCAATTTGTTTTTGCAGTAGATATTGATGTTAGTTTTTGTGAAATCCATGATCTTTTGCGTTTTAGATTTTTGAAAAATATCCATTTTTCATCTCCAGTAATGACTCGATGCAAAAAACCTTTTCTTTCTTGCTTTTGAATGAGCATTTCACAAATGGTTAATCATCTTTCTTGTTGTCTTTCGTTCAATTCATGTGGAACCCATTTTCCTAGCTTTTGGATCTTTCCCATTGTTTTCAAATGATTGAAAATTGTTTTTTTGACAAACATTTAATGCTTCTGCCAATTCTTTTTGAGTTTGTGTATCGTCTTCATCCAATAATTGTTGCAATTCACTGTCTTCAAACTTTTTTTCTTGACCTGGACATTGTTTGTCTTCCACATCATAATGATTACTTTTAAATCATTTAAACCAGTCTTCACAAGTTGTTTTCGATGGAATATGTTCACCATAAGCTTACTCAAGCATTCAACGAGCATCAGCAGCAGTTTTCTTTAAATGAAAACAAAAATGTAAAGCCTCCAGCAAATGATGCTTTTCTGGTACAAAGTTCAACATTTTTAATGTAATAAAAAACAATGTTGTTGTATAAGATGAAAAAATACCATCTATGTGCCTAACCCGGTTTTCAATTACTACACCTGGTATAAGCCTGACACAGTGTTTGATTTTTTAGTTGGGAAATTTGACTTGGAAATATTTTCAAGAATCTTAAAAACATCTTTTATCAAATATTAAGTCAAACACAATTCAAGATCTACAAAATGGATTTTATAACACATCAATTAAATATAATTAGAATAACTTAAGTTCATTTAACCATATTTTTATAATGGCGTGGTTGACGTCAATTATTTAGTTCAAATACATAGTTCTTAAGAATATAACAGTCTTCACCGTTTTAAGAAAGTTTTAGTACGGCTTATTCTCTGATGATACTTTGAAAGAAAATAGTCGTCAAGATTTGGCCTTTTAATAGTAATAGTACGTCCTATTAAATTGTCAAATCCTGCTCAGTTAAGAAGATTTGTGTACCTATTATTGATGAACGCTGGAAGTTTATCATCCTCTGGTGAGGTGTTTCATTAGTAGCAGTACACAGAAGTCCTCTTATAGAGGATAGAGCCATTTGCAATGCTACCTCCCATCTATCTTTTCTTAGACTCAATGTTTTCAGAGCCAGTCCAACAGCTTTAAGTATTGTTCTATTCATTCTTTCACATTAACCATTGCCTTGTGGGTGTAATAGAGTAGTTCAAGTTCAGATGACACCATTTCTTTCTAGGAATACTTTAAGTTTTATACTTTCAAACTGTGTTCTATGATTTGTATGCATAGATGATGGTGCACCAAATAATGAAACAAGGCTGAGAAGGTGTTGTATCACAGTGTCGGCTGTTATATCCTTACAAGGGAATGCAAATGGGTAGCGAGAGTATTCATCTACTACCACAAGGATGTGTTTATTAGCTGAGGTAGATTGTAAAGTTTCAACAAAGTCCATAGATAAGTGTTCCCAAGGTCTCGTTGCCTGAATAAGAAGACCAGTTGGAGGTTTATAGAAGCGCAGTTTGATTTTGTTACAGGTTGTACATTGGCTTGTTAATTGTTTAATTTCAGTAGTAAAGTAGGGTAGATTTCGAGTTTTGTAATAATGTATCATTTTTTTAACTCCAGAATGACATAGTTGGGAATGAATATTGTAAAAGGTTTTATTGGTTTTTGAATTGAGCAACATCAAGAAAAGGCATCGGATACGATATTTTGATTTCCTGGTCTGTATGAAATTGTATAAATAATATCTGCTAATTCTAAATGCCATCGAGTTAGTTTTTGGTTTTTAATTTTTGTTGAAATCTGTTTATTGAAAATAAGAGAAATGGATCTTTGATCTGTAACTATAATGATATATGGTACTTAATTAGTTAGTTGGTTCTGCGTGTATGAAACGGCTAAGATTTTTATCGTGATCTTGAACATCTTTTCCACCAATAATTATATCATTAAGGTAAGCATATGTATTTTCTAGTTTGTTATTCTGAATAAATTCATCCATAACCCGCTGAAAAATTGGTACAGCATTTGTGCAACCAAAAGGTAAACGTTTAAACTCGTGTAGTCTGCCATTTGCTTTGAATGCGGTTAGCTTGTATTTTTCAGGTCGTATTTTTACCTGATGGTAAGCCGATTTGAGGTCAATTGTACAGAAGACTTTATGAGCAGCTATCTTAAGTATCAAATTGTCAATTTGAGGTGTTGGGTATGAATCGAGTGGAGTGTGTAGATTGATTGTATTCGAATAATCAATCACAAGGTGGTTTTTGTTTTCTGGTGATACTACAAAACATTGTGCATGCCAAGGACTGTTGCTCACTTGGATATTATCTTGCTCTAACATACAGTTTATCTCTTCTGTTATGAAGGAGTTATTTTTAGGAACCTGCCGTGATGTTGTAGTGACTGGCTTAATTTTGTCAATATCCACTTCAGGTATTAATGCATAAGTAGTACACTTCATGCTCTTTGTTGCCAGACAGAACTTTAAGGGCTCTTTATTTCTTTTATTAAAATTGATTGTAATTGAGGTATGTTGTGTTCACAGGTTCATTCTAATAATTACCAGTGCTACCAAGTTGTCTACAATAAGGAATTGCACTTTCAATTTTTCGCAAGCTAATAACAATGAGCCTTGGAAGATTCCTTTAACTTTTAATGTTGAATTATCTGCCAATGATATCTTCGAGGTAGATTGAGTATCGTAAGGAAGGTTCCAATGCTGAAGAAGTTCTGATGTAATAAACGTTTTATCGGAGCCAGTATCTATCAGTTCCTGTGTTATATTCTTGTTAATGGCGACGTTAATTAGTCTACCAGGTGAGTTGATTGCTGCTATGACTATAGATACTATTGTCTTAGCAGTTGGGGATCCCTTTAACAACTGCTGTTTTAGTGTAGGCTTTATTTTGTTTCTTTGAGAGACAGACAGTTGCCCAGTGGTCCCTTCTTTGACAATGTGTACAGGTGGAATTTTGTGCTGGACATTTAATTTTTGGATGTGGATCATTACCACCACAGTAACAATGAGATTTCGTAAGGCTACAACTTGCGGCAAAAGTTGGTAGCGTAGTATTAGCTGTCCTGGTTGTTATCAAATTAAGAGCACCTTCGGTGGTTAATTCCATTGTTAGCGCTGTTTTATAAAGTGCCTCGAGATTGTCTTCTATAGCTTCAAAGAGTTGTTGTCAAATAGAAGGTGAGTAAATTCCAGTGACAAAAGTGTCGCAAGTTAATAAATTAATGTTGTTTTGCTGTTAGAGGTTCTGTTGGTTTTTATTGTGAATTGTTTCAGGCTACTCATGAAGCTTTCAACTGTTTCTCCTTCTTGTTGCTCAAAAGAGCGAAGTTTGTGGCACATCATAATAGGTGTTGATCATTTTTGATATTTGTTATCAAGTATTTTGATTGCATCATCATATGATGTAGTATCTTGGATTATTTTGAAAGCTTTTACACTGGATAGTACGAATAAAACTTGAAGTTTGCAATCTTCGTCTATGTTAGCTTTATCTAAATAAATTGATAGCATTTTTTTCCAGTACATATACTCTTCTTCGTTTGGTTTGTCGCATAGTATTTTTAAAAATATTTTTGCATCCATAATGTAAATAATAATATTTGAAAAAAATTGTTGTGAAACCGTAATAAATAAGTCTATATTAAATATTTTCGGCTTTTATTAAATATTAAATCAAACACAATTCAAGATCTACAAAGCAGATTTTATAACACATCAATTAAATATAATTAGAATAACTTAAGTTCATTTAACCAAATTTTTATAATGACGTGATTGACGTCAATTATTTAGTTCAAATACTACGTATTTGAGAATATAACAGTTACATTTGCTCTTAACTTGACTTTCAACATAGTTCATATGTTATATAAACAACATTCTGGCAATATGCAGGCAATATATTGGTTATACTCAATAAAATACATATAATGCAAGTATACTGAACCTGACAAATAAATTATTTCACAGTTGTGTTAACATGTTTTTTTACAATAATTAATTACAAATTAACATTTTCTAAATTAACACTGCATAAACTATATCAAAAAACAATTTAAATAGACAAGAGATAAAGTTTTTGCTAAACATAAATTGCTAAACACATAGGTAAAACTGACATTTCATCTGTAAAATGCGTAGAGCATAAAGCTATATAAAAAGGCTTTTTTTAGGATCTTCTTGCTTTTCATGCTTAGTTAACATATACAGAACTAGTTTTTCAGTTTTTAACTTTGACTCTCAAAGATAGTGAATCAGCTGATCTTGCTGTAAAAATTTTTCAGTACTTATATCTATAGCTCTGATGTAAGGATCTTTAAAATGAATGGAATTACTCTCCTTTAAGTGTGCAAAAATCTTATAAAATTCAGCTTTTAATTCTCAAAAATGTACCTTCTAGATAAATTCGGAATTGTCTCATGGATTATCTTATCCTATAAAGAAATACAGTTAGTATAACTATATCTTCAGTTGTGTAAAATTGGTTAGATAACAGTAAAAATAAAAAATAAAAAGATAGGAAAGTATGCTTTAATTAAAATGTTATCAAAAAATATATGCAAAATGTTATTATTATATAACTAATCAGTGATTTAAGAAGTATTATATAATTAGTCAGGGTTTTAAGAAGTTCTTAAAAGGATCTCAAAGGGCCAAGACAAGTTGTGTTTATATTAAAGAGAATGATAAAAAAAAAAAATGTTTGGGCAGATTTTTTTTAAGTAAAATAAAATGATAAATTTAAACCAAGAAGAACAAATTTTGTTGTTTTATTTGAAGCTAACAGTCTCCATGTTAGCCTATCTCTCAAAGTCCTAAAAATATACGCCACAATCTACAGACTTCATAATTTATTCAAGCGCGTTTAATTCCAAAGAGTAATTTAGTAAATGATTTCATTGTAGATTTTCGATAAGAAATCTGCACATTCTTTTTTTTTTTTTTATCAAATTTTAGAATTTTATTTATTATTATTATAGATTACTAAAAAATTTGTTTAGTTAATTATTATTATATAAAAGTTTTTTTTTAATCGTAAATTATTGTAGAATTTCTTTAGTTATTTTATTTTCTAAATTTCCCGAAGTTAAATATATGAATAAAATAGTTCAGATATTCAGGCTTGGCCAGGAAGGTGTGTCACGTCATTATATGACCATGCAAATACGATTTGATTCTACTTAACTTGACCACAGCTGTTAATATGTTTTGAAAATTTGTATGCATTTTAAAAGCTCGCTAAAAAAATCTCGAACTTAAAAAAAAACAAATAAATCTTGGTAAAAAAAAATAACAAAAAACAAAATGAAAATAACTTAACTAAAACAAAATAAAATTAAAACCTAAGTAAAATAAATAATAAACTATAACAATAAAATTATCTAAATTACGTTTGGAATAAATAACTTTGAATTGTTTATCTTTACTAATGTTTTTATAATATAATATTATGCGAAACTCTTTTTAAATTAGTAACAACTTACAACTGATTATTGTTTAATAAACGCGCATTTTTAAAAGTTTAAAAAAAGATTCATAACAGTTCTTCGCACTTAAAAAATAATTAAATTGTTTATTTAAAAAATTAGTATCACTTTTTGAATGCTTAGAATATCTAGCTGATCTTAAATCTATTTTTTCTTATGATGTCTTTTCTAATCTTTCTTCTGTGAAAGTAATTGTTGGATTTTTTATTCCCCTTCCCCCTGCACACACCCATATTTATAAATGTAAATGCAGTAAATAATAATATTAATTAATTGATATAAAATAAATTAAAAAATTATAAAATAAGTGTCAAAAAAAATGGTTCATGTGATAAATATTTGTAAGATTTTCTCATTTTTAAAAATCTTATTTGCATAGAAATTTGTTAAATAACTTATGACAAGAATAGTTTTTCAAAGTGTGGTAATTTAAATGATGAAGTAATAATGAAGTAATGAGTTTTTTCTTTAATATTTGTTTTAGGATATTTTCAAGTTGTGATATAACTTTTTTTTTAACAGATTTGCATGTGAGAAGCTAACAAAAAATATTTTAATTTTTTTAATGCTTGTTAACATGCTTTTTTTCAGTCTTTCATGTTCCGTAAAGTATTAGTTTATATAAATTTAAGTTATTATAAACTTGATTTTAACAGATTTTTTTATGATTTTTAAAAAATATATTGAAATTTTATTAAATATATGCATATGAATGCATTTATTTAACATAATTTTTTTAAACTTGTTTTTAAGGTTTTAAAAAGTACAAAGAGAAATCAAATAGGAAATGAACTTCAAGTTAATGTTAGCTTAGAGTTAACAAACCTTGGAAATGTTTTATGCCCTGACAAATGCAGTACTTGTCCAGACTATACTACATGTTGCTTGCTGGAGAGTGGAGAGTATGGTTGCTGTCCTTATCAATCTGCTGTTTGTTGCAATGATTATATACATTGTTGCCCCCAAAACTATGTTTGTAACTTACCTAGTTGTGTACCGAACCAAAGATTTCAGTATAAAGACTTTACTAAAGTTGCAACTTATGTTAAAAAAGAAAATGTGTTAAATTATTTTAATATTAAAACTGTTACATGCCCTGACATGGTTTCAGTGTGCTCAGAAGGCAGCACTTGCTGTGAAAAGCCAGGTGGAAGTTATACCTGTTGTCCATATCCTAATGCTGATTGTTGCTCTGATGGAATTCATTGTTGTCCATCTGGTTACCACTGTAGTTTTGAAACAAAAGGTTGCGTAAAAGAAAACTCTGTTTTACCAATGTTGCGAAAGCAGAAAGCTAAGATTATTCCCCAAAACATTATAAAGATTTTAAATCCGGAAAAAGAAATACAGGTTTGTCCTGGTGGCCTATATTTTTGCTCATCAAAAGAAGAATGCTGTTTAATAAAACAAGATGTATTTGGCTGTTGTCCACAGTCGCAAATTGTTTCGTGTGAAGATGATGCTTATTACTGCCCTGAACACTCAAAATGTGACATAAAAAATTTTAGGTGCATTACCTCCAATGGATCATTTGAAAACATAATGAAAAAGAGGCTAGCCTCTATTGTAAAAAGTGCTTTGGCTGAACGGCTTAATTTGCCTATTTTATGTCCTGATCAAATTCATTCATGTGATTCTGCTTCTTCATGTTGTTTACTTAAGAATGGAACTTATGGTTGTTGTGCTATTTCCAATGCTGTAGTTTGCAATGATAACATTCACCATTGCCCGCTAGATTATAAGTGTGGAAAAACTGGTTGTTATAATGCAGAAAATTCAATGACTTCATTAATGAAAATAGGTATTTCTAAACTTACAACTATTTGTCATGATGGTGCCACATGTTGCCCAAATAGTTATACTTGTTGTTTAATTGGTGATAATGTGTATGGTTGTTGCCCATTGCCTTATGCCACATGCTGTAATGACAGAATTCATTGCTGTCCATATGGTTATATATGTAATTATGATGGTAATAAAAAAAATTATTTTTAGTTAAAAATTTCTTTAACAAATTTATATATTTTTTCAACTTTTGATTTTTATTTTTGTTATAATTATTTTTAATTTTAAATATTTTGTAATTATGAAGTTTATTTAAATATTTATTTTACATATAATATGAATTTTATATCATAGTATTTATTTTATTTAGTCTGCCTTAATTATTATTTTATTTTATTGTTGTAAAATATTATTTTTGAGAAATATAGCTTTAAAAAAAAATTAAATATTTTTTTTTTAACTTTTTTCCAGGTACTTGTAGCAATGAAGTAGAAAATTTGAATGCCCTAAAATTGTTAAAAGGTTTATTAAAAGTTTCATAAAATAGTAATATTTTTTAGAACAAATATTGTGTAGCTATTAAAATTAAATGAATAAGCACCTTACAGTTTTTCTATTTATTATTCTCCTTATCAAAAATAATTAGTATAATGTATTTAATAAATTTAATTTTTATATACAACTAGGATTTTCTAAACATGGTATTGAAATAAGTAAAGATTCAGTTCACACAAACGCCATTGGTAAAGTGAAGAATGTGGAATGTCCAGATGGAATTTCTCAGTGTCCCAGTGATAATACTTGTTGTACTTTAGAATCTAGTCAATATGGCTGTTGTCCACTGCCTAATGCAGTGTGTTGTGCTGATCATGAGCATTGCTGTCAAGAGGGTTACAGCTGTGATGCTGGAGGTCAGTAATGTGATTTGGTATTTTTTTTTTTTTTTCATTTTTAAATATTATACATGGTCCTTTTTCTCATTTTTTATTTTATTACTTGCATGAAGTGTTCACTTTTACTTATGATATATTTTATTTATATGGTTTGATTATATATATAATTATATTATATATATATAATTATATTATTAGATATATATATATTTTTTATTAACATTTAATTAATAATATTTTTGATTTAATAGGGTATTGTACTCGAGGCAATTTAAGAGTAAAAGGTTTAGTTCACACAAAAGCCATTGTTAATGTGAAGAGTGTGGAATGTCCAGATGGAATTTCTCAGTGTCCTAAAAATAACACTTGTTGTACTTTAGAATCTGGTCAATATGGCTGTTGTCCACTGCCTAATGCAGTGTGTTGTGCTGACCATGAGCATTGTTGCCCGCATGGTTTCAGTTGTAATACTGGAGGTTTAAAAAATTATTACATTTTTATTTTGTAGTAACAAGCCATAAGTATACTGTTTAGCATTTATATTGATAATGCCCATAGGCTAATTTTAGAATGGGACAGGAATTATATAGGATTTGATAAACCTTGACTTGGGTAGGGTTTATGACTGGGTTTTATATTGATGGTGCAGTATAAAAGTTTTTTACAAAATTATTAACTCTAAGTTTATCAGATTTTTTATTCAGATTAAATGTTATATATATATATATATATATATATATATATATATATATATATATATATATATATATATATATATATATATATATATATATATATATATATATATATATATATATATATATATATGTATATATATATATATATATATATATATATATATATATATAGCTATGGTTGGGAAGCAGGTGCAATTTCACTCCATTACTGACCATGCATATAATCTTTAGTTGCAACAACTTTTTAGATGTTTTAATAAGATTCACATTTTTCTATGTTTCCATGTATGTAATGAACATTAAGTTTTAACATGCTTAAAGAAATAACTTTGTAACATTAAACTTTTGAAGTCAAATGTTTTTACATTAGTGCTGTTTTTACATTACAAAATGCTTTTAAACAATATTTTATTGATTCTTTATAAGAAGAAAATTTTTAGTTTTTTTTTTAAATTGTATAGAGTTAAGAAAGTTTTATTTTTTAAAAAGTATTTTTTTTTTATGTAAAATAAATAAACTGATTTTTATAAAATCAATCATACAAATTATTTTAAAAGTAAATTTTTTAAAACAATTTGTATGGTTGATTTTATAAAAAACAATACATCAGGCTTTCACAGGAATGCGTGCGATCACATGTCTTTATATGACCAGGCAAATTACATTTTATTATGATGATTTGACCGCGGCTAATTCAAAAAATATTTTAAAAGCGCGCTAAATGAAAAATATCCTGAAAAAGTGAAATTAGTAACATCAAAACTTCTTAACTAATGTTTTTATATTAACGAAACGCTTTTAAATAAAATAACAATTTACTGATGTTTTTTTAAAAAAATATATAATTGACAAGTGTATATATATTTTTTAAATTATAATATATAAATTGTTAAAGTGTGCATTTCTATAATAAACACTATTAAAAATTAAAAAATTGTTTTGTTTTTATAAACGATGACATTCTACGGCTACGAAAGTCTCTTTAATGAGTTTTAATACAAGAATAATTAAAGTTAATACATTTAAAAAGATGAACAAAATTTCATTGAAAATTTTTTTTTAGAAAGCCGTTACAATTAAATAAGTTTGATTTTAAATGCTTTTATATTATCGAAACGCTTTTCAATGAAGTAACAAAACACTTCTTTCTTCTTGCAATCCCACGCCTTCCTGTGAAAGCCTGATACATATTTAAGGAGATTTCATTAGTAATCACTAAAGTTAATAAAAATAATTAAATAAACATACAGGAACTTACAGGCGATTGAACACAAACATATTCACATAGTGAATTACAAATAGATGAACATGACACCAGAGGTTCTAACAAAATGCAATCATACATTTATAAGTGACTTACGAGTGAACCAGCACTGCACCAGAGGTCCATGCAGAACACAAACAAACAAATACATAAATTGAATTACGGATGAACTAAAATCGTACCAGAGGTCCGTACAGACCACAAACATTAAAAATTAAAAAACCCACTTACCAAACATCATCAGGAGTTGTTTACAATTGATTAATACAAAAACACCGGATATCATATATGTTTCACACTTGAGTAATAGCATGTCAATTGGACACTTGCTCTCCATATACGTTGTCAAAAAATCCATTGTTGGCACCGGAAAATGGTAAATTGTTATTATAACAACAAAATGTAAATAAAAAAAGCATAACAAAAGTTTAAATTTTTAAACAAAAAAATTATTTGATTGTTTCTTAATTGATTAACAGTTAATTTTTATTAATTGATTAATCATTAATCATTTACTACCTTTAATATGAGGGTGGAGCAAATATGAAAGTTTTTTTATAGCGAGCTGTTACTAAGGCAAACTGTGAAGCTGAATTCAAATCTGGAAGAATTTTTGGCCTGCCACAGCGATTTCAATTATATAAATTTGCTTTTTTTTCGAAATGGGTACCAAAAATTGGTTTTAGGGCTGATTTTTCATTTGAGGTCTCAATGCGCACCAATCTACCATTCCAAAAAACACGGATAGTTCAGTCAAAACTAGAAGCAATACTGTAACTTACAAATTCTCAGGGTTTGTGTACTGAGAAGAACCATTGGTAAATCCATATTGCAAAATGGTGCACATTTAATTTTTTAGATGATACATCTGTGTTCAGTGATACCTAGTTAATAATTACTAGCAAGCAAAATAGTGGGACAGTAGCTATCAGATGACTAGATATCGAAGAATGTCTATCCACTGTGTCAATAAAAAATAGCCAAGAAGATAAGAGATAAATACCTAACTTTCATGACTTTTGTTAAACAACAGAAATTCAAGCTACAAGAAAATGAGTCAATAGATACAGAAAGCTCAAGATTTCAACATGCGTATGACAAGCAGAGCCTACGATATTAGAACAAATAATGTGTCATACCAACCAAAATCAGAAGAGTTGTTATCAATTTGTGCATTGATAGTTTCATGGAAACGGAAAAAACAGGCGAAGAGAAATGAGGAAAGACATCAGTCAAATAAGGAAACTAGTAAGCAGGAAAAAGCATGCATAAGTTTGCAGTATATGGATGCCCTAAACACGAATGATGTTCAAGGATTGACTAACTCGGAAGACCAAGATTGAGGCTTCATTGCTGCGCTTCCAATTATACTAGAAACACTCAAGTAAAAGCTAGTCATAAATGTTTGGAACATATAGTAAGATGACAACCCAGTGTTTATGCGACCAAAAAGTTGCAATGGCGTAGTTGTTATTATTATAAAATCTGCTAACATCATCTTTGTCAGAAATGGACAATCAATTCAAATCGGCTAGATGAAGAATTGAGTGGTTCTGAGTCAGATTAGATGAACTGGAAAAAAGCACAGTTGCCGACAACTTAAAACACGTCACTCTACTAGAGATCTCACCTACGTTTTCCCCTCAGCTTCCCCTCAGCTCCAGATGGCAGCAAATTATCTTCTCAGTAAAAACATTAGTGATGTTGTTATCATTGGTTTAGACAATATGGCTAAAGCTGCCAACCACAAGTTGTATGACATCAAGGCGGACCACATTAAAATCAGTGGTCCAGGCAGGGTGTAAAATAATGACCACAGGCTATTTTGATAATACTTTTCATTCAGAATCTGAGGATGTGGTAGCCTACAAGTTCAAGCTGAAATGTCTTGCAGTTTTGGTGGACTCTATTGTTGATGAAGTGAAAAGTGCTATCGATTTTTGGATGTCATTTTGGAGATTGTACCATATTGTTAAAAAACCAAAATGTTGAGGACAAAAAAATTTTAAAATGTGTGCATTTATTTCTGGGCATCGATCATGTTATTGATAAGGTATATTGCATCAACAAGCAGAGAATAGGAGTTCAGAAACTGCTAGACATATCACCTGGACAGAAAGCATTCACATCTTCATCATCTTCAATGCACACTCTTGCCAAGTCATGCTAATCAATTAGGATCCATATACACAAGTAAAAAGGCTGGATGGATCTTCAAAATATTGAACATTGTGGATTCAGAGGTTTTATTTCAGCCACTTAAGATGCATTTCTGAAATAGCAAAAGAATTTGTAACCAGGAGACAATCAATCCAAGACTTTTTTGATGCAACTGTGTATCATTCTGTATATAAACAGTATCAGTTTATATACAGAAGATTGGTTCATTCTCTGTTCAGAAGTCGAAGTAGAAGAGATGGATATTTTTTTCTACAATTGAATTTACTTTGAATTGATAAGAGAAGAACAGACAAACCGAGAACTACTAAACATGATTCAAGCTGGAGTGGTGTAAGGGAGTTTTTCAAAGAAAAGTTATCACAACTGAAAGAAGCTAGAAGCAATGCTGACTTAAATTGTGGCAGAGGAAGGCTATTTGCTGCTATCTTGATTGCAGGCACATTGATTTGACAGTTAAAAGAGGTGGACTTTTTCTCTCAAGTCATCATTCCAGACCCTAATGATGTACAAAAGGCTTTTGTACATCATTAGGGTCTGAAAATGAGTGAACAGACGGCAAAATTAAGCATTTGCCACTGACAAATTTTGGATGTGAGTCAGAGTTTGCAAAGCTAGACAATCGCATAAAAAGATTGTGGAACTACTTCAATATAGACCATTTCTAGAAAGAATGTTGTAACAAGCAATGCCTACTTGCTGAATTCAGATTTTTTAGAATTACCTGGATGCCAGAAGAAAC
>NC_061162.1:47773845-47951345 GCF_022113875.1 Hydra vulgaris | reverse complement strand
GAGGCTTTATAAAGAACCTTTCCCACAACTGTAAATTCTTTAAACTTCATTGTTTGTAGCTGAAAAGCAATATTGAATGCCATCAAATCATTTGACGGTGCTTGAGAAGCCATTGCGCATTTCAGAAGAAGAAGCCGTGAAAAAATACAATGTAGTTGGTTGCAGCCTTCAGATTACTTAACGTGCTTATATTACCAGATTCGGAATCAACTGGGTGTACATTTGAATCATTTGAATCACCAGCAAGTAGATACAGTCTGCCAATAAATTTTGGAAAATACTCTCACGAGGAGCTGTGGTACAGAATTCTTTTGTATCAGAGGCAATTTCGTACAACAAAGAGTCAGGTCTAAAGGCATCTTGACTCCAAATATTTCCTTCATTACATGAGCCGCATGTCTTTCATAGATGTAATGTCTGCATATGAAATAATAATGCTTATGGCACCTTTTTTCCTCCCAGTGTTACTGGGTGTTGTGTCCGAACACAATCCAATAATCTGATCAGACATCTCATAGTATTCAAGCATAGCTTGAATGGCAGTAGCTTGATCACTTCCCTTAGAACTTTCGATTTCTAAGATGCCCAGGAGAAAGTCTAGCGAACCAGACTCTGGTGAAGATGCCCTTATGGCAATTCTATCTTCATTTTTAGATACTCCTTTTTTGCAATTGTATCTTTTTAATACAATTTTTAAACCCCTTATTTTATCTAAATTTTCCTCCCTGATCATCTGTGCCTCAGACTCCACAATAGTATGGGTCTTCCTGTTTAGAGTTGATCTTGATGAATCTATTTTCTTGAACACTTTTACTTGGCCAAGTAAAAGTGTTTAAGAAAATAAACTGCTTCATGAACTAGATACGAAAATCTTGATTTTCTTCATATATCTCCACAATATTGCCTAAAAACCATTTTGCATCATAAACACATGTTATATTAATTCCTGGTGAAAGAGTAGCAATTAGAACCATATGCTGCATTTTAGAAACGTTTACATTAGTATACATGTTGTCAAATGATACCTGTCTCATCTGTAAAGTATATAATGATTGTGGTATAAAGTAATGATGGTTTCTTAATCATGGAATTGTTGAACAAGTAGCATAATGTTCTTCTAATTTAAACTCTATGCAATGTAATCCAATTGTATCATTTGAAATGTATTGAAAATGTATTCCTTTGATATTTTGGCTAGGCCAATCATACATTTTTTCAGGTGAATTGATAGGTGATAGTAAACTGGACTAAGTCTTTTGACAGAGCCATTCTGCGTATACTTTTTGATCTAGTTCATGGTGACATAAATTAGATATGTTTTTTATTTTTGTATTGTGAACCTGCACCATCACTAAAATATATGGTTAAAGTAAGGAAACAACTCTTTTGTTTTGTTACTTCATAAATGAAACACTGAACTGAGTTTGTATTGTGTTGCAAATGATCTGAAATAGTACAAACGCTTTTATATTTTATCATATTTTCCTCCATATAGTAAATAACAATAGCATGCAATATTGGTTGACTTTTTTCAAAGGAAACCTTGTTCTGCATCTTGAATTAAAAAACTGTAATTTTCAGCAAAGTCTAGTAATACTAAAATATGATTACTTGGTAATATTATTTTTAGATGCTGCAAATATGCTGCTTGATTTTTGGCTATGTAATGGTGGGCTCTTAATTGGTCTATTTGTTGACAAACTTTTTCAAAAAAATACACTGGAAGAGTTACTGGAACTATATCCTGTTTTTTGTTGGCTTTTTGCCACTGATTAAAGGTGATATCTTCCATGCTGTTTCTATCAAACAAAGCAGTAAGATACACTTTTAATGTGTTGGTGTCTGGGCAGTTATTGCAACTGTGCAGCATGCAGTCTTGATTTTTTAAGTCATATACAATTAATATCAAGAGGTCTTTATAATTTAAAATATCTGGTATTTGTAATGCTAAAAGTTTTGCATTCTGGTAATATTCACAAACACATACTTAATGGAGACCTGAAGCATCTCCAATAGAAATGCATCACTTTAGTCTACGTTTTTTAGAAAAATCCATAGAAGATTCATTCTTTGTATTGTTGATTATTGACATAATATTCTTTATTACATAATCAACTTGTGCATTGTGTTGACAAATTAAATAACAATTATAACTTGGTATAAGTTGTAATCTAAATTCAAAATAATAATCAAATAAGTCAAATTAATGGGGAGGGGTGGAATAGTGGTTGTATTGGAAAAGTAATATAAAATTTATAGTCATGATATTAAATATTAGGTAAATTAGACTAAAAGTCTTTTTTTTCATTTTTACCTAATATGCTACTTACAAGTTTTATATGAAAACATTAAAATTGTTTTCATATAAAACTCATTGATATTAACAAACTCACAAAGTTTCATAAAAATCTGAGGTGGTCCGTGTTGGACCTTGGTCCAGTTTGCATGGAATGACTCAATCATCAACTCCTTTTGAAATTGAGTTCTATGTGCTTTCATTAACTTTCTTCAAGTGTGTTTTGCTTGTTGATTTTAACAATTTAAGTTCCATCCTAGCTCAAATAATTTTTTTTTTTTTAATTTTGAATCAAGTGATCATGGCAATAAAGGTAGTTTTAGATTGTAAATATTCTTTAATACTCTGCTGAGTGGCAAGATGCATCATTTTGTTATTATTAAAAGTATGGCATCTTCAGTAGATTTTTGATATTAATGTTTTCAGGCATGCTTCTGGTGTCTTAATTACAAAAAACTGATTAAGTAAGCTTTTGTATATCTATATGGAGCCTTAGTAGAAAATCCTCAAATGTCTACTAAGTCCCTGCCGCATACATTTTACACAAAGTGAAAAAACTTTTCTATCAGTCTTTTTGTGTCTTTTTTCTCTTAATATCTTTATAAAAGATTCTAATACTCTTTTATGTCTTTTTACTCTTGACATATGGTTAAAAATTACTTTTATTGCTGAAAATAGTTTAGCCCCAAAGTTTGACAGACGAGTTTAGTCTCTCCTGACATCTTTTCAAAAAGCTTAGCGATCTCTCCTGGCATCATTTCAAAAAAATGTATCAGTGAAATGTACACACATTTCTTTGATATATTTTAAAGTAGTTCAATGTATTTATATTAGGCAAAGTTATTACTTACTTTCTAGTTTTGAGACGAAGTTATTACTTACTTTCTAGTTTTGAGATTCTTAGTGGTTATGTATTTAAGGCAAACTTCTAAAGAATTTTCTTGGCAATAAAAATAAATTAATTGATTTTTTAAATTTACCTAATGAAGTGTGTTGTGGTAATCCAGTTTATAATATTTTTGATTTAATAGGATACTGTACTCAAGGCAATTTAAGAATCAAAGGTTTAGTTCACACAAAAGCCATTGTTAAATTGAAGAATGTGGAATGTCCAGATGGAATTTCTCAGTGTCCCAGTGATAACACTTGTTGTACTTTAGAATCTGGTCAATATGGCTGTTGTCCACTGCCTAATGCAGTGTGTTGTGCTGATCATGAGCATTGCTGTCAAGAGGGTTACAGCTGTGATGCTGGAGGTCAGTGATGCAATTTTTATTTATATTTTTTCCTTTATAAAGAAATGTGTAATATGATTCTTCTCATTTTTTTCTGCAAAACTTGTTTATGTTTATATTTTCAATTTTAATTATAATATATTTTTATTGGGTGGTTTAATTATATAATTAAATTTCAATTTTTAGTTTATAATGCTTTTGATTTAATAGGATATTGTACTCGAGGCAATTTAAGAATAAAAGGTTTAGTTCACACAAAAGCCATTGTTAATTTGAAGAATGTGGAATGTCCAGATGGAATTTCTCAGTGTCCTGATAATAACACTTGTTGTACTTTAGAATCTGGTCAATATGGCTGTTGTCCATTACCTAATGCAGTGTGTTGTACTGACCATGAACATTGTTGCCCCCATGGTTTCAGTTGTATTACTGGAGGTTTTAAAAATAATTAAATTTTTTTTTTGTAGTAACAAGCCATATGTGCACTTTTAGCATTTATATTGGTAATGCCCGTAGGCTGATTTTAGAATGGGATAGGAATTATATAGGATTTGATAAACCTTGACTTGGGTAGGGTTTATGACTGGGTTTTTTTTATTGATGGTGCAGTATAAATGTTTTTTACAAAATTATTAATTCTAAGTTCATCAGATTTTTTATTTTAAGGATTGATTGGGAAGCCGGTGTGATCGCACTCTATTCCTGACCACCCATATAATATTTAATTGCAACAACTTGACCACAGCTTTTTAGATGTTATGAGTTTTAGATATTCTGATAAACCTTGATTTGAATAGGATTTATGACCCTTATAACTTATAAGTTGTTTTATATATATTTTGATACTTGCAAAATATATTTAAATCTAGTGTTCAATTTATAATTTTATCTATTAATTTTTTTGCACTCTTTTGGATGTTATTTCTGATTAGATTGACCAAGCCCTTTCTCTGAATCCTTCAAAAACAATTCCTTTCTCTGAATCCTTCATCCAAATTTGTTGTTTTTAATGACTTTAATGCTCATCACACTGAATTGCTTGGCTCTAGTGTCAGTGACTCTGCAGGTGTTTAGGTCCACAACTTTTTCCTTTCTCAATCTCAAACACAAATAGTAAACGTACCACTTACCTTCTCTACTCCATCTATGTCTTGTTTCTAATTCTAGTCAGTGCTCAGTTTTTCCACATTCACACTTAGGTGCTTCTGATCACGGTTTGATCTCTCTAAAACTATTATCTCATTCTTCTTCATCATCAGAATCTCCCTATCAACTTACCTCTTACAACTACCTTAAAGCTTACTGGGACTTTTTCCGTGATTTTATTCGTGATGGCCCTTGGATTGAAATCTTTTGTCTTCCTGCTGACAAATCTTGGATTCAGGCTGGCATGAAATCTTTTATTCCCTCTCAACGATTTCAAGTCAAGCCTAACTCTTCTCTATTGTTTTCCTCTCATTGTGCTACTGCAATTTCCAGTTTTAACCATTACTTTTATATCTATCAACAAGACAATTTTCCAGAAAACAGTTGTCTGTTTAATATTGCTAGAAACCATTATGAAAAGGTCTATCACCAAAGCCCCCTCAGGCCACAAAATTTTGTATTCCATCTCATAAATCAGGCACTTGTGACTTCTGGAGAATCTTTAATAGTATATATAAAAAGTGAAAATCTGTTGTTCCACCTCTTTTGTATGGTTTTGATTTTGTTACTTCACCTAAAGATAAAGCTGAATTGTTGCTAAGAACTTCTCATCAATATCGTCTCTTGATTTCAATAGTTGCATTCTACCTGATGTAGCCATCAAGCAGGTTGATCCATTGCTTGATATTCATATCACTTCAGCTTCTGTATCTAAAGTGATTTACTGCTTAGACTTAAAAAGACTTTTCTCCAGCATGTGGTCTGGACAACATACCTGTTATAGTCTTGTGAAAGTGTTCTCCCGAGTTGATGTTTATACTTTCAAAACTATTTAACAATTGCTTATATTGTCTTGAGTTAATGTTTATACTTTCAAAACTATATAACATTTGCTTATCTTGTCTTGAGTTGATGTTTATACTTTTAAACTATTTGACAATTGCTAGTCTTGTTTTCCAGTCTACTGGAAAGCATCTGTTATCCCTACTTTCAAAGATTCTGGTGAGAGATCTGACTCATCAAATTACCTTCTCATTAATTTTCTTGCTATCATTAGTAAGGTTTTAAGTGTTTAATTAAAAAACACTTCATCTCTCATCTTGAATATAATGACTTACTTTCTGATTATTAATATGTTTTGGTCTTCTTGTTCTACTGCTAATTTGTTTACGGTAATAACCAATAGGTTTTATCCTGCATTAGATAGATTTGGAGAAAATAAGGTTATTGCTCATGACATTTCCAAGGCCTTTGACAAAGTTTAGCATGTTGGTCTTCTCCATAAGTTTTCTTTTTATGGTGTATACGGTAAGATCTTTAAGATTAATCCTTCCTTACCAATTGTACCAATACCAATCGTAGTAAAAAAGTTTTTCTCGATGGACAGCATTTTTTTTTCATAGGTAACTTGTAACTTACATAAGTAACTTGTAAGCCCTGTAACTTCAGGAATTCCTCAAGGTTCTATTCTTGGCCTTATACACTTTTTAATTTACATAAACTCTCTGAGGAATTCTCACGTTTAAGGTGGCAACTCAGATAAAAATCAATTTGTTTCAGTTAATTGTTATTGCAATATTCTAGATCTTCTTATATTTATGAATAGTAATTTACTTGATGAGTCATCTACCCTTTGTCCTCTTGGATTAACTCTTACTTCTGCTCTTTCTTGGAAACCATATATCGAATTGATTGCAAAATGAGCATCTGCTAAGGTTGCATTTCTTTTTTTGTGTTCACCCCTTTCTTACTCAGGATTCTATTCTTTATCTCTTATACTATTGCCATATCTGGGGCAGATCTTCCAATGATGATCTTTCTTTTTTAGACAAGGTGCAAAATGGTCATAAGTTTACTGTTTAGCACTTATATTGGTAATGCTCATAGGCTGGTTTTATAATGAGATAGGAGTTATGCGGGTTCTGATAAATCTTGATTTGGGTAGGGTTTTATTATGATAGCATAGCCATAAAAGTTTTTTATAAAATTATATAATAATTATAAATTTATCTGATATGATATTCAGATAAAATATTTTTATATCTTCTATTTTAATATATTGTAGATGGCTTTTAGTATTTTTAATTTACTATTCCATATATATATATATATATATATATATATATATATATATATATATATATATATATATATATATATATATATATATATATATATATATATATATATATATATATATATATATATATATATATATATATATATATATATATATATACAGTTTCTCATCACAAACCATAACAAAAATTATTACTGAATTTAAAAAAAAATTAAAAAACAAAACCAAATATTAGCTAAAAAATAGTTCATGTTAAATTTTCTTTTTTATTAGCGTCACTTTTGATAATTTAATTTTTTTGTTTGTTTGTTTTGTTATAATGATTGATTTTATCAAAAAAATGAATACAAACTTTAAATGATATCTTATAAAGAGTTTATAATTTTTTTCATCTTTTCATAGTTTTTTATAATTCAAAAAAATTCTTTTATGGATATAACTCTATTAATATTTTTTTTTGCTTTAATTTATGCTTGAAGCAATATAACTCTTGCAATGTCTTCATTTATATTTATAAGTTTTATTTTTGCAAAAAAAAATGTAGTTTAGAAAACTTGTATTTTATAAAAGTTACATCAGCTTTATATAATGCATCAAAAATAATCATAAAGCATACATTTAATCTTTTTGCCTTAGGCAAGTGAAAGCACAATTGTATATATATTATTTAAATATTGTAAACTTAAATTATTTGTCACAAAAAAAAAGTGATAAAGTAATTAACTTGAGTTTGTTTTTTTGCAACAAGTAATATTTTTTGTTAATAACTTTTTGTTTGTTAATAATTTTTTGAAAGTAAAAAAACAAAGTTGCAGTTATAGAGATCTTTTAATTCATTTACTAAAGTTGAGAAAAGAATGAAATTATTTTATGTTAAATGATAATAAAAAATGTAATATTAAATTTAATTATTTGATATTAAAAAACAAAACAAAAAATTGAAACAAAATAGACATTCCACAATGTACATTTAAAAAATATTTTTTTTCTTTTTGATTTGTTTTTATTAATTAGTAAAATAAACTTGTTTTGTATAATTTATTTTATTGTGGTAGTTAAAAAAGTTAACATCTTTAAAAAAAATAAAAATAATTTTATGAAGAGCTAATGAGCTAAGCCGTTCTTTATTTAAAACAAGGCCTGGGGTCAGCATTCAGCAATGGTGACTTAAAAGTGTTTGAGTTTGACAAAAAATTTCCGACCTTGTTTCTATGTATTATGGTAACCTCTCTGTGTCAAATGTATATATATATATATATATATATATATATATATATATATATATATATATATATATATATATATATATATATATATATATATATATATATATATATATATATATATATATATACATATTAGGCTATATATATATACATATTAGGCTATATATATATATATATATATATATATATATATATATATATATATATATATATATATATATATATATATATATATATATATATATATATATATATACATACCAGCCTAATATGTATATATATATATATATATATATATATATATATATATATATATATATATATATATATATATATATATATATATATATATATATATACATATTAGGCTGGTTCTAAAAACAATGTTTTTTGAAAATGTCTGATGGGACCCCCTAAATGTGTTCTATGTAATAAATTGATACTACATTTAAAAATTTTTTGAATAAAAAAAATTTTTAGGGGTTGCACAAGACCCTTAAAAATCAGACAGGTCCCTAATATTTTGAAAAAAAAAGTTCTTCAAAAGCGTATTATGTTGGGTCTCAAAAAAAGTGAAATTTTATGAAAATTTCAAAAATAATAAAAGAAATTTGATATCTTATAATTTAAAAAAATTTCTTTTATGGATATAACTCTATTAATTTTTTTTTTTGCTTTAATTTAAAAAAAAAAGTTCTTCAAAAGTGTATCATGTTGGGTCTCAAAAGAAGTGAAATTTTATTTTAATTTCAAAAATAATAAAAGAAATTTACGAAAACACAAATTTATAAAAGTTTATTATAAAAAACTATGAAAATATGTGCTTTTTTACTTTTTGTTAAAAAATGCCATAAAATTTAAACTAGTAGTTTTTAAACTAGTAAGCTTGTTTTTGGATGTTTTATAAAATTTCACTTCTTTTGAGACCCAACATGATATGCTTTTAAAGAACTTTTTTTTTCAAAATATTAGGGACCCGTCTGATGCTTAATGGTCTTGTGCGACCCCTAAAAGTTTTTTTTATACACAATTTTTTTAAATGTAGTATTGATTTATTACATAGAACACATTTAGGGTGTCCCATCAGACATTTTCGAAAAATGTTGTTTTTAGAACCACCCTAATATATATATATATATATATATATATATATATATATATATATATATATATATATATATATATATATATATATATATATATATATATATATATATATATATATATATATATATATATATATATATATATATGTATGTATCAAGTCTTTCTTAGCCATGGCTCCTTAAATGTTTTAAGCTAGTGGGTTGGAAAAATGTGCTGAATAAACAAATGTAATTTTAGAGTAAAATTAAAAGTTAATATATATATATATATATATATATATATATATATATATATATATATATATATATATATATATATATATATATATATATATATATATTCAATCGTTGACAATCAACATTGGTCAGCTGAAATTAAAAAAATTTAAATCCAGACAATCAAAACATTTTTAGACAATAAATTTTTTATTAAATTTCACTAAAATTAAAATTGCATTTTTTTTTTATTTAAAATTTTACGTAATCACAGGGCGCGACAAATCGTTTTTTTTTTCACGGACGTTGACGTTCGTATCTTAAATTATTGACGAACGTCAAATTTAAGTGATACGTGTCAAATAAGGGAGTTTTATATTCAAATAAATTTTTATTCTAATTAATAAGCTCATGGATATATGAAAGATGGTTATTGAATTTAATCAAATATCATATTTTCGAAACAATTTTTAACGCATTTGCAAAGTGCGCGCAAATTGTTGATTTTTAATATGCAAAGATTGTAAACTGTTATTCTATGATGCAAAACTTTTTTTTTTTAAATATAAGTTTGTTAAATTTATTTACTCATAAAATATACATATAAACGTGAAGAAATTAAAATAAAAGGAACTAAAGAAATAAATCGCACAATGACGTCTCATTAATGTTTATATATTAATTTTTATATTTATATAAATTGATTTAAAAATTGCTAGAACTTTTTAATTTATGACCTTCCAAATGTCTAATACCAACCGCTGCATTAATCCAATTTTTGACATGTTTTTGGGGCAAAAAGTCTTCAATTAACTGGCCATCAAGCTTTATACGCATAATATCTTCTAAGGTGTCATTTAATGAAATTCGCAAAATATTTTTTTGTAAGTTCATACAAGAAAAACTGCGTTCGCAACTTGCCGTTGAAGCGCTGAAAGTTAGCATAATCTCTAACAAGACATTTATACTTGCCAATTCAGGTTCATTTTCCAGCAAGATATCTTTATAAATGCTTACAAGTTAATTTGTCCATAGTTTAGAGACTTTCTCCCTGAATAAAGGCCACTGCAATACACATAAGTTAGAAGTTTCTCTGCTTATCATATTATTGTTCTCATAAAAGTCGCAAACACTTTTTATTTCATTAAATCCCCATTTTTTTATCTCTAGTGAACCAGTAAAGGATTTTGGCCAGTTTCGACAATCAAAGATTGTGGTTAAAGATTTTAATGGTTCTTGATTGAAATCGCGGCGGAATCGCTTGTCTATATATTCTTTTGCTCCATCAATAATTTTAATAAAATATTTTTTATTATAATAATCAAAATAATTATTTGGTTGTTGTCTAACTAACTCATCAATTCTCTTTATATTACGCTTTTTTAATGCTGTTAAATAAATACCTTTATAGATTAACTGATCTTCTTTTACTTCTAAATTATCTAATAAACGTCCAATATTTGAGCCTGGATTAACTGATAACGCGTCTAGTACAGTGATTTTTGCATCAACTTTAAGCAAAATCTCACAAATTAAAATTTCTTCTTTTTGAAACTCCAATGATAATGTTGTTAGTGATTTAACAGTATCTTGAATAAAATGTAAATAAAATAAAAATTGTGGGTCTTTCATGAAACACAAAAATCCTTTAGCTTTCTGTGCAGTTTCGTCTTTTTCGTTTGCCTTACTTTCTAAATCATAAATAATAACTTTATAGTCAGTTTCAACCAACCTTAATGCTCTTTCCCGGCTAGCTAACTAACGAATTATTTTCAATCTTCCAAGCTGTTTAAACTCCTCATCTAAAAAAGAAGCTATTTCTTTCAGTTCCTTTCTTCGCTGTGATGAATAGTAGTAAAAACGAAACAAACTATTGATGTTGTCATCAAACTTCTTTAAATAAATATCAAACTTTATTGAGTCTAACACAGAAAGTTCTAATCTATGCGCCACACAGTGGGTATATACTATACTAGGGTTTTTATTTCGCATTTTAGTTTGAACACCAGCTTTATTGCCAGACATTACAGATGCGCCATCAAAGTTAACATTTACAGTTTTTGCATAGATATTGTTTAAATATAAATCTTGATTCATTTTGTCTGTTGTTAAACTTTTTAAAACAAATTCTATTGCATTTAATATACCATCAGCATCAACTGTCAGTGGTGAGTTAATACCAGCAAATATAGTTATTGGATTACTATTTTTAACAAACCTTAAAAAAACTGTTTCTTGTTCACTAATACTCTTATCAGTGGAACCGTCAGATAAAATTGCAATAAAACAAGCATTTGAAACTTCCAAACTTAATTCGCATTTTAAGTCAGGAGAAATTGACGATACAAAGCTTTTGCAAGATTTGTCACTTAAGTAGTTCTTGCCCAACTTAATACCATTTAGATTTTGTAGCTTGCACAGTTGAGGAAATTTTTTAAATGCAAAATCCTCTTTAACAACAAAATACGATATCCGAAAAAGTCTGTTCAATTCTTCTTGGTTATTTTCAGTAGTTCTTAAAATTGATGTTGATACAGTTTTCTCAAGACTTGGAGCTATATTGTGAAGGTTCTCTCGACATTTAGAAATACAGGCTTTATGCCCATCATCTTTATTGTGGCGTAACAAATATGTTTTCCAAAATTTACATCCCATTGTTACTGAATTGGTTGTATTGCTATTATTTGGATATCTTTGGCAAACCCAGCAAAAAAAGCACTCATTTGATTTGTCAATATGAATCCAGCTTAGTTGTTGCCCGTGTTTTTTATTGCTTTGTGGCAATCCATTTACGGTGTCCCAAAACATAAATTCAATATCTTTTGGCCATATATCCAATTTTCCCAAAGTCATAGCACAATCCAAGTCATTGCACTTTTTTTTCGCATGTTTAGTTTCTCTCTCTTCTTCTCCTTTATGTTTAATGCTACGTTCCTCTGTGCCATCTTTCTTTAACATCGAAAAGATGCTTAGTTGTTTTGACATTTTTTTTAAAACTTTAAAAATAATAGTATATTAAGTATTTAATAAGTTAATAAAAATGTCATATTATTGGTGTTGTTAAACGCACAATAAAAAAAAATAAAGTTTTAACAAACATAATAACTTTATATATTTTATTATGTATTTTTTAGAAAAACTTTAATATTAGTTTAAACTTTTAAGAGTTTTAAAATGCAAATTAACATTAATTCACTTTAAAGAAAATAAGAAGAAAAAAAAGCACGCTATTAAAAAAAGCAATTGTTATTTAAGCAAGGTTTTTTTTAAAGTAATTGCAAATGGACTCATTTTAAATAAAAATTCAAATACTTTTTTAAACGCATGCAAAAACCATGCTCAAACTAATTACTTTCTTTGTTCCATTGAAGAAAATAGCTTCAGCGTGGTTTCATTTAAAGTCTTTGAAAATGCGTTTGAAATTTTCGTAATTAGTTGTTTTCTTGTGTTTTTTATAATAAATAAAAAACGATCAATAGTTGTTTGGAAAAAAAAATTGCTATAGTAATGCGTTCATTTTTAAAAATTATAGGTGAATGCCAATGTTTGCGTTAGGAAAAGTAAAGGAACGTGACGTTCGTTTTTCTGTCTTTTTTTGTGCAGACGTTCGCTGATTTTTCGCGCCCTGAATCAAATTGTTATTGCCGTTTTAACTTTAATTTAGAATTTAAATCATTAGTAAATCGTTTGTTTTGCCGTTTTTATTATTTTTTAATTAGTTTATTTGAAATTTAAATCAACGTTCGTTTTTCTGTATTTATTTTCAAATCTCTTTTCAATTTAGAATATAAATTATTTTTTGAGAATTAAAATAAGTAAATAAAATAATAAAAAAAAAATTAATAAATAAAATAATTTTTTTTTTTTTTTTTATAGTATTTTATTTGAAGATGTTCGTTTAAAATAAAATATAAATAAGTTTTTGTTTTTGCTATTTTATATTTTATGATTATAGAGATAGAGAATAGAATTTAGAATAAAAAAGTGTTGAGTTCGATAAAAAGATGCAACTTTAGCAGATGCTAATTTTGCAACAGATTTGATATATGGTTTCCAAGAGAGATTGGAAGTAAGAGTTAATCCTAGAAGATGAAGTGTAGATGACTCATTGAGTACATTATCGTTTATAAATATAGGAAGGTCTAAATTATTGCGATAACGATTGGCTGAAAAAAATTGAGTTTTATCTGAATTAAAGTTAACCAGCTACTGTGAGCCCCATGCTGTAGCAGAAGTGAATTTCTTTTCAAACTCAAATGCCTCCTCCAAGCAATCAGAGAGAGTTGGCTTCTTATCATGACAAGAATAAATGGTAGTATCATCAGCGAACAATGCCACCTTAGATGTGAGAATATGTGGAAGATTGTCCATCAAGGACAACTTTTATACTATGATTGAAAAAGAAGGTTTCAATAATCTTAAAGATGTTTCCAGATACACCATAAGAAGAAAGTTTATGGAGAAGACAAGCATGCCAAACTTTATCAAATGCTTTAGAAATGTCAAGAGCGATGGCCTTAACCTCTCCACCATTATCTAATGCATGATAAAACCTATCAGTTATTACTGTTAGCAAATCAGCCGTAGAATGAGAAGATCAAAATCCATATTGATGATCAAAAAGTAAGTTATTAGATTCAAGATGAGAGATTAAGTATTTGTTAATTAGAGATTCAAAAACCTTGTTTATGATAGGAAGAAGATTAAATTAAAGAAGACGAATCAGATTGCTCTGATTTTTGCAATAAAATTTTATAACCTGAGAAAATATAAGATTTTATGACCTGAGAATAGCGGACTTCGGTGTTAGACAAACCCTTTTTACAATGGTTCCTAGCAGTAATAAATCAACGTCTTTTTTCTGGAGAATTGTTTTGCTGATAGATATGGAAGTAATGGTTTTGATTGGTAATTGCAGCACAATGTGTGGAAAACCATGGAGAAGAGTGAGGCTTGACCTGGAATAGTTGAGAGGGAATAAAGGATTCCATGCCAGCCTAAATCCACGAAGTTATGTAAGAAGCGCATTTGTCAACAGTAAAGATTGTTACCCAAGGGCCATCACAAAGAAAATCACAAAAAGAGTCCCAGTCAGCTTTAAGGTTTAGTTGTAAGATTTACGATGGTAAGGGGATTCTGATTAACCTAAGGGTGAATTTGGAGAAAGGTAAATGACTCGGGTTGTAACTAAGATTACAAAATGAGATAGCTGAACTCAAATTAGTCTCACAAAGAACGAGTAGATTTGGTGAACTTTGCAAGAGATAAGACTCAACAGAAGAAAAGTTACTTCGAAGACCAAGAATATTAGTAAATGATAGGTTTAGCGAACTTGATGATGACAGTGGTTTTTTGTGTTTTATAGTTTTTGTTACTTTATTCATTTTTAAATTTGTTAAAGAACTTGACTCAAAACATAGATAGTACTCAGTATACTGTAGCCCAAGCAATATACAATAGCCCAAGCAATTGCCTCATTAATATTAATAAACCCTAAGCTGTAACAAGGGGCTCCAATGTAGCCTTGTCAATGCGCACCAAAAGTACAAACAGGGACACCATCCATGCGCAACATGGCACTGTTAGTACTTTGATATTTTTTAGCTGTTGATGGTATCAGCCTCTCTGAGAGCTACCACAGAGTTTGGGAAACCTGACTACCAGCTGGCCTCAGAACCATAAAACTGAGTTTTAGAGCTGTACTCTCATTAAGAGATAATAGAATGAGTTGCCTAGTCATAAAAACAGAGACACAAAGAAAACCTATGCATTGAGTCAAGAAGATCCAGCATTCAACATCCTATTATAGGGAAAATATTGGGTGGCGCTATCTTTCCCCCCCCCCCCCCTCCTGTCCTGGCAAAATTTAGCAGAAAATTTGCATTTTTTGCCAAAAAAAAACAATATTTGCTTTAAAAAATGTATATAAATATGCCCAAATACGGTCAACGCTGTCGAAATTGATCTAGAATAGCCCCTGTTTCATGCATAGTCTCTTTTGAATTACATTTTATGTGCTTTCATTAACCTTCTTCAAGTTTGTTTTGCTTGTGATTTTAACGTGACACATTTTAAGTTCAGTCCTAGCTCAAATCCTTTCAATGGGACTTAAATCAAGTGATCATGGCAATAGATGTCTTTATTGGATTGTAAATATTGTTTTATACTCTTGGCTGTGTGGCAAGGTGCACTGTGTTGTTATTAAAAGTTGTGGGATCTTTGGTAGAATTTTAATATTGACAGTTTTAAGCATGTTTCTGAGGTGTCTTCATACAAAAACTGATTTATCAAGCCTTTGTATATTTTTATGGAGCCAGTTTGTGGAAAATACATCCTCAAATGTTTAGTAAGCCTCTTCTGGCTTGAATACACTGTATGCAAGAGTAATTGTCAAATTTCTTGTCTTTCAGTTTTTTAATGTGTACATTGTGACTGAAAATTTACTTTAGTTGCTGAAAATAATTTGGCTCCAATGTTCAACAGACCAGTTTGTCTCTTGAATATGTTGGATATTTCTTGCTGTTTATAATGATGCTTCGATAGTCTTGATCTAAAAGTTTTTTGTGTCCAGACCTCGATGTTTCATATACGGTGTTTTTAATAATCTAATATATTTTTTTATTTCTCTAATACATTTGTTTGAAGAGATTCTAAAGTTGTTTAATGTATTGAAATTATGCAAAGTAATAATTTGTTTTATAACTCAAAACCATTTTAAGCAGTTAAGTACTTCAACTATTGTGAACTTCTAAAATGGTTTTTATCAAATTTTTTTTATTTGCCAAGAAATGGCCATCACGAATTACTAAATTATATAATTACTAAACTTTTAATACATTGCCATAAACTGTGTCATTACTAAGTAATGTGACTATGCTTTTTATAAGAGGAGCAATTAAAGAAATAAAAACCATTATTTTGGGTGCCGATCAAGTTCAATCAAGTTTTAATATATGCAATTTTTAAAATAAATTCAATCAAATTTATATATGTTATATTTTAGTTAAATGGTTTAATTTTATAATTAATTTTCAACTTTTAATTATTAACTTTTTTGATTTGATAGGGTACTGTACTCAAGGCAATTTAAGAATCAAAGGTTTAGTTCACACAAAAGCCATTGTTAAATTGAAGAATGTGAAATGTCCAGATGGAATTTCTCAGTGTCCCAGTGATAACACTTGTTGTACTTTAGAATCTGGTCAATATGGCTGTTGTCCACTGCCTAATGCAGTGTGTTGTGGTGATCATGAGCATTGCTGTCAAGAGGGTTACAGCTGTGATGCTGGAGGTCAGTAATGTGATTTGGTTTGTTTTTATTCATTTTTTAAATTTTATACATGGTTCTTTTTCTCATTTTTTTATTTTATTACTTGCATTATATATTTAAATGAAGTGTTCACTTTTACTTATAATATATCTTATTTATATGGTTTGGATATATATATATATATATATATATATATATATATATATATATATATATATATATATATATATAATTAACATTTAATTTAAATTTAATAAATATTTTTGCTTTAATAGGGTATTGTACTCGAGGCAATTTAAGAGTAAAAGGTTTAGTTCGTACAAAAGCCCTTGTTAATGTGAAGAATGTGGAATGTCCAGATGGAATTTCTCAGTGTCCTAATAATAACACTTGTTGTGCTTTAGAATCTGGTCAATATGGCTGTTGTCCACTGCCTAATGCAGTGTGTTGTGCTGACCATGAGCATTGTTGCCCGCATGGTTTCAGTTGTATTAGTGGAGGTTTAGAATTATAATTACATTTTTATTTTACAGTATTAAGCCATATATTGGTTTTCTCATAGGATGATTTAGACTAGGATAGGAATTGGGCAGGTTTTGATTAACTGCAACTTGGGTAGGATTTATGAATGGGTTTATTAATGATGGTTTATCTTTAAGAATTTTTTCAAGATTCCTAATAAATTTCAAATTCATTAGATAATTTATCAGAAGAACGTTTTTTCATATCTTATAGTTCAATATATTATAGGTGGTTTTTATTATTTTCAAAATACCATTCCACCATTCTATATATATATATATATATATATATATATATATATATATATATATATATATATATATATATATATATATATATATATATATATATATATATATATATATATATATATATATATATATATATATATATATATATATATATATATATATATATATATATATATATATATATATATTTATATATATATTTATATATATATTTATATATATATATATATATATATATATTTATTTATATATATATATATATAAATATATATATATATGTATATATATATATATATATATATATATATATATATATATATATATATATATATATATATATATATATATATATATATATATATATATATATATATATATATATATATATATATATATATATATATATATATATATATTAGGGTGGGTCATAAATTTTTTTTTTCTTGTTACAGGCTCTAAACATTGTTTTATAAAAATCATATTGCCGAAAAAAATTGTTATCAAAAAACATGTAAAAATGCACCTTTTTCACTTTTAGTTAAAAAACTATAGTTATTATGCAATCAAATCTAAAATAGTAATTTTTATATGAAAAAATTATTATTTTTGAAATTTTTATAAAATTTTGTTTTATTTGAGTACCTACATTACATAATTTTAAAAAACCTTTTTTTTTGAATAATAATAGGGCCTGCTAATTTTTGTAATTAAAGTTGCGGGTCAATCATTGACCCGCAACTTTAATTACATTGACATTGTTCAATCCATAAAAGTAAATACTTTCCTAAATTATTTAGGAAAGTATTTACTTTTATGGATTGAACAATGTTTTCCACCCGCAATTATTTAGTTTTTTTATGTACTTAATTAGTACATAAAAAATCAACTTTCTAGACCATAGCCAGGTTAGCAACTCTAAAAAAAATTTTATTATTGTTATTTAATAAAAATAAAGGTAAGTAGTGTCATTAAGTATGTTAGACTAAACTTTATACATTCTTATAATAATTATATTTTTATGTGTAGTTGTTTTCACATAAAAGTTGATTTTGAAAAAAATGCCTGGAAAAAATATTCCTGATTTACTGAAACCCTATTTTAATAAGACAGCTTAAGCTGATAAGAACGCAGTTATACACTGCTTATGTACAGTTATAAAAATTCATGGAGAAATTATTTGTTGTCATTCCTTAATGGTAGCTGTTGTATATTTCATATTATTTATTCAATTATAATTTTTAAAAAAATATTATGTTACATAGTAAAAAAAAATGTTAAAGAATTTATCTATACAATAACGTTTCATTAATAGTTTACTAAATATAATTAATGTTATGTTAACCCTTTTCAGATAATTAATAAAAAGCATTTGGAAAAAAAAAACATTTTTAATCTTATCATGAGATCTTTTTCTTAAAATATTCTGCATCATTAAAAGATCAAAATAATAAAAAATTGGCTCCAATACAAAAACAAAAAAATATACGCACGCATTTAGTTTATGTAAAAGGGCTAATAACTGAAAATAAACTGATAATACAGTTGAACATAAAAATGAATTTATTTTGTCTCAATCTGGTCCAGCTAAATAAAATAATATCCATATTTGTATATTGCCTTTTAAATTCCATCATAATTTTTGTTTCCTTATTAAAACAATCATAATTTAATAAGACAAATTATGATAATAAATTTTAAAATACAATTTTATATTAATAACAATATGAAATATTTTCAGATCTATCTACCTCAGATAAAGATAGTGCAGTTAACTCCTCTCGCCCTCCAAGTAAGAAAATTAAGCAAACCTCCATTGAAACTTTTGTAACCAAAGATACCATTAAAATAAAAATCAATAAAGAAACATAAGAAAATACTTTAGTAGAAGAAGTAGCAATTAATTGTAGGTCATTTACCTTCATAAACAAAAGTAGCTCAAGAAAACTTTTAGAGCCGATTGAGGATGGTTTAAATGTTACAGTATCAACAGGCAGGTTAAGAGCCCTTCTAGAAGAAAAGGGGCAGGAAATTATATCTGAAATTTATTAAGATTAAAATTTGACATTGCTACTAAAAATCAAAAAAAATATTAAAATCTAAATTTGCAGAATGTGCAAAATGAAATGATTAAAATATACAGCTTTGGTGAGTATATTTTATTAATAATGATGTAATTTCAAAATTTTATATTATTTGTTTTTCGGTGGTACCATAGAAGTAAACAAAAAGAAAATTGGATCTTATTTAACATCATAATTAGTTCTTCTAATAACTTTGTTATTAGAAGAAGAAGAGAATTTTGATAGTGATGACCATAGTTGCAGTGATGGAGAGAATTTTGATAGTGATGACCATAGTTGCAGTGATGGAGAGAATTTTGATAGTGATGAATATAGTTGCAGTGATGGAGAGAATTTTGATAGTGATGACCATAGTTGCAGTGATGGAGAGAATTTTGATAGTGATGAATATAGTTGCAGTGATGGAGAGAATTTTGATAGTGATGACCATAGTTGCAGTGATGATGATGACCATAGTTGCAGTGAGAGGAACAATCAGATACAGAATTATCACAAAATGTGGAAAATTTAGATAGTTGATGAAAATGATTTGTCATCAGATGATGAATCTGAGATGTTATTGAAAAATGCATCAGAAAAAGAAAGTAGAGCTTATGAGGAAAACAATGAAAAATATAATAAAGAAATAGCGAATATTGAAAAAATGAAAAAGTTAACTATCCAAGCTAAGGAAGTTTTGCATGCTTCATCTAAATTTAATTCTATCATAATTTTAGTAAATGTATTAGGATGTTCAGCCTATAATTGTCCTTTCCAAAATAGACTAAGTGAAGTGCATGTTTTCTTAATTATGTTAATAGAAATATTTATACAAAAAGCTATGAAAATAAACAAAAACATAAAAAATAGTGAAAAAGTGAAAAAAAATTTAATACAATTTTTCTGTAAGTAATACGAAATATATTGTTTTTTCTCTGAAACAATATTTCTTAATGCTTCAGATCATAAATAATTTCAGATCTAAAAAAATATAGTTTTTTTTATTCCAAAATATAAGTTTTATTATTCCAAAATGTAAGTTTTTTTTATGCTGAAATATGTTTTTTTTATTCCAATAAAAAGTTAATTTATGTAGCATAATATATTAAAATAAAATATTAGGTAATAAATATTGGAGTTTTCATTAATACAGAAGTTCTTTGAGTTTCTATATATACAGGAATGTATTAATCTATTTAATTCATAATTATTAATTATGACCCAAAGTTTTTTTTCTAATTTAAAACTAAGAAGTGTTTAATGGTACACTTTAATCAAACAAATGGCTGCCTAAAAAATAGCAAGTGGAAGAAGTTTTGCAGCTCTTTTATATATTGGGATAAAGTTCCCCATTCTATTAGCCATTAAACCCGGTTTTTATTTCATCTTTAGTGGTAGAAAGAGGTTTTATTGCCTTATAATTTGCTTTTAATTAGCTAAATAATTCTTCAATCAAATTAAGTTGTGGCATATAAGTTAAAATAAATTTGTAGCAAATATTATTTTTGTTTAATATCCATATAACATCAACCATGTGGTGAAATCTGCATTTATCTATGATAAGGTGGTTATCATGATGTTTGCCAAAGTATGGAACAAGCTTTTCAAAAATAAAATCTCAACGTTTTGATCTATTATATTCAACTTTGATTAAATCAAATAATTCTAGAAATTGAAATATACCTAATATTCCTTGCATATGCCTTTTTAAATTGCGGCACGACAATCTTACAAAATAAAGACAATCTTTTTCTTGAGTAATTCATTATATTCTTTAATTTCCTTAACATGGATAATTGTGAAACTGAAATTCCAGATTCAAAAAATTGCAAGTTCTCCTTTGTGTTAGAGCATTATCTCTAGGTACACATTTTGATACAAAGCATTGTGTCAAAGCATATTATTATCTCTAGGTACACATGTTGATACAAAGCATTGTATCAAAGCATATTATTATCTCTAAGTACACATGTTGATACAAAGCATTGTATCAAAGCATATTATTATCTCTAAGTACACATGTTGATACAAAGCATTGTATCAAAGCATATTATTATCTCTAGGTACACATGTAAATACAAAGCATTGAATCAAAGCATATTATTATCTCTAGGTACACATGTTGATACAAAGCATTGTATCAAAGCATTTTATTATCTCTAGGTACACATGTTGATACAAAGCATTTATTTTGTCTTTTACTTTTAAAAATTTTTAAATAATATTCTCTAAATGAGATTGTTCGCTTCAAATTCTTATGTACAATATCAATGTGCTGCTATATGAAAACTGTAAAAGATTGCTATTTTTAATTGTTATCTTTTCCTTGTTAATTTCTTCTGATCTTCATCTTAACAACTTCGATTTTTAACGGTGTTCTGGGTTTCCTATTTTGTTCCATTATGGAATTTGATCTTGTTCTAATATACTAAAATATAAATTAAATAGAATATATGAAATAAGCAAAATAAACTAAATAAGGTGAAATGTACAAATTCAAAAAATCATAAAAAAAAGGTTTTTAATCTGATTGTTGCAAATATTCTTTTTCTACTAATGATATAGCGTTACACTTATATTTTTATACTTTTTCACTTTACACAAATATTAATTATATTTTAATTAATCTTTAATTTATTTTTAATTTGTCACAAATTAACTTATATTTTGGCTCAAATTAACGTATTGCATATTGCAAAATGCAATACGTTAATTTGCGGAGGGGGGTGGGGATGAACAAAAAAAAAGCGTATGTACTTTATGGACAACCCCTAACTTTCACTTCTGCATAAAGCAACTTATATTTCTAAATAAAAATACTTATATTTTGGCATAAAAAAAAACTATTTCAGAATAAAAAAAAACTTATATTTCCAAATAACTCTGTAAGATAATTTAACACACTTGTGCATTGACTATAGCACACCTGTGCATAGACAATTTCATGCATAGTTTTTTTATAATTAAGTTCTACGTGCATAATTGAGTTCTACATGCTTTGATTAACCTCCTTCAAGTTTGTTTTGCATGTGATTTATAGGTTGCACTCTTTAAGGTCCATCCAAGCTCAAATGTTTTTTTTGTGGGGTCTTAAATAAAATTTTGACAGTTTCAAGCACATTTCCAAAGTGTCTTGATTTGAAAACTGATTTAATTAAAATATCTACGAAGCCGCTGCCAACATACGCTGTACACAAAAGTAAGTGTTAAAATATCTTATCTTTAAGTCTTTTCATGTGTACTCTTGATTTATGGTTGAAAATTACTTTATTGCTGGAAATAATTTTACTATCTCCGACAAACCAGGTTTGTCTCTTGAGTATGTTGGATGTTTTTTGCTGTTTATAATAATGCTTCATTAGTTGTGATCTGAAAGTTTTTGGATCCAGACCTCGATGTTTCAAATAGGGAACCTGTGTTTTAAAAGTTTCTAATGTTGTGCGCACACTTTTTTTGGATACGTTTGTTTTTTCAGGAATTTTAAATTTGTTCAATGTACTTTAATTATGCATAGTTATTATATGCTTTCGTGTTTTGTGTTGTGTTTGAAATTGTTTCAAGTGAAAAAGTTTTTCATCTATAGGAAACTTGTAAAATGCAAGGTTATTATCCAGAGCTGTTTTCAAGTTGCTTTGGAGCAAGTCTCAAGTCAAGTCTCAAGTCACTGAGGTCAAGTCTCAAGTCAAGTCTCAAGTCATATAGTGACATGTCAAGTCAAGTCATATTACAATAAAAGATTCCCGTGCATGTTGTGGTTATCAGTGACGCGGCTAGGAGTTCGGAGGCCCCTTCCAAAACCTGTCATAAAAAGGACAAAATTCCTCTTACAAGAGGGGCGTGGGGGAACCTTGCGATGGCTCTGGTAGCTAGATTCAAACAGTCACCTTACAATTATAAAATACAGCATGATAATAGTTATAATTTTACTTTATTTACTAAAGTAGCTTTAAAAGTAAAATAAACCATCTGTAATAAAATAGCTAAGGAGTCATAATACACAATACAGTGACATAATACTTCATAAGCTATTTAGCCAATTTACTAATGTTTTTATTCTATTATTCTTTTGAAAAAAAGATTACAAATGCTGATTTTCATAAAAAATTATAGTAATCTATCCGTGTTACATTTTAAAAACACTAACTGGTAATTTTGAAAGTAAAAATAAATAAGAGAAAAATGAAGATTGTTAAGGAAAGAAAAAGAAAGAATTAAAAATATTTAAATAAGAAATTAAAATCACCGAACATTTATAAACAATAAATTTCATGAGTTAAAGAAAAAATAAACCAATCAGAACGCACACAAAAAAGTTGGAATTTTTTGAAAACAAAAGATGCAATATTTTTCTTCGGATCTTGCTTAGACTACAATCCAGTTAAACGTAAGTTAAAATAAAAACATTCGAAAATAAAAAAATAGTTAAAAAACAGTTGAATTAAAATAGAAGATAAATTGCTCCATTTTTGAAGAGACGGAAAATAATAATTTTAAAGTCACTAAGCCAAAATTAGCAAGTCCCGAGTCAAGTTGCAAGTCTCAGGATAAAACCCAAGTCGAGTCTCGAGTCGAGTCACTGGTGTGACTTAAGTTAGACTTGAGTTCAAGTCAGTTGACTCGAGTCTCCAACTCTGTTATTATCATTTAATTTTTTTTTTCCCAAGAATTAAGTTATTAAGATTTACTAAATTGTATACCAAACTTTTAATACCTTACCATTTACTGTGTCATTACTAAGTATTATGCTTTTTATTAGAGGAGCAATTGAAGAAATAAAAAACCATTAATTTAGGTGTTGTCCTAATTTATTTGTCATTTTAGTTTACTTAATTAAAATGACAAATATAAGTGTGTTATTTTTTTCTTCTCATTTATACTTGCAAAATATTTATATCAAGTTTTTAAATTTATATATATTATATTTTAATAGAACCGAAAAAATAGAAAACTAATTATATAATTAATTTTCAGCTTCTGATTAATAGTTTTTTTGATTTAATAGGATACTGTACTCAAGGCAATTTAAGAATCAAAGGTTTAGTTCACACAAAAGCCATTGGTAAAGTGAAGAATATGTTATGTCCAGATCTAATTTCTCAGTGTCCGGATGGTAACACTTGTTGTACTTTAGAATCTGGTCAATATGGCTGTTGTCCACTACCTAATGCAGTGTGTTGTGCTGACCATAAGCATTGCTGCCAAAAGGGTTACAGCTGTGACACTGGAGGTCAGTGATGCAATTTTTATTTATATTTTTTCCTTTATAAAGAAATGTGTAATATGATTCTTATTCTCATTTTTTTCTGCAAAACTTGTTTATGTTTATATTTTCAATTTTAAATATATCTTTTTATTGTGTGGTTTAATTGAATTTCAATTTTTAGTTTATAATTTTTTTGCTTTAATAGGATATTGTACTCGAGGAAATTTAAGAGTAAAAGGTTTAGTTCGCACAAAAGCCATTGTTAATGTGAAGAATGTGAAGTGTCCAGATGGAATTTCTCAGTGTCCTGATAATAACACTTGTTGTACTTTAGAATCTAGTCAATATGGCTGTTGTCCACTGCCTAATGCAGTGTGTTGTGCTGACCATGAGCATTGTTGCCCAAATGGATACAGTTGTATGAGTGGAGGTTTAAATAATGATTATCTTTTTATTTTTTAGTAACAAGTCGTAAGTGTATTGTTATGCATTTATATTGATAATGCTCATAGGCTGATTTAAAAATGGGACAGGAATTATGCGAGTTCTGATAAAACCTTGGCTTGGTTGGGTTTTATTATGGAATAGCAATAAATTTTCGGCAAATTTATATAATATTTTTAAATGCATCAGGTTTTTTATTTAGATAAAATTAATAAAACTAAAATTAAAATTTTTGATATTCTAATTTTTGTGTTAATGACTGTTAATTCCTTAAAAAATAAAATACAAAATGTATTTGATTATTTTATGATAATCAAATAAGATTTGTAATATACATATATATATATATATATATATATATATATATATATATATATATATATATATATATATATATATATATATATATATATATATATATATATATATATATATATATATATATATATATATATATATATGTATATATATATATATATATATATATATATATATATTTATATATATATATATATATTTATATATATATATTTATATATATATATATATTTATATATATATATATATATGTATATATATATATTTATATATATATATATATATATGTATATATATATATATATATATATATATATATATATATATATATATATATATATATATCAGGGCCTATTCTAGGAAAAAAATTTGGGTGGTGGTACCCCCTCGTTCCTGCAAACCTTAGCAAGAAAAAAGGGTTTTTTCATGTATTTGTTGTAAATACACATATATAAGTATATAAATAAGTAGAAAACTATTTATCAAATTTTTTCATCAAGCTTTCTATTAGTTCTTGCTGCAATCATGTTAATAAGCCTTTCCCATTTGACATTGTTTAATATCATAACACCAAGATCTCTTTCTAACATAGTTTCTTGCATAACTTAAACATTTTGGTGAATCATATAGAGTTTACTACACATAAAATATTTGCAGCTCAAATTTCATTTGCTAGTACACATAATTTTGCATTTTTCTTTATTGAAGTTTATTAGCCATTTTTTGCTTCATTCAACCAGCTTAAATAAGTCTTGCTTGTTTGACTGTCTTTGACTGTTTTAATGACTGAAATAGTTTTTGTGTCTTCTGCATATATTTTGCCATGATTAATTATCTCACATGTTAAATCATTTATATAGATGAAAAATGAAAGGGGTCCAATAACTGGTCCTTGTGGTACTCCACATATTATTTTTTCTGTTTAAAGCTGATTGTGCCAAGAACTACTCCTTGTGTTTGCTCAAAAAACGTTTAAATCAACTCAAACTTTTAAATCAACTATTAGTTCATTGTATTTTTTGTTTAATGAAGTTGCATTTGTGTAGCAACATTTGATATTGTTACTTGATTTTTTTTGGTTAATATTCAGTATTTCTCTCAAACCATGATTTCCCAATTTTTCTTAAGTAGTATTAGATCATTAATCTGTATCTTATCATATACAACTTCATTTTGAGACAAGACTACCTCTCTAAATTTATACACAGCATTTCATGAAACCTCTTCTTATGAATATGAACCATGGTTTGAGTTTTTATCTTTTAGATCATATAGCTATTTTCTGATTTTTATTACTTTATTATTTCGAATTCCATAATAAAACATGTTTTCGTTGTTCTCTTTGTTTTTATTTCTTCATTCTTCCCTAAAAATCTTTGATATAAATCTTTCAGTTTCTGTTAAATCTGGATTTATATAAACATTTTTGTATTCTTTTGAGTCTCTTTTTTCTTTTTCTTTTTTAAGGTTGAATTCCTCTTTTTTATCTTTCAATGACACAGCAAATGGGGCTTGATTATCTGTGTTTCTTGGCTTGATTATCTGTGTTTCTTGACTTGATTATCTGTGTTTCTTGGCTTGATTATCTTTGTTTCTTGGCTTGATTATCTGTGTTTCTTGGCTTGATTATCTGTGTTTCTTGGCTTGATTATCTGTGTTTCTTGGCTTGATTATCTGTGTTTCTTGGCTTGATTATCTGTGTTTCTTGGCTTGATTATCTGTGTTTCTTGGCTTGATTATCTGTGTTTCTTGGCTTGATTATCTGTGTTTCTTGGCTTGATTATCTGTGTTTCTTGGCTTGATTATCTGTGTTTCTTGGCTTGATTATCTGTGTTTCTTGGCTTGATTATCTGTGTTTCTTGGCTTGATTATCTATGTTTCTTGGCTTGATTATCTGTGTTTCTTGGCTTGATTATCTGTGTTTCTTGGCTTGATTATCTGTGTTTCTTGGCTTGATTATCTGTGTTTCTTGGTTTCAGTTTCATAAAATTTTGAACATTAACAATTACTTGAATTTTTTAAAACTTCATTATAGTTCGTCTATTTTCCTCTTTCTCTTTACTTTTTTCTTCATTCTTTTTTCTTCATTCACCGAAGCTTTAATTCCAAAAAATAAGGACATTGTTCTCTTTTTTTTCTTGTTTTTTTGTTTCGGAGTAACGGAGTTATCATTAGCATTTGTTCTGGTGACTTTTTTTATCATGTTTATTGTTGTGTATTTTTATTGTTTTTTATATTACCGGTAATTGATTTGTTGTTCCTAAATCCTCTACTTTTTTTTTTTTACTTTAAAATTGACATTACCAGTTGTTAACTTTTCAATTAATAGTTTCAGATCTCAAATAATTTTTTCCTGTTGTCCATTTTAGGTATTTAACTATTGGACATTTACCATTAATCTTGGAAAATTTAATATTATATTCACTAGCTTTTCAAATTAGGTTTTTTTTTAAATATAACTATGTATATATAATAGTTCATTAATGTGTATACTGTTTGTTATTTTTTTTTATTGCAAAAATATGACCGCCATCTTTAATATGGGGCAAATATTTTCAAATATATATATATATATATATATATATATATATATATATATATATATATATATATATATATATATATATACATATATATATATATATATATATATATATATATATATATATATATATATACTTATCAACCGTATTGTAAACCTAATAACCAACTTATGTATGTTCATTCAGAGTCAAACCATCCACCTAATATAATAAAAGAAATCCCTCGCACTATTGAGTTAAGATTATCGAATATGGCAGTAAATGAAACTGTGTTCAATAATTCAATTCTTCCGTATGAAGAGGCTTTACGTAAATTAGGATACAATTCAAAACTCACCCACCAACCGCAAATAAACAAAAATCAAAAAAGACATTGCAAACGTAAAATTATATGGTACAACCCCCCGTTTAGCAAAAATGTTGAAACTAAAATTGGAAATTGCTTTTTAGCTTTAATTGACCAACACTTTCCAGTAGGACACAGGCTTCATAAAATTTTTAATCGAAACTATTTTAAAGTTAGCTATAGTTGCATGCCTAATGTCAAGTCTTTAATAATTGCACTTAATAATAAAATTTTACATAGCAATAAAAATAAAACATCAAAAAAATGTAACTGCATAGACAAAAATATTTGTCTGTTAAATGACCAATGCCTTTTTAGCAATATTGTATACCAAGCCACTGTAAGTTCTGGTGATCCTCAATGCAAAGATAAAGTTTATTTTGGTATAAGTGAAACCACATTTAAATTAAGATATGCCAACCATCTTAAATCTTTCAATGCACCCAAATAAAAAAATGACACTGAACTTTCCAAAGAAATATGGGAGCTAAAATCGAAACATATAAATCCTGTGATTACATGGAAGATATTAGCACAATGTAAGCCCTACAATCAAGCATCAAAAGTTTGTAATCTTTGTCTCTGCTAAAAGTTTCACATATTATCATATAAAGGAGAAAACTTACTTAATAAAAGATATGAAATAATATCAAAGTGCCAGCATTCAAAAAATTTTTTACTATCCTTATTTAATACCGGGGACTAAAACCTTTGACGTCTTTTTGTTTTGTTTTGTTTTGTTTGGTAACGTCAGAACTCGTTCCACCGTAATTTTAATTTGTAATTTTTAAACAGTTTTTAAGTGACAAAATACACAATGGCTGATGATTGCCGAAAGGCATGAAACTCAGAGTTCCATCAAAAGTTGTTTTTGTTCATTTAATATAAATATATATATATATATATATATATATATATATATATATATATATATATATATATATATATATATATTTAATTATCTTCGCTTCCAACAAGGTTGCAAGCAACCACTAATTAGTGTTGGAAGTTACTAGAAGAGAAAAGATGAAGATTGTGATTATTATTAGAGCAAGATATTATTAGAAATTATTATTAGAGCAAGATATTATTAGATTATTAGAAAAGATGAAGATTGAAGATTATTATTAGAGCAAGATAACAATTGACAGACGACTTAAAATATTGCAAATTATATGAATCAGGAAAGCAAGATGAAGGAAGCGAATTCCAAAGAACTGATGTTCGAGGAAAAAACTAGACGAATAAGAGTTTTTGGAGCACTTAGGAACAGTAACAGAAAAAGGATGAGACTTAATTGAATGACAAGTAACACGAGAATGAATTTTAGTAGATGGCACAAGAGATGCTAGCTCTTTAGAGCAGTGCCCATTATAGTATTTGTAGAAAAGAGAAAGAGAAGCAACATTACGATGATGTGACAGAGGTTGAAGGTTGGCTTCAAGAGCAGGTCCAACTATGTTTACAATGCGTTTTTGCACCTTGTCTAAAAGAGAAAGGGCATCATTAGAAGATCCGCCCCAGATATGGCAACAGTATTCCATACAAGGCCGGATTTGAGATTTATAAAGATAGAGAATAGAATCCAGAGTAAGAAAGTGACAAGCTCGATAAAGAGAAGCAACTTTAGCAGATGCTAATTTTGCAATGGATTTGATATAAGGTTTCCAAGAAAGATCAGAAGTAAGAGTTAATCCTAGAAGATGAAGGGTAGGAGACTCATCGAGTACATTACCTTTCATAAATATAGGAAGGTCTAAATTATTGCAATAACGATTGGCTGAAAAAAATTGAGTTTTATCTGAATTAAAGTTCACCAGCCACTGCGAGCCCCATGCTGTAGCAGAAGTGAGATCCTTTTCAAGCTCAGATGCCCCCTGCAAGCAATCAGATGGAGTTGGCTTCTTATCGTGACAAGAATAAATGGTAGTATCATCAGCGAACAATGCCACCTTAGATGTGAGAATATCTGGAAGATCGTTAATGTAAATTAAAAAGAGTATAGGGCCAAGGATTGAACCTTGGGGAACCCCTGAGGTTACATAATAAGAAGAAGAGTGCTGTCCATCAAGGACAACTTTTATACTACGATTGGAAAGTAAGGATTCAATAGTCTTAAAGATGTTTCCAGATACACCATAAGAAGAAAGCTTATGGAGGAGACCAGCATGCCAAACTTTATCAAACGCTTTAGAAATGTCAAGAGCAATGGCCTTTACCTCTCCACCTTTATCTAATGCGCAATAAAACCTATCGGTTATTACTGATAGCAAATCAGCCGTAGAACGAGAAGATCGAAATCCATACTGATGATCAGAAAGTAGGTTATAAGATTCGAGATAAGAGATTAAGTGTTTGTTAATTAAAGATTCAAAAACCTTGCTTATGATAGGAAGAAGACTAATGGGGCGATAGTTAGATAAGTCAGATCGCTCTCCAGAATCTTTAAAAATAAGGGATAACAGATGCTGCTTTCCAGCAGGCTGGAAAACAAGACTCTGATAAGCACTTGTTAAATAGTTTTGAAAGGATAGACGACAGCTCCAGAGAACACTTCTGCAAGACTATAACAGGTATGTTGTTCGGGCCACAAGCTGTAGAAGAGTCTAAGCGGGAAATCACTTTAGATACAAAAGCTGGAGTGATACGAATGTCGAGCAATGGATCAACCTGTTTGACGGGTATATCAGGTAGAACGCAACTAGTGGCATCAAGAGATGATATTGATGAAAAGTTCTTGGCAAACAATTCAGCTTTGTCTTTAGGTGAGGTGACAAAGTCTGAACCGTACAAAAGAGGTGGAATTACAGACTTGCCCTTATTATTGATACTATTAAAGATTCTTCAGAAGTCACGAGAGCCTAATTTTTGTGATGAAATACGAGATTTCATGATCTGAGATTAGCGGGCTTTGGCGTTAGACAAAACCTTTTTACAATGGTTCCTAGCAGTAATAAACAGACGTCTGTTTTCTGGAGAATTGTTTTGGTGATAGATATGGAAGTAATGGTTTCGATTGGCAATTGCAGCAGCACAATGTGAGGAAAACCATGGAGAAGAGTGAGGCTTGACCTGGAATCGTTGAGAGGGAATAAAGGATTCCATGCCAGCCTGAATCCACGAAGTTATGTAAGAAGCACATTTGTCAACAGGGAGACAAAAGATTTCTACCCAGGGGCCGTCACCAAGAAAGTCACGAAAAGAGTCCCAGTCAGCTTTAAGGTAGTTGTAAGATGTACGATGATAGGGGGATTCTAATGGTAAAGAAGAATGAGATAATAGTTTTAGAGAGACCAAACCATTATCAGACGCACCTAAGGGTGAGTGTGAAGAAACTGAACACTGACTAGGATCAGAAACAAGACATAAGTCGAGTAGAGAAGGTAAATGATTCTGGTTGTCTGGGAAGCGAGTTGGAAAGTTGACTATTTGAGTTAGGGATTGAGAAAGACAAAAGTTGTGGGCCTTAATGCCTGCAGAGTCACTGACACTAGAGCCAAGCCATTCAGTGTGATGAACATTAAAGTCACCGACAACAACAATATTGGCTGATGGATAAAGAATGAGGGCTTGGTCAATATAATCAGAAATAACATCAAGAAAAGTGCAGTCTTGGGATGAGGGAGAGCGATATAGAACAAAGAGAAAGGTGATAGAGTAAAGTGGTGCTAAACAAAAGCACATAAAAGAGTAGTCTGTGGATTCAAACCTAGTTTCCCGACAAATGGGTGAATTCTTACGAATGTAAATGCCCAGGCCAAGCATGTGACTATTGGAGTCTTTACGAATTAAACGAAGATAACCATCAACACTAAGATCACAAGATGAGACAGCTGAACTCAAATTAGTCTCTTAAAGAGCAAGCAGGTCTGGTGAACTTTACAAGAGATAAGGCTCAACAGAAGAAAAGTTACTTCGAAGTCCACAAATATTGGTGAATGATAGGTTTAGTGAACTTGGTGATGACTGTGGTTTTTTGTGTTTTATAGTTTTTGTTACTTTGTTCATTTTTAAATTTGTTAAAGAACTTGACTCAAAACATAGATAGTACTCAGTACACTGTTCTATAGCTCAAGCAATTGCCTCATTTCCAATAATAAATCCTAAGCCGTAACAAAGGGCTCCAATGTGGCCTTGGCAATGCACACCAAAAATACAAACAGGGACACCATCCATGCGCAACATGGCACTGTTAGTACTCTGATATTTTTCAGCTGTTGATGGAATCAGCCTCTCTGAGAGCTACCACAGAGTTCGGGAAACCTGACTACCAGCTGGCCTCAGAACCATAAAACTGAGTTTTAGAGCTGTACTCTCATTTGGAGATAATAGAATGAGTTGCCTAGTCATAAAAACAGAGACACAAGTAAAACCCATGAATCGAGTCAAGAAGATCCAGCGTTTAACATCCTAAACTGGAAACAATGTATTAAAAATACATCTGCGCCAGCCTAATATATATATATATATATATATATATATATATATATATATATATATATATATATATATATTATGTAAATATATATATATATATATATATATATATATATATATATATATATATATATATATATATATACATATATATATATTTATATATATATATATATATATATATATATATATATATATATATATATATATATATATAAATATATATATATATATATATATATATATATATATATATATATGTATATATATATATATATGTATATATATATACATATTTTTGTAATAAAAATATGACCATAAAAGAGACGTATCCAGGCCGTTTTTGATACCGATATACCGGTATGAGCCCCCAAATTGTAGCCCAAACTCAATTTAAAACAATTTTATTTTAGCACTTAAAAAATTAAAATAAAATATTTTTTTATTACTTATTGTCTGTGATAAAATGATAATTATGATCATAATTATGATGATAAAATTTGTTATGTTATTAATGTCACTTAGAAAAACCAACATTTAAAAAACGACTTTTAAAACACATTATAAATGTATTTCAAGTCAATCAGAATGCTTTATTCGAATTTACATTGATGAATTATGGAATTTGTTACAATCGGATTAAAATGTAAAACACACATTTTGATTGGATTAAAATATGAAACGCTTAATATTTTAAAATAAAAACATTAACATTTGAAAAATATTCTAATTTGAGTTTCTCCTCCGATTACGTTTTCATAATATAATTTTCAAAGTGATTAAACTATATGAGCTTTAAACTTTTTTATTTCAAATAATAGTAAAATTGCATTAAAATATTTTAAATAATAAAACAAATAAAAGTTTTTAAAACATAATAACATTGCACTAAAATCTTGATTTGAAAAGTAAGAGTAGAACAAGAAAAAACAGTTATTTATTTTTGAATGAATTAAAATTTTGAAAGAATTGACCTTGTTATGGAATAAATACGCTATGTAATAAATCTATATAAGTCTATATAAAAGAAACATACAAATATTGTTCATTAAATGTTATAGTTATCACTTGCTTATGAAATAAAACTCTTTATATTAGTGAGCAAATAAAGCATGTAAATTAAAATTTGCAACTAATTGATGTTGATGTTAAAAGCAGTCATTTTGTAATGTAACATTATTTTGGTTAATTATTTACATTCTTATTATTATTCTCTTTAATTAAAACGTAAAGTTTTTTATTTATAAATTTAAAAAAATAATAAAAAAAAATTTCTCCTAATGTAGACTGGATTTTTAGACCGGTATGCCTAAAATACTTCTGGATACCTCACTGTATGTAAAAAGTAAAAAAAGAAGAAAAACTTTGGAATAAGCTGTTGAAGTCTCTACCTTCTAAAAAATCAAATTTAAAAAAAAATAATAATAATTTTTTTTGAAAAAATTGTCCGTTTCGGATTGTTTTTTTTTTGTTTCTAGAGATTGTTTATCAAATATCTTTAATACTTATTAATTGTTGGATTTTGATGCCATTATTTTCAAAAAGTGACCGAAATTCGTTTAATTCTATTGCACCTGCAAAATTATCTCTAATAATTTTGGCTTTATGAGTTTACTAAACCACATGATCTAAGCCCGTTAGTGTTCTCTTCAAACAATTATTAAAGGATCATTTTCACCATTTATACTTGCGATCTGTATTTCTTGTAAGATGTCTGCCTTTCTAAAACAATTCATTACAGTGTTTGTTGATATAGCATCCCATGACTTGACTAACATGCTCATAGCTTCAAGAATGTTAATATTAGATGTTATTTTACCAGCATCAATCTATTTAATCTGACACCTTACAATATTCATGCAATAAAAAAACCTTCAATGCCTTTATGACTTATTGGTCGATTGCTTGAGTTTTGATAAAAATACCAATTCAATTGCTTTGAGATTGTCAATATTAGGAGGAACTGGGCAGTTATCTATGATAAGAGCAACTTTTCCACTCTCAGCATTAAATTTTGCATCAAGCCTTCTTACATAATCAGTAAATGTTTTAAAGTCTAACCAGGATTTATTGTGATTCTTGTACTAGGCTTTTGACACTTTTGAAACACCATGATTTTTCTGCCTTTCCAATTATAAGCATAAGCAGTTCTTCACTAACACTATTTCCTGCTGCTAAGCCTGTTAAATGAACTTAGTTCAATTTTCCTTCTGCACATTTTTTACCCTTTAAATAAAAGGTTTTTTGTCAGAGGTTGTGGCTATTGATAAAATAAACTAAACTCGTCAGCATTGTAAATATAACTCAATTTATAATTTGAGAGGATTGTGGGCAGTTCCCAACTTGATGTTTTTTCTTCTGTACACTTCCTTTCCTTGTCAAAAATAGTTCAAAAAACAACATATTGTCTATTTTTCCATTGATCAAGCCACCTATTTCAAACCTTAAAATCGGCAATATTGAGTTCTTTTTCAAAATCTAAAGCTTTCTCCCTAATGATGTGTCCACCAATCAGTACATTTTGTTTGGGTTTATGCGTCAACAAAATAATGCTTTCCCAAACTAAACTTCTGTCTCTTTGCCTCTAATTGACCAGACTCATATTTGGTGATTATGTCTTCTTTATGCTTAATTCAGTATGTTAAAGTGTTTAGAGGAACACTAAATTTTTTGGCAACATTTTTTTTAGTTTATTTTTAAGAGCAAGATATTTTTCTTTGATTGTCAGAACTGTCTTCTTTTGTTTAGATGCCTTGTTAAAATTTCTATAGCACTGTGTTGCAATGTGTTTGAATTTTTTATTATATTTTGATAACATTATTTCATTTGTTATATTTTGATAACGGTCCATAATGTTGCGTTTTGAACTGCAATGGAATGGTATCAATGAAAAACTTTTAAGTTTGTTAAGGAAATTTCACGTGGAATTAGAGGGGGAGGGGGGAGAGATTGCTTCGAATATGCGGGAAATTTGAATAAGTGTCAGTTCAAATAAATTGGAGTTTACTGATATGTATATATATATATATATATATATATATATATATATATATATATATATATATATATATATATATATATATATATATATATATATGTATATATATATGTATATATATATATATATATATATATAATATATATATATATATATATATATATATATATATATATATATATATCTTATACAGCTGATTAAGTTGAGCAGTGTGATGTCATACTGACAAATAGCCTGACTCACAGTGGAGTGCTGTTACATCGACTGAGAGTTTGGGATAGGGCAGCAATCTTTTCATTTATTATTCTTCCTTTTCTTCTTCTTTTTCTAAAAAACCGTATCAATTTAGATTAAAATCTCTTTTTAATATTTTTATGAAAAGTAAAAATTACCTGCATTTTTTTTTAAATAGATGCCATGTTGACAATTTATTTTTGCAACAAATTCAACTTTTTTATTTTATATATATAAAATAAATAAATAAATATATATATATATATATATATATATATATATATATATATATATATATATATATATATATATATATATATATACGTCATACTGAAATAGCCTTCTGCTGGGGGCTTCAGTACATACATCGACTGAGAAATAGCCTGACTCGCAGTGGAGTGCTGCTACATCGACTGAGGGTTTGGGATGGAAACAATCGTTTCATTCATCATTCTTCGTTTTTTCTTCTTCTTTTTCGAAAAAAATGGTATAGCTTAAAGTAAGCAGAAAAAGCGAGCAAATGCTTATCAAAACACGCTTTAGTAAGTGTATATATATATATATATATATATATATATATATATATATATATATATATATATATATATATATATATATATATATATATATACACATATATATACATTAAATTGGAAAATTGTATATTTATATACATTAAATTGGAAAATTGTATATTTACTTTTTACTAAGCATTAAAAACTTGTTTCAAATATTTTTCTTGAATAGGGTACTGCACTCGTGGAAATGTAAAAATTAAAGGCTTCATCCGCACAAAAGCTAATTTGAAATTGAAAAATGTTGATTGCTCAGACAATAATGGTTAGTATCAAAAAATACTGTATCACCATTTTTTTTATAAACTTAATCTATATACCTATAAGCTATAGTTTTAATTACTTTTTGTCAGTTTCATTAAGTATCGTGCATACATGTTTTTTAAATTTATTATTTTTTGATTTTTCCCTAAGCTTTGATTTTATTGTTACCATATATTTAATCATAGTTATAGAAAATCAGCTTTCTTATATCTGATAGATTATTTCAATCAATTTCTGTTCATAAATATTAGATCTTAAAACAGTGTTCAGCATTTAAAACAAAAATTTTTACTAAATTATTTTAGTGGTCAAGCCTTAAAAAGCTTCTTTTTTTTTTGAGTAAATCATCCATCAAAACTTATTGTCAATAATTAATATTTAACTATTTGTTATTTATTAACTTGCTTGCATAATTATTTTATATATGCTGACACCAAAGTTTAATTTCAGTCTAATTAATTTATTTATTTAAAAAGTTTTTTTTATTAAGTTAATCAATTTTTAAATAATAGTTACTAGTAGCAACAGTTACTTAATAAAAAATTAATTTTTGTTACTATAGTAATGTTAGTACTAATAAAATAGTTGTTTTATTCAATTTTGAACAAAAAGATAAATTTTTAAATTTAATTTTTTGTTGTACTTAAATTTTTTGTTGTACTTAAATGTAAATGTAGTACTTCTTTTATAAATGTTTTAAGTTCTAGTGGAGGAACATGGCTAAAAACTGGTACCTGACCATTTTTGAGAATACTAAATCTTTAAATGTTTAGAAGACAACCTAATTTTAACTTTTGTCATTTTTTGATTTAAAAAAAAAAAGAACAGGAAAAATAAAAATAATTAGAAGAAGCAAGTATTATGCAAATATTAATTATAAAAATATTAAATATTTTTTGAGTTTCGGTACTGGCTTGATGATGTTTTCACAAGAGAAACAATATCCATTCATGCGCCTAGCAATTATCATCCCAGTTTTGCCAATGGTATGATCAATTTAGATGTCATTTTATCGAAAAGTGTATTTGTATGGACTTAAATATAAAGTTATCATTTTCTTTATCCATTTCAGAATTCATACCAACCTAGTAAATTTTGCCGTATTTTTTTAAATTTGTATTACAATTTCGTAACAATATAAGTTGCAATACTTCTTTATTATTTGCAATAAGTATTGCAATTTCATAACAGTTGATTTGAACAAGTTCAATTTTATTGTGGAAATCAATTGTTAGAGCAAATTATCATCAACAACAGATTTTTCATCTTTATGATCAAAAAAGAATTAAATTAAACTTCTTGTCTCAGTAACAAAAAGCTATAAAAAGTCTATTAACTTTGTTTTATACTAGTTCCGTTTCTTAAGCAGTGACAAGATCCAAATATTTGACTTTTTACAGTATTCAAACATTGCTTCAGTAGATAATATTTGACCTGCAGTTAGACTCAACCTTTGATGTCAGTGTACTTGGCAAGAGTTTTGATTGTGTCGAAGACTGCATCCGAATTATCAACCAGCTTATGTTATTGAATCCTAGTTGCTGTGGTTTAACAGGGTCTTCTAAAGTGCAATCACCTTAATTTCCTAATTTTGGCCACATTGCCACTTCCTTGCACTTTTTTGTGTCCAAAATCATACCCAGCATGTTTGGTTATATTATAGACAGTGCTTCTTAAAAATTGTTCAGCTTTGAAGTGATCTAAGGTGAACTTTTTACCTTGTATTTAATTATTCGAATAGAACAAATTCATCGCCATTTTTTTCTTAATTTCTATTATTTATTTCAAAACAAGTCTGCAAAATTCACTGGAATCTAATTCACAAGAATCTGCAAAATTTAATAAATCTACTTGCTCCTTATAGGACTTAGTATTGTCTCTTCTTCCACACTTAGTTCTGTAAAAATAAAGCCTACATCTCCTAAACAACCAACAATACACCAAGTGTTTGTAAGGGCTGGGCCTTTCACATCTACAGATTCTAAGGCAATAAAAATTACAAGGCTAATTGCTTAAATGATATGCACAGATAACCAACTTGTTAGTATAGTAGAAAATCCTGGTTTCAAAATGTTACTATAGTTTTTGGAGCCAAGGTATACGATACCAAGCAGAAAATATTTTTTGATTATTGAAATTTCTAACATTTATCAGATAAATGATAAATGTTAGGAATTCCCTTCTTTGCCAAGAAACAAATAAAATTTGTTTCTTGGCAAACTACCGGTTGTGGAGCTCCACAGCTAATGTTGATTACATGAGCCTAACAGCACATTTCCTCACAGAAGATATGAAACAAATTCACATTTGTTATGATGTGCTACCTTTTCCTTAGGAGTCCCACACTACTGCTAATCTTGTTAAATTTATGAATGAATCACTTGAGCATTTGGGACTACTTGAAAAACTCAATGTAGTAGTAAGAGATAATATCATAATTATTGTCTCTGCTACGGAAGAAGGGAAGTTTTCAAACGTTCTTTGTCTCACCCATACACTTCAATTGGTTGTAAAAGACAACTATGAATGGACAATGAATAAGAACTGGCGAATATTTGTTAATATTCGGATTACGAAGTTTACTTCGACTTCGGTGCTGAAGTTGAAATGGAAATTTGGCTTTCAGATAAATTCGGTATACACATATGATCTAAATTTGTCTTTCATTTAAATTCGAGTCTTTAAAAGTCGACTTGGCCCGTCCTTATTACATAATTTTTAGACTTTTTATTTTGAGGCAAACTGTTTTTTGTAAGCATATATTTTTTAAATAAATTAAAATTTACTTGGCTTCTCTTGCTCTGTCATGTTTTAAATTATGGTTAATTACAAGCTAAAAAATAACTAAAGTTTATAAAAAATGATTATGCAGCAACCGTGGCGGAGTGGTTAGAGCGCTTGCTTTAGAAGCAAGAGACTGAGGGTTCGGAGCAAGCTCTGGGCATATTTTTCACCATCGGTAAGAAAGAAAGTTTGAACTTCGTAGTTTAATACTTTTCTGATGTTCTCTGCAGCAAAACCGTTAGGTCTTCCTGGAACATTTGAAGCAAAAAACCTTTTTATAAGGTTTATAAAAACAATTTTTTGTAATACTTATACAAGTTCTTTAAAAAATTTTTTTTAATTAAATTTGTTTTTAAAATCCAAATTCCGCTTTCAGTTAAATTCGGTATAGAAGTCTAAATTCATCTTTCAGTTAAATTCGGGCTACATTTACAGCTTAAATTCATCTTTCAGTTAAATTCAGTATACGCATATGATCTAAATGCGTCTTTCATTTAAATTCGAGTCTTAAAAAGTCGACTTCGTTGGCCCTTAACAATGAATGCATTTCTTTACCAACTGCTACATGTAGAAGAATAGTAGGATACTTTAAACATTTGTTTAAGTCATACAAACTTTTGAGACGATTTCAGGAGATTTAAGGACTTAGATATAGTAGCACTTTCCACATGCTGAACCATTTAATTGAACAAAAAGATGCGATCTGTTCACTTTTCCAAAAAGCTTTTCAACAAAACAAAGAATTGTCAACCAAAGAATTAGACAGTTTAGTTCCTCTAGTTGCTGCTTTAAAAGCTTTTGAAGACGTCTTGCACACTACAACCTCATATAAAGTGCCCACAATTTATCCCAAGGAAATTATCCCAATTATAAAGAAGTTATCCCAATAATAAATGCAGTTAATATGCCAATTGATCGCATCTAGGACTATGGAGATTTCAAAAAATCTCTGTGTGAATCTTTGCATTGTCATTACAGAGACTGCGAAAATGAGCCTAAATATGCTTTCGCAACAATACTAGATCCCATTTTTAAAAACAAGTTTTTTAGCAGCAGGATGATGGCTGAGAAAACTATTACTTTATTGATCGATAAGTTGAATGTATTGGACTTGAAGTTGCTGAAAATCAAGAGCCGACCACACCTGCTCCAGGTGCTGACTGGTCATTAATAACCAACTAATCAATACAAATTCTGTAGAAAGTATTGTATGCGCTTCTATATTATTATTGTACTTGAAATATTGCAAAATATTTGACTTAGTTTCTCCATGCAGTAGCCTTGTTTCTTAAGGCCTGTGTTTCGGATTTAATGAATTGAAAGAGGGTTGTAACCACAATTAAGAACACAAAATAATTTTAAAAAGAAAATGAGTAGCTTCCTTGACTGAACTGGCCCCCTTGGTCATAGGGAGGTGAATGATAGATAAAAAATCTAAAATATTATTTTAACATTTTAGATACATACTACGTATTGCACAATAATGGAGGAAATCCAAATTTCTTAATATTAGTAAACTAGCACATAACTGATTTCAATGTTTTTACTTTGAAAGTCTATGCAAGTATTTAATTAACAATGCATTAAATTGTTATTTTAAATGCACTATTTAAATCGGTTAAATTAAAATAATAAGAATCACAAAAGAATCAGAATTGGTAAAGAATCCCAATTGCAATTGAGAATCAGAATCTGTATTTTTTGGAATTGGCCCATCTCTAATTTAGCTAATCGGCTAATCTCATTCAGCAACTTTTCTCTCAATCTCTTTCTGTCCTCTATCGTTTTCCTTCTTTCCGAGACTGCAGTCTTTTTGATTTTTTTTATAATCAAATTCATCAAGCTCTTTTTTATTATTCATCAGCTAATATTGTTGCTATTGGTAACTGTAATAGAATAGCTTGACTCTAGTACCACTGCTCGCTGTAAAGCTCAAAATATTTGACTTTTTTAATCTCTTTCTCAGATAGTTAACTTTGAGATTTGTTTCTCTAACAACCTTAATCATATACCTTCACTCTATGATTTGTGTCAAGTCTTTACCCTCTTGTCTTTGATCCTAGCTTGTGCTCAGTTTCTCTTTGTTTTTCTTTAGGTTCAGATTAAGCTATAATCTCACTAAAACTTTTATCTTATACTTTTCCTCATCAGAACCATCGTACTTCTTACTCTTATGGTTGACTGGAAATCTTTTTTTTTTATTATCTTTGTGATGGTCCTTTATTGACGTCTTTTATATCTCTGCCAAATACTGTGCTTCTTTTACCCAAACTCAAAAAGGCATGGAGACATTTATTTTTTCTCATTAGTTTTAAGTCAAGCTATGGCGGGAGCTTTCAAATGGTCATTTCTGGGTCAGAGGGGCCGGATTGAGTGTTCTTTGTAAAGTGCAGAGTTGTTCCTCGCCCTCTGGGGGAGGGGGTTGCTGGATGTCGGAATGGTCTGGGGGACGGGTTGAGCATTTCCTATGATGTGATTTTCGTTGGTTTCTGTTGTGTTCCATGGATTGCTGTTACCTATTTCGTCATTTTCCAGAATTTTCTGGAATATGCAACATTTTTCCAGAATGATCCAGAATTTTGCGGAATGTTTTATAATGGACAATATGGCTGTTCCATCACCTTCCAGAACATTCAAGAACTTTCCAGTATGTTCCGTGGTGCTCTTTAGCTCCATCTAGAACCTTCCATAGATATAATATGGATCACCAGAAATCACATAAATGGATGGATATAAATGGATCACCAGAAATCACACATAAATCAGTTTTTACCAAGTTACTGAGGTGAACACATCATTTACAAAGTTACAATTCTGAAAGTCAGTTCAGGAAGTCAATTTGCTCTTTACATATTACTAAAAAGAACAGGTAAAGAAATATTATTTTTTGATCTTATATATATTTGTCAATTCTGATTGTTCCCGGTTGACAGCCAGACAGTTGGTCCTGGAGACGAGGTTTGGCGTGGATGGTTCCCGTGGCCCAGGGAGTGACGTGGGGAGTGTCGGGTTGGCCTCGGAGGTTGCTAGAGGCCGTCCGGAGTCGCGGGTTTTCAAATGGTCATTTCTTGAGTTTGAGTTTATAAAAATTTAAGTTTTTAAAAAATGTCATGTGTGTATTTATTACCATCTGAGTTACTTTTGCACTTCATTAACACATATAAGATATAAAAGAGGGCCCAATCGTTGAACCTTTAGGCACTTCGTACGTTACTGGCGCAACACCAGATTATATATTGTTGAGCAGTTTGTTAAAAAGATAGTCAGTGAACCAGTTATGCTCAGAACTTTTATTTCTATATAATGATAGTTTAGCTAACAGAACGGAATTACTGGTTGTTTCAAACTCTTTTGACAGATCAACAAATACTACCCCAACCAAGTTATTACCATTTACGTTATTTATCTGTAAAGTTCCATCTTTAAATAAAATTTTTAAAAATTAATTATTAAATTATTGTTTTTACAAAGGCTTGTGTATTTCTAAAGAAGATCAGATTTCAGTTGCAAAACCTGCTATTACAGTTGATGATTACACACAAGTTAATGCAAATAACCCACTTAGTACAACTGCGAAAGAAGACCAGTTAAATGGTACGTTTAAATTATTTTTAGCATTTTGGTGAAATAAATATTTCTTTTAGATAATTATTATCTGTTTCTAATCGGTTTTTTTTGTTTTTTTTATCGTCTAGAGAAAAAAAAAGACTTCGTTCTGTTTTAAGCAAATATTAGGAAAGAATTTATTATTTGAATTTATTGTTAAAAATAAACTTTACATAAAATTAACTTCTAAGAAATAAATTTAAATGTTTATAAAGTAAAAGTGCTTTGATTCCTTTATATATTTCTTAATATATTTCTTTGTCTTTTCTAAAAAAACGACAACTTTTTAATACTTATTTTTTATGTTGTTTTTTTTTTCTTCAGCATATTTTTCTATAAAATTTTAATTTTTATTTGTTACTTTAAAATTATTTTGTAATTAGTTTTTAAAAGAAAAAAGCATTTTAATATGTTTTTAAATTTGTTTTTGTTTGCCAACAGGTTTAAACTTTTGGCTACACTCGGTATAGTTAAGGCACTTTTAAAATATTATAGCGTCTGCATTAGGGTGTGTCAATTTTAGACTTTTTAAAAAATTTATACTTATATATATATATATATATATATATATATATATATATATATATATATATATATATATATATATATAAATGTGCTGCATTTTTTCAATTTAGAGAAATAACTATATAACTATTTAGAGACTACTTTCTTCAAGTTTTATTCATCACAAAATTCATTATTTGTACACGAAAAATTTCCTTCTGGACAAAACAAGTGCAACTCCACAAAATGTTGACCAAGCTGTATTTCTCTATCAATATTTCGTGGCGAATCCTTTGTTGTCGATCACAGCCTTGCATCTTCGAGGTATAGATTCGATCAGGTGATCAATGAAACTTTGTGGAATTGCTGCCCAGGCCTTTTGCATTTGTTCAAACAGTTGATCCTTATTACGAACACCTTCACAAATAATTCTGCGGTTGACGATCTCCCATAGGTTCTCAAAAGGGTTGAGATCCGGAGATTGAGGCGGCCAATCCATCACCGATAGGTGGTTGTCTTGAAACACTTCTTGACTACTTTTGCAGTGTGTTTCGGATTGTTGTCTTGGTGAAAAACCCATTTTATTGGCATATTCCATTCAGCATGAGGTAACATAACATCTTTCAGAATATTTTTATACATGAAACGGTCCATTATTCCTTCAATTCGATGTATTGGACCTAGACCGTTAGCAGAAAGACACCCCCAGACCATTGCATTGCCTTCACCATGCTTCACGGTCTTATGGCAGTAACGTAAATCAAGGTGTTTTCGAGCCGGTCGACGTACGCGCAAATGCCATCGCTTTCAATGATGTTGAACTTCGATTCATCACGGAACAGAACAGTTTGCCATTTCTGCACATTCCAGTCAATATGAGATGTAGCAAACAGGAGTCTTTTCGTCTAATTTTTAGTGAAATCAGCGGTTTCTTTGCAGGGCGTCGAGAAAACAATCCGGCTTCAACAGCACGTCGTCTGATTGTTCGTTCCGATACAGGCAGCTCTAATTGCTTTTGTATCTCGACTGATGATGCTTTTTTCTTGATGGTTTCCAGATGCTTCTTCTGGAAACTTCTGGAAGCTTCTGCATGCCTCTGAAAAACTTCTGGAAACTTCTGGATACTTCCTTTAATTATTAAAAAACTTCCGTGACGTTGACACGGACCAGACTTAAGAAAATAAAACAAACCAAAAAAGTCGCACTTGTTTTGTCCGCTGCAAAATGGCACTTGTCAACAAAATTCTGCCTGTGTGCTGTAAGCTGTCAACTGATTTCTTATGTCATTGCATGCTGTGACTCCAGACTCCTGAACTGTTTGCTGTGGTAGTATAGTTCGTTTCGTTTTTAAGACATGTAAAATTAGGAACACCCCACATCTACAGTATTGGACAAATGTTTTGTCTAAAACTGTAGATGTGAGGTGTCTGCACGTGCTACAGCATGCAATTGCTACAGCAACACTTATTGATGCAGGATTAAAACATCTGATGATAAAAAGTTAGTTATTGACCATAGTAAAGTTTCGAGAGGGCAAGGAAAAGTCTCTGATCTTAAGAAGGATTTTGACAAAATAGCAAAAAATCGAGAAGTGAAATGCATAATTTTTGATGGGAGAATTAATCGAACCAAGCAAATGATTGATCTTGATGACTCAAAAGCAAAATTTCCAGTAACTGTGAAAGAAGAACATTACTCTGTTTGTATGGAACCTGGAGGAAAAAATTTATTCCACTTTACTCCTGAGAAAGCAACAAATAGTATTAAATATGCAGAGATTATAGCAAATAAAATGGTTGAATGGTTGAATGAGAGAGATATTGACAAGTCTTAATTGGCTGTTGGTGGAAACTCTACAAATGTAAACACCGTTTGGGAGGGTGGGGTCATCAAACAAATAGAAATAAAATTAGGAAAAAAACTTGTTTGGCTTATATGTCAACTCCATACAAATAAGTTGCCACTGAGGCATCTTGTAACCAATCTAGATGGTCAAACAAAATTGAACAAAAAATGGTCTGGTGTTATTGGGTCCATGCTTGATCTGGCTACAGATCTAGAAATAAATTCAGTATTTGAAACTATAAAAATTGCTAATCCACTTATTTCTCTTGATGATAAAATAATAAATGACCTGTCTGTAGATCAATTTTATGGTTATGAAGTTGTTTGTCTTATTAGAAAGGTATTTTACCACCAAAATTTTATTTGTTACAAAATGGGCCGGTTTCACATCCAAGATGGTTAACTTCTGCTAACTTTTCAAGGAATTCAAGGTGAAGATTTAGAAAATTTAAGGTCTATCACCGAGTACATTGTGGGTGTTTATTTTCCTTGTTGGTTTAAGATTAAAATTGATCATTCTTGGATTGAAGGCCCCAAACATGTACTTTACCAGCTGCAGCAACTCGAATTTCAAAAAGAAGATGTCGTGATACTATTAAAAATAGTATCACGTTTTGTTTCAGTGAGTGTATACTACAAACATTATTGTGTTCTAATATTGACGAGGATAGAAATGTAGCTCTAAGATAAAAGATATTAGAGGTACTGGAAATGAAGATCTAAAAAAAAGTGATTCTTCTCCTAGACCAAGAAAAATTCCTGTTCCGAATTTTAATGCTAAAAAATTGGTAGACCTGATATCATGGGAGTCACCAGTTTATGAACCAATCTTAACTACCTCTCTAACAACTTCTGAAATTAATGTGTTTTTATCAAATCCTATGCACGTGCCGATTTGGCCTTGTCATGGACAATCTGTTGAACGTTGTGTAAAGCAAGTTATTAAAGCTTCAAGTAGAGTGTATACTCATGAAAAGAAAGGTGGATTTGTCCAAATTCAAGAGGCGAAGAGAAAGTTAATGCCTAAAAATAATAGTAAACAAGGCCTTGAAAGTTCGACACAATGTTTTTGTATTAAATTTATAGTATTTATTGAAACAATTCGGGTTTTTTTTTAATATCTTGCTGTATTTCTAACATCAATACCAATAAAACTATTACGCGATGTTAAGCCAAACATTAAAAAATATTTTATAATTTATAAATCAATCTCAACCTAATTTCAGTTTTAAATTAATATGCATAAAAATTTAAATTCAAAGTCAAATTTTGAAATAAACTTATTTCTTTTAAATTTTATACAGGTTTTTAAGAAAATATATTCATTATCTAAAATTAGTTTTAATCAACATTTATATCTCACCTGATATTTATCAAATAAAGTAAAAAAAAGGCTTAATAATGTTTAAGTAAAAACCGGGTTTTTTTGAGAAACCAGGTCAAAATTTTATCGAAATATAAAAAGTCAAATCACCTTAGCAAAAGATTTTTTATTCAAATTTTAAAACCATATTTGGATTCTCCATCAAACTCAGCAACCTTTAGTAACTCCCCAATTTTTTTCTTGAAAAAAATTAAAAGTCGACACACTCTAGTCTGCATAATATATTGTTGACTTCGACATATATCCGTTAAATAGTCAGGTCTGTGAATTATGAAAAGACGAAAAATATTATAATAATAAATTTTGCGGTATTATTAAATGTAAATGTTTGTAGCGAAAAACCTAGACCGAAGATTTTTTTTAAAATCATTTTAAAAACGCAATCGCTCGTCCAATATTGAATAAGATTTTAAATCGCTCAATATTGAATAAGATTTTAAATCGCAATCGCTCGTCCAATATTGAATAAGATTTTAAATTAATACGTTTTTTAGGTGAAATGAACATTATAGTTTAACAATATGATCTGTTCTGATCGTTTATTGGCAATTGATTTTTAATTATAAGCTCTTTCTTGGTCGGAATTCTAGTATTTTTTGTGAAAATTGATAGACTAATTGTGTTTTGACAACTTTATATAGTTAATATACATCAGAACTGATTAGAACTAGGATCAATAATAAATTAAGGAACTTTTTCAAAAGATTTTAACTAAATTCATGTTAACGCCAATGAGCGAAATTGATCTAAAAACTCCAAAATAGTGTTCTTTAGATTCTAGATTTAGGGATAGTAAAAAGGTTTAAAAAATTATATAAAAAAAAAAAGTTTCTTTAAATATTAAAAAAACCTAAAGCAAAAAAATTTATACCTTCTAAAAATTTTGTACGCTGATAAAATCATACTAATTCCAAATAAAAGTATTCGAATAATTTGTAAATCACCTTAACTACACCGAACAATGAAATACAAGAAAACATACACTTCGCAAAACTGTTCCAGACCTGAAATCCGTGGTTTAAAAAATTTGCATTATTTTAAAGTACTTTACTTTTATTTTAAATATATTTCACTCAAAACTTTCTTCATATTCTCCTCCACCTTTGTTGTTAAACGAAAGATAAACATAAATAAAGTCAAGAAATAGAAGTTGTAATTACTTATATTGATTAATAAATTACAATCATAATATGTATTTGAAAGATAGGTTTCGATCATTATATGTAATTGAGAGAGAAGTTGCAATCATATTATGCAATTAAGAGATAAATTGCAATCATAATATGTAATTGAGAAACATTTATGTACAGCTAATAGCGTGAAAATAACAGTACCCGGAATTTTTGAACAACTTTTTTGTACCACAAAAAACTTATTTATTTCATTTTGATACTTCAATCAAATCAATTTTAGAAAATCACATCAATTGCATTATTTTACATTTTATTTCAGAAACAAAACGGTAACATCAAAAAGGTTGCAGTTATTAAAATGGCAATGATATCTGAAACTGAAAAAAAAAGTTCAATATTTCTTATGTTAACATTAAAAAGATTAAAAATAAGTATAATAAAATAATATTTACCTTAAGTATTTAGTTACAAAGCTTTTGTTTTAGATAATGTTTTCGCAACGCCTACGCATTGAGTGAACTAGGCGCTGACATCTTTTTTCAGCTATTGCGTACCACCCTTGTTGAATAGCTTCCATAACTCGCGCGACGTTAAAACTATTTTGTTCTATCTCCAAATTTTGAAAAAAATGACTTATTGATACTATTTTCTGTACCTCAAAATAATGTTTGTATTGAAATTTCTACTGTATTGAAATCTAAGTTATAATAAAGAAAATTGCGTAGTATAGAAAACATAAGAAATTAAAATCTTTTTATATGCCATTTCCTAATGGTTTTATATTTTTATTCATTTTATCTCATCACTCAAAAATGCGTAGATTATTAACTAGATAATTCTAAACATGCGAACTACTGAGCATTAGTTAGGTTAGCATTAAAAACTTCTTTTTTAACTTCTTTTTTTCTTATCATTATTGTCTTATCATTAAATTTTCAATAGGGTTGAGGTCAGGTGACTGAGTGCCCCAATCTTAATTTAAAGCCTTGCGACCATTACTGAATTTAGAAACACAGTACTCATATAAAATAAATCTTTTTGAAAGAATACTTACGTAAAATAAATCTTTTTGAAAGAATACTTACGTAAAATAAATCTTTTTGAAAAAATACTTACGTAAAATAAATCTTTTTGAAAGAATACTTACGTAAAATAAATCTTTTTGAAAGAATACTCACGTAAAATAAATCTTTTTGAAAGAATACTTACGTAAAACAAATCTTTTTGAAAGAATACTTACGTAAAATAAATCTTTTTGAAAGAATACTCACGTAAAATAAATCTTTTTGAAAAAATATTTACGTAAAATAAATCTTTTTGAAAGACTACTCACGTAAAATTAATCTTTTTGAAAGAATACTTACGTATAATAAATCTTTTTGAAAGAATACTTACGTAAAATAAATCTTTTTGAAAGAATACTCACGTAAAATAAATCTTTTTGAAAGAATACTTACGTAAAATAAATCTTTTTGAAAGAATACTTACGTAAAATAAATCTTTTTGAAAAAATACTTACGTAAAATAAATCTTTTTGAAAGAATACTTACGTAAAATAAATCTTTTTGAAAGAATACTTACGTAAAATAAATCTTTTTGAAAGAATACTTACGTAAAATAAATCTTTTTGAAAGAATACTTACGTAAAAATCTTTTTGAAAAAAAATTTTTTTTTTCAGACTTAATATTTTAGAATATTATTTTTTTATTAATATACTTATTTTTATTAATATATTATTAATATATTTATAATATCTAAGACTTCTTAAAAAATTACTAAAAATTTATTAGTAGGAACAAAAAATTGTATATAATATTGGTGGTTCTATGATAAAAAATTCACATTCAATACTATGAGTAATATCCATTTTTTTAATGGTATACACCTTAAAAAAAAAAATTCTTACAGACTGTATACAGTTTAATCAGCTTATAATGGATTTTATTTCGCTTCAATTGCTTTTATCCGCCATTTTTGAGATAGAATTTTTTTTTTAAAAAAAATCTGCTACAGTTTCTTTGGGTTGGAATCATAAAGATATTCTGAAATTTTTAAGTTTATTGGATGTATATTTTAAAAGTAATAAAGTTTTAAAAGTGTGTTTATACTCTACTGATTTTTTCCTGACTCAGTAAAACAATTTTTTAATAATTTTTTGGAATGTATTTTATCATAAAAATTATTACTCTTTTCATTTAAAGTTATTTGAAAATAATCATTGTGGTTATGTTTAAAAACTACTTTAAGTTGCAAAGTTTTGCGTTTTTTTTTAAATTGCAAAAATGTTGTTTTCAAATAGTAAATTAAATTTTTTTTCAGGTTGATGATTTGAGCAAAGTGAACATCACAAAAGTGGTGTGCATATGTCCGGTAAACTAAAATTTGTGCGTCCGTGGCGCAGTGGTAAGAGCGCTTGCTTTATAGGCAGGAGATTGAGGATCGAAACGAGCTCTGGACATATTTTTGCGTCACGGTAAGGAAGGAGGCGTGAACTTCCTGGTTAAATGCATTTCCGCGGTGCTCTGTGACAAGACCGTTAGGTCTTCTTGGAACACCTAAATAACAAAAAAAAAAAAATGTTTAGTGCAGTCGTGACGCAATAGTTAGGGTTTTTGTCTCAGAATTTAGTAGTTCGAAGTTCAACGCTGGCTTTAGCCCAATAAGTGACATTGGTAAGGAAACAAGCGTGAACTTCCTAGTTAAATGCTCTTCCGCGGTGTTCTGTGATAAGACCGTAAGCACTTCTGTGATAAGACCGTAAGCACTTCTGGGAGCACCTTAATAACCACTCAAAAAAAAAAGTCAAATGAATAGAGAAAAGAACGAGACTATATTTTAACATATAGTATATATATATAGTATACATTTTTAATGAAATAGATTTGACATTTAACATAAACAAATTTATTTACATTTAAAAAAAAGAGTTTGAAATAAATATTTTCTGACATAATATAACTTTAAACTTAAACCATTATTTTTAATAAAATAGATGAGATATTTGATATAAACAACTTACCCTTATCAAGAAAAAATTAAAAAATTAAAAAAAAAGTGGCAAGTAACTTGTCACGTTTAATTTTTTTAAAATTTACTTTTTTTTTTTAATTTTAATTTTAACTTTAATTTTTTTAAATTTTAATTAAAATGTTATTAAATTTTAATTTTAAAGAAAATGTTCAATTATTCTATAACTTGTGACAAGTTATAGAATAATTGAATATTTTCTTTTGTATAATGTTGCAGCCGTTTAACTTATTTCCAAACGAATTTAGAAATAATTGCTAACAAAAAGAAAAAGGATGACTTGTGTGTAAACTTTAAAATTTTTGTTCAAATTGTAAATATCAAAATGGCTTTTACACTTCTAAATTAGTTAATAAAAAAGAAAGCTATGATATAAACTTACAAACAGAATAAAAAAATGACTACTATTGGAATAGGAAGTTCTGAAACTCAAAAGTTTGCAACTCTCATGAACTTGCCAAAATCATTTACGATGATTTTCTAATCATCGTAAATGATTTTGGAATTACGATGATTCCTAAGTAACATAAAAACGATTTAAAATCGTTTTTATGTTACTTAGGAATGAATTATCTTTACAAATTCCAGAAACGTTTAAGAAACGTTTAGCGCTAGCCGCTACTTGTAGTTGTTATGTAGTTGTTATGCAGTTAGTTAGAATTTACCAATCGAAGAGAGGTTTGTCTGTGATAATAGTTTTAGCCGAAAAAATTATAAGCCAGTAAACAGTGACAAATATATCACAATTACAACATTTTAATGAATTGTCTTGTAGTTTTTCTTTAGGATGTTATAAAGAAGTAGTTTTATACATTAACAAAACATTGAGTCACAGTAAAAAATAACATTCTATTTGATTGATTTTTTTTTTTTAATATGAACAATAACTTTGTATTAAAAAATAATAACTTTATTGGTTTTTGTTATACACATTGTTTAGACAAAACAGTTCACACAATTTCATGGTATTAATTTAAATTTTGATCAAATTTACACGCATATTATTAAGGTGCATATAAATATGATTAAAGGTGCATATAATGAACGGAGCATCTTGATTCGATTGAGTGTTTCTAATTTTGTAATTTAAAATATACTTAGATAAAAAATGATTATTAAATTATTATAAAAAGTGTAAAGTTTGCTTTGAAATGAAAACAGTAAATTGGTCTGATAGATTTTAAGGATCATGAGTTCATACTCTCATTTACTTCAATATTTATTTCAAAAATCTGTTACTTTGATTTTATTTTTCAACAAATGTCCATATGCATCTCTTTCAAAATCAGCGAATCAGCGCTTATTTAGAAACTGATTTCTTTTTTTATTCAAACCCGGTTTCCAAAGATACATGCATAAAATTGAAGTGTTTTTAATTTTTGTAAATTAAAATCTACTTAAGATATCCTGGTAAAATGTTAAGGTTTGTTATACGAAAGTATGTTCTAGTTTTGCAAACGTTCTCATTTATATCTCATTTTTGTAATCTTTATAATGAATCTACTTTTAAATAATGGCAAACAAGTTTTCCTTATGTCAAGTAAAAGATTTACGTTAAAATGCAATAATAAAAATTGAAAGTTTACAAAAATTAGAAAGCGAATTGATTATTATAAAATACCAATAATAGATTGACCGACTAGAATTACAAATCATTCGTCGACTTTAATTGATAATATATTAACCTCAGACTACTTTAATAAAACGCTATAACAAGGAGTTATAAAAACTTTTGTTTCTGATCATTTTCCCATATTTTTTAAAATTAAATCAGTTTAAAAAAATGAGGTTAGAATGACAATAAAAAAACAAATTGTTAACTATACTAACTTAAAGATCAACTTTTGCAACAGGAATGGAATGGAATTAACTTTAATGATAACATAAACATTATCTATATAACCTTTTTTTAAAATTTTCTTTAAAATTGATGATTTTAAAGAAAATTTTGAATTATTTCACATATTGGAAATCTAATTTCCAATATGTGAAATAATCTTTAAGACACCCATTAAACAAGGTTCTTTCACTGACTCTCTAAAAATAGCAAAGTAATTCCTATCTTTAATACAGCAGATCCGTCTGAACATTAGAAAGAATAATGTACAACTGACTTTACACATACCAAATTAACAATAAACTCCGTTATGAAAATCAGTTCGGTTTTTAATAAAGCAACTCGACCGAACATGTTATTTTTCAATTCATTGGTTTTATTAGCACTTTTTCCAAAAATCTAAAATTTAAACTTGGCGTTTTATTGAAAATATTTTTTAAATCTTTTTATCAAAAGCTTTTGACACGGTCGATTATTTTGTAACACGATCGAATTATAATATTTTGTAACACGATCGAATTATAGTATTTTGTAACACGATCGAATTATAATATTTTATAACTTGATCAAATTATAATATTTTGTAACAGGGTCAATTATAATCAGTGATGTCATAGAGCCGGAACGGTCCGGAACGCCGTTACGGTGTATATATATATGTATATATATATATATATATATATATATATATATATATATATATATATATATATATATATATATATATATATATATATATATATATATATATATATATATATATATATATCTGTGTATGTATATTATTCGACCGTTCCGGCACTTTTAAACTTAAATGCTATGGCAAAATAATATTATATGGGGTCATCACGCAGTTTTTGTCATTTTTTGACCGCCTTCTCTCCTCCCCTCCCCCCTCCTCCTCCTTTGTTCGTTACGCATTGTAAAATTTTATTGACCCCCAATATTACGCAACAATTTTGTAACCCCGTCCCCACCCTACCTAAAAAATTATTTTAAATGATTTCAAATATGATAATGTCTATAAATTTCTTAGCTTCTTTGAGTTAATTAGTACTCTTCAGTCTGTTTAATTTTTTTTTTCACCCTAGTAGTTATGTGTAAAGTTGTATAAACTAACATCGCTCGCAGTGTTATAAAATAGGTTCTAACCTTAACTTTCTAACCCGCGAAAACCCTTAAGTGGAATGATACCCTTACTATTACTAATTACAAAATCTTTTGTAACGATCGGACGTGTGTTTGCAAATGTGGTTAAAAAAGAAAAAAAAAAATTAAATAAAATAAAAAAAAAATAATAAAAATGATAATAATATAAAAATAAAACAACAAATCTACAAAAATGACAGTTACATTATTGGAAATAAAAATAATGATAAAGGATATGTTTGAGGAGTTTGAGAACAAAATTGAAGCAATACTGAAAAAACAAGAAAGAAATTTTGCAAATATAATTAACGCTAATCTAAAAATAACAAATCAGCGTCTTGATAAAGTGGAAAAGATGTCGAACGACAATGTTAATATTAATAAAGCTATATCAAAAGATGTGGAAGAGTTAAAAACGAGTTTAAATTATCATGAAGAACTTGTTGAGAAGAAGATAAAAACCGCCGTTATCACAGTGGAAAAAAATAAAAATTATAATGAAACAAAAAACAATAAAAGTGAATTTACATATGTAAAAAAGAAATTAAGAGAAATGGAGGACAGGTCCAGAAGAAACAACCCAAGGGTAGACGGTATCAAAGAGGAAGGTAATGAAACCTGGTGCGATAGTGAAGCGAATGTTCATAAATTGTTTGATGAGCAACTTGGCTTAAAAAGTATAAAAATTGAGCGTGCACATCGCACTGGACTAAGAAACAATAAAAAACCTAGAACTATTGTTTTAAAGTTATTAGACTTTAAGTATAAAATTGCTATTTTAACAAAGTCATCAACATTAAAAGGAAAAAACACTTACATTAATGAAGATTTTTGCGCAGAAACAAACCTAATAAGAAAGGAATTGAAAGAAAAAATGAAAGTGGAAAGACAGTCGAGAAAATTCGCTTACATATTGTACGATAAATTAATCGTTCGGGATTGGAATTAAAAGAAAAGTAATTTATGTTTTTAATATCATCTATCTTTTTATATTTTTATATCTTTTTATATACATAAGTGTCCTATTTTATATTTTTACGAATAAAAGAGGTAAGTTTTCTAAAGGAAGAGAGAAATAAATTAAAAAAGAAAAATATTTAAGTAATTTAAATAATTTAAAATAATATTAATTAAAAATTAAAAATGGTTTCGAATATGACAGAAAACGAAAATTACTTTGAAAATAGCTCATTTAAGCCCGTTCTCCATTCAGAACTTTTTGCGCTTTGAAAAAAGCGGAAAAGTTCTTTGAGCATGCGCAAACAGTTTTTTAAGCCCGTTCACCAATCAGAATTTTGCGCATGCTCAAAGAACTTTTCCGCTCATCCAAAGCGCAAAAAGTTCTGAATGGAGAACGGGCTTTAATGTTTTTAGATTAAATAATTTAAACACGCTCGATGAGCACGATCCTGATAAAATTATATTTGATGACTATTCATTAATGAATACGGAAGCACAGTATTTATTTCCAGATGAAATAAAACAATATTTATCGGATATTGAACCTTTTGAGAACTTATCTCTTCTTCATCTTAACATAAGAAGCGCTAAAGCAAATTTTGAAAACTTTAAAATATTCTAAGAGGAAAGCAATTTTATGTTCAATATAATTTGTTTAAGCTAACTGATGATGATGCAAAAGTTGTCGGTTTGACTTACTAGAATATGACGCAATTCACTTACAAAGAAAGTCTAAAAAAAGAGGTGGTGGTGTTGTTATTTACGTCAAAAATAGCTTGCGGTTTAAAATGCGAAATGAAATGTGCATATCTGAATGCAACGGCGAATTTGTTTCGATTGAAATAGTTAATGATAAGACCAAAAATATTTTAGTAACTTGTTGTTACAAACTGCCAAATGCGTCCACAGAAAATTTTTCAAATCATCTCTAGAATATTATTCAAAAAGTTTCTCTAGAAAAAAAAAACTGTTTGTCTTAGGTGACTTTAATATTAACGCCCTAAATTATGACAATGATATAGAAAGTCAAAACTTTTACAATGATTTATTTCGATATGGTGTGATCCCTTTAATAAACAGATCAACACGAATAACAAGAAATTCTGCAACATTAATAGACAATATATTAACTAATTTTTTATTTGAAAACTCGTTAAAAAAAGGAATAGTTAAAGCACCAATTTCAGATCACATGCCAATTTTCATATCCGCAAATACGTCAAATAAACAAAAACAAAAACAAAATAAAGTCACATTTACTAAACGCCTTCTATCTTTAAACAATCAATTAGCGTTTCAAAATAAACTAGGAAATATAGACTGGTCTCCATTAGAATCATTCAATGATGCTAATTCCATGTTTAATAGCTTCCATCACAATTTTTTCAACTTGTATGAAAAACACTTCCCAGAGAAAGAAGAAACAATTAAAATTAAAAACTTAAATTCGCCATGGTTTAGTAAAGGTTTAAAAAAAGCTTCGAAGCGAAAACATCGACTGTACGATAAATATCTAAAAACTAAGTGCATAAAGACCAAGGCAGAATATAAAAACTACAGGACTTTATTTAAGAAAATCAAACGAACTGCAAAATCAAACTATTATAAAAAGCAACTTGAAAAGTGTCAATTAAATTCTAGGAAAATTTGACAAGTACTAAATGAAATAATTAGAAAACCGAAAATCAATAAATCTTTCTTTCCGTAAATCTTACACATTAAAAATAAAACTATTGCCAATGAAAACATTATAACAAATGAATTTAACAATTTTTTTGTGAATATAGGACCTAAACTTGCGGCAAAAATTCCAAATGTAAATAAATCATTTAAGGAATACCTTCATTACAATAAAAATCAATTTAAAAATGAGAATTTACCCTTCAAAGAATACGAAACAGTTTTAAATCTTCTGGAATTGATGGCATAAACAGCAACATTGTTATTGACTGTTATAATGAGCTAAAAGTGCCTTTATTTAAAATTTGTAAACGTTCTCGGAATGAGGGTATCTTTCCTGATATACTTAAATCAGCAAAAGTTAAACCTATATATAAATCAGGCGATAAAACGGATATTGGCAACTATAGACCAATATCTATACTTTCCATTTTTTCTAAGATTTTTGAGCAAATTATGTTCAATAGGTTATATGCATTTTTTAAAGATAATGACTTATTCTATTCAAAACAGTTTGGATTCCAGGAAAGCACTTCAACTGAACATGCAATACTTCACTTAATTAATGAAATAAAAAACTCTTTTGCAAACGGAGAATTTACTTTAGGCGTGTTTATTGACCTCTCCAAGGCCTTTGACACAGTGGATCATAAAATAATGATAAAAAAGCTTAAGATGTACGGCATAAGAGGCGTATCCTGCAGGTGGATAGCAGATTATCTGAGTAAACGTACACAGTCCATATATTACGGAAATAAAAAAACTTACAAATTCATCTTTAATTTCTTGTGGAGTGCCCCAAGGATCTATTCTTGGGCCTCTACTTTTCCTAATATACGTGAATGATCTCTGGAGAGCGTCAAATATATCAACAATAATGTTTGCTGACGACAGTAACTTTTTTATTTCAGGAAAAGATATACCTCAACTCTTCGTACAAATGAACAACGAGTTAGATAAAATTTCACTATGGTTCAATGCAAATAAACTTTCTATTAATTCAAATAAAACAAAGTTCTCATTATTCCACCCTTCAAAAAATTCCTATTTCTTTTCCAAAACTAGTTATTGAAAACACAGAAGTTAGTCGCGAAAGAGTCACAAAATTTCTTGCTGTTCTCATTGACGAAAATATTACCTGGAATAAACATATTGCCTATATTGGCAGCAAAATATCAAAAAGTATTGGCGTTCTTTATCAGTCACGGGATTTACTTAATAAGCATCATCTAAAACAAATCTATTTCAGTTTTATACAAAGTTACTTGAATTACGCAAATATTGCGTGGTGTAGTACATCTAAAGGCAAGCTTGAAACACTCTATCGAAAACAAAAACATGCCTTAAGAATAATGAATTTTAAAAATAAAAACGAACATGCATAACCACTGTTCGAAATTATGAATATTTTTACGTTATACGAGATGAACGTTTATAAAATCTTATGTCTCATGTACAAAAGTAAATTTCAACAATGCCCTCAATTTTTAATGATCTTTATGAAATAAAACTTAACATTAAATATACTTTACGCACAACAGGCTTAATTGAACCATTGTGCAAAACTAAACAAGAACAATTTAAAATTACGTATCGTGCTCCGCATATCTGGAATAAAATCTTAGCAAAATATAGTAATTTACCAGGTGTAAACAATATAAATTGCTTTCAAAAACTAATAAAAAAGAATATTTCAAAGTATACAAGTATTATTAATGATTTCTTTTAAACTGCTTTGTTTTTTCGTTTGTTTGTTTTTTTGTTTTTGTCTTTTTACATTGAAAAGTTTTTGGTTTTAACACTATTTATCTTAGTTAATTAAGTTTTAATTTTAACACTATTATAGGAATTTAATATTGTAAAAACATAATTACAACGGTTCTTGGTGATAAGACTTATGGTCTGCAAGTTTCCCGCTTTTTTTTTATTTTTGTATAACTAACTCATTATTTTGTCTTTGATTTTTTATATTTATAACTGGTTTATTTTTGAAAGAATAAGAGTATCTGGTATTATATTTCGGAATTTAATTGTAACAAAAACGGAAAATTAAATTAAAAAAAAACAAAAAACTATGGAGATCACTTAGATATAAGCATCAAAATCCGATTACAACGTCTTGGCAAGTTATTTACATTTAAATTTTCATCCCAGTTAACACAAAAGTGTTTTAAACGTTTAAAATACGTATTAATACATATTAAAACGTATTAGGGCGATTTTCAAATTAGTGAAACCAGAGAGCTAATTTTTCAAACGTTATTTTGACAATTTTTATAGCATACTCCCATTAAAAACATACTAAATTTACATTTTAGAATAAATTTAGAAGTTTTTGTAAAGTGTATAGAAAAATATTGAAATATATTTTTACTGTTTATAAAATTCTAAATTTTTCAATTTTTAACAGCAGTGTATTATTTTGCATTTATTATAATAAATACTTATCTGATATAATGTTTATTACATAAAAGCATTATCATAACTATCTTTTTATAATTCAAACAGAAGAAATTTTTTTTTGAAAGAATATGGATATCTGATAATATAAATACGCTAATTTAATATTATTATTAGTCGAGTTACGTCATTTTCTAGGCTTTTCTATTTTAAAGTAGTTTCTAGGCTTTTCTATACGCGGTTTTTTTTTTTTAATTTTATTTAGTAAGAACTCGTATTACGGGTTGCTTACTGCTAGTATTTTACAAATTAGTTAATACCCTTGTTGTGATGTCACACACGTAACAAAAAACAACTAAAAGTTTTATTTGTGAACGAAATATAATGAATTAAAAAAAATAATTTTAATTATAAGCAAAAAGTGTTAAAAAAATAAAATTAAAAAAAAAAAATTATCATATTGCAGTACTATACCTAAAAAAAAGTAAAATAAATTGGGTCACACACATAACGCAGTTTTATTGTTAATGTTATATGTACTACATAAAACAAAGTAACAATCATAAATTCTAGAAACCAGGAAATAAATATTAGAAGTGGTTAAAACAAAATGATAAATAATATATGATAAAATAATATAGCATTATTATAGATATTTAAAAATGCTATAATAATATAGCATTTTTAAATATCTTTAACAAGAATTGATATAATTTAGTTTTATTTAAATTTTTTAATAAATCGAACAAGAAAACCACAACAAAGTGGTTTTTTGTAATTTACTTTTAATTTAAATCTGTTATGACACAAAATATATAAATTATTTAATTGATAAGATACAGTAAAATAATTACATAAATAAATAATTAATTTTAAGTTTGTTACCAGGGCTAATTATTATTAGTTTTCTGTTTTAAGTTAAGGTTTATATATAATGAAAATTAAAATGTCTGGTGCTGAAAGACTGAAAAACTACAGAGAAAAAAGAAAAGCTGACAAAGAATATTCTACTAAAGAAAATGAAAGGATTGAAAAACTGAGAAAAATAAAAGTTGCTAAAATGAATAAAACAAAAAAAACCTTGTTTAAAGAAAAAAATCGAATACAAAAACAATTAAGTAGACACAATATTTAAGAAAAAAAAAATAAATCAATAGCCTCAAGTTTAAATAGTTGCAGTCCTTACCTATGCAATCAGACCTGAAAAAGCTTTATCAAAATCAATGAGAGCTCTCCCAAAATCTCCAATTAAACGTAAACTCGTTGTACTAGGTTTAGCAAATCATGTTGGTTTTATTTTTAAAAATAAAATTGAATTAAAAGAAAAGAAATTATCAGATAATACCAGTAAAAATGATAAGTTAGTAATTGATTTTTATTACAGACCAGACATTGTCTATGCAATGTCCGGTCTAAAAGATGAAATCACAGTGTGGGAAAATGGAAAGTAAAAGAAATTGAAAAAATACTTTTTGACAATGATTTTGAGAGAGGCACATGCTATTTTTCAATCAACCTATGGAGAGCTTATGCCTTTTTCTACTTTTTGTAAACTGAGGCCTAAAAATGTACTTCTTTTAGAAGACACACCTGTAGACCAGTGAAAGTACAAATTGCATGAGATTTTTCGATTATTACTTAAAGCATTTTGCATCAACTATAATAGTTCATGGTGGTTTGATAATCTCTGTATTTCACAGTCACTTAATTCATCTTGTTGGCTCGGAAACTGTCTGCAATGCAAAAACGCAGTAAAAATATCACTTAAAAATTTAAACCCAGCTGAGCAGGTCGTGTGGCAACAATGAAGTAAAAATTACTCTGGTTGTCTTCAATTACAATCAAAAAATGGGTGCAAGGGGGAAGTAATAGAGGAATTACTATTTTCTTTATCTTAATTCCAACATGCTCGAATAAAAAGAAATCAATCAGCTGAATTTGAGAAGGACAAGGGGACTGTAGGAAAAAGAATTCTAATAATGATTGGTGCTCTGTACAGAACGATGATACAATGTATCCTGGTAAAATAAAGCTGAAAAAATTGAAACTTTGAAAAAGCAATCATTTAATAGTGCTATTAAGTTGGATCTTTAATCAAGTATATGCTTTATGTTAATAAAATATTAATTAAAAAAAGATTTGTTTTAAATTTAAAAAATCATTTAAAATTCGTACTATGTCACACGTGTGACATAGTACGAATTTTAAATGATTTTTTAAATTTAAAACAAATCTTTTTTTAATTAATATTTTTAATTAATATTTTTAATTAATATTTTAATTAATATTGTCATAATTACAACACCTTCATATGTGACAAGATTTGTTACGTGTGCACACGTAACAAATCTTGTCACATATGAAGGTGTTGTAATTATGACAAATAGAATTTATAAACCCAAGTATTTTGTTATTAATACAACAAAATATCTTTTTTTTAATCATAGCCAATTAGCAAAAAATTGTAATCAAAGTTTGAAATTCAAAATAATGTTTTCGTACGCGTCACACACGTAACGCAACTAATCTGTCTTTTTATTAGTATGTGCAATACAAATATTTTTAAGAAAAATATTATTTAATATCAGGTACATCCCCTTCTTTTATAATTGCAATATATATCTAGCATATATTTTATAAACATTTTTTTATAGCCTCTTATACTACAAAATATTTGTACCAGAGTCACGCTCGTAACATGAGAATCGCCCATTATAGACGTGTTAAACAAGTCTTGTGAATATTTTATTGATTGTACAAACATGCAAACTGAGAACTTATTTTGCTTTTTATAGTATTAAAAATCTCCAATTTACATATAAAATATAAAAGCAAAGTAACATATTTTTGAAGTTATACAAGTAACAAACATAAAATATATTGATTGCACAAACATGCGAAATGACATCTTATTTTACATTTTTACAGCCCATAACTTTATCAAGTTTAAATTGATATAAAATCTATTAAATTATGACATAAATTATTTTTTGAATAATTTTCTACTTTTGAGTTCTGGGAAAAAGCACCTTGTTTTTACTTTACTAATGAGAGCTAAACTGAGCACTTCTAACTTTACCGTCAATGCCAAAAACTGCTACAAACCACCAAGAATGCAGGAAAACTGTTTTTGTTTTTTTAAATTGGAAACCTGAGACACAAAATTCAAATAAAAAATGAATTCGCACAAAGTTCAGCAGCTAGAACACTTTCTTTAAAAGTAGAAAAAAGATGCTCAGACTGTTTTTCATTTATTGGCAAAGTATTGCCTTACAACTGTACAAAAGGCACTTTGAAAAATAATCTTATTGTAGTTTCAACAAAAAATCCTTTAGCATCAAAAAGATTGCAGCTCTTGTTGTTTCAAATAAAGCTCTTTCTCCAAATGGAACTGTTCAATTAAGTCAATCTTATGGTGGAAGAATGCTTACAGTAACACCGAGTATGAATTTAGTTTTTTATAGTTCAAATTAATGACAGATTAAACTTTTAACTTTTTGCATTCACTATAGGTTTGTCATTAACTAGACAACTTTTTTTCTCCTAATTGATCAACAATTTTAACCTTGCTTAAGTTCAAGCAAACACGGTGCTTTCAAACAATTGCATTAAGAGGTTAGGAGCTACAATTAATCAGTCATCCTCACAACAGATTGTTGCGAAAAATTATGCCATAAAATTTGAGAAGCTTTACTTCCTCAGCTTCACTTGTACATCATTTCACAAGTTCATTAATTCAAGACCACGTGCTGGATGTGTGAGGACTGTCATACATCGCAAGGACTTCCATGAGCTTAAAAATGAAATTATAACCATGAGAAGTACATCAAAAAATCACATTGTAAAGTTTAGAATTGACGGAGAAGGTGGGTTTCTGGAGACGGAGGAGAGTATCTTATCTGGCATTGCAAAATGTGTCTGTAACACTCAAGTTCCATGCAGTATTTTTCCATGTAAAAGATTTTATTGACATGGTCAAGCTCTTAGGCTTTACTCACAACATAACTTCAACTTATCTTGAAAATAAAATCTCAAGGAACATTGGCCTACTCTGTAGAGCAAAGCCTTTTTTAAATCCAATTTGCTTAAAGCTTTTATATTTCTCATTCATTCATTGCCATCTTAATTACGCAAACATTGCTTGGTGCAGTACAAATAAAAATAAAATAAAAAAACTATTTAACAAACAAAAACATGCAATCAGAATCATTTCCAGTGTGGGCCGTTTTACACATTCCCAAGAATTGTTTGCTAATTTAAATATAATGAATGTCTACCAAATAAATATCTATCATCTTCTTATATTTATGTTCAAAATTAATAAGAATATATCTTTGAAAATATTCCACCCTCTATTCAAAATAAATCAGAACAGACATCTAACCAGATTTTCAAATAACAGTTACATTCAACCCAAAAAGTATTTTGCGGTGACTGAATTTTCAATTTCTACAAGAGGACCAAAATTATGGAATAAAATATTAACAAATGAACTTAAATCAATTGCAACGCTTAATGAGTTTAAAAACAAATTGAAGCAAAAACTATTGATGAACGACGCAGCGCTCAGCTTTTTCTAAAGCATTAATAATTGGTACTAATATGTAATTAGAGGTTTGTCATTATCAGCTTGACAATCTTAGAAAGGATCGTGTCGCTTGTTACTGATTCATTTCTTCTTTTATAAAAACTTATGATTTATAAAAATTCTCCAGATAATTTAAGACATCTGCTGGTGTAAAAGGAAAGCTTCAGGATTATGCGTATTTGCCTGCATGCTTTTTAATAATTGAGTTTTAAATTTGTATTTAAATTTTTCATAACCAATACAAAACTAAAAAGTTAAAGTTAAACAACATTAAGAACTATTATTTTTATTTATAAAATCTTAAGAAAGTGTTTTATATTATACTGTGTTACGTTTTTTTTTAATTTATTACGCTATTTTATATTTACGGTATAGATTAAGGGGCTTGGTGATAAGACAAATTATGTCTTCTTTTTCCCCCTGCTATTTGTATATATGTTATGTTTTACGACTTGAATAAATTTATATGGTATAAAAAAAAAAAAAAAAAAAAAAAAAAAAAACTTACAAAAAATCGGAAAAGTAAAAAATGATATAAATAAAGAGGGTAAACGCATTTTACAGAATCATGACATTTTTACTAAAGTCGATATCAAGACATCATCTAACTGCTTTATAATATTAAAGAACCACAAAGAAAATTTTGCAAACAATCCAACAGTTCGATTTATAAAAATGGAGATTTTAATAATATGTCTAGCTACCGTCCAATTTCCTTCCTACCAGTGTTCTCTAAAGTTTATGAAAAAGTAATCTTCAATCGAACTTATATTACTTGAAGTTAAACAAATTTTTATATGAAAATCAATTAGGTTTTCAAAAAAGTTGCTCAACAGAGCATGCTATCATTGAACATACAAATAAAATGTTTCTGTTTTTTGATAAAGGGGATCATGTACTGGGAGTATTTAGAGACCTTTCAAAGGCATTTGATACAATTGACCACAACATCTTACTATCAAAATTAAAACATTATGGTATCAAAGGACTAATGTATAAATAATGTATAAATGGGTAAAAAACTATCTGAGTAACAGAAAGCAGTTTGTAATTAACAAAGAGTCAAGTATTCTTGATATTGAGTGTGGGGTCTCTCAAGGCTCAATCTTAGGACTGTTATTGTTTTTAATTTACATCAATGATTTATACATATATATAAAATTATTTATATTATATTTATACATATATATAAAAATTATTTTTTGAGCTCAAAATTATTTCTATGTTCTAAAGTGTAGTTTTAATTTTTACATACATATTTTTTGTTAATATGTGTTTTGAAAAAAAAAACCCGGCTAAATATGTATGTAAAGTGAACATATTCCTTTATCTTAAACGTCCACAGAATTTATTAAAACCTCTGCGTGAAAGAATTGTGATAAAAAAAAAGTACTAAGAAATAATAAAATATAAATTTTTTTTGAAAACTTATAATGAATTATAAATTTAAATTTATAATACAAAATAAATACAAAATACAAGAACAGTGTTTAGTTATCAACTTCAAAGTTTAATTTTTTATTTTGTAACAAAACATTATCGAAACTTCGATTTTTTTCTCGATTTTGATTACTTTGATAGTGACCTTCCCCACATACACTGCGACCATTTTCTATAGACGCATGTGGATTATGTCTTAAAAATGTACTTAACTTTATTTTTATAGTGTATTTCAATAAATTATAAATAAAGTATCAAAAAATAATGACAATTATCAAAAAATAATATCAAATTTGAAAAGAGGTCAATCATAAATGAATTAAATTCAAAAGATAGCTGACTATTTTCTATAGACGCAGTTCACATTATTTAACTAAACTATTTTAAAAAAATGTTTTTATCACATTTTTAGTACTCGATTGGACTTCCTTTGCGCTCAATTACTTGATAAATTCGTTTTGGCATACTTCCCACCAAGTTTTCCAGCACTTTTGGCTCCATATCCTCCCAGCATTCTGATACCGCTACTTTTAGCTCTGCCACAGAGTTATATTGCTTTTGGTCAGCATATATACGTCTTACAATGATTCCCCAGATATTTTCAACAGGATTCGAATCTGGACTGCGAGCAGGCCACCACATTTGCTCGATTTTTTTAGCTTCAAACCAAGCTTTAGTCTCGTTACTAGTGCGAGTGCTGGCGTTGTCTTGTTGGAAAACAAACTTTTTGCGTCGATATTTGTTTTTAAATGGAATCAAACATGATTTTAGCACATCAATGTATTTAGAACTTTTCATTTTGCAAGATGTAAATACTAAATTTAACTTTCCTGTTGCACAAAACCCAAGCCAAACCATCAAAGATCCACCACCGAAATTCCTTGTTGAAAAATATTTAGGTTCTCTCCTCAAATCACGCCAGTAGCCACTAAAACCATCAGGCCCATCAAGATTAAACTTTTTCTCGTCCGAAAAAATCAACTGGTATTGAAAACAAAAATATTCAGCTATTTAGACATCTTACGTATTCACGAGAATTTAATCTAAAATTTCTTACTTGTTCCCAATCGCGTGCCATGTTTCCGCGGGCGAATTCCATCCGTTTCTGTTTGTGAACGGGCTTCAAACTTGGTGCTATATTCATTTTCGATCGTACAACGTGTGGGCTGTCTATAAGAACTTTCCTAATCGTCTCCTTGCAAACATTTAAACCCAAATTTGACTTAATTGTTTTCAAACTTTTTGATGAATTTAATGCGAGTTAAACAATTCTGCGTTTTTCACGACTTGAAACCTTAGATTTCTTTGGTTTCCTCTTGATTGTTGCATAATCTGCTGGATTTTTCATGAAATTACGGATAACGTGATCTGATCTCTTCAATCTTCTAGCAATTTCTCGATTTGAAATTTTTTCTCGATGAAAAGCCAATATTTGACCTTTTTCAATATCGGTAAGGACCTTTCCTTTCGGCATTTGGTTTAGTTCAACTTAATTTCGACTCACAAAATAAAAAATACAACAGAATATAAGAAATTTGCGAAAAAACTCGTAAAAAACTTTAGTGCGTCTATAGAAAATTGCCACGTGAATATTAAAAATTCAAATATTTTAATACAATCAAAACAATTAATAATCAGATGCATAATGGATCATCGTTTTCTTATGTATACTTATTTAAAAGTACGTTAGAACAATTTTATTACCGCTGTAACACTGTAAATCCGCTAAATTCTACACGCGTCTATAGAAAATGGTCGCAGTGTATAACTATTAATAACTTTGTTCTCAGTTGTTGTTTTCCACAAAACTACGCCATATAAAGTTTATATTTAATGGTTTTGCAAAAATATATAATAGGCGTGTAATATATCGACTAATATTGAAAATCTTTCAATATTAGTCGATATTTTATTGGTTTCAAGCGCTATAGTATTTAAATGCATGTTTGTATAAACAAAAGAACATTTCATTCAAAGTACACTATAGACTCTTTTCTAACTTACAAAAATCACTATGGACTCTTCTAATTTACAAAAATCATAATTCAAATGGTGCTCGTTTAGCAAACATCCGAGCATATTTAATACTTAAGTGTTTTAAAAGTCGTGATCCACATGCTCTTGCAACAGCCTTTATTACTTAGAGAAGACCTAATTTAGAATATTGCTCTCTGGATTAAGATAGAAGTTACTAGAAAAAAAACCAGTTAAAGCAAGGAAACTGTTGACAGAAGACTTGAAAAGTTGTGAGTCAGGAAAAAATGAAGATGGGAGAGAGTTCCAAAAGGTTGAAGTGCGGGGAAAAAAACTAGAAGAAAAAAATGTTTTTAGAACATGCAAAGATACAGAAAAAGACTTTGCTGAATGACGAGTCAAACAAGAATGAGTTCTAGTCGATGTAACTAGAGATGACAGCTCCTTTGAGCAGCGACCATGAAAGTATTTGCAGAAAGAGATGCAACTTTATTATACAACGAGAGAGGCTCAAACTTGGCAGATAGAGCGGATCTAATTACGTGTACAATGCGTTTTTGGTCTAGAAGAGAAAAAGCATTATTGGATGAACCAGCCTTAATATGACAACAGTATTTCATACAGAAACGAATAAGAGATTTGTAAAGAATTTTCAGAATTGTTAATATTGGAATTACTTGTCGTTTGATGTCGTAAATGCCAATAATATCAAGAGCATAATAACAAAAATTAACATTAATTTTTTAAAAATACTCTTCCTAGCTGCATCTGTGTAACAGTTTTGTAAAGAACTTAAAAACAAGAATCTCCAAAACAACACAACAAATATAAAGCTCAAATTGAAGAAATACAAACAAGTTATTTAAAAATTAAAGCAAAATAATGTAAATATTGCTACTAAAAGTTCATTAGATTTGCAATTCTATTTGTGAATTATAAGGAATTGCGCTAAATTGTTAAAAACTTACACCTTTCCAAAATTAAGTTAATCGAAACTGAATTTTTTTCTTTGAAAAGAATTTATCTGTTTGATAATTTTTAAAGGTTTTGATGGAAATTTAAGTAGATTTTAATTGTCGTTAACCCTTTTAACAATAATTGCTTCAATGAGCCGTAAATTTGACGGAAATTGGTAAAAACCTGACAAAATTCAAGACACATTTCTATAATGCCATACTTTTTAACTTGCTACAAAGTTTTGAAAAAAAATTATATCACAACACACTTCTATTATGCACAAAAATATTAGGAGTTTGAATATATTAAAGAAAGTTATAGTTTATAAACCAGTTCCTTATTTACTGAAGTCATTGTAAACAATTAACACCTTAAAATTAAAAAAAATGCATATCTTTTTTTTTTTTTTTTATCAAATCATCAATTGTTAGCAATTTTAATTTTTTAGTATAGCATTACATTACTTTTTTCTTCTACATTCAAATGAAAATTAGAATTACCAACCAGAGGAAATTCGACAATAATAACCAACCGTATGCAAAAATAGCCAGTTTTTAACATTTCCAAAATATTATAAATCATATCTATTCGTTTAGAGCTCAAAACTATTGCTTAAAACTCAATTTTTAAAAATCAAATACTATAAAAGTAACATTTATCAAACGTGAGCCTCAATGTTTTTTATCGTTATCATTAATTTCGTTAAATGCCAATGCGGTTAAATCCAGCCCCGTGTGTTACTAAATAAACCAAGAGATGCTTAATCCGTATCAGCAGCCGGCTTTTTTGACTTTTTTTTCTTTAGTTGCTTTTTGTCTCTTTCTTCTGGAGAAAAAGTTCTCTTCCTGGAACTTTTTTTTTTACGAGAACTTTTTATTTCGTTTTCCGTGTCACTATCGTCTGAACTTTTTTTCTTTATCTTTCTTTTTTTTCTATCCTTCTTTTTAATCTTAGATTCGTCAGCTGAAAAATCTGAATCACGTCGTGTTTTCTTTTTATGATGTCGACTCCTTTCAACACTACCACTGTCACTTTCGCTTAAGTCGCTTTGAATTTCCTTTGATTCACTATCACTGTCACTATTCTTGTGTCCCCGTCGATATTTCTTTTTCTTCTCTTTACGCTTAAGTTCTTTCTTGTGGTCATCATCTGTGCCACTGTCGCTGCTTGATTTACGCTTTTTCGTCGAAATCTTACTTTTACTCTTAACAGGCGTACAATCCTTAGAATCATTTTTGGACTTGACTGGCAGAGTTTTGATTTGCTTTTCCGGAGACGACTCAAGCTTTTCGGATGGAAGGATTAAGTCTGCGTATATATCGTTGTCATCACTTTCATGACTTGCATGAGAACTTGTATGAGAAACTGTATCGTCTATTTTTACTGAGATGGTGGTTTGAAAATTATCAACTTGATAATCTACATCTTTAACATTAGACTTCATTTCTTCAAAATGGCGCGCCAATTTATCGTCTTTGATCGGTGTAGCAATAAAGTCACTGCCATGTTTATGATTATTATTCTCCATAATGTCAGCACTGTCATTAAGCTCACCAGCTGAACATTTATTTTTGGATAAAGTTTCGGCTTCATTAATTTTATCTGAAAAACATTCTCCAGATGAGATATTGTCTTTTGCAGCCGGATATGTAACTACAGGATACGATGACAATGGTGGAGGAGAAGATGGTAAAGGAATTTGATCAATGCATTCAATATGAACCGGACTATCTGCTAAATCCATAGGTTCATTCATAATTAAATCATCATGATCGTTTTCTTTTGTTACAACAGGATTAACAACATCTGGAGTTTGTTTTATTTGGTCGAATTCAACAGGATTCATCTTTTCTGAGTTTACACTATTATTGGCTATGTCGACATTTTTTTCTTCGTTAGCTTTTTTTTGAAGTAAAAGATCTATTTTTTCTTTAACAGTCTGCTTTTTATTATCAATATCCTTTTCTTGCTTTTTTTTACGTTCAACTGAAGAATCAGACCCACTACCACTTTTTGAACGGTGCCTTTCAAATTTACTTCGCCTATCACGAGAACTATCACGCCTGTGATCACGGGAGCGAGATCTTCTCGAGTTACTTCTAGAACGCCTATAGCGATATCTATTACGCGATCTTGAACGCGGACGCCGACGCGGAGAACGCGAAGGTCTTCTTTCACGTGATGAAAAACGTCTTCGACTACGAGACGACGAACGTCTTCTAGGCGATCTACGTTCGCGAATCGGTGAACGCCTTCTTCTTGGACTTGTAGAACGCCTACGAGGGCTGCGAGATGATTTTCTTGATGGACTTGATCTTTTTCGAGTAGGTGATCGAGTTCTCGCAGGACTAGGTGAATGTTTTTTGCTAGGACTGATTGATTTAATTTCCGCATTCTTGGTCTTCGCGTCAGGGCTTCTTGACCTTTTCATTTCTGAACTTTTGGAAGTAAGAGTCTTTTTTCTAATATGATCAGGGCTACGAGACTTATTTCTAGCAGGTGTTTCTCTTTTATCTTTTTGTGGGGAGGATGAACCTTTTCTATTGTGCTTATCATTTATACGAGAACTCTTTTTTGGATCGTCAGCATCCGAACTTTCTGAAGAAGGTGTTGGTGTTCGATAACGCTAATAGAAAAAATACATATTATGAAATTAGAAAAAATAGGAATCAAAACTTTAGTATGCTTAATTCCCTGTATAAAAAAACTTTGGTTTAAAAGTAGCTAACATGTCGTTGGTTTTAGCTACTTTTTGAGAAAGGTCATCCCCTTTACGACGCTTAATTACGCACTAGGCATCACTGAAACTTCTCTGAAAGTATATTAACCTAGTTATTAAAAGAATCAGTACCATATAGAAATTTCAGATATTTAGCTATGGTTTTAAATAAAAATTAATGGGATATATGGGACTTAGCAAGTAATCAAAGATCATTGGGTGTGACCATTCTAAAAAGTAGATAAAACCAATCACGTTTTTATTACTTTTAAACCATGGTTTATTTATCTGTTTTAAACCAGGTTTTTTTAATATAGGAATCTATATTTACATACATACATACACACACTATGCATTTTCGGAAGAACGTATATGCCAGCAGGACGAGAGCCTGCAGGCTGAACTATTATACTTAGTTACAAAAACATTTTTTTTAAAAACTATTTTCGTTATTTTTATGTAATTATAATATATTATATTTCTTTTATTTACAAAAACAAATTATTAAAGGAATATTTATTCCTTACACAAAAATGTTTCAAATTATCAATTTGTTTCCGTAAGTTTACTTTATTTGTAAACTTATCCCCACAAGTAATACTATAGGCGTGTATATATACATAATTTAGTATAAATACATATAAATTTCTTTTACAGTCTGTTTCTCCTTTAACAGGTTTACCAGGAAGAAGCTTTATGTATGTATATATGTATGTATGTATGTATGTATGTATGTATGTATATATATATATATATATATGTATATATATATATATATATATATATATATATATATATATATATATATATATATATATATATATATATATATATATATATATATATATATATATATATACTTTCACAATTTTTTTAATGAACTTCTGTTGCAGATAAACCTTCTAAAATAAAGAGTTTTATCACTGCACGATACATGTGTGTGCCCACACACACGCACACACTCTTACTCCTATATCTAAAACATTAATGGGTTTTAGAGTTTAAACGTAGTCGTACGATTGAAGATGAACCATGTAGCGGACGTCCAAAAATTGCAACAACACCAGGAGTCATTAAACAAGTCTATGATATTGTTTGTCAAAATGTAATTTTGACTAAGCATGAATTTCTGATATAAAAAGAATTGATAATTAATGAGCAGAGCAAATTTCATGGCTTCTACATGCCCTTCTCTCTATGTTTCCATCAATAAAAGTACCAGAGCCATCACTTTTTGGTAGATCAAATCTGAACATATCTTTAATTTTTTTCGGGAATTTCTTTTTTTCAACTTACAACTTTATTTTTGGCATGAAAATAAAGTTGCAAGTAGAAAAGAAAAGTGTTGGCATGAAAAAATCATTGTATCCTAGTCTTATTCTCTGTCCCATATGCAACAGACATTCAAAACAACAAATCCAGAAATGAAGAGTGTGGATTCCTAAGTCCAAAAATATCTTATTAGGTTGTTTATTTGTTAATTGTAAGCAATTACAAAGTCATTAATTTTTTAAATCTAAATACAGTCTGTTCCGAACAAATAGCACACACTATAAATGTAATATATTTTATTCATTTTACGCTGTTTTAAACATTAAAATATCTAAAAAAAAAGTCATAATCAGAGAAGTAATAAAAAATATATCGTTTTTGGCGCCAAATTTTTTCCCGCGTCAAAACATAGTAGACCATATATCTGAGTTGAAGTTCTTAGAAAAAAAACAAGCAGCTGAAAACTATATTATTACACTCTGATTATTAATGCCATATATATGCCAACTATAGACTAGGGTGTCCCAAAAAACAACTTTTTTAAAAATAATCTGCTCTCACCCCCTAAATGTGTTATATCTAATACAAAAACACTAAGTTTAATTTTTTTTTCAATAAAAAATAATTAAAAATGGTCCCTCAAGACCCTCGAATATTTAATGGGTCCCTAATATTTTCAAAAAAAAAAGTTTTTAAAAATTATGTTAACCTGGTACTTATTTGCCAAAACAGAAAACAATTTTCTGTAAAAAAATCGCTGATTTCGTTAAAAGAAAAAAGATCCTCAATTTTCAATTTGGGCGGCGCTGATGAAAATGGTCTAGAATAACCCCTGTATATATATATATATATATATATATATATATATATATATATATATATATATATATATATATATATATATTATAGGGGCTATTCTAGACCATTTTCAGCAGCGCCGACTGTATTTGGGCGCCACTCAAATTGAAAATTGAGGATCTTTTTTTTTTTAACGGAATCGGCGATTTTTTTTACAGAATATTGTTTTTTGTTTTAGCAAATATTGTATATTTTAAGGGAAATATCGTTACGTATCGTTTTTTCCGAAATAAACATTATTTTTGAAATTTTTATATAATTTCGCTTCATTTGAGTACCAGGTTGACACAATTTTTAAAAACTTTTTTTTTGAAAATATTAGGGACCCATTAAAAATTCGAGGGTCTTGAGGGACCCTTTAAATTATTTTTTTATTGAAAAAAAATTTAAACTTAGTGTTATTGTATTAGATAAAACACATTTAGGGGGCGAGAGCAGATTATTTTTAAAAAAGTTGTTTTTTGGGACACCCTACTATAGACATATTTGTCTTAATGCAAGATAACACATCGATACATACAGCAAAGACTGTGATGGAATTTGCAACAGAACATGACATCCAGCGCTGTCACCCGAATGGAATCCAAGTGAAAACATTGGGGGTTACTTGTCTCGTCACGTGTATGCAAATGGAAAACAATACAGTAACGTTACGGAACTGAAAAAGGCACTCCAGATGAAAAAGATTAAAATCCCCCAATCTCTGCTTGAAACACTCATTTCATTTATGCCTAAGCGTTGCATTTAGGTTATTATAAGAAAAGGTAAGAAAATTGACTATCACAGGGTGGCCACTCAAATTTGAGAACGAAATTCCATAACTTTTGCATGACTCTTCATAAACTTTTATTATAAACCACTAATCAGTAAAATATTCAGTACTTGCCATGCACTAAGCATTTGGTAGAAGGTTCTGAAATCAAGTCTAAAAAAAACTTTTCTTTTACTTTTCTGATAACATACACTGCAAAAATATCTTTTTCAAAAAGGACTAAGACTAGACATACTAATACTTTTCTTTGCATCTTAAAAGTGTCACAAGCAGAAAAACAAAGATCATTTTAAAAACAACAAACAAACATCATTTTAAAAACAAACAAAGATCATTTTAAAAAGTTCCATGAATTTTTCATGACTTTCAATGAAAATTTAAGAATTCCATGACTTTTTCCATGACCAAATAAAATTCAATGACTTACACAATTTCCATGATTTCCATGACCAGTAGCCATTCGGTATTAGGTTTTACATCTTGGTAATCTCTAAAACCTGCTGAATTGTGTGTATGTGCTATTGTGTTTGCCACATGTATTTTTCATTTTAAAACAACGAAAACAATATTTTAAAACAACAACAAAGACAATATTGTACATTTCAATGTATTTTGTTTCGTGTTAAAGACAATAGTGCTCGAAAGTTTAGCATGCAGCAGAATCAATAAAATTATTTTTCTTTAGAACATAAAAAACAGAAAAAAAGCTAAATTTTTTTAGTTATTTCAAACAAAAATATTTTTTAAGGGTATTTAGAACATATTAAGTTGAAAATTATATAAAAACGATGAAAAATATATATTAAGTTTCTTTTGAAGAAATTAATCATACTTAAAATAAGAAAAAAAAAGCTGCTCATAAGTTTAGCAAACATGGGTTTGAAATTGTTTTTAGGTCGAACCTTAATAAGGAATGACCACCTCTTTATTTTTTATGCATAATGAACATATTCTTATAGAGTTAAAAAGTTTATGAAAATATTCAACTGTCAAGTCATTAAACGACTTTTTTAAATTTTCAGCTGTTACTGGTTCTTTGGTAAGTTATTGGTCTAACACAGCCTAAATATTTTCAATTGGATTCAGATCAGGTGATCTAGCTGGCCAATGAAGTTCCTTGATATTGTTTTGCTCTTGCTTGCTACCAAAATAAATGTCCTTGGTAGGCATTAAATAGTTTTCAAGGATGTCCATGTATCTATGTTGGTCCATTCGACCACTGTATGTGTGTAGAGCTGGGCCATCATGTGATGCAGCCCCAAATACCAACTGCACCACCTATACCTTGTAGTATAGGTACAATAAGCGACTATAAGTAATTTGTTTTTACGATTTAAATTTTCTGTCTTATTTATGTCTTGTTAATTGATAAATAGAAAACTTTTTTTTAAAGCTTTCTAACTCAAAAATTAACATATGATAAAAACTAAATTTAATTCTGCTGCGAGCTAAATTTTTAAGCACTAGTGTATGTCTACAAATGGTGTATATGAGATGGGAGGGCAGTGGGTCAATTATAAAAGAAAGGAGACACTAAATTAAAAAAAATGTATAATGTTAGATAAATAGGTTAAAAGCGTAGGTACTTTTAGGGAGGTGGAGGGTACTCATAAAAGCGTATTGCAAAATACGAGGGAGAGGAATCGACAAATAAAAATCGCATGTACTTTATAAACAACCCCTAAGGATGTTGTGGAAATAGTCCAATGAATAACTTTAAATTCCTGTAGTTTAAGTTGCACAGGTACTGTACACAAAAGAAACAAAGTTTGCACTCACACTTTTTTAATAAATCTTTCAAATTTGATTGCTTTATAAATTAGATAGTCCAACTTTAAGACATAAAAGTTAACATTATAATATAATAATATCATCGTACTAACCATAAGATATTCGATTAGTTAGGGATAGGGTTTTTAGCTTATTTTGCAATGGATTTTAATAATTTGCAATGTAATTGATAAAGAGATGCAACCTTATCAAACTTAGCTGATTTTGCAATGGATTTGATATACGGTTTCCAAGAAAGATTGGAAGTAAGAGTTAATCTTTAAAAATTAAGGGTAGATAACTTATCGAGTACATTACCGTTGATAAATATAGAAAGATCTGAATTATTGCGATAACGATTGGCTGAAAAAAAACTGAGTTTCATCTGAATTAAAGTTCACCAGCCACTATAAGCCCTATGCTGTAGCAAAAATGAGATCCTTTTCAAGCTCAAATACCCCCCTCCCCCAACCAATCAAAGAGTATTGGCTTATCATGATTTATTACTTATCATGACAAGAATAAATGGTAGTCTCATCAGCAAACAATGCCAACTTAGATGTAAGAATATCTGGAAGATCGTTAATGTAAATTAAAGAGTATAGGGCCAAGGATTAAACCTTGAGGAACCACCAAAATTGCAGAATATGAAGAAGAGTGCTGTCCATCGAGGAAAACTTTTATACTACAATTGAAAAGGAAGGATTTAACAATCTTAAAGATGTTACCAGATACACCGTAAGAAGAAAGTTTATGGAGAAGACCAGCATGCCAAACTTTATCAAAAGCATTAGAAATGTCAAGAGTGATAGCCTTAACCTCTCCACTTCAATTTTTATTTCACTTTTTTGCACATAGCAAAAAAGTGAAATTAAAATTTATGATGGCACTACCAATTATATATAATAAATATGGAAATTATCTCAATAGCCTAATAGAGGCAAACCTGAAATTCCTTCTGATAAAAGTATCCAATGATAAATATTTTATATAAATACTTCTATAATAAATACTTCTGATAAAAGTAGTCCAATGATAAATATTTGCCTTTAATTTTTCAAGGTGCTACTGGACCTTTATGCTGAACATTTTGTGTTACTTAGTTTCAGTTCATAGCAGTTAAATATCAATTTAAAATCACAAAAAAAAAAAAAAAAAAAAAAAAAAAAAAAAAAAAAAAAAAAAAAAAAAAACTATGCAGAATATATTCTAATATTTTGCTAAATAATTATGCATTAATTACAATTCCCAGCAGTAGCAAAGAATCTTAAAAGAAAATACTAAAGCTATCATTATTTATGTGAAAATTAGTTTTGCAATTTATTATGCTATTTTCTTATGTTTTTAATTTCTTCTGTAGCCTTTGTCTCCCAATATATTTGTAAATATTTACCCTGTTGAGATATATTGATAACACCAAAAGGTCAATCTCACTACCTCTCAACAGGATCTTTCACTATTACCAGAATCAGAGAAATAACATTTAAGTTGCAACGTATTTCGAGCAGAGCAAATTTGGGATCAAGTTGTCAAAGTTATCTAGTTTTATTGAATTATTAGGCTGGACAAAGCATGTTTGAAGGTAAATCAGTAAATACGATATATGAATTGTTCATTAACAAGTCAAAAAGAATATTATAACTACAAACATTTTGTTTAATATATAAAAAGAAATTTGAATCACACTAGCAGTCAAAACCAAATGCAAACTATGACCTACATAAATGCAGCTATATCTACTCAGTGAAATGAAATGCAGCACTAAGAAAAATGTAAACATGTAGTTTACATGTTTACATTTTTACATGAGTAGTCAAATCAGTTATGTTTTGTTTTTATGAAACAGCATAATCGTCTAAATCTGATCCTGAACACATTACATAAACTTACTGTTTGCTACAGATTACACCTGTAGTAAACAATAAGTTTATGATCTCATTCACTCAGCAACTATTACTGATTATAATTGGCTATATTCGGAATAAATATCTTATTTTAGTTTTTACAGTCAAACCTGCAAATTCATTACTAAATTTTGTAAGTTATGCAAAATTTAAATATGTTAACAAAACAAAATAAAGCTTAATCATGCAACCAGCAGTAATAGCTAAATTAACAAATCTATTCAGGACAAAATCAATGGGATATGATTGTATAAAACCCTGAGTATTAAGAAAATTTGCTGCCCTACCCATATTGATATAAACACACCTTCATATGCAGTATTCTCCCTGATAACTGGAAGTGCTTGAACGTCATGCTAATCTTTAAAAAAGATAATAAACAAACTCTCTATTAATGTCTCTCTCACATCAGTGCCATAAATGTTTTAAAGGGATTTCTACATAACATTTTGCACAAAACATGGACTTATTCCAAATCACAACATAGATTTGTTTACAAACAAGGTTGCGTCAGTAACCTACTCAAAGACTGTGACAATTTCACAGAAAAAACTTTGGTTACAGTGCAGAAGTAATCAACAGTGGTTACAGTGCAGAAGTAATCAACAGAATTGCCAAAGCTTTTGATATAACTCACAACCACCTTCCTAAAGATTTTTTTACATGGTGTGAGTGATCAACTTCTTAAACTGATAGTCATGGTTAAGCAGTTGACAAAAAAGTTTTATTAATTATATTTTAAGTTCTGAATGTATAAGTGCGACGCTATAGGTTCTTGAAAGGTCACTACTGATCCTTAAAGAGCTTTTTGCCGTTGCAGTATCAACCTCTAGAAAAAATGCTGAGATAATTCAAAAAATTACACTTTAGAACTTAAACAAGGGTATATAAAATGGTAATAATAAGTCTGCAATATCTCAATCAGAAAATTAAAACTCTTAATTTTTGCAAAATTTGGCTATATATATATATATATATATATATATATATATATATATATATATATATATATATATATATATATATATATATATATATATATATATATTTATATATATATATCAGGGTTCCCACTATTAAAGCTAAGGCTAAAGGTAAGGATTTTAAGGAGATATTTTCCTAATATTTAAGGAGATTTGGTCGCGAACATCAATTTTTTGAAAAAAAAGGAAAGAAAGGAGAATTAGGGAGAAAACATTAAACCAGAACCTTAATTTTTTTTTCTATAAATTTAAATATATGTAGAAAGATTATTAAAAACCGATATCTTACTTTATATATATATATATATATATATATATATATATATATATATATATATATATATATATATATATATATATATATATATATATATATATATATATATATATATATATATATATAGTCTTGCATGGTAATAAAAATAAAGGTGTGCAAACTATCAAAGAAATATATATTTTCTTCTTTATTAATAAGTATATTAAAAATTAAATTTGTGCACTCATGTCAACAGTTAATCAGAGATGCTGGCAATAATAATTCATACTTTTATTTCATCTCAAGAAATGCAGCAACTTTTAAGGACAGGTTGGACATTGCACACATCATTTCCTTGCCTAATTCTAATTCTGCATATATCTGTATATATCAACATATACATGGTTAGGTTAACCTTGTATATGCATTTTATATTTTTATTATAGTAAAAAATATAAAATGCTTTTAAATTTATTGAACCATATTTATGACCAAAGTCTAAATATAAAATTGTTAAGAAAAAATAAAAAAATAAAATAAGTTTAGTGTCAAAATGAAACTTATTTAATATAAAAAATAAAATAAAATAAACAGTAATTAACTAAAAAGTAGAGATATATACTATACATATGTAGATACACTAGAAACACTAATAAACTTGTTTATTAGTGTTTCTTATGTATTAATATTTCTTACACACGCAAAAACACACATGAGAATGCAGATTAAATTCATAATAGGAAATTCTACTTACCATTACACCGCGTCCTCTTAATTTTTTACCAGATTTAGAAACCTTTAAAAAAATTCCTAGTATAAATTTTTTTTGAAACATAAAATTCTTATCCACTTAATGGGAGTATTATAAATAAATCTAAATTTAAAAATTGTATTACTCTCACTGCATAGAAACTACATACAACGTAAATAACGTAAACTACATACAATGTAAAAGGCAAAAATATAAATTAAAACAAAGAAGTTATTTAAATTGCAAACTTATGAGCACTTTGCTTACTAACAATTAAAACTTTCATCATAAATATAATTACAAACAAATAAAATAGATCAAAAAAAATAATAAATAAATAATAAAAAAAATAAATAGAAATAAAAACAAATAAATAAAAAGCAAACCATATTAATCCGAGTACGAAGCTGAAGATTATTTTGTCTTGAATGGAGTCTAATAATAGAAGATAATAGAAATAGAGTGAAATGAAAAAAGAAGCATACCCTTTACAATTTAAAATGCATGTTAACTAATCTTACCCTTCTTTCTCTCTGCGCTCTCTTACAGGAGAAGGTGTTTTGCTTCGCCTCAAAAGAAAGGAATTTGGAACAGCAGGAACATAATTCAAATCCATTTGTCCATTTTCTTTTAAAACCAACTCCTTTGGATCACGAACTTCACTAGCACTATTAGGTCTATAATTATAGATTAAAATGTTAATTCTTAATCACTGTAATTGAATTTTTTATATAAGAATTTATAAAATACATTATATTTTTGGATAAGACAGGAATGAGGGAAAGGGTTATTCCAATTGTGGAAATGGAAAAAAAAAAAAAAAAAAGGGGAAAAAGGTTTTAAAAGTGTCAAATAAACAAGTTTAAAATATTTTTAACAAAGGCATAAATTTGTTTTGTCATTTTTAAATGCCCTTTCTCTTTTAGATAGGGTGCAAAAACGCATTGTAAACAGTTGGACCTGCTCTTGCAGCCAACCTTCAACCATTATCACATTGTCGTAATGTTGCTTCTCTTTCTCTTTTCTACAAATACTATAATGTCATTGAATTAAGTCTCATCTTTTTTCTGTTACTGTTCCTAAGTGTTCCAAAAACTCTTATTCCTCTAGTTTTTTTCCTTGATATCAGTACTTTGGAATTTGCTTCCTTCATCTTGCTTTTCTGATTCATATAATTTACAATCTTTGAAGCCATCTGTCAATTCTTATCTTGCTCTACAAACTTTATTTTTTCTCTTCAAGTAAATTCCAACACTAATTAGTATATATAGTTTAGAGTAAAATATACATACGTAAAATATGGTACAATCACTTATCTATCTGTACATTTGTTTTACATAAACTTGGTATGCATGCAGGATATAAAATTAGTATGTGATCTAGTTAAAAATGGGAAGCTGAATAAGCGCGAATTTCATAAGTGTAAAATGGCATATGTGCTCCGAATAAAATTGCAAATATTGGCATAAGTGCAAATTGGCATTAAGCACGTAAGCCAGTTTTTGTCGTAACTGCTTCGCACTTACAACAATTTGCACTTAATAATAATAAGAGAAAAATTTTTTTTTTTTTAAATGTAAGGGTTTATAACGACTAACCCTTGAAACTAGGAAAAACAAGGTTGACAAAATTTTGCTGACCTCAATCAGGTCAGCAAAAATAAAAAAAAAAAAAAAAAAAAAAAAATCGACAGAAAGACCTCACCATAAAACATATAAATGAGGTTGGCAATTTGTTGCTGACCTTAAACACCTTATGGTTGACACTAAATTCCAAGGGTTGAATAATATATATTCTTATAAATCGAAACATATTTTCATTTTTATGAAGCATGGTTTAAAACTCTCTAAAATAGATTAGTGATGTGAAGAAGGTAGCAGGTGAAGAACCTTGAATTTATAATAATTGACCATAAAAAATTTCTTTAATATATCAACAAATATCCTATACCTTGCAGCATGAGTGTACAGTCATAAAAAAAGTACCTACTGCCACCCTAATAATTGAAATTTTCAGAGTATGACACTAACTCTAAAGCAAAAAATTCATTGAATTCTTTAAAAAATATTATGCATTAAATTTTTTTTTGCCAAATATGAAAAATTCTTTAAAGGTTAAATATTTTGAACATGCACGTGCAATACTGAGAAGTTTTACTATCAGAGTTGGAGTCACGATTTTGTTTAGCAACTTCGCTACCAATGTGGCGAGTCCATCTTTACCACCCTGCCTTGCAGTATAAAAACAATTACCATAGTTGCATAAATCCAACTTATTAGTTTATAAATCAAGTCTGATCCAAAATAACCTTACCTACTGAGATACATCAAATTTAAAATTAAAACATCACTTTCTCAAAGCAAAGAGTTTTAAATAAACTTTGCATGCAAGATATAAGCGTGTGACCTAGTTAAAACTTATACTTATTTTTAGATCTATAGTTAAAGCTACTTGCTTGCACTTAGGAAATTTAAAAGATAACTTTCTTAAGATAAGCTTTAAAGTTCTCAGATGAGTTTATGTTTGAGAATTGATAAAAATATTTGTCTTTAACAGTTGTTAACATCTGGCTAACTGCCTCGTAGAAAACCTTTTAGGCAAAAACATTAGGGGTAAGCAGAAATGTTTTTGTAGGACTCCTTTGTAGAACTTGCACTCTAGAACTTTTTACCAATAGGTTGGGATAGATTTTAAACCTGCTGTTACATTGTTTCCTGCCTTAATAATAAACACACTGGATCATCTTCACTGTTTCCTGCCTTAACAATAAACACACTGGATCATCTTCACTGTTGTTTCCTATTTATATTCCTAATAATATTACCCCTACTTTTACTACTTTATTTACTACTTTTACTTTTTTACCCCTAATTTTTATTTGAAAGAACCTTATACTTCAGTCAAAAATGTTATCAGAGTTTATTTACTTAGGAAAGGTAGCTGATGCTTAATGTGATTTCATTGGTATTCCTGTTTTCTTCTTACTTCTTATTTTTAACATAATCCAAAAATACATTGTAAATGTAGTTGGACCTATAGTGGCATCCTTTTACTGTAACTGTTCCACAATGCTCTAAAAGCTTTTATAAACCTAGTTTTTTTAAATCTCAAACACAATACTTGAGAAGATAGGTCTTCATGTTATCCTCATTCATGCAGATTATAGTTTTTAAAACTTTATATATATATATATATATATATATATATATATATATATATATATATATATATATATATATATATATATATATATATATATATATATATATATATAATGAAATCAAAAGGGAAATAAATCTCACTTCTCACTAGTGATAGTTGCTGAAATAGACTTCGTTTTCTTCTTTTCTTCTTCACTGCCTGAAGAACTGGATGAACTACTCGAAGTATGCCTTTGAACAACTAAGAAACAAAAAACTCTAATAAGATGTAAAATTTTTAAGCTGAAATAATAAATAACTATAACAAATTAACTATACAAACTATGCTCACCCTCCCCAATGAGCGTTATGAAAGCTAGTACACAATTGTTATATATAATTTTCAGAATAAATATTAATAACTAAATGTATTTTATATAGTTGAATATTCTAGTAAAAATTAGTGACAGTGACCATGGCTAAGAATGATGTAAAAGTTCATGTATGTATATGTATATATGTATGTGTATATATACACATACATATATACATATATATAAGCCCAACAATTAAATGTAAAATTGTAAAACGTTGTAGATCTTACAATCCCACAGTAAAACAACGCAACTTATGTCTATATAAAAGTATGTCATAATATCTTACAACAATGATAACTTATTAAATAAAAGGAATGAATTAGTTTCTAAATGTAAACATAAAAGAAAATTTCTTCTTTATAAGTCCTATTTGGTTGAATCTTTGACCTCTTTTAGAGGTCGGCAAAGATTTATTTGCCGACCTCTAATAGATTTAGGTCGGCAAATTATTGACGATCTCATTTTTTTTAATTCCGAGGGTTGTAATTTATTCATATATATATATATATATATATATATATATATATATATATATATATATATATATATATATATATATATATATATACCCTAAATACAATACAGATTTACATCAAAAACTATTTTTTATATTTATATATATATATTTTTCCACACAGTGTAAACTTATATAATAATCATTACTTATACGCAATGATTTTTTATTGGTAACAAAAATAGTAGCGCGAAAAATGTGGAAAACAAAAACAAAACAGCTTTCTTCGTGACGATAAAATTTGCTTCATGCAATTTTTTTATCTTCTGGAAAACAGCCTTTAATTATGATTAATTTGCGCGCACTTTGCAAATGCATGAAATGTTGTTTTGGAATAATAAAAAATTGAATAAATTCAATAAGCATGTTTGATATATCCAATAATTCATCAACTACAATAAAAGTTATTTAAAAATAAATCTCTTTTATAATTTAATAAAAGATTATTTGAATAAAAAAATTATTTGGAAATAAAATTTGGAAATAAAAAAACAACCAATTAAAAAGATGAAAGTTTTTACTGGTATTATTTATACATAAGTAAATTTATTTTTCTGTTTTTTCATTAATTTTTGCAAATGATAAATTGAATATTTCATAAAAGTTGTTACGTTTATGTTACTGTTTTTAACAAACTTAGAATTTGAAGACCAGAAATATTTCCAGATTTTTGAAATTGGCAATCACTTAATTTGCAACTTGAACTGAACTTGATTAACAGAAGAGTTAATGACAATAGATTTTCATTTACTTTGTTTTAATTTTTATTGCATTTCAATTCTCTTTTAAAATTGAAATTAGTTTAATTGCAACAAATTGAGTTATAAGCAAATTTTTTAAATCCAATTATGTTTTATATGCTCTTTCATTATTTAACAAAAAGCGATAGTTTGAAAAAGTTTTAAACTTCATCTAAATAAAAAGATACATATTTTATTTAGGGATACCCTTGTTTAAATTTTACCTATGTTAGTGCTAGCTTAGTTCTGTTTCACTCATTGTTCACTTTTTTTTTAACATTTTATATATAGGCAGATTATATTTAGATAAAGTGCTTTTACAGTTCACACTACTTTTTTCTTATATATACTTTTTTTAAACTATTAATACAACTTTTGTGTAAATTTAATATCACAGTAAGGCTGACTAGGGGGTGTAAACTTAAACATTTGAGGCATTAATGCTTTTATTTTTATAACACTTTATTCTAGAAAAAAGTAATTAATTGTTTTTAGGATAGCTCTACATCTTCAGCAATATCAAAAACATAAGACCAATCCTTATTATTATAAACAAAAATACTGCGGTGCGGTGCAAGAGCCAAAAGTCTACAGATGAATAAAGATATAAAAACAGGAGGGATGAGATCCACAACATAGGATGGCTGCATACAGCAGAGTATATATAAAAGCAAATAGTAAAACCGAACACTTTACAAAGCAAATTGAAGACATACAAACCTGAATTATATTATTATAAACAAAAATACTGAAAATTTTACCTTTCTTGACTGACTTGGAACTGGTTTTTGATTTTTTAATTAGTTCACCACAGTGGAAGATTGTTATATCGGCGTAAGGCTTGTGGTTATTGTTTGTTTTTTGACTTTCAATTTCACGAATCAACTCGTTGCCAGATAACACATGCCCAAAAACAGTGTGCAAGCTAATCATTAGAAAATTAAAATTATTAAAAAAACTGAATATTAAGAGAAAACAGCATGCAGATTTTAATAAATAGAGAGAATTTATTATTGAATTAAAAAAATAAAAACAATAAAATATAATTATAAGTACATACTTGTCCAAGTGCGGTGCAGGAGCCAAAAGTCTACAGATGAATAAAGATATAAAAACAGGAGGGATGAGATCCACAACATAGGATGGCTGCATACAGCAGAGTAAATATAAAAGCAAATAGTAAAACCGAACACTTTACAAAGCAAATTGAAGACATACAAACCTGAAGTGTCATTTAAAAAAAAATACTTAAAGAAGAGTTTCATTAACCAATAGTTAATGAGAAACGTCTAGTTTTTGGATTTACATACATAAAAAATTGCGATCCATTTGTGTTTGGACCACGGTTAGCCATTGAAAGAAGGTACGGCCGGTTATGCAATATCTCAAAATTCTCATCTAGAAAAACAAAACATAAAATAAAAATCTATACCTATATCAGGCTTGGATTATATTTACATTATTATAACATCCAATATATATATATATAATGGCGTACATAAACTTAAATATTCTCAAAATGAGTAAAAATATATATAATATATTTTTAGTTGTTTTGAGAACATTTAAGTTTATGTACGTAACAAAAATACCAAGATTTATTTGAATAATTTGTTTTACAGACATCCATAGAAACATAAATAACTTGAATGTTTTTAAAACATCTAGCGGAAGAATAAAAATAATATTTGCGAACACTAAAAACCCGCCAAATTTACGAACAAACTAATTTATTGGTTAAAAAAATACGCTAACTAAGCGAAATAAAGTTCTAGAGTATTCTGTTGAAATGTTTTAGGAATTCACGATTTGTTGTGTTTTGAGATATCTAGCATAAATTATTTTTAAGAATATATTATCAAACGAAATACTACTTTAATATTATGGCTCATTCTCGGAGCTACATCTGCAAAGCCGTAAATCTTTTAAGCTATTATCATTTGTTTACAAAAATAAATGTTTTACAATATATTTTTTAAATTGTCAAAATTTTGAAAGTTAATTACAAATTATAGATTTTATTAGTATATTCTTATTTTTTATAACTCTTCCCTAGTGCTTGGTTTAATTGTTTGTTAAATTTGTCGAAACAACTTGCATCAAAATGTAAAGAGCATACTAGTGAATCATCGGAGATATTTTACAACCTGATTATGCGCCATAGGGGTCCCTTGGTCCACCATCGTCGTGGCCCATATAGCCACGGCTCTGATGGCTACAAAAAAAATATATATATATATTTTTCAATGTGAAGATTTTAGAAAATAAAACAACTATAGTTATTTTATAATAATCTATAGTTAGCTATTTTAGTAAAATTTAATAGTAAAAATTTTTTAAGAATTTCTAGAATGTTTTTAATGACGTCATGTACTAAAACTCCTATGAATTAAACGCACTTGAATAAAATATCAAGTCTGTATAATCCGCCTGGAAAATCGCGTTTCTCAAAGACTCAAAATACTGCAGAAAATGGAAAAGACAAGCTTTGACTAAAACAACAAGATTTGTTTTTCTTGATATACATTAATTAATTAGTTTTAATCAAAAAAAATTTGCTCAGACGTTGGTCCCTTTAAGAAAAAGAAACTTAAGCATGGAATCACATCTAAATATTGGTAATTTGTTTATTAGATTTATTAGTGTTTTCAAATTGATCAATAAAATCATCCAAAACATTTTATTATTCAGGTGGGTTGCCATTACCTAATAACTATTGGTGTTCCTCCATTAGTTATTAAGTCAAGTTTGAAGAAACTGAAACTATGATTATTCGACTTGGACTTTAAAATCACACATCCTTCTGAGTCCTTAAGACAAAGTGGAATTCAATTTGAGGCAAATCTTGAAAAAAACTTTACCAAAAAATCTGAATTATATGATGTAAAACTATCTGAATTATATGATGTAAAAAAAAAAAAGGCATCAACAGATGTATCAAGAGACTTTGTTTAAGTTTGTCAATTAACCGAGCTGCTAAACTTTGTAATGATATACAGAAAGCAAAACCCTTACCAAACATTATTACAAATTGGAATTGATTCAGGTAAAAACATTATTAGATGAAGAGATAATATATAATTTATATATAATATATAACTTAATTTTTTTTTTTTTAATTAAAACTTATATTTTGTAGGAGGTGGGTCCTTAAGGTAATTTATAACCTCTTTGATCCAGAAAAAAAAAAAAAACGATATGAAGATCAAAGTTCTCATGGAACTTACTCTGGAATTAACTATCGTATAATTCTTGCATATTGTGACAACTTGCAGGAGACAAATAAAAAATTTAGACATTTTATTAGATCTTCTAAAGCTAGAAGATTGTAAATATATTCTTGCAGCTGATTTGAAAATAATTAATATTCTTCTAGGAATTTCAGTAAGTTATGATTTAAAAATAATTTATTATGTAACTTTTAATAAGTTAATTAGGATTTTAAAAAAGCATAAGAAAATTTAGTCCTATGGCGGTAAGTATGCTTGCGCATACTTATCGCTATAGGTAAGTATGCGCAAGCATACTTACCTATGGCGTCAACCCACAAAAAGAAAACTTTTTGTGGGTTGACAAGAACATTTTTATTATTGGATCTATGGCATCAGAGATACATGGAAGCTAGTTATCGAAGCTCTGAAATAAAAGATTTTAAGGGGTAAATGTTAGTTACTATTTAATTTAAAAAAATTTAAAATCTTTTTTTAATAAAATTTTTTTTTTTAAAATGTTAATCAAATTAATAAACTTTGATAGAATGTGGTGAATGTATGCTTAATAAAAGAGAAAAACCCCTCGAAACTAGTTATTGAAATCATTCCTTAGCCGGAGCTTCATATGTTAATGGGATTTGTAAATCATGTATCAACTTATATAATTGTTTATTGGCGAAAATACAAAGACTGGGTCGACTCACTTGGATGTATTAGAAGAGGATACCACGGGGGAACATATGAAGGCAATACATGTAGACTTATTCTTAAAAACTGTGTCCACTAAGCTACCAATTGAGCGTTTATCAGTTCCAATGAGAAAATTTGAGAAATTAGTTCAAGGAACCTTCTGAAGTTATCTTAACCCTGGTTATCTTCAACTAATAGCTGACTTTGATTGTTCCTACAATTGCCACACAAGAGTACTGTTCAGAGGTACAGTTAATTATAATAAATTTGCTTTAAATTGACTTTGTATTAGTATATTATTATTATTTATCTTATAGAATATTTTATTAGTTTCTAGGAAAGAAACTTACTGTGACCTGAAAAATACATATAATCGCAGCTTACTTGCAACAGTTTATTAAACTTACTGGTCATTCTCTTGGACGATACAATGAACAGGCATCTGAATCAGCTCATTCAATAATGATTATCAATCAATTCAATGTTTCACAAGCAAGTTCAAAGTACTCTCTTAGAAGCAGAAGAATTGCTGAATCGTTCAGCAGTACTAATTTATAGATTAAAAAATTGAAATACTTTGATTTATGTTTATAAATTTAAAACATTAAATGCAAATATTTTTTAAAACTGTTAGCTATCATTAAAAAATCTTAGTTTTTTTTTAACATATACATTTTGTTATAAGTTAATCAAGTATATGAGTTAGGATAATAAGTATTAAAACGTCTTTTTAAAAAGAAAATTTGAAGAATAGTTATTTTTTTCGCCCCTTAAATTCCACTCCATTTCAAGGCCAAAGACAACTTTTTTAGTGTTTGAGATAACTAAATTCCAGAAATGGTAGACACTCCAAACATTGATATGTTCATGTTTAAGTAAAATAAGGATACTTTGCGAAATTTGTGATGGTAAGAGCTTGGCAACAAAAAACCTACTAAATCTTAGGCCCCTGCCCATAACACGAACACTACAAGTATTTAAAAAAATTTTTTTTATCAACTCAATTTAAATTCATCAACAAGTTTCAAGTTTCATGGAATAATCTCATAGTGTTCCATTGTTATAACCCATTAAAGTTATTGCCCCTTCAAATTGAACACTTAAAGATTATATGGAATTTGAAATTTATTGATAAATTAAAACTGAGTTAATAATAGCGAAATTTTTTTAAATAAAAACTTGCTGTGCTTGCGTTATGAGCAGGGGGACTAACGTTCAGGTTTTTTTTGTTCCCAAGCTCCAATCAACACATATTTTTGCAAAGTATCTTTATTTAACTAAACATAAACATATCAATGTTTAGAGTATATTAAACACTTAAAAAGTTTGTTTACAATTGGCCTTGCATTTAGAGATTTTTTTTGAATTTTTTCTTCTTCAAATCATTTTTTTCAAAAACGGCTACCTTTTGATTTTTAAGCTTCTAGATACAGTATCCTAAAGAGTCACTGATAAAATTTCCATAAAAATATTTGGGGAACTCTGAGTAAAACATAAAACCTATTTTTTTGATGTGTGTTACGCAAAACGTTTTAAAATTAAGTAACAAATTACTACTAATTATTATTTAATAAATGAACAAAGTTTATCAAATTTATTAAAAACTGTTGTATTTAATATTTTTAAATTGTAAACATTCTTTTTTTCAAAAAAGTTGCAAAAAAAAAAAAAAAAAAAAAAAAAAAAAAAAATTGTTTAAAAAAAGAACTTGTTAAAATAGTAATTTTAAAAAATTTTATGCTCTTATTAGTAAGTCTAGTTAAAAAAAAAAAAAGCTAAATGTAAATGTGTAAAAGCTAGTTGTCGCAAAAGATTTTGAACTTATTCATAAATTAAAGTAACTTTAAAAAAATCTTTCTAAAATTAATGCTTTAAATATTTTTAAGAAGACATGGGAAAATAGTTTCAAACGTATTATCATAAAAAATATATTCCTACATAAAAAAAATTTATATATAACATTTTTTATTAATTTACACACGTGTTTATGTACACAATCATCAAAAAAATAATTATATGGTTTTTTTTTAAAGCCTTCGTGTAAAATTAAAACTTAAGAAAAGATCAACAATTAAAAGTTATTCATAACACAACACGTGGTCAAGTTGTAAAGAAAAAAAAACTATTAGCGTGGTCAGTTACAGAGTGCGATCGCACGCCATTCCTGTCTAAGCCTGCTATAATATTATTATTTTATCTAAACCCATCTATCTATATAAGCACACACACACACACACAAAATTAAACCTTTAAAGGTTCCACCATAAATAGATTCTCCACCAGTACCATTACCTGTAAATTAAAAAGTATAAATAATTAAAAAATAAAATAACAAAGATTTTTAAAATTAAAGAAAAAAAAATAAAAATAAAATTTTTGTTTTAGAGGCTGACATTTTTTCAAAAACTATATGCATATATATTTGCAGTTTTTGAAACAAACAGCAAATATATATGCATTAGTTCAAATTATATATTTTATATATATACACTAATGTATATTTATATAAATATTTTAAAACATAAAAAAATTTTATAAAACCATTTCAAATGGCCATAAAAAACCTTAACTAAACCTTGACTTAATTTTAAATAATAAACAAAATCATAGTAAACAATAGTCACAATGTTCTAATACTAATAAACAAGTAACCAGTGTAATAAATTTTTTTTTTCCTCTTTCATTAAGAACAAAGAATACTTATTACATAAGAATCTCTTTAAGTTTTTAAAGTTTTTTTCATTAAAATTCAAAACTTATTATTGTTACATTTTTTAGCTTACTTAAGATGCAAAAATAGTTAAAATGCAATAAATAATAAATCAAATTAATTAAATAAAATTAAAGTTACAAAATATGAAACTTATTTGTTGAATATGTAATTTATGGAAGCGATGAAAAATATGAAACTAAATTAATCAACATTTATAACATGTCAGTGTTAGTCAAGTAAATAACTTTTACTGGGTTTTTGCGATATAGGGAATATTTTTTATTTTTGTTTTACAAAAATTAAAATTTATAATTTTAATTTTTATGAAAATTGTCTTTTTACTAAAAAAACGAAAAAGAAAAGTTCATTGAATTTCAGGAATTTTAAACCCATTGGGAATTTTGTGGTATATGCAGTGCCATTAGGCCGACTAACACTTTGCATGAAGTATGATCGCACTATAGCTTTATATAAAAAAATTACAGCGTATAAACATATCACATATAACATTCAAAAATAATTCATGCTAATTGAAGTTACCAGAGCTAAAGTCTCCTCCTTGAATAACAAATCCTTTAACAACTCTATGAATGATGGTATTTTTGTAATGAAGGGGTTTTAATGTAGTTTTCCCATCACCTTTCTCACCTTTAATAATTCAAATAAAAATAATTTTTTGCAGAAATAATCATTTAATTAACAATGAAAACAAATTTAAAGTACCTGTACAAAGTGCTCTAAAATTTTCACAGGTTTTTGGACATATATCTGCAAACAATTCAAACACAATTCTGCCAGCTGAAAATAGTTTTTTTTGAAACTCTCAGTAAAAATTAAAAATTAAATAGTAACTAATCTTAATCACAAAAAAATCACAGTCAATAAGTCTATAAAAATTATTTATATTGGCTTACAAAATAAAATTATTACTTACTATTACTATACTTAATAAACTGATATTAAACTAACTATAAAGTGATTTAATGTAAAAACTCTTTTAATTCTCGTTTATGTAAGAACTCTCTCAATTCTTATTTATGTAAGAACTTTCTTAATTCTTATTTATGTAAGAACTCTCTTATTTTATCTTTATTATCTTACATTATCGTTATTAATTCTCTCTTTTTTTTTTTAAACTTTGCATAGGTTTTTCATTAACTCAAATATAATAAACTTTTTTTAATGTTAGAAATAAATGTTAGAAGTTAAAAGAATGTGACAAATAATTGTTACTAGCAGTAGCAAAGGCAGAATTTTTTTATGTTAAAGATATGAGGCTTTCAGACAGTACAAACTCTAAATTTAAATATGGTTTATAAAAAAAAAAAAAAAATTAGATTGAGACTAGTGTAGTCTCAATCTAATTTTTTTTTTTTTTTATTAAAAATCAACACAAGTAAATGACATATTTTGACTACTACCATAACTGACTTTATTAAAACTTTAAAAGAATAAAAATTATACATTTTGAAAAATAGATATTTAGCAGTTAGTCCAGATTTTATTGATATCATTAATTAGTTTGTTAAAATTTTTTTGATGTGAAAAAATTTAAAAAAATCTAGAGTGGAAGGAGTTAAAAACAATGGTCAATTTAAAGGAAAATATGAACAAGATCGCAAGGTCTTCTTAGAGTACTTAACTAAAAACAATTAAAAAAACAAAAAAAAAACAAAAAAAAACAACATAAAAGATTCCTTTTAATATCTCAATATTTATTACATGCTAAAATAATATATTTTATAGATAAAAAATAAATATATTCGGTTTTAAATAAAACGATATTAAACTATTAAAAACTTTTTTTTTAAGTCATTGATGACGCTGTTTGTTGATAAACTCTCTTTGGCATAAAGAGACTAATATAACAATAATATAACAAATATAATTATATACAAAATTAATAAAAATATATATTCTAATATAACAAATTGTTATGAAAATGTTAAATACTAAATTATTAGCTAAACAAATACAGAAAACTAAATTAACCTGACACTTTGTTTATTTGAATATCAAAGAAACATCTTGGCCTATATCCTTTTGCAGGTGGAGGTGGATACCTTAACAGAAGGCTTTCTTCGTCACCCATTTTTTATGTAAGATTGCTTTTGAATACAGATCTCGTGTTTCAGCATTGACGCATGCGTGAATATTAAGTAAAAAATCTAATACATTACGTACCGTAAACTACTAAAACTTTACTTTAAACATTCATAACTTATACATATACAGAGACGTAATTATGGCATATACAGAGACGTAATTATGGGAAGGCAGGGTAAAGCACTGCCCTGGGGGCACAACATTCAAGGGGCCTTGGCCTCAATCCAATATAAGAGCTTTCAAATTCCTCGTTTTAAAAACGAAATAATTTTGCGACAGTTTTTGTATTCTTACATGAGCTGTTCGCGCCATCGTAGAGTTTCGCTTCAGGGTATTCAGTGCTCTAACAAACATGTAGCTGTACAAATATAAGTGTCTCTGAATTTATTTAAAAATTTAAAGTTTAGCTGCTCTGCTCTTTTTATTTTCTTTTAGTAGAAAGGTACCTATTGAACTGAATATTTGATAAAATATTTCTACAGAGTTTATATTTACAGTATTTATCAATTATTTACCTTACAAACAATATTAATTTTATTTATTTAATTAAACATTAATAAATTTTTTTTTTCTTATTAAACACATTTTTTGTTGCACTAAAACACTGAGAACAAGTTAAAACATTCTAATATTTGTATTACAGATATCTTGAGCAAAACTGCAAAATCTTTACAAAAAGAAAATTTGAAACTTGAGTTCCACAAAGAAAAAGGGCCAAAGGAAAGCAAGATTAAATTAAAAAATATGCAAAAATTGATGCATTTTTTTCAAACAGAAAATAAATCTTCAATTAATAACAGTGAAGTAACAACTGATGAAAAACTATCCACATCTTCATTAAATAAAGAAATAAATATTCATAACAATGATAATTACTGTGCCATAGGTATAGAGACAAGCGAAGATAGCGAAAAGCACAATGCATTGAAGATAGCGAAAGATAGCGAATTATTATTGAAGATATTGAAGATAGCGAAAGCACAATGCATTCTTGTGCATTAAATATTGTAAAAGATGTTTAAGTAATAAAAATAAATGACTGCAATTGCCAAATATTGTCCCAAGCATCCAAAAAATTTTGATTTTCTACGTGATCAAAGTCAAAATTATCCGAAATAATTTCCTCGATTATTTAGACAATCCGCAGTAGGAAAATCTATTAAAGCTTGGCTTAGCTATTCAATAAAATTAGATTCTGTTTATTGTAAACCTTGTGGGATGTTTTTAATACAAGCCCAGTGGGCAAGCGTCGTCCGGGGGACGTCTGGAAGCCCGTATGACGTCCGACGGACGTCCCCTGGACGACGCGTGCTCAATGGGAGAGCAAAATAATAAAAATTGGTGTTAGAGAAGTGTTAAATTGGTATTAGAGACTGGAAAAAGTTATCTACAAAAATTGAAAAAACATGAATCATTATCTAAACATTTATCAGCCTATTTGACATATAAAATTTGTAAAAATAATGCAAGTATTGACATGGCAGCTGAAAACCTCGTAAAAAAAAAAAAAAATGGTTAAAAGCTCTGCATTGATTGTTTCGGATAACCCTAACCTTAGCTAGAACTAAAATCATATAACGGAAAATTTAGAAAAATTGCTTTTTTTCTAAGAGAATATGATCTCTTTATGCAACATTTCTTAAATAAACCAAAATGAGAAATTAAAATAAAATAATCGAATGCCTTCAAAGTATGGTAAAAGACGAAATAACAGAAAAGATAAAATCTGTCCCATTATTTTCTATCATGGCAGGCACAACGATTGATTCAACAAAGAAGGATATGTTAAATGAAGTTTACAGATGTGTTGAAATTAAATATGAAGACAGTGGAGTTCCATCTCAAGTAAATATAAAAGAATCATTTTCAGAATTTTAAAAAGTAACCTCCCGAGGTGCTACAGGTATTAAAATTGTTGTAATACAATCTACAGAATAAAGACATATTTCTTTTGTTAAACTGATTGGACAAGGTTATGAGGGCGCCAATGTTATGTCAGGAATACACGATGGTATTCAAAATAAAATAAAAGAACCAAATTCAGACTACGTTCATTTTAAAGCTCATAATTTAAATTTAGTGATAAATTACATTATAAAACATATTCCAGAAATGTGAACTTTTTTTGCAAGAAATATATTTTACAATTTGTAAGTCAAATATTAAATGATTTTAACGCAATAGGCTTACTTCTTCAAAAAAAGAATACAAATTTAATGGAAGCCATTTCTTTGTTGAAAAAATGCATGGACACACTTAAAATACTTTAAAATAATTACGATTCGTTTGAGTGACGCAAATTAAATGGCGGAAGTGTATGGAATTACAACTGATCTTACAGGGTTATGCAAAATTATAAAGTGCTTTATGCAAAATTATAAATTCCTTTCTGCAAAATTATAAAGTGCTTTATGCAAAATTATAAAGTGCTTTATGCAAAATTATAAAGTGCTTTATTTAACAATAAATAAATGCCATTATAATAGTACAGGTCATTTTCAGAATCATCTAAGAATGCATAGGAGTTAAAATACAATATTAAATTGTAATTAAAAATTAAATGACTAACTGGCTGAAAAACATTAACCAAATCAGTAACGTTTTTATCTAATTAATGCAAGTTTTTTAAATTAATGCTAAAAAATAAAAATTCAAAACCTTACATGGCAAAAAAAATTTGAATAACGATAACTAAGGAAATTCATGAAACAATTATAAACATGTCTAGTTCGATAAATAATCATTTAACCAAATACATTGCCGAAACTTTAAACATTAGCCAAAGTGCTGTAAGAAACTGTATAAGAAATCATCAAGAAGGCATCAAATTTGCTACTAAGAGAGAACGCCACAAGCAAACAATCAAAAACAAAAATTTGTTGTTCAGTGATATCAAAAATACTTTATTTAATACGATAGCTATAAATAAAGATCTGACACAAAATGAAATGGTAAATGAAGTTAATGCAGAAACCGGTATGGTAATATCTCAATTAACAGTATCAAGGAAATTGGGGAAAAAAAAATTTAACGCGAAAAAGGCTTACATTGGTTCCCGAAGAACGAAATTCCCTAGCAAATATTGAAAAAAAGGGCCATATATGCCCGCCGTATCTCGCGTATTTCTAGTGATAAATTGGTCTTTTTAGACGAATCAGGATTTAATCAGCATTTGAGAAGACGATATGGGTATTCCCAAAAAAATGAAAAGGCATATTCCATTGTTTCCGGAAACAGAAATACAAATCGAAGTTTGAAGTGTGCAATAAATATTTCTGGTGTGGTTGCTTATGAATTAAGAACTGGAGCTTATAATGCTGAATGCTTTGAAAGATTTATAAGAAATAACCTGTGTAATTATTTCCGACAAAACCCAGACCATATACTGATAATGGATAATGTTCCATTTTAACAAATCAAGAAGTATTATAGAAGTTTTAAATGAATTAAGAATAAATAGAGAGTATTTACCGGCATGGTCTCCTCAATTAAATCCCATTGAGGAGTTTTTTAGCATGATAAAGGCAAGATATCGTGGAATAAAAGCTTTAAATGATGAAATTATTATTAGAGATGCATTGGAAATAATTTTTAATCGAATGCGTGAAATTAACGAAGAATTAAGTGGATTTTGGAGATCAATGGAACGACGGTTGGAAAAAGCTAAACAAAACATGATTTTTGAATAAAGTAGTTGCTTAAATTAATATAATTTTTTTGAAGTCTAAATGTTAAATGACATGAGCTTATATATAAATAAATCATATATTCAAACTTTTTTATGCTTTAAATGGATTTATTAAACGATTCGAAATTTTGCACTTTATAATTTTGCATAAAGCAATTTATAATTTTGCATAAAGCAATTTATAATTTTGCATAAAGCACTTTATAATTTTGCATAAAGCACTTTATAATTTTGCATAAAGCACTTTATAATTTTGCATAAAACAATTTATAATTTTGCATAAAGCACTATATAACTTTGCATAACCCTGTAAATCTAAACAAACACCAATTTGTATTAAATTTTATAATCAACCGCATTTTAAAGAAAATTTTAACAAAAGTCATAAACATTATTTTATTGAAAGCATTAATAAAAAAACTTTTGATTCGCTTTTATCTCAAATTAGGAAAAGATTCAAATCTAAAATAGAATTAAGATAACTTTTTAGAGTTTAAAGTTTTTTTAATTTTTAAAAATTTTCAGAATTTAGAATTTTAGAATTAAGACAACTTTAGCTTTATAGAGCCAACTAATTTGTTAGAATGTAAAGATTCGAAAATAATTAATTTGCCTTAACATTTTTACAAAACTTACAAAAGTTTTATTACACCAATTTTTAAATATGAATTAATGGCATTAAAAAACAACATATTTTTTATCAAAATTATCAGTTCATTATAAGCTTGTGCGCGAGTGATTTTTTCACAAAAATATCCCTGAAATAATTACCAGACTTAGTTCTTTAAAGTTTTAATACGCTGTGCAATTTTTGAACTTGCTATTTGAATTCTGAAAGATCAACTTAATCAGTTTGAAAAGCCTGACTAACTGGTTTAAGTATTGCTGAGTACTGCAAAACAATATGAGCTGGACTTAGATGAACAACAAAGCTCATGTGTATTTGTCGTATAATTCCATTTGCATACAATGAAAATTTTTCAAATTAAAATAAATATCTTTAAATTTACAACCAAAAAACTTGAGTACTTTTATACTTGTTTTTCCTTCTTATTTTACACAAAAGAGGAATATTTGTGACAGAAGATCTCCGTTCTGAACTTTCACGAAAAAATGAAATAATTGTTTTGTGATTACTGTTCAGATCCTAAAACATCTGCTGTTTCATCAACTATTTCTAAAAGAAAAATTTCTTTTATTGTCAATCTTTTTATCATCATCATCTATGTTCATTATTTTATCAACAAATTTGTGGACAACTTGTTTTCAAAATTAATTTTATCAAAGTTCAATAAGGGGAACGTTGGGTAACCCTGAACAGCGAGTAAATCCGGACGCTTGATGTACAGCCTAAACTAAAAAAGCTATGTGATTTTATATATTGCAAAAGCATTATTTGAGTAAAAATATGGCATATAATGAAATAATGAAAATTTGCAACCGCCTGAAACTAAGCTTTATACAGTGTTTGATTAAGGGGGAAAAATAATTATCAAATGTCGTAACGATGACGTAGAAGATAATATAGCAGAAATTTTAAACCAGTCCTTTAATTCTGGAATGTCAGAGAGCAGAGAATGATATTCAAAAATTTAATGGAAGAAAGCGTTCCAAGAAGAATCTAAATTAGAATTTTAACTTAGAGTATAAACTATTAGTTTTATGACCTCTCTATTTTTTACCTGTAATTTTGGGTGATGAAAGGAATAAATAGATAAAATAAATAAATAATTATATGCAAAGTATCATCATAATGCGCCGAAGCGATTGGCAGGCAGTGCAAGAGCGATGTATCATCATATTTGTTTCAAATATTAATATATCTGATTTTTATGTAAACAAGTAACTTTTTATTTGACTAAAGATACATTTTTATTTACAATATTTATAAATAAAAAAAATCGTTTAACACTTTAACTCACTGGTTTTAAAACTAGTATTTTTGAATGAAGTTTGATCGGGTGGTTTCATTCACATGCTTGGAAGGTGGTTGCAGACAACTTAATCCATTTACATATTAAAAATGAGCAACCTTTTTTAAATATACACAATAATAAATTTAATATAACACACAAACCCATAAGTCCTTTAATTCCAATAATAAGACCTTAGATTTAAAAAAAGTGTTTTTAAAGTGTTTATTTTCATTAGTAAATTGCTAATGTTTATATTTCTAAATAATGACATTTCCATTCCCATTCCTTACATATGAAAGGCAATTTTTAAAGGCAACTTCTTTTAAAATGTGTTAACAACATTCCAATGCTAACTAATTATATATTATATTTGTGTTACACGGGTAAAAAAAAGGTAAAACCATGGTTAAAATATGTGTCCCGGGTTACCCTCCAATTTTAAAATATACCATTTTTCAAACATTTTTCTTTTTGTATATTATTTTTTTGTATATTATCAAGGTACACAACAATTATTTTTTTGTTTCTAATTCAAAAGATAAATGTTTATACTTTAAAAAAAAGTCTTTTGACACTTTGTTCTCTGTTAGTAGGGGAAAACGGGGCAAGATTGCGAATGGGGTAACGTGGTTTTTCATATAACAACTAAAAAAAAAAAAAAAAAAAAAATTAAAATGAGTGAAAACAAAACTGTATTTACATCTTTTATTTTAAAACACCAATATTTCTGCATCAGTTTACTTTTGCGCTAAAAAAAAAATGCCTCGGTTTCGGTTATTCATATTTGATCCTGTCTTTCGTGTGTAACTTATTTAGAAATATTTTTATACGTTGCGTGTTTATCTCGTGTTACTTTAGTTAGAGTAGTTATTAGTTTTCAAAATTTTATACGGACGCAGAAATTGCATAATGAGTCAACTTGCCCCGGTCACGTGACCATATGACAAAACTTTTTATTTTAATATTCATTTTAAAATTTTCTACTTGCAAACAAAAAATTCAAGCAGGCAATGAATCATTATATGATAAAATTTAAATTTTGACAAAGTATTATTGCTTCAAAGTTTTATTGCTTCATAACTGATAGTTTTGCAATAACTTTTAAAAACGTTCGCTCTGTTGCCCTATCTTCCCCTACATGTGTACAATCTATTTTATCCTTAAGTGTCCGGGGCTAGCCAACTTTCCTCTTCTTTAGTAAAAATTGTGTTAACATTTTTCAGAAAGAGTTCAAAGGTACGGTGAGTTCGTTAAGTTCATTCAAGTTTTTAACAAAAAAAGAAATCTTTAAAACCAGTGAAACATTTTTTGTTAGTAATGCTTTGGATAAATTCTCTTAAATAAGTTTTTGTTTTGTTTCTACTTTTGTTTGTTGCTTGACAATTTTTATTAGCGGATTACGCATTTTGTTATGATATTTCATTGACATTTTTATTTTGTATGTCATATTACGATATTTTAATTAAATCTTGTTAAAGGGGTTCTATGAAAAGATTGCGATGACGTTCTGTCATCCTCATCTTCTTTGAGTCCCTATCTGTTTTACTTATTTTTTTAAATTTTATATTATGTAGTAGAATCTGTAAAATTAAACAGAGAAAAAAAAGAAAAAAAAAAAAAAAAAAAAAAAAAATTTTCACAATATTTTTACTTTGACTGTCCTGAAGCAGTTTTGAATCCTGAAGCAATTTTATTTTCACCTAAATAGTACTGAATATTACGATTTTATGAAACCGTACAAACAAGTTGTTAAATATTTTTCCGAAACCGTAACGAAACATCACCAAAAAAATTTTTTTTTTTAATGAAACCATTCCACCAAAGAAAAAATTTATTTTTACAAAAACGGTATGAAGGAGGGGGAGGGGGAAAGGGGGATGAATTGCCTATCCGCCCCACCTTGCGTGCGCCCATACAACAGTATGCATAGTTTTGAAACTCTTTTGCAAACGAAACATTTTAAATGACTTTTATGCACGAAGTGATAAAAAATATTATTGGTGAAAAAAAGATTTTAAAATTAAAATACGCATACATTTTTGTTATTTATTCTTAAATGAAAAAAGTTAATGGTGACCTTAGAAGAATTTACGGTACTCAAATTATTTGTAAAAAACCGCAAAATTCTATAAAAGGGTTGTTATAAAAGGGAAGAAGGTTTTCAGTTTAGCCCGTCAAAAAATGACGCCATACATCATATTGGTTTTAATGACAATGCAAATAACATCTACGAAGCATTTTATAAAACATTGTTTTCCGTTTACGACGCTAATTTTCCAATTGTTGAAAAAATAATAAAAATTAACAAAAGCTCAAAAAGTCCCTGGATTACGAAGGGATTAAAAAAATCGTCAAAAATTAAACAGAAGTTGTATATTAAATATTTAAAAACAAAAACATCTGCTAGCGAAAAAATATACAAAAACTACAAATATCTATTTGAAAAAATACGTAAAAACTTAAAAAGAAATTACTACTCAGAACTAATTAATAAATTTAAAAACGATTTAAAACGCACATGGCAAATTATGAAAGAAATTACTGGAAAACAAAAATCGTGCTTAGGTTTTCTGCCGCAGATGATTAAAGTTGATAACATAAGTTTATATGACCCAAGAGCCATATCCCATGAATTTAATAAATTTTTTATTGGGATAGGTCCTTCCTTATCAAATAGGATTTCAAATACGACGGCTTCTTTTAATGATTTTCTTGTACCTATGGATAATTGCATTTGCTCTGATGAGTTATCTTCAGAATTATCTTTTAAGGAATTTGAAGTAGCTTTGAATTCTGTGAAAAGAAACAAAGCAACAGGAGCAGATGAAATTAATGGAAACGTAATTATAGATTGTTTCGATATATTAAAACATATTCTTTTTAAAGTTTTTAGAGCTTCTATAAATCAAGGAATTTTTCCAGAACAATTAAAAGTTGCTAAAGTTACTCCTATCTTTAAAGAAGGTGACAGATCAAATATTAGCAACTATCGACCCATTTCTGTTCTTTCGGTATTTTCAAAAATTTTAGAAAGAATAATGTCTAATAGAATATGCAAACATCTCAACAAAAATAACTTACTGTACAACAAACAATTTGGTTTTAAAAAAAATAACTCAACAGGGCATGCAATAATCCATTTTGTGCATGAAATCTCAAAATCTTTTGAAAAATCACAGTATTTGTTAGGTATCTTCATTGACCTATCAAAAGCTTTTGACACGGTAGATCATCACATTCTGCTTTAAAATCTTGAATATTATGGAATTAATGGTATTGCCTTAAAATGGTTTAGAAGCTATTTAACAAAAAGAAAACAATTTGTAATTAGTAACGACGGCTATCAAAATAATTGTCTTGATATCGTCTGCGGTGTTCCTCAGGGTTCAATCCTCGGGCCCCTACTTTTCTTGATATATATAAATGATCTGAATAAAGCTTCTAACCTTATAAGCATTATGTACGCAGATGATACCAATCTATTCCTGTCAAACAGTAATATATACGAACTCTTTACTACTATGAATAAAGAATTAAAACATATATCAAACTGGTTTAAATGTAATAAGCTAACTTTAAATATTAATAAAACCAAATGGACTCTATTCCATTCGCATGCAAAAAAGCGATTTTTACCAATAAATTTGCCGAAACTTTTTATTGACGAAATTGAAATAAAAAATGATTCCGTTACAAAATTCTTAGGTGTTTATCTCGATGAAAACATCTCCTGGAATCAACATATTAATTATATATCTACCAAAATTTCAAAAAACATTGGGATTCCATATAAAGCTCGTAACTACCTAAATAAAAATTGCTTAAAACAACTTTATTACTCTTTTATCCACAGTTACATAAATTATGCCAACACTGCTTGGGGGAGTACTGTAAAAAGTAAGTTAAAACTTCTTTATCGTCGTCAAAAGCTTGCGATCCGCATAATTAACTATGCCGATCGTTTTACACACACAAAACCTCTTTTTACTGAAATGAGATTGTTAAATTTATTTGAACTCAATGTATTTAAAGTTTTATGTTTTGTATATCTATGGAGAAATAATCAATCCCCTACCGTTTTTAATAATACTTTCAAACTCAAACCTAACAACAAATACGACATGAGAAACATAAACTTTTTAAAAGAACCATTTGTCACACAAAATTTAATCAATTTTGCATTGCTTATCGTGGACCCCACCTATGGAATAATATAGTTTTGCAGAATTTTGATTTATCAACTTCCTTTTACCTTTTCAAGCTCAATCTAAAAAAACGTATTATTTCACTTGATAATATACTCAGATACTTCTAATATTTTGAAAATTGTTATACAACTTGAACTCAGTACTTTATTTTAATTTTTACTTTATTTTTTAGTATCTTATACTGGTATTTATTTTGCTTGTTTGTGCTTTATAAGGTTCTGATGACAAGATCTTGTGATCTTCTTTCAGATCCTAGCTTATGTTTCATTGTAAGCAGTTTATGTATGTGCGCATCTACGCATTTGTATGTGTATATATGCTTATATTTATATATGTATGTCCGTGTTTTTTCTTATTTTAATTTAGTTGATAAATGTTGTAACACGAATTTAATTGTAACACGATATATATGGCATATATAATTGTACTTTGACATTTTAATGTAAGCAAAATTAAAAAAAAAAAAAAAAAAAAAAAAAATATTGTAAGTGACGTAACTACACCCGGTGTGCAAAAAAAAGAAAAATAAAGGATAGAGGAGGAAGGGAGTAAGAAACAATTTTTGTGATTGCAGAGAGAAACCAATTTCTTAGTTTAACATTTCAGCAAATAAGATCCTGATTTAATTAGTTTTGGTCATTTTTCAGTTAACACAAAAAATATATAAAATATATTTTTTTAATATATATTTATACGAAAAAAAAAAAAAAAAAGAAAAAAATATTGCTACTTTTGCTTCGAATTGTTAAAAAACTGCTGTTATGTTTTGAGTTAAAAAAACTAATTTAAACTATTTTCAGAACATTTTTATTCAAATTTCAAGCCATGCATTGATGGTAAAATTCTAAATACATATTTTCATAGATATATAAATTACTGAATACGCGATATTTAATTGGATATTATTTTTGCTTATGCCGTATACGGGATAGGCAGAAATAATTGAACCCAGGCAAATTTTATCTTGAGTAAGTAGAGTGAGGCAGAAAAATACCATATAGTTTGAGAAATGGTTATAATTTAATTTCAAATTACATTTTGTATTGCATAGTTCATAAAACAATAACTTCGACGGAATTGGGAATTCATTTATAGTTAATATATACTTTAATTACAGATGAACTAGATAAAATAAATCTAATTGACTCAAAATTATAAGATTTTTAAATGCAAAAAAAGTATTTCAAATACTGCAATGCAAATAATTATTCTTATTAAAATAATATGCCATGAAATACCTAAATAACATGTATATGACTGTATAATATAAGATTTATATGGAGCTTTAAGAGACCAACATTGAATATAAAATTATACATCTATATTTATCTATAGTATATTTATCTATAATGTACATATCAGGGCTGTGGAATCGGAGTCGTGAAGTCGGAGTTGCGACATTTTTAACGGAGTCGAAGTCGCTAAACAAAATTGCGACTCCGATTCTAATTATAAAGCTTTTCGGTATTATAGGTGTGTGTACAAAATATTTAACCTTCAAAGAATTTTTCATATATTTGGCACAAAAAAAAAAATAACTTTAAATTATCGCGTAATATTTTTTAAAGAATTAAAAGAATTTTTCAAAAATTTTGCTTTGGAGTTAGAGTCGTACTCCAACTCCAAATGGTATAGTAGTATTGATGAACAGCCAGGCTTTATTCATGAAGCATTCCAAATTTTAAAATAAAAAAATAACAAATCTAATAAAAAAATTGTATGCAGTTTGATGATGGACAAAATGCCAATTCAAAAGCAAATTGATTGAGATGAGCATAAACCTTATAGCTTTGTTTATTATGAAACAAGATTTAACGGTGTCAGTGTTGGTGTTGCTAAAGAAGCTTTTGTTTTTTTTTGTTAGTTGCTGTTAATGGGCATTCGAAAATCCCAGTCGCATATTTTTTAACAGATGGACTTAATTCAAAAGAAAAATCAAACCTTATTTCTGAATGTCTCATCAAAGTTCATAAAACTGGAGTTCAAGTTATTTCTTTAACGGTACAGCTGCAAATTTATCTATGATGATAATTCTTGATGCTGACTTTAGCGATATAAGAAATATAAAACCATACTTTCAACATCGAGTAAATGCAAAACCAGTATTTTTTGATTTTGATGCTTGCCATAAGTTAAAATTAGTTAGAAATTGCTTTGGTGAAAATAAAATGCCAAAAGACAGTAACAGTATAATTATTAATGCTTTCATTGAGCAACTGTATAAGCTTCAATCTAAAGAAAGAATTCATGCTGCTAATAAACTGAAAAAACACCATATAGTTTTGAAACAACAAAAAAATGCTGTCTATTTCTTTAATTAATTTGGAACACTATGCAAATTTTGTCAATATAATATGTCAGCACTTGTCCAGACATTGCTGATAACTTTATTTATGAAACAAACCCCAAAACTGGCTTCATTGGATTAGTGTTTAACCTTCAATCAGTTATCAACTTAGCCGATATTTGAATTTATCTCCTGTGATCCAATTTCAATTCTTGTTGACATACAAACTGAGTCAAGATCATATTAAAATGTTCTTTAGTGCTGTTAGAAGTTAAGGTGGTTTAAATAACAATCCATCAGCAAAACAGTTTATGACAACGTATCGGCGTTTTTTACTACATCACCCATTACGAAACATTTAAATCTAGTAATTGTTTGGCTCAAAATGCTACAAAAATTCTTTCTGTACCAAAAGGAATTGTGAATCTTCGGGAATGTAAATTTAATGACGATGATTCAGCTTTAGTTTTAGCTAATGCATATAATACAAACACTCTCTGATTGCTTGGAGGGGATATTTGAGCTTGAAAAGGATCTCGCTTCTGCTATAGCATGGGACTCACAGTGGCTGGTGACCATTAATTTAGATAAAATCAAAAAATATTTTACTAATCTGTTGCTATACGCCTCCGAACGGTATGGCCGAGAACATGAGCTTTTATTTTGAACAAAATCTTTTCAAAAAAGACACCCTTGAAAACAAAAAGAAGTTTATTTTAGTCAATTTAAAATAAATTAGATTATTTCCCTATCTTTTTTAACATAAACTTCAACTTTAAAAATATGACTAAACAAACATAAAAATTAGTTTACACAATTATAACCGAAAAAACGTCGAACAATTTAAAACACAATTATCATTACTGCATTGGTAGAACTTTGACTTTAGTGATAACGCTAACACTATTTGCAATAAATTTTTTAAAACATTTTACTCTGTTGATGATGTCAATTTTCCATTATATAATAAGATTAATTCTATCTGGGTTGCCGAAGATTTAAAAAATCATCCAAAGTGAAACGGAAATTATATATAAAATAACGCAAGAACAAACCTCCCGTCAATCAGAGGTTATACATAAAATATCTAAAAAAAAATCATCCGTCAATGACAAAATATTCTAAGAGGTCAAAAATCTTTTTGATTAAATTCGAAAAAATTTAAAATAACAATACTATTCTGATCTTCTCAATAAAACAAAAAAAAAAAAAAAAAAAAAAAAATGTAAACGTTCCTAGGAAATAATAATAAACCAAAATCATTTTGTCACACATTATTCAAGTGAAAAACAAAAATACATATAATTCTCAAACAAAAGCTCTCGAATATAATAAAATCTTTATTGACATTGGCCATAAACTTTCTAAAGTAAGTTTTAATACCAATTCCTCATTCAAAAATCTTCTATTACCGATGGATAATGGTATTTACTGAAATGAATTATCTACTGATCTATTGTAACTAGATCGCCTTAAAGTCGACAAATCGTGCGAAAAATTTCAACGGAAAGTCGACTTGAGTGGAAAGTCGACAAAATCGAGTCGACCTAACGTTTTTCATCTTTGTTTTATCAATTTCAGTCTTACCTATAAGTTTTTTTTTCTATTTCTATGAAATAAAGTAGTTTTTGATTAAAAATACAAATTTACTTTTTTTTAATTGCCGTCGATGAGTATTTTTTTAAATATCTCATTTTAAGCTTATATATGTAAACAAATTCAAAATATCGACGTAAGGTCGACGGTGAAGTATAAGATTTTTACTCTCGTGTTTTTTTTACTCCCCAGTAAAAATATCGTATGAAGTTTTTACCGCGGAGTAAAAAAAAGCATATGAGATTTTTACTCTCACTATTTTATTTTTACTCTCAAGTTGTTATTTGCGGAATTGCATATCAATAAAACATGCACTCTAGATTTGCAGACATTTTTAGTTACTTAAAATACCAAATATATCCAAAAGAAGTTTTAAATAAAAGCGATAAAGCCAATTTTAGAAGACAAACTAAGCCATTTATAGTTGATAATAATGAGTTATATCATTTAAATAAAGCTGCAAAGGTATGCTATTATTTCAAAATGTTTTAATAGTTTTGCCATTTTGCAACTAGAATCTAGTCACCAAATAAACACGAATATTTACAAATAATTTATTTAACAAACAATGAAAATTAATTTAGTTTTGATTCTCATTATATTGATGGTTTACAGCTTCTTTTTTTATAGAGAAAAGTTATTTGGAGTAGAGATGAACAACAAAACATAATAAAGTTTGTTCATGAAGGAAACGATGTCTCTGTTGAGTCTAAAGCTTTATCTGGTCATACAGGTATTGATAACACAACCTATCACATTCAAAGTAGATTTTTCTGGTATGGAATGATAAAAGATATTACAACTTATGTTTCCAAATGTGACCAATGCCAAAAGTCAAAGAACAGAAAACTTCCGTCGAAACCATTGCTGCAAAATATTTCAATTCCTAAAGGCAATATGAAGCAGGTAGGAATCGATTTAACACAGCTACCAGAAGTTAACGGTTGCAAATATCTGGTTGTATTAATCGACTACTTCAGTAAATGGGTTGAAGCAGAAGCACTTACCGATAAAACTGCTATAGCTGTGGCTTTTTTTTGTATAAACAGATTTGTCGACATGGCTGTTTTGAAATTCAAATAAATGACCAAGGTCGTGAGTTTGTAAATGAAATTTCTAAAGAACTTTACTCAAAAACAGGAACAATTCAAAGAATTACAAGTGCATATCATCCTCAAGCTAATGGATTAGTAGAGAGACAAAATCAAACAATTAAACGTATATTAGTAAAAGTGCTTGATGAGGCTGCTTTGGAATGGCCATACATTATTGATAGTGTTTTGTTTTCTTTAAGAGTTAGAAAGCACAAATCTACTGGGTTTTCACCGTTTGCATTGCTTTACCAAAGGGAATCAGTTCTTCCTATTGATGTAGATTGCAATTTAATTGACTTTAATGATAGTAACGCTCTTAGCAATGATGATTTCTCTAACAAAAAAAATAGTTTCACATACCTTTTATGCAATGAATAAAATGAAGAATAAAATTTTTGACGATGCTTATAAAAATATTGAAAAATCTCAAAAAAGACAAAAACATGATTACGACAAGAGAATTGCACCAAATAATGAAATTAGCATAAATAAAAAAGTGTTACTAAGAAATAGCAGACGTGATGATAGAAAAGGTGGTAAACTTGTAAAGCCTTGGACTGGACCATACATTGTAACTTCTATTTCTAGCACAAATAACTGCACTTTGAAAAATCTAAAGGGTCAAATTTTGAAAACAAAGTACAACTTGACAAAGTTATGTTTATATAATGAAAAAATAACTAATGATGAACAAAAAATCACATTTGATGAAATTAATATGCAAATTTCTAATGATAAGATCGGAAAATATGCAACTATTGAAATGAGAACTTCTATTTCTAAAAAATTTGGAATTGGTATTACCAAAAATATTTTTATTGCAGATATTAATCTACTTTCACGTCCGAAACAAATTCACAAAACCATAGGCGATGGTAATTGCTTTTTTAGGGCAATATCGTATATCATTACAGGCAGTGAATGCAGTTATGAAATTATAAGAGAAAAAGTTGTTAAACATATGTGTACTCATATTAATAATGAAATGACTTTATACATGAATCAATCAATAATAACGTATCTAAATGAAAGTGGTATGAGTGATAACACAACTTGGGCAACTGATGCAGAAATAATTGGGTGTGCCTCGTTCATGGGTATTGATATAAAATTATATAGCAAATATGGAGAGAAGTTGAAATGGCTGACTTACCCATGTAGTTTAACACTTACACAGCTTAGTGAACATGCTATATTCCTTGACAATTCAACTGCAAGTCACTTTAATGTTGTACTGTTGTAAAATATTATCAAAAAAAAAATAATTTATAAATTATCTTCTTTTCATAATTTTAAGACATTTTTTAAATATATTTTTATTTTAAGTCTGTAAACAAATGATTTAAAAACGTAAAAATAAGCGAATTTACAACGGTATGTAGGAGAAGGAATAAAAATGTTTGTCTTTTTAAATTTGGTGGCAATACTTTTTCATATGCCTGAGTGATTCCACATTAGTAAAGCGAAAGCAAAGAATCCAGAAATAAACCTATATAACAATATGTGTTTAATTAAAAAAAAAATCATAACCCTATCTGATACATAGAGTAACCTACGATAAATTTTTTTTTATTTGCAGATGTAAATTGTTAAATAAAAAAAGTCAGAAAGAAATAAAAAGCTGCGATTTTCAGATTCTGCAGGTTAGCAAGGTAAACTTGTTGTTTAGAAAACTCCTTTTTTAACAAGTTTGCAACAAGTACCATAGCCTAATAGTAAAATAAAACAATTTTGGATATTCCCCTTCATTTTTTAATAAAACAAGTACACATTTTGATCAAACAAGTACTTGCATATTCTATGATCTTTAAGTTTAAAAAAGATTATCTGTAAAATTTACATTTTAACCGTTTATTTAAAATAATATAAGAAATTTTACTCCCACTAAAATGTAGAAAATAAATTAAGTTAAAAAAGTTTATTAAAAGCTTAACTTTTATAAAATATATTAATTAAGCACTATATTAACATAACGGTAAAAATATCTAATGAGAGTAAAAATCTCATAAAGGGAGTAAAAATTTCATACGCATTTTTAACTCCGCGGCACAAATTTCATAAATTTTTTTAGGGGAGTAAAAAAATAATGTGAGTAAAAATCTCGTACTACAACGGCACTTATTATCTTGAAAATTATGAAATTCAACTGTATATATCATGTTATTATGGAGTTAAAAATGTTTTCTCTGTCACTCAGTTAAAGTTTTGAGAGTTTATAAACGAATATCATTGCAAGTACAACATATTTATGAAATATAGGAGATATACAGTTTTACTTTAAGTCATTTCCATTTTTCTCGTATTTCAAACGAATTTCCTTACCATGCGGAGTCGCTTTTCCCGGAAACTTGTTGTTTTTTATGAATGTTTTTGGTTTGATTTCTTTATTTTGAAAATTGTGTATGTTTATATTGTTTGTTTATGTTGTAGCTGGACCTTTTTATTTTTTACACTAACTTTAAGAATCTTATTTTAAAACCTTTTTCTATATTTCGAAATATTAGGTGCTTTTATTAAGGAAATATTATTGCTATATAGTAAAACTAGACAACCTATTAGAAGTCTAATATACTACTAGCGTATTTGACTTCTAATAAGCATTCAGATTAGTACTGCTAGTATTACTAGCAGTATTAATCTGGGTATGCGGAAATAGCCGTTTTACGGAATCGAATTCTGTGCTAAAATTCTGTGCCTAGTTTTTTGAATTTTTTTTTGAGGTAACGTCAGACAAACGTTTTGTTGTGGTGTTTCTTTTTAGAAAAGTATATCAACATAGATTATTTTTGAAAAAAAGAGACTTTGATCTATATTTTTATTAATCAATTATGTATGGATAATTTACTTTTTGTTGACTTAATAGATATTGAAAATATACTTGATGTTGTCACGTGAAATTTGTATTGATGGAGTGCTGAGACATTTTGCAAAACTACTGAGACATTTTTTTACATCCTTTATTTATTCACCTGCCAAATTTCAAGAAAAAATATTATGTAGCAGATAATTTAAAAAGTGTAGCAGTTTTGGTACCTAAATTTTGTTTTCACAAATTCGCGATGGGTGTTGTTGTGGTTGGGGGAGAAAGTCAGAATCTACATACTATGTATATAACAATAACAGTAATAATAATACTGTCATTATTATTGTTGGCGTTATTTTAATAATTTTATTGTTTTATTTTTACTATTCAATCATAATTTATGTATATAATATAAATACACTATATTATGGTTTATTCTTTAATATTCTTTTATATATAATAATATTCTTTTATATTCTTAATATATTCTTTCATATTTTTCATATTCTTTTAAATAAAATTTTATATTCTTAATAATATTCTTTTATATTCTTAATATTCTTTTAGATAAAAAGCAGATATTTGTTTAACAATCATTGTTAATCTCATCAATCAATCTTAGATTGATTTTTGTAAACAAAAAATTTATTTTTGTAAACAAAACAATCTCAGAAAGATTTTGAAAATCTTTGGATATTTCTAGTAAGGTATTTATGTCTTTAATTGTGACATTTGTATTCAAAAATTTTGTATAATTTTTGTAGTTTTATTTTTCTGTTTCAAGCAAGGAATTTAAAAAAAAATGTCTTTATAATTCCTGTTATGTCTGAAACTGAAAAGTGTTATCCTTTAAACGTTAGGATAAAAATTTTAGCATGTTGTCAAATGTGCCAACAGGTAACATTCTATTTTTGTTAGAGAAAATTACGCAGTATTTTAGTGTGGTTATTAATATCGTGCCCCATCACAGTACTGTTGAGCAAATGGCTCATGAATTAGGAAGTATATCAGAATTACAAGCATCAGAATGAGCTATCAATAATTCTCAGCTTACTCTTGGATTTAATGCAACAACACAAGAAGGTTTTCATATAAATAGTGCTCACCTTACGTCCATAGATAAATGCCTTGTTATTGCTCTGGATCAATGCCCATGAGGAACAGCTGATGATTAAATTTTTGGGCATTACATTGTACTGATTAAATTGTATTGATTACATTGTAGGGCAGTAGATCATCTAGCTTTTATTTATTCGAATTTTCATTTACGTAATTATGATGAGTGTCGTTAATTGAATATTGAAAATATTTCCATCACAGAGTTGCAGTTAACCATCTGACCATAAGCAAAGTTAGTGCAACTTGGAGTAAAACTCTGAATTAATTGAATTTTTATTTGCACCCTCTTGATACAATTGCTACTGAATGTCACTCAGCATTGAAGTGTCTAGAGACAGAAAAGTTGAATTATTTGGCAATGATTGTGTAACTGTCAAAATTGATTTGGCTATGAATAAGATGAGGTTTAAAGACGGTAAAAGTGATCCAGAGGGATTTGTTACTTTTTAAGACCACAAAAAACTACCTAGGTGTATCATCCCTAGATATCGAGGAAACTGTCTTCATATTTTCTTTTTAATACTTGTCATATATTTATTAAACACTTGCTAATTTTCTAAATTTTCTGATCACTAGAACAGTCAAATGTGGCAGTTTGCAAGCAGCTCTGCGAGAAGCATTTTGTAATGCTACCACTTTAAAAAAAAATGTGTGTGCTTGGTGTATTTGGGAAACTGCTAAATGGTCCGTGGATGACAAAGTTTTATGTATCAGCTGAGGATGCAAATTTTGATCATCTCACCGGTATTCAGATTGTAAAAAACATTTTGGAAACAATCAATGTTTGCAAATCTAATCTGGCTGCACTGTTTTGCAGAGCAACAGATTTTTTGGGGGAAATGCTTCCCTCAATCGTTTTTGAACCAATAACAAATTAATGCTGCATTGATGACCAGGTTAAAGGATGTATTGATTAGACAATGTAAAAGGTACTTCTCCCTTTCCATTACAGAGACACTCAAGCAGGAAACAGGTAGTGCAAGGTTTCACAACATAGATAGTGAAGACTTAATTGGTATGTTTAGTGAATCTAAAGGAAGATCCCCTAATGCAACAATTTTATATAATTCTTGCAATAAGATGAAAAAAGAATAGGACTATTTATTATCTTGATAATTTAGATTACTAACTAAGTAGAGAAAATGTAATTAATCGTCCATTTTCACAGCACGTAAAGAAAGAAAGAGAAATCGCCTAAAACATGCTCAAATTGGATCTGTATTATAAAAGAGACAGACATGCAAGCATTAAATGTTGGATGAACAAGAAAAAAGGAAATTATAACAAAAACTTAAGTTAATGACTTTCAGCCAGATTAAGAATTTGTATAAAAAATTGTCTACAAAACAACTGGATGGTTTAGATGATGTTATGTCTGACAGAATTGTTAGTAGAAAACTATATCATGAATGGTATGATATTGAACAATCTAAGTATATGATGGCAGAGTAGAAAAAGTAAAAAAAGATTGCATGACAAAATTTACACTATCTCTTACTGGAAAAAAGATGAATCTGATTCTGAAGCTGGTGATTATTGCATGAAAAAATTCCAGCTGGCCCCAAATGTCGTATCAGGAGAATTTTTTTTTTTTTAATGTTAATGTGTATTATTTGTTTTTAATGTTAGTATGTATTGTTTTCATAATTAAAAGGTAAGTCCAAAATAGATACTTCAAATGTTAGAACTTGAAAAGTCTTAACATTTGAAAAGTATTGCAAGTGTTGTGACTTATAAAATTGGTACAGAAGTGTTGTGACTTGCACAAATTGTTGATAGACGGCTCTGGCTTACCTTCTTGTGATGTCTATCGTTAAAAAATGATTAATATTTCGTTTTATTAGTGGAATTTCTAATTGTTTACTAAAAGCCAAGATACTAATTAATTATAATGGGTTTTTGTTTACACTAAATTACATAATTTTAAGTATTGTATTTTTAAAATATTTTACATGTTTTTTTAGGTTAGATGTTAAAGAATCAAACAGCCTTTTGCCTAAGAATTTAAATACTCTTACACATCTTGTATTAAAAATTAAAGTGTTAAAATTTTTGTTTACTTTTATTTCTTTTAATTTTAACAATATTTTTCAATTTAAAGTTATAAAAAAAAATTTAGATTGGAGGGGCACTTTCTCTTTACTATGTGAAACTGGATAAACATTTGCTTTTTGTAAAGTGGTAAAATGTCTGTTTATACTAATTTTTGACGTTTAAAAATGTAAACAAATTTTTCTTTTTTAAATTGACAAAAATTGACAATAAAAAATTTTGAGGGAGGGGGGGGGGTGGGCGGTTAGGCGAAAGCGAACGCACGCCCCCACCTCTCAAGTAAAAGTGTACCATACTAACAAGTTGTAATGTAGTAAAGTATTTTTTTTTTTTAAGTTGGAAGGAGTTTGGGGGAGGGGCGGTGCTGCGCTGGCGTACGCCCCTCACCTTGACTCGAGTTATACACCACTAACCACTAGTTGTAAAGTACAACTAGTGGTTAGCGAAACTTAAATTTTATTTTTTGTTATAGATTACTTATTAAATTGGAGATAATATAATTTTTAAAAAATTAATTATTTTTGTTAATAGTACGTGTTAAACAACCACCACCACATCCACCCCTAACTCAAAGGTACACATCTCATATATGGTGGTGAGCTGGGATCAAAATATTGAAACTTCTGTTTGATAAAAAGACAATTTTTAATATTAAAATACTTTTTTATGATAGAATATTCAATTTTTCGGTGGTAAAAGTCGTATTTCGGGCCCCCTCTAGCCGTCCACTCACGCCCTATAACTAGATGCTACTATAAAATTGTAGCCCACTCTTACATTTTTCTTTTGATACCAAATTATAAAAATTTCAACAAGAATTTGCATAGTTATAACAATTTTCGATACAAATAAAATTATTTTGACCACAGTTTCTTTAACAATTTCATATATTCAAAAATTGTCACTAAAAACCTTATAACTTTTTTTTGAATTGTTCGATTTTGATAATTTTTTCACCGTTGAAATACTGTATTAATGCTCTTTTTAACGATATATAACAATATAATATTTTGTAAATTTAAAAATTTCATGTCACATACCTACTGTATGGTACAGGTATTATAGTTTAGGCAGGAATAACTATAAAGAGTTTTTGACTGTTAACAGTCTTAAACTCTTTATAGTTATTCCTGTCTAAACTATAACGTCAGTATCATACAGATTAATACTATCTATAACTAATGTCTAATAACTAGTAATTACTAGTAATATACAAGTGTCTTATAATTAGTGTTTAGACACATTAGTATAGTAATTAGATCTATATATTATAAGATAGTTATTATTAGTTATTTAACAGTTGACAAGATGCTTTTGTTCGCCATATTGTAGTGGATAAAACCCTCTTATATTTGTGATCTACAATGGTTTAGTTAGGAGAATGCATGACTACTGACTGACTAGAAAATGCATGACTAGAAAACAAGACTAACTAGGAAATAGGAAATAACTGATTCACATTCCTTTATTAAATTAAGAAACTATGATTGTATCAAGTTAACTATATTTTATGGTAGGCAAGTTGACATACCTGCAAGACTTACAAGTAAAGAACATGAAAATGCCTTGAAAAAAGTATGATTAAATGAACAAAGAATAAAAAAATGCATTATCTGAAAATCAATTAGAATGTAGAATGAAGATTAATTATCAGTCTGGAAGAGGGTTTTGTTGTTCAGTTCCTGTCTTAATTCCTACTGATACAATTAAAGCAATAAAGTTGTTAGGTTTGGTTGATATTAGTAGTCAGGTTGGAGTTTCAGCAAAAATGCTATTTATTCTAGAACACAATTTTTACAAAAATTCTGTTTTGAATAAAATATTCTAAAAATATAATAAGGCAACTTAACGTGATAGATAAATGTTGTACGAATAATTGGCATTGCCTTGCTACACTAATAGCTGATTAAAAGGTTTCGGATGCTAAAACGACTATCAAACTTCAGCAGCTTACTATCTTTTTTTATAGGGAAAGTTTATTGGAGCTTTTTATCAAAACTCCTGTATATATATAAATATATTTTGATTTGTTTGAATAGTTTTTAAAGTAGCAATTTTAATTTTTTTAATGACTGATTTTTGCAAGAAATATTGTTATGAGAAAAACAAAAGAACACAATAAAATTTACTAAAATTTTTTTAACAAGATGTAAAGCATGACTTTTAAAATCAAATAAAGTTAAAAGTAGCACTGTAAGCAGTTTAAATGAAGCAGGTATGTTTCTTATTTACTGTTTAATTTTTTTTGGCATGTTTTTATATGTTATAAATAAAATAAATAAATTTAAAAAACAAATGAAATTTTATTTGTATATCAAGTTATTTTTTATATGACTATTTTTATTTGATAATTAAATAACTTTTATCAATATTCTGTACTCAAGTTTAAAAAAATACAAGTGAAAACTTTTTCTACTGAATATGAAAGCAAATTGTAGTTCCATTTTCAATCTAATGATTATCAAATAAATAAAACTGAAAAAAGTTCTGTCTCAGTCTCAAGTTTTATAGCAAAGTTTACACCAGATAATCTGACTCTATTTAAATATTACAACTTTTTTTTGTTTATTTTGAAGATATTTTTAAATTTTAATGATCGCATTTGACTATGACAAAAAAATTGTTATTTAAGGTTACATTAATTTAGGGATTTAATTGAAAGTTTTCTTCAATAGCAGCTAAAATGGTGGTGCAAAGTGGGCTGTGCCCTCAATACAAGAGTAGAAAAAAAAATAGCCTACATAATAATTAAAAAGCTTGTTTATTTTATTTTACCTTATTTATAAACTTAAGTTGGCTCCTCCACTTCAAATATAGTTCGTCTAATATAGTGAATAATACTTATATATACACTGTAAGCAAATACTTAAATAGTTATTTTGTGTATAACTATAAGGCAAATTTTGACAATTCAACTTTTAATAAATGTGTTTTTATTTTTTTCAATTTTTATTTTATTGTATCAAGAGTATGTTTAGGCATGAGGGCAAAGAGATGGGTAAAATTTAAGAGCATTTGAGAAAGTTATAGATATGTGAAAACTTTTGAGTCTTGTGAGTAGCTATAAAAGTAATATAAATCTTATTTAGGTCGTAGGTATAATCAAAAGGATAATATAAGTGAGAGTGTGTTTTTTATAAAGATTTCTGAAGTATGTTAGTTTAATCACAGGGTATCACTTAATGCATTTACTTGGATACCCTGATTAGGTATAATAATATTGCGTTAGAAAGATTTATCGTTTTAATACAATATTATGGCTAATTTTTATCAATTAAGATGGAATAAAACAAAAAATTAAGGGTAAATTTTAAACATTCCATAAACTTTTTTACATTTATATCACTTGTCGCAAGGTGCTGTTTTATTCTTATTTTACTTTTGATTTGAGTAGATAACTTTGTATCTTTATTTCAAATTACAGCACATATCTTTTCTATTTCAGGTCGACAATATATGACTAAGTTTGGATCAAAATACGGATCTGGCCTAGACACTGTTAAAAACAAAATCATTAACGAAATAGCATAAAAGATGCGAACCTTTTCCGAAGTTCAAACGACAATAATTTTCGGTCTTAAAGTTAATTTAAAACAGTTCCAAATAAAATTTATACTTTGGAGTAATGTTTTTTCAATTAACTTTTTCCCTTAAACTTTTATTTATAAAACCTTTTAAGAAATTTCGTGGACCGCGGCGATACCAGTGACACAAAAATACACACTTTTTTTCACCTTGGCCTGTGTATTTATAAGAATTGTTATCCCGCGGTGAGCGCATTTTTTTAATGTCGACTTTAAGGAGATCTAATAAAAAAAAAAGTTAAAGTCAACTTTTATTAAAAAAAAATTCCTCGAAAACGTTAAGTCGACTTGACATTGAAAATTGAAGAAAAGTTTTAAAATATTTAATTCCCAATTGAACAAGAAGCCATTTCATTAATTTTTGAAAAAAAAAAATTTAATCGACTTTCCGCGGGTATTTTATTGCTGTCGACTCGAAGTTGATCTAGTGTTATATATATATATATATATATATATATATATATATATATATATATATATATATATATATATATATATATATATATATATATATATATATATATATATATATATATATATATACATATATATATATATATATATATATATATATATATATATATATACATATATATATATATATATATATATATATATATATATATATATATATATATATATACATATATATATATATATATATATATATATAAATATATATATAAATTCAAAGAACCATGTACAATTGAATATTTAATTATTTCAGCTTTAATTATCTATTATACAACAATTAGTTTAGTTTTAAAGAGAATAAGTCAACTGAGCATGCAACTATCTTGTTAGTACGTGAAATATTCAAGTCTTTTGAAAATTCTTAATTAAAAGGAATCTTTATCGTTTTTTTATAAGCATTTGATGTCAATTATGATATTCTGCTTTATTAACTTAATTACTTTATAAAATTAGTTAAGAAAAAAAATGAAAAAGTAAGTCAATGGTTTCAAAGTTATTTATCTAGTGATCTATTAGTTATAATATTTCAAAAATAGGCGTTTTAAAAGGTCTATCATTAGCCAAATTCATTTAAGAGGCCTGGTCTCGAAATTAATTCGATATAGGAAAAATGGAAATATAGTAGCTTTGTTTAAAAAAAATCAACTATACAGCACTGTCGCTGCTGCTATTAATTCCAAATTCGTCATGATTAAAAACGTAAATGATTAAAAAAGATAGAAAAATAGTCATATGTGGTGCTTTTGAGGAATTGCGAAACAAAATGCAAATGTATTTACGTTATTCAAAGCTAAAATGTTTATTATTGAGAGCACTTATTAAGATAGAAATTTACTTTTGTGCTAAACTATGCAAACTTATTTCTACAAGATTTCATTTTTGGCGGGTACAGGATGTTCGTTGGACATCTTGAGAACATCATACTGACTTTTTTTTTAAATATCTTTGCCTCCAACAAGGCTGCAAGCAACCACTAAAAAATATAAAGTTTTTAGAACAAGACAACGACTGACAGACGACTTAAAAGATTGCTAATTATATGAATCAGTAAATCAAGATGAAAGATGCAAATTCTAAAAAACTGATGTTTGATGAAAAAAACTTGACAAATAAGAGTTTTTAGAGCAATTAAGAACAGTCTCAGAAAAAGGGGGAGACTTAATTGAATGACGAGTAACACGAGAGTGAATTTTAGAAGATGGCACAAGCAGGCGCGGATACAGGAAGGGGGTGGAAATGTGGGTAATGCATTATCCCCCGCCAGACTTTGAATTTTTTTTTTACTCAAACGAGTGCGTTGTGGTGGTTTCAATAAAAACGTTTTAAAACTTAATCAAATTGGCTGCCGTTTTGCACGTGAGCTAAGTTCCGGTATTTGTGTATTGAATCGCCTTGTTTTAAAATCGCTTGTATTTAGTATCTTAATATACAATGGAAAACGCAAAAAGGCGTAAGATGACAGACTATTTTCAACAAAAAAAGTAACGGTTTATTTATAAAATGTAGATTTTTTTTTTCAATTTCATTTTATTTGTTTATGTAAAGGAGCTAAAACTAATGCTGTTCAATGTCCACACAAAATGGGTTTCGTGTTGACATTGGAGAACAAATTTGACACCTCGCGCAACTTGTGTACGCAATTGCACTAATAATTAGTGTAATAAAAAGTGATTAATTCAAAAATTAAAAGTGAATAATTCACGAATTAGCCTAATCCTGACTTACAGTAGCGGTGCTGCTACAAATTATTAGAAGGGTATTCACCATATTCTTTTTTGTTTATCTTCCAGTCCTACAACTACAACAGTTTAAAAGAAATCCATAAAAACAATGATCAAAAGTTTGATTCAAAGACACAACTACATGCTTATACATTACTTATTGCATTGCGTAGCTCTTCTTTCTTAGTCAGTCTAGTCTGTGCGAAAAAGTTGACGAGTCTAACTGTATGGCTATCCAAGAAACTGCAAGCAGTGTCTTTGGTATTGCATGATGCTGTAGCTCTGGTGGATGACATTGCTACTAAAGTTGGCTGATGGAGAACATACGAGGCAGAGTGGGAAGGTCATGAATTTGCTGCATTCAATCAGGCTGAACATCTTGCTGAAATGTGTGAATGTGACATTACGAAACCCCATTTAAGTTCCAGAAGTGTAGTGCGAACAACATTTACAGATGTGCAAGAACTTAATGCTGCAAACTACTTTAAAAGAGTTATATGGTTCCCTTACTTAGATGGTGTTTTGTTACAGTTCATGGAGAAATTTTGTAACCGTTCTGTTACTGCACTTCTGTTATCTAAAGTCGCTACAGGATCTGCATCGTCCCAAGGTTTAAAAGTTATTCATTTGTTTTATAGCAGGTTTCTAAAATGCACAGTAGAAGAACTAGTGAACCAGTTTCACATATTTAAAACCTTTCTCTCATAATTATGTAACAAACACAATATTCTACAAAAGTTGTTTGGTGAAATACCAAAAGAAAGATTCCCTATTATATATATTATTTTACAAATTGCAATCACTCTTCCTGTGACATCTTGTGAACCAGAACGTTGCTTCAGTGCTCTCAAACTTTTAAAATCAAGAATACGATCTATGGTTGATGATTGCCTAAATGATCTTGCCCTTATGTACATTCAACCAGAAATTAATATTGACCCAGACATGGTTATCAATGATTTTGTCTTGAGCACACGCAAATTGGATTTTGTGTTATAATAAAGTCAACTGGTGTTTATAAGCTTGTTTATGAACTAAATGTAGTCTACTGCGTTTATAAACTTGAATACTGTAGTCAACTGGTGTTAATTAACTTTCAACTGGTGTTAATGAACTTGTAATTTGGTGTTTATTAATATGTAATCAATTGATATTGATGAACCTATTTTATAATAATATATATGCCTGTCTCACATAAACATTTGGAAGGGGGGTACCCCATTCCAAACTCTCCCCTCAGTCAACCTCAAGCATTACCCCCCACCACTAAATCCTGGATCCGCCGCTGGGCACAAGAGACGCTAACTCTTTAGAGCAGTATCCATTATAGTATTTGTAGAAAAGAGAAAGAGAAGCAACATTACGTCGATATGGTAATAGTTAAAGGTTGGCTGCAAGAGCAGGTTTTTGCACCTTGTCTAAAAGAAAAAGGGCATCATTGGAAGATTCGCTCCAGATACTGCAACAATATTTCATACAAGGATGGATTTGAGATTTATAGAAATAAATAATAGAACCCGGAGTAAGAAAGGGTCGAGCACGATAAAGAGATGCAACCTTAGCAGATGCTAATTTTGCAATGGATTAAATATATGTTTCTAAGAAAAAAAGTAAGTAAGAGTTAATTTATTATACTTAATTAGTATAGAGTCAAAAATAGAACCTTGAGGAACCCCTGTTGTTACAGGAAATGAAGAAGAGTGCTTTACAAATAGGACAACTTTTATACTACGATTGGTAAGGAAGGATTCAACAGTTTTAAAGATGATACCTGATACGCCGTAAGAAGAAAGCTTATGAAGAAGACCAGCACGCCAAACTTAATCAAAAGCTTTATAAATGTTAAAAGCGATAGCCTTAACCTCTCCACCTCTATTTAATGCACGATGAAACCTATCGGTTGTTACTGTTAGCAAATTAGCTGTAGAACGAAAGGATTGTTCTCCAGAATTTTTGAAAGTATTGTTGATCACAGAAAATGTTTGATAATTTCTAGTCTACTGAAGCTTCTCTCATCATAAGCAGATGAAAAACGAAAAAGCCAAGTTTTTTTTAGAGTATAGACAAGTTAAGAAAACATGATGTCATGTATTTCTCATTTAAGAAGGGATATACATCTTTCAATTCTTGTTTAGTCATCTTTGCTGGAGAAATTGATGCATACACATTTTAAAAAGTACAGCCGGTGCAAGTAGGTTTTAAGTGGGGAAGGGTTGCCTTACGAGTTTTTGCCAAAAACTGTATACATTAAGATTATAAGAGATATATTCTTTATACAAAACCTCTTCGTTTTGTTTTTTGCCATAAACGCGTGCAAATTTGTAAAGCTGGTTTGTAAACGATGATTCCTTGTTACCTAGTTTTCTATTTCCGTTTAAAATAAATCCATAATTTTGTGATGAGAAACTTATAATTTAGGGGGCGCCAGTTTACCGGCAGAAGGAGATCAGGGAACAGCTCGCCTTTCCACGCTCTATGGTGAATCTGCCACTGTCAGTAAATGCAAAACCAATATTTTTAATTCTTAATGAAAAAGCAATTCCTTACTAATTTGAACATATGGCAAATATGTTCAAATTAGTAAGGAATTGTTTTTTCAAAAAAGACACCCATGAAAACAAAAAGAATTTTAATGTTGGCAATTTCAATATAAATTGGTTTCGCTATTCTACGGATTGAAAAGTTAAAATTTGTTATGATTCTATTTTTGAAATGGAAGCCATTCCTTTGATAAATTGCCCTACCAGAGTGAATCAGCTACTCTAATTGATAACATCCTAATATTTTAACAAGAACTTAAAGAAAGGTATCTTGTTATTCCTTATTTTTTTTGACATAAACTTCAAATGCAAGGTATCATCCTGCAACCAGTTTCTTTTGTATGTGAAAACAATCCAAGGATAGAGAACCCTTTCACAAGATCATACCATTTAAAAAACATAAGTTTTAATAAAACATTTTTGGCTTTTTAGCTTTTAGAGTCAATTCTTTGTTATAATTTCTAATATCGTTACCATTTTTTGGCTTTTTTATTAACATCGAGTCTTCCACTCTAAGCTGGAATAATCTTGGAATAAGATTAATTTGCAAAAATTTGTTCTCAAAACTGATTACCTTAATTTAGAGCAACTGGGTTTAGCAAGTATATATATTTTTTGTATTAAATTAACATATTATAATCAATTTTTATTGATATTATTACATTTGAGATTTTTTGTGTTTATTTTTAAGTGTCTTGTAATAGTGCGTGTGCACTTGGTGCATTTGCCTCGTTGCGGCTTTTGGAAACAAATGAAAATACTCCTTAACTTTAGATCTTCTAGATGTGCTAACGCTAAGCAGCTATTTTTTGTTTGAACTTAAAACTCTTTATAATTTTAATTTCAAACGTAAATAAACACTAGTCAAATGGTGAAAATATAACAGCCACTGTTTAACTACTTTTTATTAGGAAAAAACCGATCCTACCTTAAATGCGATAGCGCTACAGGTTTTGATTTTAATTTTAGAGTTTCCAGACAAACGCAAAACAAAAAAAAAACAAAAAAAAAAATTAAATTTATAATTTTTACTTATACTTCTGCTGTTTTTACAAAAACTAATGAAAAGACAAATCTTTTTTTTAAATTTAAAAGTTCGAACTATTAGGAGAAAAAAGTTCAAACTTAATGTAATGTTCGAACGTTCGAACTTGAACATGTTCAAACTAGGAGCCCTAGATTAAAGTGAAAAACAATAATATATATAATTCTCAAACAAAAGCTCTCGAATAAAAATATTCTTTATTGAGATTGGCCCTAAACTATCTAAAGTAATTCTTAATACCAATGTCTCATTAAAAAATTTTTATTTACCGATAGATAATGGTATATAGGGTAGAGCGGGGGTAGTTGAGCATAGGGGCAAGTTGGCCAACTAAAATATCTTAAAAACTACTCATCCCATGGAAAAACATCTAATGGATAAAAGATAGGTATTTAGAATGGTAACAAAATGCGCACCAAATAGTTGTTGGACCGCAGTTCAGTAACATGCACAGACACTTTTTCGATTTTGGACCAAAAAAGTAAAAAAAAAAATATTTTTGCTATTTTTCTCTAAGATGCTTAAAAAATCATTTATCTAGAATCACTTAAATGTTTATATTTTACCCATTTATTTGGCTATTGATTATACTTATCCTTTTTTTCCCAAGCCTTATAGTTCATTTTATAACCTAACTGAAGTGTCGCCTTGTCTAGTAGGGGTAAGTTGAGCAGGTTTGACAACGATTAAAAAAACGGCTTTATCAGACGCGAAGATGAAATTTCGTTTGGTGAACATTCTAAGGTCACACTTTTAAATTAATCATCATAAAATACTCATAACAATTATAAGGTAATATCTTAAACCTTTTTTTTTTTAATATGTATTTATAATTTAAAATTATTTGATTTTTTAATATTTTTAAAATATTTTTACTTCAATATTACGTGGTCAATAAAATCTTTAAGTTGAAAAGTTCTTGAATAATTTTTTTAAAATTAATCTTGTTTACTATGTAAACAAGATTAATTTAAATATATATATATATATATATATATATATATATATATATATATATATATATATATATATATATATATATATATATATAAATATATATATACATATATATATATATATATATATATATATATATATATATATATATATATATATATATATATATATATATATATATATATATATATATATATATACATACAAGTATATATACATCTGACGTCATACTGAAATAGCCTGCTGCTGGGGGCTTCAGTACATACATCGACTAACAAATAGCTTGACTCGCAGTGGAGTGCTGCTACATCGACAGATGGTTTGGGATGGGGAAGCAATCGTTTTATTCATCATTCTTTGTTTTTTCTTCTTCTTTTTTGTAAAAAACGGTAGAGCCTTATGTAAGCAGAAAAAGTGAGCAAATGCTTATCAAAACACGCTTTAGTAAGTATATATACACTTATATGTATATATATATATAAATATATATATATATATATATATATATATGTATATATATATAAACATATATATATATATAAATATATATATATACATATATATATATATATATATATATATATATATATATATATATATATATATATATATATATATATATATATATATATATATATATATGTATATATATATATATATATATATATGTATATATATATATATATATATATATATATATATATATAGTATATATATATATATATATATATATATATATATATATATATATATATATATATATATATATATATATATATATATATATATATATAAATATATATATATATATATATAAATATATATATATATATATATATATATATATATATATATATATATATATATACATATATATATATATTATAGGATGCGTAATTATAAAAGAAAAACTTCAAATGGTGCCTTCGCAAGCCAACAGCTTAGTGATGCAGCAAGTTCTGTTTTGGAGGGAAAAAAAAGTGTTAGTGCAGCTGCTAAAGAATTCGACATGAAGAGAATGACATTAGCAAGATATATTTTAAAACTAAACTCTGGTGGTTACCTATCCATGGGTTATTCAAAACCTAGATTATTTTTTTCTCAAGAGCAAGAAAGCGCCTTAAAAAATTATTTATTGCAAATGGCCTCTATATTTTACGGCTATACTCCTAAAGATGTTCGATCTCTTGCTTATGGAGTGTGCTCTTCAATACAAAATCAAAATACCAGATTCTTGGACAGTAAATAAGATGGCTGGTAAAGAGTGGATGACTAGTTTTTTAAAAAGAAATCCTCAATTATCTATAAGAAAACCTGAAGCAACTAGCCTTGGTAGGGCAACATCATTTAACGCTGCAAATGTAAAAGTATTTTTTGATAAGCTAGGTGAAGTTATGGATATATACAAATTCAGTGCTTCACAAATATGGAACGTTGACGAAACTAGTGCATCTACAGTTGTAAAACCTAGTAAAATTGTGGCTGCAAAGGGCAAAAGAAATGTTGGTGCTATGACATCTGGGAAAGAGGCATTAATGTCACAATGGTAACCACTGTGTCTGCCTCAGGAAATACGGTACCTCTAATGTTTGTGTTTCCGCGCAAAAATTAAAAAGATTGTTTTGTTAATAATGGTCCACCGGACTGTATTAGGGTAGGTAATGGAAGTGGCTGGGTTACAAATATTGAGTTCAAAAATTTTATGCAGCATTTGATTAGGCGTATGAAGCCTTCAAATGAATATAAAATTCTGTTAATTTTGGACAATCACTTTTCTCACATGCATTTTGAAACACTAAACTTAGCAAAGGAGAATGGAATAGTCATGTTGTCTTTCCCACCACACTGCAGCCATAAGCTGCAGCCACCAGATGTATCAGTGTTTGGATCTTTTAAAAAGTACCTAACAGTTGCACAAGATGCATGGCTGAGAAACAATCCTGGAAAAGCCATAACAATTTATGATATACCAAAAATTGTATCTGATTCATTGCCATTAGCTATAACGTGTACTAACAAAGGGTTTTTAAAAAACTGGTGTATACCCGTACAATGCAAACATTTTTGCTGATGACGATTTTTTACCATCATTTGTCACAGATCGTATAGAACCAGCAAATCTTGTTTCTGAGCTATCACACGTAGCTCATTTTAAAGTATGTTTGACATCATCTTCAGGTCAATCTGTCAAAAGTAGAATTAATAAAGAGACAATGTTACTTATTTCTGAAACTCCTAAAGCATTTTCTCCAGAAACTGTGCAACCTTACCCAAAAGCAGCACCAAGAAAGATACATTTGACAAGACGAAGAAAAAGGAAAGCTGCTAACAGATACTCCAGAAAGAATTATAATAAAACAGCAGCAAACTAAGAAACCTAAAAAAGTTGAGAAACAAAAAAAAATTATCTACCTGTCAATTCCTTTCAAATATTAATAAAGAGTGTGGTAATAAAGAGACTCAGTTACATAGTATATTTAAGAAACAAATAAACAAAAAAACTGAGAAGAAAGAAATTTTAAAGAAACCAAAAAAAAGTTCTGCCAGTCAATCCTTTGCAGATCATGGTAATAAGGAGACTGTGCTGCTTAGTATATTAAAAAAAAGTTAAAAAACAATCAAACAAAAAAACTAAGATGATAAAAAAATTAAAGACAAGTGCAGAACACGATTATGCTTGGCTCGTATGTTGGGAAACTTATTCTGAAAGTCTACTAGAAGAAAATTGGATCCAGTGTCAAGGTTGCAACCAATGGTCTCATTTAAAATGTGCTTCACTTTCTGGTCAAAACTATATTTGTATTAACTGCAAAATGGAAATTGAAGACTAACATAAAGTGTTTAGTCATTATTTTATTATAATATTAACAAGTTTTAAAATGTTTTAAAAAAGTTGTGTTTAGTTTTAAGATTAAAAAGTTTTGTTTTTGTTTTTATTTTAGTATCAAAATTATTAGTTTTGATATTCGCGTCTTAAATAATTTGTTAAATTTGAAAGTATCTATTTAATTTAAAAGAAAGTTTGGTTTTGGTTTTATAACAGTGATAATAGTTATAACTGAAATGCATTTATTTTTTTATTGCTCAACTTACCCCACGCAATTGCTCAACTTACCCCGCTGGGGTAGCTGGAGCAGCTTAATAAACTTCAGACAATATTTTCTAAAAATCGAAAAAAGTTTTTTTGTCTTAACCATTTTTTAGCAGATCAAATTATCTTTCTAATAGTGAAAAAATTATATTAATCACATGTACCGTTCAAGATATCTGTTAGATTTAGTAAAAATTGCCTAACTAGCCCCGCCCTACCCTATTGAGATGATTTATCTACTGAGTTATTACTTGAAGAGTTTGAAAAAGCCTTCAAAACACTTTAAAAAAAGTTAAGCAGTTGGACCTCATGAAATCAATGGTAACATAATTATAGATTGCTTTAAACAAAATAAATATGTTTTTCTTATCGTCTTTAAACCATCAATTGATCAAGGAGTCTTTCCTGATCATTAGAAAATTTGCTAAAGTTATTCAACTATTTAAATTTGGTGACTAATCTTACATTAGTAATTACCGCCCTATTTCTATCTTATCTATATTTTTCAATAATTACATGCAAGAACCATATGCATCTGAATATTTAATTATTTTAGTTTTAATTATCTATTATACAACAATTAGTTTAGTTTTCAAGGATTTTAGTCAACTGAGCATGCAATTATCTAGTAAGTAGGTGAAATTTTTAAGTCTTTTGAAAAATCTAATTTCACATTGGAATCTTTATCGATCTTTTATAAGCATTTGATGTCAATCATGATATTCTGCTTTATAAACTTAATTACTTTGTAAAAATAATTAAAAAAAAAAAATGAAAAAGTAACTAAATGGTTTCAAAGTTATTTATCTAGTTATCTTACAGTTTTCAGATATCTAGTTATATATCAGAAAACAATTTGTTTTTTGTAATGAACGTATCATAAACAGTTTTTAAATGTTTTCTGTGTTATCTGAAAAGGTTCCATTTTAGGGCCTTTTTTTGTTTTTAAGATATTAACGATTTGCATAAAAGGTAAAATCTTCGACTGTAGTGGCCAAGAAGATTGAAGATGACAAGAAAGTTGAAGATGTCAAAAAAGCTACTTTATCTGTGATTACAACCCTCTCTCAACTCTATAACTCCGAAACACGAACCTTGAAGAACATGGCCGCTGCGCCGAGAAATAAGTTGAGCGCGGTACTTACAGGGACGTGGTTGGGATCGAACTCTTTCCTCAAAAAATTAAAAATTCTTGATGTACATAAACTTAATGTATATAAAAATTCATCATTTGTTTATATGTGGGGGAACGATTTGTCTTCATTAATTTTTAAAGACTTTTTCATTTTGAAATTATTATGCAAGTTTAACATAAGAAATAACGCTATGTAAAGGAACCATTCCCTTGAACAAAATTCAATCAATTTTGAGTCAGTTGTATTGCGGCTAATCTTTGAAACAAATTTGTTTTGCCTAATTTTAACTTACCCCGAACTTGTCTTGTTGTTAAAAATAAATTAAAAGGTTTCTTTCTCTCAATTGAAAATATTTTAGAATACTTTTAATTAACTTATCATTTGTTATCATAAGTTATCGTACGTACGGCATATTGCTCAAAGTAACTGTACGTACGGCATATTGCTCAAAATTTAACTTTAAAAGGTTTACTGGTAAACGACTTAAGTAAGGACGAAGGTCTGCTAACAAGCATTTTTTTTCGCGTTTAATGTGTCAGTTGTAACATGGCAAGATATTGACATGGCATGTTATTTCAGATCAACTTGATAAATAGAACTTGTCAAATTAATCTGAAATAATACAGAGCAGTAGAAAAAAAAAAAAAAAATTAATAAGAGCAGTAGAAAAAAAATCTTGAGAAGTATATGAGGAAAATACAGAGGAGTATTAGCGTGGAGTACAGAAGAGGAGCACAGAGTATCATAAAGAGGTATATTTAAACAACATAAGAAGTCACATTAAATTAAAAAAGTTTTGGTTGATGCTCAAGATGTTGCTAGTCAGGAAAAGAAAAGTATTCATTTACCTAACAGAAAAATTTGCTGAGTTATCTGTGCCAAAAAAAGTAAGAAAATGAGTATCCAAATTTGGATTGTAGCGTATCTTCGTATCTCTTTGGTTTCACCAACATCAGTGGCAACCCAGGAAACACTTTATGCATGGTTCACGCATGGTTACCATTGGATTATGATCGGCACCACCGCATTTGCAATCATCTTCATATTTTACCATGTTTTGGGTAACATATAACGAAGGTTTTATAAAAAATGTGCACGCGTATTTTTTATAAAACCTTACAAATTTTCGACATAGCTAAGGTTATCATTGCCCCTTTTTTTACGTAGGAGAGCGCAGCGCTAAAATAATTGACCTTTTCCCTTATTATTTTTTTCTTGCAATGCATTGTGGTATTTGTATGCACCAAAAATTATAAACTTCGATAAATCGTATTTAAACTTATATAAGTCGATGATATTTCTCATAAAAGTAATAGTTTTGTTTTTGTTTAAAGTATTAAAAGTTAAAAGAATATAAAATGAACACTGAAAATATTTATGTTGGTTTTAGCTTTTTTAAAAGCTCTAGCACGGTTCACTGCATGCAACATTTCTTGTAAACACTAACGAAGAATTTAATAGTGATAATAACGAAATAATCTCTAAAGAAGTAACTGAAAGGCAAGAGACATAACATTTCTTTCTCCGATAACGCGTCAACATATTATTACCTATATGATATTAGAGACAGTAGCAGTCGGTAATTTAGAACGAAGAGCTACTAAACATAAAATAGCAGGTTATCAGTTATTCAAAGAAAACTATGATAAAATAATTAGAGTTAAGCCAAATACTCCAAGTGATAAACTTTTATTTTTGGTAAAGTGTAATGTTTCAGCATCAATGAAAAAAATTCAATACGAAGTATATGTATATATTTGTCAAAATACTGGATATGTATGCTATGCAAAATGCAAATGTAAATGTGGTGCAGGTGGGTGTTGTAAACATGTAGCTGCAACCTTATATCAACTTATTGAGTATAAGCAGCTCAATTTAAAAAGTGTACCTGAAGAAAAAGCACGCACTGATGTGTTACAAAAACGGCACATTCCTGGTGAATTAGCTAAGAACTGTGAAGCTGTTTTATTTTCCGATCTAACATTTGAGAAAGCAGATGCTAACAAAGATATTAATAATTTATGATGTCGTCCTCTTGTTACTGGAAAGCTAAGTTTTAGTGCTACACCATTGTATGGAAAAAATATAACACTTGAAAAACTGCAAAAATTCACTGAATAACCTTATTAAATTAAACCAAATATTAAATTAAATCAACCTTATTAAATTAAACCAAGGAGTGACAATGGCTGAGTTAATTATTGGTAATAATTTTGAACAGAGAAACTTTTATGAGACATCCATTAACGAGCTAGCCTCTGAAAATGAAAAATATGTTGAAAATGTAAGGGTAGTTATAATGGATAAATTTCTACGTCGTCTGGACCATTCACTTGAAATTAATTTGACTGAGGAAAATTATAGCTTTGTCAAAAATCACTTACCAATCGATGTTGCAAAAATGATTCAAATTGAATCAGAAACTGTAGATCAATCAAAAAAACAAAAAATGGTTTGAAGAAAGAAAAAAGAGACTTACGGCATCAAAGTTTGGTACAGTTGTAAACGTAGAAAAAATATTCATCCAACTTATTTGTTAAAAAGGCTTATAAGTAACCGTGATAATAGTTTGCAATCTCAAGCCTGTCGTTGGGGTAATGAAAATGAAGATATCGCTCTTGAAAAGTATAAAGAAAAATATAACTGTAATATTATAAAATGTGGCCTCGTTATAAACCCTAAATGGCCATGGCTAGGTTGTAGACCTGATGGATTGTGTATTAATAAAGACATATACAAAATGATTGAAATAAAGTCCCCTTTTTCGAAAAGACATCTTTCTGTTCGCGAAGCTTGTAACAATAAAACCTTGTGGATGGAACTTGTAAATGATCAGCCAAAACTAAAAATCAAACACTGTTACTTTTACCAATGTCAAGGTATAATGGCTATAACAGAAACAAACAAAATAGATTTTATTATTTACACAAATGAAGACTTTTTTGTGCAATCAATTAAATTTGGACATGAAAATTGGTTCAACAAGATTTTACCATGTTTAAGTACATTTTATATATAGTTTATGACTAAAAAAATATTTGAAAGTATATAAATATTAAAAAATAGTTATGAGAAATCAATATTTTATTTTACTCTTCAATAATTTCTTTGTCAGCAATAAGTGGTGGCAAAAAGTTGACTAGGTAGCAACTTATGACCCAAGTTTTATTAAGTTGAGCAGCCATTGTGATAGGGAAAACTGTTTGCAATAGTCTATAATTTTTTATTCTTGCTATAGCTCGCTCTACGTGTACCCTAAGATAAACAATCCTTCTAGTTTCAACTTCTTCTGAGTGTGATAGTTGAGGTTTTCCATTAAAAAAAGGGGTATGTTAAGGGAAACATTTTCAAGCAAGAGGTCATCGATTTCAAAACCGCGATCAACCATAATAGAGTCACCTGGTTCTACAAGGGACATTAAATTAGAATGTTTTGTAATTTTGTTATCAGTAGACTTACCAGTATACAAATCTGACACAAATGTAACAGTACCTGCTGGTGAAATTCCAACTAATCCATTTGCGGTGTTGTGGTGTTTATTTGATGAAAACAGAGCTGATTGACTTCTATAAGACGTAGGAATTTCTATAAAAATCTCTGTACAGTCTATTATAACCCTTGTTGAGGGGTAAAGTTTTTTAAAACAACTAGGCATGGTATCATCTACAGTTTTTTTTAGATCCCCATATAGGCAATGCTCTTAGTTGTGAATGCAAAAATCAATCGACGTTATTAATATTCGGCTAACATGAGTAGTCGATAACTTAAAACGAACCCCTAGATCTTCAATAGGAAATGCACATTTCAAACGAATTAGGACCATAAAAAACTCTTCCTCAGGTGTTAGAGTTCTTTTTCGTCCTCACTTTTTAACTTCTGATTCAGTTTCTTTATCCGCTGTTGTGTTTGAGCCATAATATATTAGAGAACTAGCTGTAGGCTGAAGATATTCAAACACAACTTTAAATAGTTCATAGCTTTCAAACCCTGTATAAAACTTGAAATGTGCAGTGTTGTGCTTAAATCGATCAATTGTAAAGCTAATATCTGAAATTACCTTTTGCAAAGAATTTATTTCAATGCAATGCTCTTGGTTTTTGACTTCGATTTTTTTTCAAGTTCAATTGTTTTAACTTGTAAGGAAGCCACTTCTTCTCTTAGTTTATCTTCTTCCCTGAACATAATTGTTTTAGTTAATATTTTTGGAAGCCTTTCTCAATCCTTAACTATTATAAGTATCTCTCACTTTTTCCACATAAGGTTTAACAGTTTTAGGTAGGATAGTTGGTATTTTGTTCATATAAGTTTTCTTTCCACCTTCAAAATGTTTAGAACATACCCTGTGAGTTAAAGTTGGTTTAAAGTCTCTTCTACTTATTTTGTGAAGCCATATCTTTCTAAGGTTTTTGTTCTTGTTGAGAAATGCATAAAATAATAGATTTTTATGTTTTACTGAGTTACTAAAGCATTTAGGTACACATCATGTAAAACCCTCATTTCTTTTTTTTTTTTCTTTTTTAGTTGAACAATATTGTTTGGTGTATTTGTTGTTATACTTTCTTCGAAGTCTAATATAGTGCTACTGCTAGCAAGGTTTACTCCAACAACATAGCTTTTAACATTTGAGCTAAACGAATTAAAAGTTGAGGAATAAAATAAATTTAAGTCTTCAGGGACAATCTCAGTTCCTTCAATATTTTACTAAACTTATTTTTGTTGTTTATTTCCGTATACATACAAATACCATAATGCATTGCTATAAGGGGAAACGTCAATTTAAATAAAAGTTTTCGTTGCATTCTCCTGCCGTAAAAACCGAGGCAATGGCAACCCTATGCCTAGCACAAGTTTCCTTATTGTTTATAAATTTTCAATTAGCCGTCATATTGGTATTTTTAAAATAAAAGAAAAAGATTATAATAAAATTAGATGCAGTTGTAAGTGATTGTGGCTAACGCGTTTATTAGCTGTACTAAATATAATCATGATATTTACTACCTACATTACTATAAATATAATAATAAAATAATATTATTTCAATCATTTTGTTGTTATATAATTAACTTATGTTATTTTATTATATTTTTATATTATATTTATAAGATCATTATATAAAAAAAATAAATGCATTAATATAACATGATTATTTATTTGAATAAATTAAATGCATTTAAATTGTTAACATTTAGTTTATAAAGGTGTTGTTAAAAGACAAAAACATCAATAATGTATAAAATCTTTTATGCAAAATAATAAAAAAATTTTAGATCAAATTTTTGGCCGCTGTTGTAGTTTAACTAATTTTATAAATATATATATATATACATATATATATATATATATATATATATATATATATATATATATATATATATATATATATATATATATATATATATATATATATATATATATATATATATATATATATATATATATATATATATATATATAAATATATATATATATATATATATATATATATATATATATATATATATATATATATATATATATATATATATATATATATATATATATATATATATATATATATATATATATATATTAGGGTGATTCATATTTGACGAATTTTCGAAAATCAAGTTGGTCCTACCTGGAATGGTTGACCACCAATATAAAAATAATTTTAAGCCCAAAAATTTTAATGTCACGTGACTTTAAAGGTCCCCGCCGGTCAAATTTGTGTACAAAAACGTATCAAACTTTAGGGGTCTTGCGGGGACCTTTAAAATCAACTCAGAAAGCCAACTTTTCTTTTATATGGTATATTTTGGACTATTTATTTATAATAGAGTAGGACCAAAATGAAATATGGTGGTATTTATTCCACATAGTGTGGAGAAAGTGACGAAAAAAACGAATTTTTACAATAAAATGACGCACCACTTTGTATAACTGACGCTTGTTTATTCTTCATATTTAGGCCGAGTTTTAAAAATTAATGTTTGGACAAAGCATTAATAATGTTTATATAGAAGGGGCAGTTCAATAGCTATCCGCCCTTCTCACCCTATTTTCGGAGATGTCTCCCCTCTCCCCCCCCCCATACTTTGTTCGTTGGAGACGGAAGGGGGCTAGCAAATTTATTTAAATTTTATTGTAAATCATATTATTTAAAACCACTTTTTTTTCTTTAGAAAAAAAGACAATATAAATATTAAATTATGATAACATTTTGATGCCTGAATATTTTGGAATTTTTATTAGTTTCCGTTGTAATTTGCGGAAGACATATTGTCGTAATTTTAAATTCTCTGCTCTGTGTTCTGTGTATCTGGTGTATCCATAACATTCTATAAAAGGTATACTATCTGCGGTTATATACAAAATTGTTATTGTAAAATACATGTCATTTAATCAAAGAATGAATATGAATTGTTTTCTTTAATCAAATTACTGTTTAGAAACCAAGATGCCAAGATCAACAAGACTTAAAACAAAATCTTTTTGAAGAAGAGGATCTTATAGAAAACCTACCAGAAATAATGTTTTCAACAAATAAAGACATTATTCTCTACTTTCAGTTTAGAAGATCTGGAGACAAAATAACTCCAACAAAAAAGCTGATTGCTTGTACCATTGTTCATCAAACAGCAAAGTGTTCTGGTCTTGCTAGCTGTCTTGAAAACTGCATTATGTTTGCAGTTAAGAAACCTTGGATAGACGGAGGATACGAGGATGGGATACTCACTGACCCATTTATAAGGTAGGTTAAACAAAATTTAATTCATATTTAAAGAACAGGTTACCATAAAATACACTACAAAAATTTTGGATAATATAATATTTTCTAAACCAGTTATATATTATTATAGGAAGCATATCACTGATCTGATCAACAGCTGGGAGAGTTTAAAGAAAAGTAAGTGTAGGAACTCGAAAGAAGCAGGAAAAGCTAGACAAGAATTCAAAAAAAAAGGAAATAAGGTTTTCTGGATTGCTAAACCAAATATCCAAGATATTCTAAAGAAGACAAGCCTTAATAAGGTCTTGTATCGTACTGATATGAAATTTTTGAGAGATCAAAAGGCCAGACGTAAAATGACTCTGGGTAAAAAAGACAAGCTATATAACCGGAGGGTTAAGAAGAGAGAACAGAGAAGATTGAAACATCCACAGTTAGTACATAGTGTTGAACAGTTTTCTCAGAGAGATGATTTGACTACAGAGCTTCAGTTTTCTTCTGAAACTAGTGATACAAGTACCAGCATGGACTCAGATTGTTCTTTTGATTTCGAACAGCCAGGTCCAAGTAATGATACGTCGCAGTTAGCCAAGAATTTTGTACAAGATATTGCCATGACTTCAGTTTCCAAAAATATTTCCTCTAGAGATTTGTTGCATGTGTGTACAGATTTGGTTGTTAATTCAGGTGAAAATGTTGAAAACTTTTTACTGTCTCAATCAACTATTTGGCGAGCACAAAAGAAAACCATCCATCAAAATGCTGCACTGCTGAGAAAGCACTTTTCCCCAAAATAGCTCACTTTGATGGAAAAATTATAGAAGATTTTACTAATGGGAAAAAAGAAAAAAGAGACAGGTTTGTTGTTTCAGTTAATATTGATGGAGACATTAAGCTTCTTAGAATTCCAGCTATGGAGCATGGAACTGGAGCTGCTCAGTATGAAGCTTTGAATAATGTACTGGAAAATTATGGAATATGTAACGATGTGAAGGGATTATGTTTTGACACAACTGCCTCAAATACTGGAAGACATTCAGGAACCAATACTAGGTTCAGTCAAAGACAGGAATCTATTTTGTTAGAGTTTGCCTGCAGGAGGCATATTTATGAGCTTCATCTTAAACATTTCTGGGAGCAAATTACCTCAGGCAAAACAGCAGCTCCAGAAAATTTAATGTTTAAACGGTTTCAGACAAACTGGAATTGCATCAAGGAAACTGTTGATCCTTCCAATTTAATAAGGTTTGATATCAATTCCATCAGCAATACTTTCTTGGCTACCCAGATTGAGGAAACTATCCAGTTTTGCAAGGATGCATTAAACACTGACACTGTTCCCAGAGGGGATTATAGGGAGTTATTGGAACTTACCCTGATGTATCTGCATCCTGAAATATTTTTTAAAGTTCGAACTCCAGGCTGTGTTTCTCATGCTAGGTTCATGTCAAAAGCCATTTACTACTTGAAAATTCAGATATTGAGTACACATCTGCCCTATGATTTGACTGTTTCCCAAAGGAAAGAGTTAAAGGCAATGGCAGAATTTATCTCGATTTTCTATTCTGTCTGGTTTCTGAGAACCTCATTACCATCAGCTGCACCATTTCAAGATGTAAAAGCTTATTAGCAAATGGTGCAGTACAAAGAACATGTAGAGAAACACAACGCTGATTCCAAGAGAGTTCTAAACGGAATTAAAAGCACAATGATGTCAATGAAGAGACACACCTGGTACTTAGATGAAACTTTAGTTCCACTTGCTCTCCTAGACCCTGACCTTTCTAATGTGGAGAGAGAAAACATTGCAAAAACATTATTCTTTATACCAGTTCCTGATCATTTTCAGCATTCAGAGAAGTCAAACTTGATCAAAGAGTTAAATTTTAAACAAGAAGTGCCACCAGGACTTGCTCGATTAATCGGAGAGAACTCTTGGTTCATCTTCAGTTTGCTAAACCTGACAAGAATGGAGGACAAACTTTAATTAAACTCTCCTGCTCCTATGTGGTGCTATGTTGACCAGTTCAAAACATTCTCCAATTTTGTAAGTAAACTTGAAGTAGTGAACGATAGTTCTGAAAGGGCTGTAAAACTTGTATTAGAGTTTGTGAATAATGTTCACAACGAGGATGATCGTCAAGAACTTTTACTAGCTGTGCAGCAAAGACGAGATCAGCTCCGTGGGTCAGGAACCAAGGAACAGTTGCAGCTAGCATATAAAGCAATATGCAAGAAGAGAAAAAAAATAACATGATTTATATATTATATTTAACTATTGCATTATATTTTATTATGTTTACATATCACGATTTTAATATTTATATTGCCAAATGAAGTATTTTTTTTTAAGAAATAAAGTGATTTTAAATAATATGATTTACAATAAAATTTAAATAAATTTGCTTGCCCCCCCTCCCATCTCCAACGAACAAAGTATGGGGGAGGGAGGGAGGGGGGAGACATCTCCGAAAATAGGGTGAGGGGGGCGGATAGCTATTGACATGCCCCTTCTATATAAACATTATTAATGCTTAGTCCTAACATTATTTTTCAAAATTCGGCCTAAATATGAAGAATAAACAAGCATCAGTTATACGTAGTGGTGCGTCATTTTATGTAAAAATTTGTTTTTTTCGTCACTTTCTCCACACTATGTGGAATAGATACCACCATATTTCATTTTGGTCCTACTCTATTATAAATAAATAGTCCAAAATATACCATATAAAAGAAATGTTGGCTTTCTGAGTTGATTTTAAAGGTCCCCGCAAGACCCCTTAAGTTTGATACGTTTTTGTACACAAATTTGACCGGCGGGGACCTTTAAAGTCACGTGACATTAAAATTTTTGGGCTTAAAATTATTTTTATATTGGTGGTCAACCATTCCAGGTAGGACCAACTTGATTTTCGAAAATTCTTCAAATATGAATCACCCTAATATATATATATATATATATATATATATATATATATATATATATATATATATATATATATATATATATATATATATATATCGGAAACAAAATTTTCGCTAGAAAAAAACCGAGTTTTCACAGGGTTTTGTCTCTCATGTTTATAAATTTTTGTAAGAATGTCAAACATTTCGCAGCATCGCTACTTAATTTTGACTAGAAGTGATATAAAATGGCAAAATATGTGTTGCAACTGTAGCAAAATCCGGTTAGTTATGTTTTCAAACAACTTTAAACTTATTCTCGTGCATTTAAAATATTGAATACCTATTTAGTATTATCTTTTTATTAACAAGAAGGTCTTATATAAGAATTAAAAGTCATCAACCGAGAACCTGTTGCAAGTGAAGCAAAAAAACAAAATTATACCTGGTTAAATTAATATAACTATATATACGGTTAAAAAATTTTTTTAATGAAAGAAACGGAGCTGTATCAAGCGTTAAAAGCAAATAATCATTCTCTAATAGATCAGATTTAATTATATAACACCGCTGAGTTAAACAATTTCTGCCAGCGAAACTCTGAGCGAATATATATTTTGCATAAATTGTCTGGTGCAGCCGATGGTTTTATAGATGCTGCAGCAAGTAATAGTTTGGTGCCATTGGTATTCATGGTGCCTGTCAGGTAATATCTTTTTTATAGTTTTTGTTGATATCTAGCTAAGCAGCGCATTGGATGAACAAATATATATATATATATATATATATATATATATATATATATATATATATTATATATATATATATATATACATATATATATATATATATATATATAGATATATATATATATATATATATATATATATATATATATATATATATATATATATATATATATATATATATATATATATATATATATATATATATATATATATATATATATATATATATATATACATACTATATACCGAACCCTTTTAGAACGCTGAAGTGTACGCACGTGTTTGTTTTTCTTTTCAACTGCTTGAAGAAATAAAAATTCAGAACTTATTATTATAAAATTACAGATAATAATTATGAATATAAATAAAAATACTGAAGAAATTATTAAAAAAATGCTTGAAGAGCAGAAAAATATTATATTAATGGAGACCGAAAGACTTCTCAAAGAACAAGAAAAAAACTTCGCAAAAATAACAAGCGCAAATATGAAGATTTTTACTGAAAGGTTGGATAAATTAGAACTCGATCTATCTACAAACAAAATAAAAACTTCTAATATCGAAAAGGACGTAGAAGAAATAAAAGAGTCTTAACTTCCAAGAAGAGTTAACTAAACAAAAGATTGCAAAAATAAATAAACGGACAGAAAGTGAAATTAAACATCTTTATGAGCAGAAACGTTTTGAATCTATAAAAGAAACAAATGCCATTAAAAACATAAGTGAGAAACTGGTTGATCTCGAAAATCGTTCACGAAGAAACAACCTGAGGATTGAAGGTGTAAATAAATTACCTGGTGAAACCTGGAATGACTGTGAATAATTGAACGAGCTCATCGTTCAGGTCCAAAAAAAGTAGGCAAACACCGAACAATCTTCATAAAACTGTTAAATTACAACGATAAAAAAAGAATTCTCTTTAACAGTAAAAATTTACGTGGAACTGGTATTTTTATCAACGAAGATTTTGCTAAAGAAACAATCGAAACGCGAAAAAGACTCTGGGGTGAAGTAATAAACTTACGTAAAGAAAGTAAGTATGCTATTTTAAAGTTCGATAAGATCTATTGCAGAGAACTCAACAAATAAGTTTTTATCAAAAGAAACCCTTCTATAGATACACTTGTTAAAAATGAGCGGCATTAATAATTTTGAAAACCAAATCTTTAATTTTTCTAAAATAGATTGCATCTCAAATGAATTCTCAGATCCCGACACTAACTATTATTGTGATTTGCTCAGTGATTGTTCATATTATTATCCAAGTGAATTAGCAGAGAATTAGCTTTTGAAGGATAATGTAAAAGCAAGCGATGAAATTAAAATTCTTCACTTAATTCTAAGCTTAAATCGCAATTTTGAAAATCTACATAATTTATTAGAAGAAACTAAAATATTTTTGATATACTTTGCTTAACAGAAGCATGGATAACTATAAATGACCTAAAAAATAGTTCAAATTTTAACCTTCCTCATTTTAAATTAATATCTTAAGATAGGCAAACAAATAAACGCGGCGGTGGAATTTTTATTTACGTGAAAAAGAACATAATGCATTACGTTAGGAAAGATTTGAGCGTTTCTGACGAGAATAAAGAAATTTTAACGATTGAAATTGTAAACAATCAAACAAAAAACATTCTATTAAGCTGCTGTTATCGACCACCTGATGGTCTGGGCAAAAATTTGAGCATTTTTTTTGAACAAAACATATTCAAAAAAAGAAAAAAAGAAAAAAAAAAGTTTTTGTTATTGGAGACTTCAATATGAATACTTTTTCTTATTATGAGGATTCTAAAGTTAAAAAGTTTTATGACGCAATATTTGAATTAGGAGCAGTTCCTTTAATTAATCGACCGACAAGAGTATCAATAAACACAATTACTCTTATCGATAACATTATTACAACCGATATCCTTAATCAAAACATACAAAAAGGTTTTTTAAAAACTGATATTTCCGATCACTTCCCTATATTTTTAACATTTAACTGTAATTCCGAAACTATGATTAAGACAAGCAAAAAAGTTAGACTGCGTCATATTAACAAGGACAGTATTAATATTTTAAAGAGCAACTATCATTGCTCCATTGGAAACATATAAACTTTAACGATGACGCAAACTCTATATATGATAAATTTTTCAACACATTATATCCTATCTACGATGCAAATTTTCCATTCATAGAAAAGACAATAAATCCAAAAAAAACATTCAATCCCTGGATTACCAAAGATTTTAAAAAATCATCGAAGATCAAGCAGAAACTGTATATAAAGTATTTAAAAACAAAGTCCCCAAAAAATGAAAAAATATACAAAGATTATAAATATCAGTTTGAAAAAACTCGACAAAATTTGAAAAAAAAATACTACTCTAGCTTAATCGATAAGTATAAAAATAACTCCAAACGTACATGTGAAATAATAAAAGAAATAAGCGGAAAACAAAAAGACTGCTCAGGTTTCCTTCCCCAGGTCATCAAGGTTGATAACAGAATCATCTATGAACAAAAAGAAATAGCTTGCGAGTTTAATAATTTTTTTGTTAAAATTGGTCCCGAACTGGCCAATAAAATTCCAAAGACGCATGCTATATTTATTGATTTTCTAGTACCGATGAATGATTGCATTACATCTGGAGAGTTGTCTTCTAAATTATCATTTGAAGAATTTGAAATAGCATTTAAAACTCTGAAAAAAAATAAAGCTACTGGAGTAGATGGCATTAATGGTAATATAATTCTAAACTGTTTTGAACAATTCAAAGATATTCTCTTTAAAGTTTTTAGCGCGTCAATTAATCAAGGAATTTTTCCTGAACAACTAAAAATTGCAAAAATTACCCCAATTTTTAAAGAAGGTGATAGGGCTGTTATTAGCAATACCGACCCATTTCTATCTTACCTATATTTTCAAAAATATTAGAAAGAATTATGTATAATAGAGTCTATGATTATTTTCAATGCAATAACCTACTATATAGCAATCAATTTGGCTTTAAAAAGCACAACTCCACGGAATATGCAATCATTCAATTTGTACGCGAAATTTCAAAATCCTTTGAAAATTCCCAATACACACTAGGTATCTTTATTGACCTATCTAAGGCTTTTGATACAGTAGATCACACTATATTACTGCATAAGCTTAAATATTATGGTATAAACAAAAAAACTTTAAGATGGTTTGAAAGCTACCTATCAAATCGTAAACAATTTGTTTCTTGTAAAGATGATTGCCAAAAAAATTTATTAGATATATCTTGTGGTGTTCCTCAAGGCTCTATATTGGGACCCCTCTTATTCTTGATTTACATTAATGACTTAAATAAAGCTTCAAATCTACTTAGCATTATGTTCGCTGATAATACTAACCTATTCCATTCTGATACTGACATCTCCAAACTGTTTTGTAATGTAAATGACGAACTTAAAAAAATATCTAGCTGGTTCAAGTGTAACAAATTAACTCATAATCCTAATAAAACAAAATGGATTATTTTCCACCCGCTTCAAAAAAAACGTTACCTACCCATAAATCTGCCTAAAATATTTATTAACCAAATTGAGATTAAGAGGGACTCTGTCATAAAGTTTTTAGGAGTCTATCTTGATGAGCACATTACATGGAAACAGCATATTGATCATGTATGTACCAAGATTTCTAAAAATATTGGAATTTTATATAAATCTAGAGACTATCTAAATAAAAAAAGCTTAACCCAACTCTATCATTCGTTTATTCATAATTATATAAATTATGCAAATATTGCTTGGGGAAGTGCTGGAAAGAATAAGTTGAAACGTCTTTTTTCACGTCAGAAACACGCAATTCGTATTATTAATTTTTCCGATCGTTTTACTCATTCAAAACCTTTATTTAACGAAATGAGAATACTTAACATTTACGAAGTGAATTTATATAATACTCTATGTTTTGTATATATGTGGAAAAATAACTTATCTCCTGACGTTTTTAAAAATATTTTTACTTTGAAACCAGACAATAAGTATGCACTGAGAAATAATAATTTGCTGAATCAAGTTTTATGTCGAACCAAGTTTAATCAGCTTTGTATTGATTATCGTGCACCTAATCTTTGGAATAAAGTTATTTTGAAAAATTTTGATCTACCTTCCTCTTTTTCTATTTTCAAAACTAAGCTTAAAAATCTAATTCTTTCTATGGAGAACGTTTTTCTATATTACTAGTGTTATGGGTTTGTCTACCTATTATTAAAACTAAGTTTACCTAAGTATATAGTTACATTGAGATTGTACTGAAACTGATAGCTATGAATAGATGTATTAATATTTATTATTTGAGCTCGTATTGTATATTGCTTTATATTATATATTGCTAGTATGTATATATTTTAAGGTTTATTTTATCTTTTATTTAGTATTTGAAAAAACAAAAAACAAAAAAATTTTATTACGGTTTTTATAACACGGTTTTGTAAAAATTAAAAAGAAAAAAAAAAAAAAAAAAAAAAAAAAAAAGAAAAAATAAATTAAAATAAATAAAATAAAATCAATAAATTATGTATAAATGCGTATGTGTATCTGCGTATGTATGATTTATGTATATATATTGGTATATATATGGGTGTATGGGTGTATATGTGCTGTTAGTATGGGTGTGTGTGCTTGCAGTCTATGTATATTTACTGCTTGGCAATCGTTGGGCTGGATTGGGATTCGGTGATACCACCTATGATCGCTTGTATGGTAAAGATGCAAACACAATATATACTTAAAAAAAAACTATATTAGAACAAGAGCTAATTATCAATAAGAACACCCCACTCTGATTTTATTTTCTACAATTTTAATGCAAGAAATGTTCAATTCAATTATTATTTTTTTTAATCTATTCGATTTATATCAACATCACCAACACATGACGTCATCAAACACATTGATAATTATACTGAAGTATTTTATTTTTAACTATTCTATGCAACGGTTTATATAATTATTTATCGGAACAGATCCAATTCAAAAGCTAATAAACATTTACAAAAAATCAATAAGAATGAATTCATTTAGAGCGTTTTGATTCCAGCGGTTCTCTACGACAAGACCTCAAGGACTTCTTCGAGTTTCCGCATTCTTTATTCTTAATTTTTATTGTTATATTTATTGTCATATTTCTATTGTTAACGAAATCTTTATTGTAAATATTATTTATTTCTTTTTTTTATGTCTTACGTTTTATTCACAAGTTATAACAGAAATTGTAGTAATGATTGTAATAAAGAATAAAAAAAAAATGTTCTGCTATTCAAAAAAAGTAATTTGACCATATCCTCATCGAATATGAAGAATTTTTTTTTCTGTAAACAATAAACCATTGTCTGTGTCTGATTCATCTTTGGATTTAAATGAAAAATAAAAAAATTGATACCAGGTGTCATAATTCCGAAACTGCATGTAAATTATGAAAAGACAACAACAGAAGATGAATGTAACAAATTTGATATCGGGTTGTTTGTAGACAAAACGAAAAAATTATTAAAGCATGAGAAGTATAATCTTCTATAGAACGTATGGGTGCGACCTTCTGACTATATATTTCCTAAAACTAATGGTCGAAAATGTAACCCTGTTTGGTTCAAAAATATTTCATGGTTGTGTTATTCAAAATACTATGATGGGTTGTTCTGTATCTCTTGTGTTCTGTTTGGAAAAGCCTCTTTACCTACTCAATTATTTCACAAATTTCCAAATCGGCTTGGGTCAGTTGGAAATGTAAGAATATTAACACATAATAAAACTTCTCCAATGCATATAACCTCAATACAGATAATGCTTGATTTTCAAACAGTAATGAGTAATAAAGTCTTTTCAATTTATTTGCAACTCAATAAGTTTCTATCTGATAATATTTCTACAAATCGATAAATTTTGTTTTTAATATCACGTGCAGTTCTTTTTTGTTGTAGGCAGAATATACCGCTTAGAGGACACAGAGATGACACCAAACATCTAGTTGAGCAATATAATAATGCTGATAATTTCGAATGCTTATTAGATCTGATGGCATCATGGGGTGACAATATCTTGAGTGACCATTTAAAAATGGTCCTAAAAATGCTACTTATTGATCAAAGACAGTGCAGAATGAGTTGATTGATATTTGTGCAGGTGTTGTTTAATCCCTATTGGCAGACAGAATAAAGAAAGCAATGTTGATGAAGCTTCAGATGTTAGCCAAACAGAACAAATTACTGTAATTGTTTGTTATATGAATGAATGCTGTAAAGTAAAGAAAGATTTTCTAAAATTTGTTTCTTGCCATACTGGCTTGAGTGGAGTTTCTTTATCAACCAAGATCAAGAAAAGTATGCATAAACTTGGTCTGGAAATGTCTTTATGTCGTGGGCAAGGTTATGATGGAGCTGGTAACATGGCAGGGCATCTTGTGGTGTAGCAGCATTAGTTTTAAAAGATTTTCCTAAAGCTCCCTACATCCACTGCTTTTCCCATCAACTTAATCTATGAGTTGCCAAAGCATGTGCAATTCCTTCAATTGGCGATATGATGGATCGTGTTCGAATTGTCTCTGATTTTTTTAATAATTCTACAAAAAGGTTAGAAGATCTATCTACAAAAACTAGTAAGCTATGTCTGACATCATCTTTTCAAAAGACAATCAATGTTTGTAGAACCAGGTGGGTTGAAAGAATTAATGGCCTTGAAGCCTCTATTGAATTATATCCAGCTATAGTTGCATCTCTTATTTGTATCAAAGAAGATGTGACATGGAACTAGAAATCTAGAGGTGATGCTTCTGCATATGTGGCAATATGTTGCTCTTTTAAATTTTTTATCATCTTAATCATAGTTAGGAAATTATTAGGCTATATAAGACCACTGACAAAAACTTTGCAAAAAGTTGATCAAGACTTCTCAAAAGCTCGTGAAGATGTGGAAAATTTAAAGAATACTCTTATGTCTTTTCAGGGCTCTATGGATATTTCACACACAGAATGGTACAAAGAAGCTATTCGCATAGCTGCAACTACTGGTACAATGCCATCTAAACCAAGATCATGTGGTCAACAAACACAACGTGATAACCATGAAATAGATGATGTAAATGAATATTATCGAACAATTTGTTCAATTCCTTTTCTTGATCACATTCTGATACAGCTAGATTCTTTATCTTCTTTAAACAATTTAGTATTGCTAAACAGTTTCCATGTTGCACATTCATCGAGATATTGAAATTGACTTGAATATTGTTGTAGATAAATTTGCGACTGCAATTCCACGAAAAATGGAATTTAAAAATATATTGAACTCTGATGAATAGATACATTTATTGGCATAAACTTATAGTAATTATATATATATATATATATATATATTTATATATATATATATATATATATATATATATATATATATATATATATATATATATATATATATATATATATATATATATATATATATATATATATATATATATATATATATATATATATGCAGGATATTTTTATTTATTACTGATAGAATATTTACATGATATTTTTTTGATGCTATCATGAATACTTTTATTATTATTTATTCTATTTATCTTATAAGGTTTTGTTAAAAAAGTTAAAAAGCTTTGAGTTTTGCCATTATTTTGTTTTAGTTGCTAACTGTTGAAATATGGTTTGAATTTAGTAAATTTTCATGATTTGAACTTTACTTTATTGATCATTAGCCAACAGTTTAGGATGTTGAATATAATTAAGGTAAGAATAATTTTTTTTACGCGTAACCTTAAAAACAGGTTTTTTCGGTTAAAATATTGCAGTGCGCATTTTCTCCTCAAATTCGCCGGAACGCCGTTCACCTTTAAAAAAAAACTTCAAAGTATTACTGTTGTCGTCATTTTTTGTGATATACTAATGATAAGTTCAGAGGAAATCCGACACCTTTTTTTTTAGAAAAAAAGCACTTCTGTATTGTTTTTGTCATTAGTATTAACAATGACCTTGTAATAAACGTGTATTAAATCACAGGAGCTACTTTTTATCAGTTTTTCTTTTTTACAACTGCTCCGATGTTATTTTCCATATTATTAAACTTTGACTACAATTGCCGCTAGATTAATGTTGATAGGTATCAAAAAAAAAATTTCATTGTTTATTATTATTAATGTAATTCTGTATATCAGCAGATAAAGGTCGGTTGTCTAGTCTCTTATGAAAATGAGTTATGTATGAGACCTTTTTAGTTTTTTCAGTATCTACACAGAGGTATAAAGATTGTTTTCCTACGACTATCTTTATTTTTTACTTTCAAAGTCCATTTCAAAAATGTTGCCTTGTAATATATTTTTTTGAATATATATTTTAATCCTTATTATATATATTTCGCGTCCTTGGTTAACCCTTTCTGGCCTGAATTATGCAAATGTAATTTTAAAAAAAATTTTTTCTTGAAAACACACCTATTATAAGTCAAAAATCAAACCCAGACAGAAAAAATTATATAAAACATTTCATACAGCAAAAGATAGCTATGTCGCGTATTGTACACAACAGGCCACAACGGCCGTATAAGACAAGGTACAATAACACAGTTATCAACAGTTATTCGTGAAACTGGCGAAAACAGTTACTCTTCTTTGAAAGGCAAAGATTTGCATTGCACTTAGTGCATACAAAAACAGTTTGTCCTTTGCACCCTGGACGCTTGCACCTCTGCCTCACACCATGTGCCGGCCAGTGACCAACAGAGTCTGTGCGAACATCCTGAGTTGGCACAGGCTTAGCAGGTCCCCTCTTCTTCTTGCGCTGCAGCTCTGCCTCCATACTGGTTGATGGTCTGCCACGCTTCTTTGCTGTCATGTCTTTGCCTTCACGACAAAGAGCATCAGCTATTTCAAGCTTGAAGGCCATAAGATCCTTCTGCTGACGCTTATCAACTCCCATATCACGACAATCCCGGCGATACAGTAACCAGCCAGTTGCCACTGCCAAGTCCACAAAATGGAAAAAAAAGCGGTGGTAATATTTCTTTGATTTCAAGTGGATCCGATACCTCGCCATGATGGCATCCAGGGTATCAACTCCTCCCATGAACTTGTTGTAGATCTGTATGATTTCTGGGCGTGGCACGTCAATATGCTGCTTTGTAGTACGATCCCACCGCCTCGCAGTTGACACTGGTTCTGCACTAGCAAATGTACTGGCTAGTGTTACAGACTTGTTGTCAAACCACTTGACAACTCGAACTTCGACACCATTGACCACACCCTCTCTTTCTTCAAATGAGCCACGCCCTTTCTTCTTCAGAGTTGCATCAGCAATCATCTTGCAATTCTGAAGACGATTCGCACGAACTGTCCCAACTGCTAATATGTTCCTATTAGCTAGGGCTGACAGCAACTTCAGTGACGTAAACCAATTGTCAAAAAACAACAGGTACTGCTTCTCTTGCGGCAAGACCTCGACCAGCTGAAGCACAATGTTGCCACTGGCACCAATGTTTGCTTGATTGGATGCTGCCTGAATCTTTCCAGTGTATATTATGAAATTATGCACAATTCCAGTCACATCACACAGCATAAACACTTTATAGCCCCATTTGTAGGGCTTGCTCGGAATGTACTGTTTCATTCCCGACTGTCCCTTGAATGGGATAATTTGTTCATCCACTGACAACTTATGGTCAACTTCCAGTGAATGGAACTTTGGCAAGAGAGAGTCAATCAACGGACGTATTTTGAACAATTTATCTCTCTGAACGTCATCTGGAGCAAGCATATTTCCATTGTCGTTGAAGTGAAGATTACTTTTCAGTTCAACCCACCTGTCACGTGACATCACATCTGCAACCTGTGACAAACGCGATGCTTTGCCCCAGTACATCTTACTTCTTGGCAGATTAAAAATAGACATGTACATAGTCATACCAAGAAACTGTTCAATTTCATCCTTGGAACAACCAATAGGCTTATTTACATCTTTTTGTGTTGCATACAGATTGGTGTGATCAGTAATGTGTTCCACCAACCCACTGTCAAAGAAGTAACGAAAGTACTCCACTGGCGACTTTATGGTATCAGCAGAAGCACGTTGATCAGCAGACTCTGGCATTGACTTTGCAGATGATTGGCCAGTAACACATTTCCAAACAGTAGATCTTCCAACAGCAGCAGAAGTGGAAGGCTGCTCATCATCGCTGCTGTCTTGCTGGTCAGATACTTCGTATTCTTCTGTATCGTCACCAGATGATACTTCAGCAACTTCATTGTCACTCGACGAGAGCTCATCATCATCACTTTCTGCAGGAATGTTACGAACAAAACGAGCTGTTGTAGCAGTCTTCTTGTAGAACTGAACAGGCTTCATCTAAAATCAGAATACAATTTATGCTATGATTAGTATTGGTATCTAGTATTATATATCACTATGTTTGCAATAAAAAATACAAAAAAAATATAAAATATGCACAGATACAAAAATAATATCAATATCACTACTAACAGAACAATCATTATAGCAAATACTATATCACAAATAATAATAGTAATAATATTACAAATCATAATATAGCCCAAACTTGCCCTAATTACTAACTCTAGCCTAACCCTAAGTCGCACCTCAGACACTCTATAAAAGTATAGCAGATATAATTGGTATCTATAAGAACACTAAACAAATATATAATAACTATACTAAAACATGGCTATGATACTATTGTAGCTGCTTGTATTACCAGCAATAATAATAATAATATTAGTAATAAATTATTATTATTATTACTACTATTAGTATTATAATTATTATTCCTAGTAGTAATAAAATTGAACACTATTATGAACATGGTAAAATATAAATATATTTCACCATAACAAATCATAAACAAATAATCTGTCATTCCAGCATGTTATATCACACAATACTAAGCTGAAGAGTGTCAATTTTGTATCTGTTATATTCAATGCTATGCCCGATTGTGTATAATTCCACACATACAAAAAACACCACATAAAAATTTATTCCTGCAATCCAGCTACAAATTCAAGGTACTACTATACAAAGACACCACTACTACATAAAATCCATAACATTTCATGGTTATAACTAACCTGTATAACTCGGAATAGTCAGGTCTTCCGTCTCGTAGTAACACCGTAGACCTTCTCACAAAATCCCTGTAAACAAAGCTCGAGCCAAGAATCCAAAGTAAGAACGTCATTGGTTCAACGATTTTATCGTCATCCTAGGTATGTGTACAATACGCGACAACCGGTCATAACGTTCTAAACGCCACTGCTATTAAAGCAGCGCGTGGATCTCGGTATGTGTAAAATTCTACACAACCGGCCAGAAAGGGTTAAATAATATTTTAACGATTTCATTTATTTGATATATGGACTAACTATTTTACTATTTCCTCTCTCCTGAACAATTTTCTAGAACGTGACAACCGACGTTTGCCTTCTGAGGTACAGAATTATAAGTTAGGTTTTTGATTCCTCTGAAATTCTGGAATTGATTTTTTTTTTACACTGTTACTACAGCCCAGTAATTAAAAATTTATCTACAGGTAGGCACTCCAGAATTGTCTGTCAGTCTAATAAGACTACCAAAAAAAATTCATTAAATGAAGATATTACAAATCTACTTATGTCAATTATACGTTCGATAATACGTTGAAATATTAGTTGAAACAATTTTAAAGGTTTAATAATTGAAAAGATTTTAAATTAAAAATTTGTAATAAGTTTTTGTTGTAAAAAAAATAAAACGTGTAGGTTTTGGGTAAGATAAATGACCATCATTTTAGTATTTAAGTATTTCATTTAACTTGCATAGCAATTGTGTTGGTAAACATTGTGTTGCTCTGGTCCTCTGGTTTTCCTTTTGCTACAGTAAATATTTTCCCTGGATCCGCCCCTGATATGTTTGTATATAATCCTTATGAAACTTCCCAAGTATTTTAAAAGATTTTTTAAAATTAAGTCACCGGTGGTTGGATTCGAACTGCGGCCTTCTTGTTTAGAAGCTCAGCGCGCTAACCACTCGGCCATGCTGGCATGTTTTTTATCGAAATTTTAAAACTATATAAAATTTGTTTTTATCGGAAATAAAAGTTGTAGATCAAAAATTAAGAAGAGGTTTACGCAATTTAGTTTTTAAATGAAAGCCTGTAAAACTTGATATATGCTTAAGTATGTTTTAAATTACATAACTTGTTAATTTCGCATATAATTTTTAAAGATTCTAAAAGTTAAAAAAAAAGAGTAGTTGGACCTTGGACTCGAGCCACGGTTTTCCTGTTCAGAAGCTTAGCGCGCTAACCACTCGGCTGTGCTGGCACGCTGATCATCGTAATTTTAAAACTATATAAAAATTGTTTTTAACGGATATAGATGCTAAAGATAAGAAATTAAGAAGAGGTTGACGCAATGCAGTTTTGAAGTGAAAGTCGAACTGTAAAACTTGATATATGTTTAAGTATGTTTTAACATTACATAACATGAAGTTTATGTACGTACGATATAAGTTTTACGTTTGCTCACGTTTTCATATAAAGCAAAGGCGAGTCTCTTTCTCGCCAATACCTCGGTTGCAATGGCTGACAAGGGTTTTGTGTCAAATACGCTCGAAGGGATACTACTATTAAAACTATTAAGTTTGCCAATAATATATAGAGACGATAAACTCATTGAAGCAGTATATTTTTTGGATATTATATTTTAACAGAGTTATGGGTTCTTAAAGGGGGCTGTTTTGAGATAAAATTTAACCCGTTAGTTGTATATGCTGTATCTCCTTGGTGCTTTAACCTAACTTTATAAGTTTGGTTTCATAAACTTTTTATTATAATACAAGTAAACGCTGAAAGTTTGAGTTTTATAGCATATATCATTGTTTTAATATTTATCGCAGCAACTTTTCACTTTTTAGGTTTCGCGACCCAAACTTGGTCCAAACGTAAAACTTTAATATATATTTTTTTAATTTTATGTTTTATGCAGTTTTTTAATATTTTATGAAAAAATCAATACTGTTTGGTTAAAAAACAATTTTAGAATTTTGACCATACTATCACTTTGAGCGTTTCTGATAGCGATAAAGAGATTATAACTATTTAAGGAAGTTCCTGTACCTGGGGCCAGACATTTTCAACGTCTTAGACACTAAAAATGACGAAACTGATATTTACTTAAACTATAAAAACCCGTCACGTAGATCTTAGGTTGTTTTCAACAAATTTATTTAATTGCAACTCTCAAATAAATAACAATTTCACACGTAAAACGATAGTTACAACCGCGAGAAAAAAAAAATTCTGCACTAATCAAAATTCAGCAATCTATCTCGTTATCAAACTAGTTTTTTACGCACATATGGTCCGAGGTACAAGTAAATAATATGAACCTAGGTACAAGAAAAAATAGCCTCATGAAAAATGTCATCTTTTAACGAACCATGATTGAGATATACAAGAACTTATAGAAAAGCATTTCCTCTAGGGTTGTAAAACATTTTATAAAGATACCAGCGGCAAAAATTTACTTATAGTTACTTAATAACATATTATTTTGTTTACACAAGTATAAGGTTCTGACGATAAGATCTTACTAATCATCTTTTAAATAATTTTTTTAATATTTCTATTACTTCCTTACTTTAATAGTTGTATTAATTTTTATCTACTCTCATTATATTGTAAAAACAACCTTACAAACATAAACTAAAATGTTTAAAATAATAATAATAACAATAACCATTATTCAAGAAAGGGTCCAACCTCAAAGCATTTAATTACAGACCAGTACCACTAATTAGCATCGAGTTAGTTCGAAACCAGATTATGAATCACTGCATTTTAAATGGTATGGTATCAAAAACCCAACCTTTTTTATTTTTAAAAATTTGTGTCTGACGAACCTTTTTAGACTCAATATAATAACGGAAGCTATGTACTTGGGATACGTTACAAACGTAATATTCACGGATCTGGAAAAAGCTTTTGATAAAGCCTCCCATTAAAGATTCCTCCACAAATTTCAAAGCTATGGAATCAAAAATGAGTTCTACGCGTGGATCAAAGCATGGTTCACAGGAAGACGGCAGAGAGTCGTAATTGGAGAGCATACGTCATATTGGAAAAATTTTACTAGCGGCTACCACATGGTTTTGTTTTAGGAACATAAAGGCCGTTTTCCACAAGACGAAATGTTCGCGCGAAGCGAATTTTATCGTCGATAAGCATGCGCAGAAAAAAAATTTCTGCCAATTATGCTGATACAGCAATTATGCTGATGCAGCGCTGCAGCGAAAAAAAAGTCGGATTCATTTCGTCTTTTAACGAACTGCCATAAGTAACAACCAATTAAATTTCGAATATTACATCACGTGATGTCAACAGTGAAAAAAACGAAGCTTGTTTTTTTTTATATTGACAAAGGAACAAAAATTTCAACTTTTTTGATTCATATTGACTTTCTATGAACTCAGTCTGAACATTGGCATGCATTAGTAAAATTCATCAAATAAGGAGCAAAACTTTATCGAGAATTTATAAATGTAAATTTGCACACTGTCAATTCCAAAAGTTACACTTCATAAGAAGATTTATCTTCAAGTGGCCACACGAAGATATACCTTTTTCTAAAAAATCCTACATGGAATTAAACCTGCCATTCGTACTTGCAGTAACAGTTTTTTAACAGAAATGTTCATATCAGAGTTTTTATTTTTTTATATTAACTTATAAAAAACGTTGTATTAAACTATTATATTACAAAATGATATTACATCTTACATACAAAGACAGTAATGTTAAATTAATGCATGGAAAGAAATTTCCACATAGTTCAAAGTAGAAGGTATGCAGAAAAAGTAATAATTGCTTTTATTTAAAAATACAGCGTAAACTTATTGCTATTGAAAAAATTAGTTTCGCGTGAATATTTCCCCTTGTGGAAAACGGCCCTAACTGTTTGTTATATACATCAACGATCTTCCAAACAAAATTGAACAACAGAGCAAAATCTACGCCGATGATAGTACGATCATTGGCATTATAAAATCGGACCAGGACGCCTAACTTTTTCAAGAAGATATAAACAAAGCCAATGGATGGTCACAACATTAGCTGATCATGGCCTACTCAAATACACGGCCTTCTATTCTGCTTAAATCGGAAAAAAAAAAAGCCCAGTTAAAATAACGCATATTTTGTCGGATGGACAATCTTTCTAAAAATATTTTAATTATTGAGTTATGAATTTTAAGTAAGTAAATCTGGCACGGGATAAAAATTTTTGCGTTGGCTTAATCGAAATATCTACTAAACCACTAAACTTTGTATACTTTATTGAGGCTTCTTTTTAATAATAAATCATGATAAATTAGTAATCATGATTAATAAATGCTGTGTTTATTGAAAACAACACAAAATTTATTAACCTTTATAATTACATATTACTTAAATGATTTTATAAAGACATGGGTTATATTTGTCAATAGAATTTTTGTGATATTCAAGGACTGTACAAGAAATAAAAATACACAAACTCTCAAAAGTAAGCTTTAAAAGTATAAACAAAATTGAACACAAACTGATTAAATTTACTGATTAATGTGAAAAAAAAAATGTTCTAATTTTTTTCTCTGTTTTTGTTTAAAGACAACAATGTTATCTGCAACAATGGAATCACAGACTCTCTGCCTGATGTTATTAAAATAAATATTTGAAATAATAGTGTGTATAATTTCTCTTCCACAATTTTGGTGATTTAAACATAAAAATGGTTGGTAACCTTCTCTACTGCCAAGAACTAACTTTGCTGCTTTACGGTGTTGCATTCGAGACTGATAAATAACATCAAATACATGATCTAGCATAGCAAAACTATCACAGACATATTCTAAAAGGGGTAATGATGGAGTTGTTAGCCCACCTCTGGACAATATATTTAAATAATTATAATCATTCAACTCCTGTTGACATTGTTGAGTACAAAGCAATTTGCAACATATTTTAAACTTCTTATTCAGTTTTTTGGCAATAAAACCAGCAATATAACTAGCAACTTCACGAGAATCATCTGATAAAGTCACACAATCTAAATCTCTTTCTTTGATCTGATTCATCAAGGATCTAGCATGTTGTGTATCTTCTACAGCATTAATATCATTTTCGAAAATTTGAATTCCTTCCTTTACTAAACTTTTTATTTGGATTATCTTCTCACTATAAATAACATTTTTCAAACTGACAAGGAACCTGCCACCACTCATTTGGCGGTTTTGTCCAAATCTTCTTTCTAACGGATCACTTTGAAAACGAGCAGTCAATATAAATTTATAATTATCTTCTAACAGATCTTCTATTAATAAAGCATGACATAATAAAGTTCTTTGTAGTGCTGATAACGTTTGAGGAGATAGTGTATATTTCTCAAAATTTGGAATTTTTGTGTTTTTCCATTTATTTAACCAGTCAGTGAAAGCTCGAAAAAACCCAGGTTTTTTATCATTAATTATAGCAGCATTTCCAAGACAGTTGTTAGAAAACTGATTTTTTGAATTTGTAATTATCCACCATTTATTAAAAAGAGTTAAGAAAGATGCAATATCTAAACGGTCGGGAAAATATGATTTTATTGCTGCTGCTGTAGTTTCATGGAAGATACCTAAAGCAATAGTGACATTTTGCTTGTAGTTTCCAGGATGGACAACTTTGCTATTTATTTTTGGAGCTTTTTTTAAACTTGCATCCAACAGGCTGTCCTTTTCTAATAAATCATGAAATATTTTCCATGATATTTCTCCTGGTTGAACATGAATTTCATCTTTAAAACCTGAAAAATGAAATTCTGGAAAAATAAACATTTTTTTATTTAGTAAGTTGTTTCGAATGTTTTTAATCAGATGCACTGTGTCAAAGAATAGGTAAATTTTTTGCGATTGTACATTAATAAACAAATCATCAGGTTTTTTACCATGTGCATTAAGTAACTTTGTTAAAGAGGAAACATTTGAAGCATGATTGTCACAAACAACACCTCGAACATTAAAACTATTTTTTATTAAAGATTGAATCAGGTTAAGAATTTCAGTCTTCAACCAATCACTGTTTAATTTTATAATTGGAACTGCTTTGACGACACAAGAGATATTTTCTTTTAAACCAACTACCATGAAGGAAACAATGCTTCTATAACATTCATTTTCCTCACTAATCCCAATTATATCTCCGCCAGAATATTCAGCACATTTTTGCAAATACATTTCATCAAAAATTATCAAAAGATCTTTTGATAAGCTCCCATTTTCATGTAACAACTTTAAAACTTTCATAGAATCAATTTCACCTGCTTTAAGCTTGCCTAACAGTGATATAGATGGAAGTGGGAATTCCTTCAGCAGTAAATTATATGTTTGCAAAGATGTGTAACGCAGCATCAAGGCAAATTGAAGCATATTTGAAGAATAAATTTGATTTTTTTTTACTTGGTGAGTTTTAAGTTCTTCAAGAATAGAAGACAGCTTCTCTTTTTCGATGCTAAAATGTGAATTGAAGTTTTCCAGCATACTCCTTCTCTTTAACACACATTGGTGGGTTACTCTAAACCAAGGTGGTAAAGAAACTGGAAGATTTTTATAAAAAAGTTTAACGTGAAGATTTTTGTCAATACGAATACATTCAGCAACTTGAGGTATGCGAAGTTCATTTTGAATAATTTTATGGAACACAACACAATCATCAAATTTGGAAAATGAATATCCTGTTGGTGAATCAGCAACTGTAAGAGAAATAAGATCTTCAATAACATCATTTGATAAAAATTTCTGATATTCATCTTCTTTAAAAATTCTTTTAGTTGGTGATTTTCTTGGTACAGACATAACTGGAAGTGAAGCCGTTGCTATGCTAGCCGGATATATTGTAGGAACAGGCTTCAAATTATACAACAAACGAAATCGTTTTGCTGATGCTCCTTTGTGTATTAAATTTTCATCAAAATGAAAATTTAATACACAAAGGAGCATCAGCAAAAACAACACAGCATTTATTAACCATTATTATTATTAATAATTAAAAAGTAGTCACAAATAACAATACAGTTTGGCATTAATCTAACGCAAAAACTTTTATCCGGTGTCAGATTTACTTACTTAACATTTATAGCGCAATATTTAAAATATTTTGAGAGAGTCTGTCTATATAATAGAATATACGTTATTTCAACTAGCCTTCTATTTTTTTTCGATTTAAGCAGATTAGAAGGCCGTGTATTTAAGTAGGCCATGAGCTGATTAATTTTAATATTGAGAGGTGTAAAGTAATTCATATAGGTCGAGAAAAAAATAATCATTCAAAAAAATTTCATGCCAGGAAAAAACGGCCTGCTACTTGCACTTAAAGTTGCTTATTTAAAATAAGAAATGGGAATTCTAGTTTCAGAAGACTTTAAACTCAAAGCTCAAGTTACGGCAGCAGCTGGGAAAGCTAACCGATTCTTAGGGAGACTAAAACCCACGTATATTTACGTATGTTTGATGTCACTTTAAGTGCACCATCCAGGCGTGATCACGATACTAACAGGAAAACATAGACGCGCTGGACAATGTCCAAAACCGTGCTACTAAAATAATTTCTTCTATTAAACATATAACCCCTTAGCAAAAAAGTGCTATCTTAGGCCTGAAAACACTTAAAGAGTGAAGAAGAGGTGATTTAATTCAGATTTTTGAATACAGACACAATATTAACAAAATAAACTTTCACGAGCCACTGAGTTTCCCATCACCATCAAAGTATATTATGCTAGGTTATAATCAACGACTGGCACAGCAACGAGTACTGGTCTGAATGCAGAGAGAGAATTGGTTTTACAAACCGTGTCGTGTCCCAGTGGAATACCCTGTCTGAAGCAGTAATCGACACAGCCTCGGATAACATGTTTAAAAATCGTCTGGACGATTAATGAAACCAGTAAAAGAGAAGCATAAAACCATAATATCTTGTATATATACTGCATTGTGACAAACGTATACTAAAATAAAATAAACCAAACTATAAAGCAGGAAACACGCAATGCATTGTGGTTGATGTATCATAATACGTTGCATTATATTATATATTATTAATAAGCTATATTTATCAAAACAACCCGATAGAAGTTTTTTGAAATTAATATTTTTTTTTAGTGATGATTTTTATTGTTTTAAATGATCATTTAGACAAAAGTAATACTAGAGCTTTTTTCAAATTTAAAGTAATGACGTAAATAAATAACTAGATGTCTAACTTCGGGATTTTTATAAAATAAAAGTGAAGCCGATTTATTTGTTTACTATTTTAATCAGTCATTATTACATCAGGCAGAAAACAGTGAATATCATATATAATATAGAGAGTAAATTCACGACATTATTTCTTTTACCTTGTTGAAGTATTTATTTAATTCAACTATTTTCATCACAAAATGGTAAATTCTTGTGCTGCATATGGATGTTCTAATAGATACTTAAAAAGTGGCAAGAAATCTTTTCATAAATTAACTTTTCAAAATTCTGAATTATGTAAAAAATGGATTAAAAAATTTTTTACAAAATTCTGAATTATGTAAAAAATGAAACGTGAAAATTTTCTTCCATCCAAACACACGTGTATCTGCAGAGACCATTTTATACAATCAGACTACAATTACTGTATCCCAGAAAAAAAAATCTAATTCTTGATCATTATCAAAAGCCTATTTTAAAATGTAATGCTGTGCCATCAGTTTTTGTATTTTCTACAAATATTAAAAAGACAAAAAGGAAACTCCCATCAATACGAACATCAGTAAATTCATTATCTAAATTTGATCCTTTTTCGAAAAAAACAAAGTTTGATGTTTGCCCTGCTATAGAAAAACCCAGCAAAGAAATTAATTCAACACATAATGATCAGCCAGAAAGCACTATTGATCAAAATGACCACACTAGTCAATCTCCAACACAATCTATAAAATCTTTATCACCAGCAAAAGAAAAGTTAAAAAAAAAAGTTAAGGTTTTACAACAAAAACTAGGAAGAAAAGAAAAGAAAATCTGCTCTTTACAAGACATGGTTTCCCTTTTAAAATCTAAAAATTATTTGACTACTGATGCTGGAACTGTTTTAAGCGAAAATTTTTCTGGACTCTCATATGAAATTATTAAGAACCAATTTTCCAATCAAAATATTAACCCAAAAGGTCACAGGTACAACGATGAAGTAAAAAAATCCGCTTTAACTCTTCATTTTTATTCTCCACGTGCGTATAACTTTCTTCGGCCAATATTATGTCTTCCTGCTGCCAGTTCAATATCACATTGGACATCATCTGTAAATTGTGATCCCGGTTTATTCCTTGATGTTTTTTCATATCTTGGTGATAAACAAAAAACAGATATTAATTTTAAGCAATGTGCTCTTATTATTGATGCTATGGCAATCAAAAACAGTATAATTTATGACAAAAGTTCAGGTCACTATATTGGTTTTTGTGATTTTGGTAAAGATATTTCTGTATGTGAACCTGATACTCCAGCTACAGAGGCATTAATTTTTATGTTAGTTGGTTTACGAGGACATTGGAAAACACCCATAATGTTATGGTATGTTTTATCAAATAAAGTTAAAGCGAGTGATTTAACATGTTTCATCAAATATATCATAGACAATATAGTTAGTACTTTTTTATATAACAACCAACTGCTCCACATTTTCCTAGACCCATGCCATATGCTTAAATTAGCTAGAAATTCTCTAAATGATTTGGGTGTTTTTATTAATGATGAGGGCTGCTATATTAAATGGAGTTATATTAAAGCTTTGTTTGAGTTACAAGAGCTTGAAGGTTTAAAATTTGAAATTTCAAGAAAACATATTGAATTTCATCGACACAAAATGAATGTCAAGATAGCTGGCCAAACACTTAGCAGCTCTGTTGCTGATGCAATTGAATTTTTAATGGTATCGCAGCATCCATCTTTCTTAGGAGCAAATAGTACAATCCGTTTTATAAGAGTTATTGAAAAATTATTTGACATGCTCAATTCCAGAAATCCAAATGGTAAACACTTTAAGAAACCTCTATATCTAAATAATCAGCTTTATTGAAAAAATATTTTAAACACTACGATTACTTATCTGAGAAAGTTGACTGATATTAATGGCATTCCATTGCTTTTACATCGAAGAAAGACATTTGTTTTAGGTTTAATTGTAAATGCTAAAAGCACTCTTAAATTATCCTTCGATCTGTTAACACTTCATGAGAAACCATTTAAGTATGTTCTAACTTACAAATATTCCCAAGATCATCTTGAACTACTATTTGCTTGCATTCGTGGAAAAAATGGTTACAACAAAAATCCTGATGTAGTGCAGTTAAAATCATCGTTAAAAAGGATTCTTCTGCAAAACTCCATTGTTGGATCGAGTCATGCTAACTGCGTAATGTTTGAGCCATATTCTAATGGCTCTATTTTTTCTCTTAGTTGGAAAAAAAGGTTGTGTTCTGTTGATAATTATGACCAAGAGGATATTGACTTTGAAGAAGTGTTTTTGTACTGCAATGAACTTTAAATGTCTAGCTACAAAGAAGCAATACTGGGATATATCTCTGGTTTTATAGTCAGAAACTTGATAAATACTATTTCATGTAATGTTTGTGCTCAATCATTAACTGATATTTTATCATACGAACATTCCTTTGCGAAATCTCATTCTTCGTTAAATAATGTGAAAGATCGTGGTGGTTTGTTTTTGCCATCAAGGGATGTTGTTTTTTGTAGAGATGTGTGAGAAAGTATTTAACTTCTTTATTAGTGGTAAAGACTTTAAAAATCCGAAAATAACCTCAGATAAAAATATAAAGCATAAGATGATCCATTGTGTTGACAAATTAATTATTAAAAAAAAGTCTTTAAAGGACTTGATAGTCACGACATAGAATTGTGGGCTGAAAATGAAGATTTGCATTCCAGCCAACTTGTTAGAAAGATATGTGAATATTACTTTAAAATTCGAATGTTCAGATATGCCCAGGATATACCACTAAAGTTCTAAGAAAGTCGTCAATTGGTTTAAGACAACAAACAAACAAATTAATATTGTTCAAGGGTTTATGAATATTTCATTTTATTGTATAAAACTTTTATTAAAATAATAAAATATATTATACGATGTTTTATTTTAATGTTCTAAATGCAAATATATTTTTAAATATATACTTTTGTGGCTATAAAATTAGCCGTTTGTTTTAGTTTGTTATAACAAACTTAACATGCTAACGTTAGCATGTCCAATCTTTGACCAACAAATATGTATGTATTGACTGTATGCTCACTAAATTGATCGTCTGTGATTCTAATCATCATTAATTCCAAGAATAAGGACGTTAAAATTGCCAATATCTTTTTATAAGAATGTGATCGCTAAAAGCTTTTTGCCCGATATAATAATGGTTCCAACGCATTAAATTGGCTTCACTAAAAACGGCGAAGTTAGATATCTAGTTATTTATTTACATCGTTGATCTAAAGCATCTGAAGTTGTTTTTTGTGGACACGATAAACTTATTGCTGTCATTAAAAAAGAATTTATAAAGAACCAATAGTATTTCAAATTGGAAAAGAGGCATTAAATTTTTACTAAACCTATCTCACAATTTTAACAAGGTTTTTATAGTTAAAAGAGAATATAACTTTTGATACTTGTTAAAAAGGAAACAAAAAACTTTTAACTCGTGGCATTTGCTTGTTTTTAAAAAATCATGTAAAAAATATTTCAAAGCAAAATTAAAGAACCCACAAGTTTTTTTATTATAAATTGAAATGTTGTAGTGTCTATGAAATGTAAACAATACGAATTTGTGCCAGTGTGCTAGTGAATTATTTTGTGCTAAATGCAGTTGCAAAGCTGGTGTGGAGTCCTATTGTAAAGGTGTAGAGGGAAGTTAATTTGTGACAACAAATTTGAGACATTTTAAATATTTTCATATTTGTAAATGTCGTATGTTGCTGTGTTAGATCACCAGCAAGTAACTATATATGAATTGTTGTGTTGCGGATTAAGTTACAATATATGTAGATAAACCGCAAGGTACTATATTTATGATTGTGTTCTACTTAAAGCATATGTTTATTGAACACTAGAAAAATAATCAGCAAGATGTTTCAAATTACAGTTTTAAACCATATCATTTGAAAGATAGATTGTTAATAAAATTTCTAAAAAAAGAATGCTATTAGCATAATTTCCTTTAAAGTCCAAATTGTTGTAAAAGCTTTAAAGGGATTGCAATCCGAAATAAAATGAAAAAATATTTTATTTTAGACAAGTGACAGATCCAGGAATGGGGGCTTTACATTTCCCCAGCCCTACCAGATCTTAAAAAATTATACAATACCATGATTCAAAGTTGAACACGATTCAATAAGCAGCCTGCACATACCCTACATTTAAAACTCGATAAGACCTTGAATAAATTGTATTAATTAAAAGTAATAAGAATTATAGCAAACTTTCATGTACCGCTCATGAAGAAGCAGATAAATAATGATTTTCACGCTTGTCAAATCAATTTTAATGCAAACTTAAGTACTCATTGATCCGACGGATGTAATGATTGGATGTATTGGTTGTAATGTTAGCGAAAATGGCTCATGTTTTAAAATATGTTAAAGTTTTTATGTAAGTGGGCGTTGAAAAGAAAATGAGTTTCTTTGATGTCGTTTAATTTATGAAACTTTGGGATCAAATCCGAGCGCAACACTTCCTAGATTCTATGCATTAACATGTGATTTCAACCCTGCATTTTTCAGAAGAAAAAAATTGTCCATTTTTGATAATGGCAAAATCTGAAACTTTAAGGTGTGCTTTGTGTAAATATCAGAGCCATCAAAGAACAGAGAATCTTTATTTGCCAAAGTTTGCTTGTCAGATGTATGGCTTTAATAACCTCAAACTCACTGTAATTATAATAATAACGATGAATTAAAATTGCTTAAAATAACATTGCCGATTCTTCTCTACACCATGCTATTCAAAACTATAAAAGCATTATTTAAGGGTGTGCTATATAGCGAAAATATGGTCTCACATAGGGTTGTCAGACGTTATACCAATTTTCGCTTAAGAATAAATAATTCTTTATCTTTTAAAACCTGACAGTTGTTTATTAAAAAAATTCATTAAAACTAGAAAATTTTTGCTTTTACAACGGTGTATTATTATGATTTATTTTATAACATTGTTACTAAAGAATTTTATGTCTGATAACAATCTGTTTTACTCAGGTTTAAATACAACGAAAAAAATAAGAAAATATCAGACTACTATTAATAATGTTTTATATGGAATAACTTCTTAAAAAAAATGTACACTGTAAAAAAACTCCGTTGTTATGTTACGGAAAAAATCCATTTTTTAATAAGTTGCGATCTTTTACCTATACTTTTAATACTTTTGAAACAATCACATTATTTTATATGACTTTGTCCGTATTTATTATAAGGAGAAGTTTCGTAACTTTAAATTACGGACTAAAACCGTATATTTTTGTATTGCGTCTAATTTACAGTGCGCCATATTTATTTTTTCACGAGGAGAAAGTTATTTCTTTTAAAATAACTATTTACTTGTGTAAAAAAACTAACCTGTACTGTTGTTTCTTTTTAGAGACTGAAAAAAAAAAACATTAAGATTCGGTGTTGTGCCTACCTTAAATTTACCTGTTAAATCACATCCAACTACTAAACCATCTGTAGAAGGCACTTAAATATAGTTAAAGATATAACAACAATAAATAAAAATGCCAACAATACTTTTGAAAATTTAAAATCCGTATTCGAAACTTTAAGTTGAATGAATGGGAAATTAGTATTTTTAATGAAGCAGTTCTGTTTAAGCACATCTGTTTTTATTATCAAAGTTTGAAGTGTTTGTTGACATAAGTTTAGATTATTCATGAATTGTTTTTGGTTGGCCTTTACCAATCTGCACTGAACAATATAAATTACATTCAAGATCTCTAAAAAATATAACAATTTCTTTGCTTCTGCAAGAACTTTTGTCTTATAATATATGTGATGGTATTAGAAACATAAGTTTTCCTGATTTGCTGTTATATGGAGTGTTATGTATATAAGTTTAATCTGATAGTGAAAAAGAAAAAATTTTTATAACATTATAAACATTTGAAGGTTTGAAGATCACCTCCAAATCAGTTATTGAAGCCACACAGTTTTTATTAACTGCTGGTATGCCATTTGTTTTAACAGAGAAGTTTAGCCAAGATGTTGTTGAAGAATATTTTGGACACCACCGAAGTATGGGTCGTAGAATGCAAAGGTCAGTTGTTCCTGTAACAGGTAACACTAGAGGCATATATATATATATATATATATATATATATATATATATATATATATATATATATATATATATATATATATATATATATATATATATATATATATATATATATATATGTATATATATATATATATATATATATATATATATATATATATATATATATATATATATATATATATATATATATATATATATATATATATATATATATATATATATATATATATAAAGTTATAACAATATGTGATTAAATAATTTTATTATATACAACTGATTTATAATTTTACATTTTAAATGTAGGGTATTTTTTTAACTATACTTTTACATACATATTTACCAAAAATTAAAAACAACCACTCATTTTGATAGAAAAATTACTTGATTAATATCTATGTCATAATAATATTTATATATAATATTTATTCTAAATTACTATTTAAAATACTTTATTTAATAAAGTTTATTAAAAGTTTCTGTTGCTTATTTTATATTTTTTCTAAGTCCCTTAGACTTTTTACCTTTTAAATACTTTTTATACTTTTCTTTAATGTCCTTTGCTAATGAAAAAAAGCGCTTTCTACAATATAATTACAATATCATATTTTCTAATAAATTCTTTTTTAATTCTTTCTCTATAATTATTACTGAAGCATCGCAATGACTATTATAATAGCTTAATATTTCTTCACTACTTAACAATTCATTTGTAATTTTTGGAATGACAATTTTTTTAATGCTATAAAAACTGGTTTTTATTCAAAAACATTTCTCGACTTTAGTAAGCAAAATACTGCATATTTTGGTTAACAGCTGATAACCTTTCTCTGTTTTGCACATAAATTAAAATTTGTTTTATATCATTGGTTGGCATACTTTATAGTAAAAAGATAAGAGATTTCTAATTGGGTTAAGTTGAATAGGTTCTTTATTACCAAGTTCTTCTACTTTTTTTGAATGTGATATTAGTTTATCGACATATTTGGTTGCAAAAAGAGTGCAATAAGGCTTTTGGAACTCTGAAAAATGGGATTCTGTACCAAAAACAAAGTCTGCATTTATTTTAGACTAATATCTTTCTACATCACCAGACTTACAAAGTTAAAGAAAATACTTTTTACTTTCAGCATAACGTTGATAAGTTACAACTAAATTATAATTTTTAATAGGTTCCGTTAAGTCATTGGGCACGGCTGTTTCACTCAATATAAAAGCGAGCCTGACGTCACGAGTTTATCAAAAAAAAAAGTATTTCCGCATAAAAAGTATAAAAATTCATTAACTTTAAAATAATAGTATTTTTTTTCTATAAATGCTTTCATCTTCAAATGAAAAAAATATAAAAGATCTATCTTTCCTTGTTAAATAAACATTTACATTAAACGGAATAAAAATGAAAGCTGTAAAAATATTGTTAATAATTTGGCATCACTTTTCTGATTTTTGCGATTTTTACGCAAAACCTGTCTTAGGCCAACTAAGATTTGATAACATAGCTACATGGTCGATGGTTGAAATTTAGAACAGTTATTAATGAATGTCTGTTCTATCTAGATTTCCACAGACTTTGCAAGTTTTTATATAGAAAGTTAGTTTTTAATGCATTTATACTTTTGTTTTTATTCGTTTTGAATAAAAAACATAACATTTTTGAAAAGTCTGTGGATTTAGTAATACTTCAACCTTATATGAATAAGAAAATCAAAAAATTATTTTCTGTACCTCTAGGTATGTTATCAAATATGTTTTCAAACTTGGCATGTTTAGCGACATTTTTTTTAGTTTTTTTTGCATAAATTCTTGTTTACATTTTAAAGCGGTGACGCAAACTCTGATCGTTACGTCCCCAACGATTATCGGATGCATTTTAAGAAAACAAACAAAACAAACGAGACACATTTTATAGAATAAATAACAAAGTTTCGCGGATTAATTTCTCTTGGATATTTGACTAATTTCAAATAAGTTGATTAATCCGATTTTATCTAGTGCATCTATTTGTCAATATTATTCTATTTAAGTTGTTTGTATTATAATTTTATTACTATATCAATAAAGATTATAAAGCAAAGTTTCGTGGATTATTTCCCCGTGGATATTCGACTAATCTCAGATAAGTTGCTTAATTCTTTTATTTTTAGTGTATTTATTTGTAAATATTATTTTATTTAATTTCTTTTATTATATTATTATTATAATATCATTATCATTATTTATGTGATGTATGCAACTGAGAGGGAAATTTTGAAACTGTACATCGGTTGGGAAGATGGTTGGGAAAATGAGTATAACTTTAATTTTGTAAAGCGAGTAATTGACACTAGTAAGATCACTAACAATGTGATTTCAATTTTATTAACAGTTTTTCATCCAAAAGCGTTGTTTACTTTTTTAAGTTTTCTTTTGCCAATTGAGTTTAATATGCCTAATATTGATGTGTTAAACAAAATGTGCCGAAAAATAAAACAAAGAAAAAAAGATTCTAAAAAGTATTTTGAAGCTTCAAAAAACGAAGCATTTTTTAAAATGCAACTGTCTCCAGCTCCACAAACAAAAAAACAAAAAAAATCAGCAGATGCAGATAATTTTTATATTTTAAATAGGAATAAGGAACTAAGTAGTCAAGTTGAACAATTAATTTCTAAAGAAAAAATAATGTGGAGCAAATAGATAATTTAAAAATACAGGTATCAAAGTTGGAAACTGAAGTTATATATTTAATTTCTAAAAACAAGGCTCTCAACGCACATTGTAACTCATTAAGTTCTCAATTAGAGACTATGAGTATTAGGCTAAAACAGGAGGAGCAGTTCCAACTTTAAAAAAAAAAAAAAAAAATTAAAAACAGCACACCGTAAATTTGCATCTGCTCGTGCCAAAAATGTAAGATTGCTAAAAAAATTTAAATTTGAAAAAAAAAATGCAAAAATCAGTGATATAAACAAGAACAGTTGCCAAATTTGCAAATATTTTGCTAGCAGTGATAAGGATTTAGTTGTCGTTGATTCTTATTTAGACTATGACAACATTGGTTCCTCTGAATTATTCTGTGGGTTTAAATTAAGTAATCCACAGACTATATCAGTTAAAAAGCCAATAGTTGGTAAGAAATATACTTACATTAAGTTAGGAGATGGTAAATCTTATTCTAAGTTAGGTAGGCATGCTGCAGCTAGACGATCTAAACTTGCTTTTATATTCCTTCGATTATTAGCTTGTTCAGATTTGGAAAGTGATTTGTCTATGTTGTTTTGTGATTCTGTGTCTTGTGAAAAGTCTATGTTTCATTGTGTTGCAAATAAGTTGGGTTTAGTTAGGCAGTTAAGTGTTTCTGATGCTGTAGAGCTGCAGAGCCAATTAAGGATGCCCACGGCTGAATTATTCTGAATTATTAAAGACGTATTCTGTGTAATTTTGGTGCAAGGATTCTCCCATCTGAGCCCAAGATAAGACAAGAACAAGAAATGCGGACAATGCATGTTAGTAAAGAACATGTTACTGTAAAGTCCTTGTTGCTTTATCCATCTGCGAATGAAGCACCTTGTTTAGTACCTGTATTGATGGTCAAGAATTTGATAACTTAAATTGAAGAGGTTTTCAATAGTCTGCACGTTCGTGACCACTTCAATTCTGATGTCGGTTTTTGCGAAGAGGTATGGCTCCTTTTTGCTGGGGATAAAGGTGGGAAGTATATGAAATTCCATTTTGAAGTTGTCAATTCTAAATCATCAGGGTCTGTATATGATGTTCATTTATTTTGTATGTATCAGGGTTCAGACTGTCGTGAGAATATTGCCTTAGTTCTCGGGCATTATGCCAACGACATTAAAAGAATTCAGTCGTCAGATTTTAAGCTAAAAGGCAAAATAGTCAGGTTGTTCTTAAGTGGAGATTTTCATTTTATCGATGATGTTCTGGGACACCAGGGTTCAGCTGCTAGCTTTCCTAGTTCTACAGACCTAGTTAAGTTGAATTCTCTAAGAAACCATGCTTCTATGCCTCACACACCTGCTAATTGTAACATCTTAAGGAGGACAATACAATCTCTGGAAAGTGCTTACAATGAGAACTTGTGTGAAGATAGACAAGGTGGAAACCTAAGAGCTCTAGGTAAGTTTCATAATTCAATTATTGCTCCTGTGATTTTCCCCATAATAACTTTAGATAATGTAGTGCCACCTGTTTTGCATATTATGTTAGGAGTTGTGTTAAAACTTTATAAGTTATTGTTGAAGGAGTGTAAGACTTTGGATTGTCAAGCTGTTTCGTCTTTGTCGCATAATGAGAATGTGAGAACGAATGAATTGTGGGCTGCTAAAAGCTTTGAGTGTTCTAAAACAGCAGACTCTTTACGTTTATTAGGAAATCAATTTGTAGACGTTGCAAATCTACAGACTCGTTGGTTAGCTTTTGATAAAAATATTTCTGAATTGGAATGCATATCTCTAAACTCCTCCAATAAAAAAAAAACCTGTAAACAGCAAGAAAAGTGTGCTAGTATCAGGTGTTTAATTACTAAATATGATTGTAACATTGATTGGGTGCAGTGTGGTACGTGCCAAAAATTGTTCCATTAATTTTGTGAAATTATTGGTGGTTCGGAAAAGAATGTATTGTGTGATATAGAGAAGTATGAGTGTTTAGCATGTCAGGGTGAAGATTTAGAATGTCTTGACCTTTATATTTCTGAAAAAGTTTCTTTTATACGCGCACAGCGAGAAGTTTTAGACGTTGAGTATATTCGATTGCAGATAGAGTGTGAAGACCTAGAAAAAATATCTATAAGTAGCATGGGGACTCATGAGAGGTCTCTTTATAAGGCCCTTGAAGATATGAAAGTTGAGCGACAAGCTTACCATGGTAATTTATTTGTAGGTAATCATTGTAAAATAGTATTAAGAAACCACTATAAACTTTGTAGTGTTATTGATGATGAAGCAATTAAAAATAGATTTGTACGTGTGTTTAGTGTTTTTAATAACTTGCAACCTATTCTTTTTAAGCGAAACTTTCTTTCTGATGCCGAAATTTCTGAGCTTCATCAATATATAAATTTATTTGCTATTGAGTTTCATGCTTGCTTTCCAAAAGAAAGTATCACGAGAAAAATGCATGAACTCATTTTCAATGTGCCACTATTTGTAAAATTGCATAAAACTATTGGGTTGCTGAGTGAAGAGGAGGGAGAGTGTTTGCATAATAGCGTAAATAAGGAATTAAGGCAGTTGCATTCAGTTAGAAATCAGGAGCAAAAGCTGCATCTTGTTTTAAAACGCTTTGAATTGCACAGCAAAGCTGATAGGAAGCTTCAAGCCTCTAAGGTGAGAAAGTGTGTTGTGTGTTCAGAGCGTGGCGAAAATTCATTTTATAGACAAGGTCTTTGTCTTGTTTGTGGTCATCAAATTTAGTTTAAATGTTTGAAAAGTTAAAAAAAAAAATTAAACTTTTTACATCTAAGATAAATTATATAAGATCCTTAATTTACAAATAAGAGAATTCTATTCTGTTTTAATGCCTGTAATGTTTGTTCAAAATAATAATAATTTTTTATTACAATGATTTTATATATTAGGTAGATGCACATTCTGTTCCTATTTTCAAAAGTTTATTATATCTATGCAATGCCTTTGCTCAGGTTAAAGAATGGAATAAAAGTCTAGCATCAAATGTATAGCTAACTATTTTAATTTGTGATCAGAGCAACTGGTATGTTTGTTGGATATGATTTTGTATGTTTATGTAGTTAATTCAAAAAACGTTTTATCCTTTGTTATGTAATATGTAACATTTTTTATATATATTAGATCTCCGTTCAATTTTTATCATCAAAAGTTAGTTCTACCTTCGCAGGACCTCTGCTCTACATACCTCCTCTCTGGTTAAAGAATGGAATATAAGTCTCATTTATCAAGTTGGTGTAAAAATTTAGCTTGATAAATTAAGAAGTTGTAAACTTTATTATCACAATTGCCAAGTTGACCAAATGTTCTTCTGGTTTTAAATGAATTATGTATGAGTCTAGTATCATCTGGTGTTCAAAGATAGTTTACTGCTTGAAGAACTTATCAATGGACCAACTAAATATAAAACAGTTTTTAATGAAAATAAAAACGAATTATCAAAAGATTTAAGTCAGCTATTTGTGTATATTTAAACACTTTATTTTTTGTGAGAAGAGATTATTGATACAAGTACCATAAAATAATTCTACTACCAAAAGCTAGGTTAATTCAAAACCTTTAACTCAATTTTGGTCATGAATTATTTTATTAGAATTGATGAGTTTTTATTTATTAACTACCTAACACCATATTAATAGAACTTTATTTTGTAATGTAATGATTTTATCAGCGTTCCAAAATAATTTTCTAAATCAAGAACTTCTATATTAAAAAAAGTACTCATTTAACAACTAATCCCCCCTTATAACAACGTTTTTCATAATTTTGCGAAAAATGTGGTTTGCTTTCACAATTCGATTAAGGCTGTTTTAGTTAACCTTAAATAATTAAGTAAGGTTTTTTTGTTTTCATTATTGTCAAACAATAAGTGTATTTGATAATAACTATTAGGAATATATTTTTCTAATTTTTTTTTGATAAAAAGTAACATCAAATTACAAAAATTTAGCCAAATTCAATATATGTCATATTTATTCTAAACTAAAAGAAGTTTTTCTACTAATGCATTAAATGTCATAAGGTGAAACATTTTATTGATGTCTTAATTGTTTTTACAAAACAAAATTACCTCTTATATTTCAAAAGTTATAAAAGTTTTAGTACCACCCCTTTAGTCAATATTTTCAAAAATTAACAAGAAGCCGTTAAGAACGGTTTGAAACAGCCGTGTGGGATAATAGAATGTTATCAATATATTTATTTAGCATGTGCAATTAATGAATCAATATCTTCAATGCTGATACAAGAAATTTCATCTTCATTGTTCATATGTTTTGATCGTATATGTCTTTTGAGACCTCCTTTAGTTTTTTATGACTTTGAACATGGAAGAAAAGTTGACTAATTTGATCAGAAATCTAAAGAAAAGTAACATAATACTCATTACATAAGAAAGTAAATTAACATAAGTAATTTTAACACACTTGATTAGTTTAAAACTGTAAAAATACAAGGTTTAAATTTATTTTTGTTATATGATTTTTACCTCTGAACCTGTGTCTTCAATTTCTATTTCAATTTCTTCATCAAAATCATCGCTATTTAAGAAATTAACTTAGTATTCTACTGTATTTTGTTGAGAGTAACTTAAAGCGTAAGCCATTTAAATCTTTGTTTTGCAACTAAATTGATCGCGTGACTTTTTTTAAGAAACTCGGAAAACAAAAGAGTAAAACAAAAGTTTCCAGACCAGGATATATTTCTATTGACTATGGTTTTTCAAAGGTTGTTTAAAGTTTAATAGCGTGGTCTAAGTGTATAGTGTTAAGCAATTTATCATTAGGTTTCTTTCAATTTCTTTTTTACCTTAGAAACCTTTTTTACCTTACCTTTTTACCATATATATACATACATATATATATATATATATATATATATATATATATATATATATATATATATATATATATATATATATATATATATATATATATATATATATATATATATATATATATATATATATATATATATATATATATATATATATGTGGAATTCCATTTAATTGCGAATGAAAACTTGAAATTTAAGAAACTTTAAGTACTATATTAAATAAATAGTACCCTTAAACTAAAAAAATTTCGAGTACTAACCCGTTTGCTTGATTTCTTATATATATAAAAAAAATGTTTACGTACAGATTATGTTGTATATGTAATATATACAACATAATATGTATTTATAACATATTACATGAATTTTATTTTAATTATGATATACACAATATATTTTATATGTATGTAGTACTATAGTTATATGCTTTAAAATATAAGCATTTAATTTTTTATTGAACTTGGATGGTTTATATAGGATTTTTTATATGGAATTCTTTAAAGCATTTACATGTTTGTAGAATTGATTATCAATTCTACAAACATAAAAATGCTTTATAAAGTTTAAAATAGTTAAAATACAGCTAAAATGCTCAAATGTTTAATTCTGCATGCATATGCATATCATATATATATATTTATATCATATATGTATGTTGTACTGTTTATAGAATTGATTATCAATATAGAATTGATTATCAATTCTACAAACATGTAAATGCTTTATACAGTTGCATATAAAAATCTCATACAAACCAAACAAATTCTACAAAAACATAACTGCCTATAATTTAGAGTGTATAAAAAAGCATGCAAATTAACCATCCGTGCTTTGTTTTCTTTTTTTAATTTTATTTTCTTAGATAATGGAGAACAAAAGGTTAAAGTAAATGTTTCAACTTTATGTTTGATTCATTGCTTATATTTACATATATCACTAGATTTTATTTGCTAGAAAATTATAATGGAAAAATTTTATTTGCGTAAAAAAACCTTCAATAGTTGTCGGAGGCAAAAATAGTATAGAGAAAATATTAAACAAATGAAAATAGAAAGTGAAAAACGTCATTTATTTGAATTAGCTTCTTGTATAGTAGAGAATTCCACCTAACGACCATCAAAACATTACTCTCAATGTTTCTAATATGGAAAGCAGTTCTATTATTGTGCACCAAGCTCTTCTTGATTATAACATTGATTCAGAAAGTATACATGCAAGTGATTCGAGTAAATCTGACGATGAACGGGATACTCAAATGAATAACAAACCTCTGTCATCAGAGAGTGATTCGGATGAAAATGAATTACCTCCTGTTGAAATACAAACTTTTTTACAACAATAGAAAGTTAAAAATAATATAACACAAAATGCGTTGTCTATTCTCCTTAGTGGACTTCAAAATTTTATTCCTAATTTACCAAAAGATGCTAGAACTTTAATAAAAATCCCTGAAACTATTTATCCAGAGTGCATAGGAGATGAGAAGTTTGTTTATCTTGGTATATGCAATAAATTAACAAAACAACTCGAGGCTTATGATGTCAGTAATTTATCTAGTCTGGTTTTAGATTTTAATGTTGATGGTTTACCCTTATTTAAAAGCTCAAGTATCAGTGTTTGGTTAATCTTATGCTCCATCAAAAACATACCAGTCAATAATCTTTTTATTTTTGCAATGTATTGTACGAGTGGGAAACCACCAATACATGAATATTTAAAAAAAATTTTAATTGAATTAAAAAAACTAATGCATTCAAGTTTTAATTTTAATTTGAAATATTTACCAGTTCCCATCAGATTTTTTATTTGTGACACACCAGCCAAAAGTTTTTTAAAATATATAAATGCATTTAATTTAAGGGAAGGTTGTGAGAAATGTATTCAGAAAGGACACTGGGCTGAGAGAATGGTTTTTCCTGATACAAAAACAATTAAGAACAGATGAATCATTTAGGCTTAAGGCTCACCCACTACATCATATATGGTGTAGTGGGTGAGCCTACATCATATTTGATGTAGTGTACATCATATATGATGTAATATAATATGATTTTGAATCCCCGCTTAGCAACCTCAAAGTTGGATTAGTTTCACAATTTGCTTTAGATCCAATGCATTTAATACATCTAGGAGTAACTAGAAGTTTTATTAAAAAATGGAACAAAGTACTGCAGGAAATTAATATCATCAAAGCAACTGTGCAATTTAAATGAGTATTTGCAAATTAAAATATCATTGGCCTATCCAGAAAATCCAGAAAACCTAGATCATTTTCTGAATTAGAAAGGTGGAAGGTCACACAATATAGGCAGTTTTTGCTTTATATCATGCCAGTAATATTTAAAAAATGATTATGTGATGCACAATAGAACATGATCATTTTATACTTTGTGGCCATAACTATTCTTACTAGAGAAAATGTGTATTTAAAATACATTGATTATGCAAAGAAATTACTAATTTTATTTGTCAAAGATTGTGGTTCAAATTTTGGAAACGAATTTCTTGTTTCCAATGTACATAACCTTATACATTTAGCAGAAGAAGTCAAAAGTTTTGGTCCTTTATATAAGTTTTCAGCTTTTATATTTGAGAATTATTTGCAAGTTTTAAAGAGGCTGGTAAAAAAATTCAACTAAGCCGTTGCAGCAAATATGCAACTGTCTTTCGGAAATTGACAATTTTCTTATTTTCTCACCAGTTGCAATTATGGAAACCAAACTTATTCACAACAAAAAAACATTAAATAATTTATTTTTTAAAGCTATCCATGATGGGACTATGTTTTCTATAAACAATAAAGACAACTTTGTCCTTCTTAAAGATAGATCAGTTGTAGCTATAGATTACTTCAAATTAGAGAGTTGACCAAATGATTACTGTTGTCTGTAGAAAGTTTCGTAATCCATTTCCATTGTTTACATATTCATTTTCTTTAGAAAAGCTTTTAATATATGTTTTCGGTCCAATAAAACAAAATGCGCCACAGTATACTTATAATATTGATAGGATTCATATGAAAGGAGTTGTTCTTGCAAAATAATGTTGTGTTTATACCACTAAATTCTCATGGATAATATATTTTATTAGTACATTTCAGTCCATTATTTTTTTAAATCAAATAAAAATATAAAACATAAAATCAAATAAAAACAATTAATATAAAATCAAATAAAAATATATAATATAAAAATCAAATAAAAATAGGTATTATAAAAATCAAATAAAAATACTTAATATAAAAATCAATTAAAATATGTAATATAAAAATTAAGTAAAAATACTTAATATGAAAATTAAATAAAAATATATCATATAAAATCAAATAAAAATATTAAATATAAAAATCAAATAAAAATATTGAGTATAAAAATCAAATAAAATATTGAATATAAAAATCAAATAAAAATGTTGAATATAAAAATCAAATAAAAATATTTAATCTAAAAATAAAAAAAAATGTTAAATATAAAAATCTAAAACATAAAATCAAACAAAAAAACAAAACAAGCAAATTTAAATCAAGCAAACTTATAGCTATAGCCCAACTATACAGGGAAGATTTTACGGAGATTGGTTAAAGCTCAAGTCCAGTATTTTATGGATTAGTTGCAAGTATTTATTACATTTAATATATATATATATATATATATATATATATATATATATATATATATATATATATATATATATATATATATATAAATATATATATATATATATATATATAAATATATATATATATATATATATATATATATATATAAAAATATATATATAAATAAATAAATATATATATATATATATATATATATATATATAATATATATATATATATATATATATATATATATATATATTAGGTACGTGGATTGAAAATTTTAAATTGATTAAAGGTTAGATTGTTATATATCATTGGAAAGTGCTTCAATACAGTATTTTAAAGGTGAAATAATTATTAAAATTGAACTATTCTTCAAAAAGTTATGACGTTTTTAGTCGCAAATTTTTGATTTATGGAATTGTTGAAGAAACTGTGGTCAAAACTTACTTTTCTTCACTTAAATTGTTATAACTTTGTCAATTCTTATCTAAATACCTATAACTTAGTATCAAACGATAGGTGTAACAGTGGGCTACAAATTTACAACATTGTCAACCTAATGGGCGTTTCCTAGGGCTAGAAAGTGTGCCGAACCACCACCTTCACCCTAAAAACAAGCATATTTCTTTCAATAAAAATTTTTTTTTTCAGCAAACGGTTTATTTTTTTATACAAAAAATTGCTATAGTTCTATTCCAGACCATTAACAATGATTGATGTATATTAAAGTTGGTGGTGGATATGGTGGTGATGGTTTAACACACCCTAATTTCAAAAATATTTAATTCTCTAATTATAAATAAATATTTCTATATTTAATAAAATAAGTGAAACTAGTACACAGTATAAAAAACATTAAATTTATATTTACAAGATTTTCATATATTGGCAGTGTGCTTATTGACTTGTGGGAGGAACATATACCCCCCCCCCCAAACCGAACGAAATAATTAAAATTAATAAATCTTTACAACAACAATTATTATTATTTTAAAATGAGTTACCAATTTAAAACCTGAATTAGGCTTTTGGCACCAAGTATAACCTAGAAGCTAAAGTTGAAGACCACAACCAAGCCTACTTTTGAGAAAAAAAGTCTTTTCGCTGCTATTCGTAAATTTTGGTTAAGTTGAGAAGTTTGTTGAATAGGGTGGTAATGGTTACCCACAACCTACAATAAAAAGATGTTGAATTCTTAAAAATAATTGTATCTTTAACAAACAAAATAAATAAACTTCTTTTATTGATATTTTATTAAATATATTTTATTTCATTAACAAAAAAGTGTTGTATCCTATAAAAAAATGTAACAATCAGTTTTATATTGTTCTGTATTAAAACATTTAGATATCCTAAGTTAAAATAGTTGTCTTTGCTTTTAGTAAACAATTAAAATAATCAATTTTATAAATGGAACACTATAATAATCATTTGTAACAATAGACAGCACGTGATGATAAGCCAAAGCCGCCTATCAAATATTTTGCAAGTCATAAGACTTGTGCAAAGGTCATTTTAATTCAAATACTTTTATTCTTCTCTAAAACCATTTATAAAAAAAAGAATTATAAAAACATATGGTTTAGTACCTAGCATACCTGACTTGATATGAATATCTTTTCAAGTTTTATGACTAGCGATACCTTTATGCAAGTTTAATCATATGCGGTATCTGTTTTGCAAGTTTATTCACTTGCGGTAAAAGCTTTATTACAAGTAATATTATAATAATTTGTTACATATTACACTTCAAAAAAAGATCAACTCTCATGGCTCAACATAGGCGAAAGCTGTAATTTTTTCATGGTTTAATCAACAGCTTTAGTATAAGTATTATCTTTATTCTAGTAAGAAATTGTGTAAACTTTGTCTTGTTTTGTTTTTTCAGGTTTTTCTTCTCTACCATCATAAATGACATATTTCGAATAATCACTATTGTACCATTCATTGGAGAGTTTTTGCTCAAAAATTCTATCTGACATTAAACCATCTTAGTCATGAAGTTGTTTGATAGACAATGTATTTAAACTCTTTATTTCATTGTAAGAGAGTTTATGCAACTGTCATTTTAACTTTCTTTTGTCTTTTTCATCCATTTTTTGGCATCTGAATGCATGTTTTGTTGAAATATCTGCTCATATATCATTATACTTTATTTGATTTATCATCCTCTTTTTATGGGTTTCTAAATAGACCACATAACTATATTTTCTCTAGATAATTGATCTAAACTATCTAGGTATTTTAATTTGTATGAAATATAACAAATTGTTGCATTAGGTGATCTTTCTTCAGCCTCACTAAACATTTCCATTACCTCTTCACTATTTATATTGTGAAGCCTTGCACATGCTTCCTCCTCCTTGAGAGTCTGGTTAATAGAAAGGGAGAAATATCTCTTATATTGACGAGTTATGACGTCTCCCACTGCAATAAGACAAGCAAAAGTCATATTAATAAAGTGTTCATCAAGCAAGCAAAACATTTTTTATTGGATCTA
>NC_061162.1:47686345-47768845 GCF_022113875.1 Hydra vulgaris | reverse complement strand
CAAGAAAGAATCTAATATAATATCAATACTAATAACAATTGCCAGTGTCATCATTTGTCGTGAATTTGAATGATATTATATTTTTCATTAGTGTTTTGAATATTTTTATGCCCCTGCCAAATATGATTTCCAATGCTAGTTGACATTGGCAACATTAATTGCCATTGTCAACTAGCATTGCAATTGATCAGGGTGATGGTCGAATGAATAGAAAGGCGAAGAGCATATATATAAAAAGCAGTTGCACTTAATGAATGAAGAGAATATTTAGTTTTTATTTTGTTTTGTAAATTTATGAAAGTTTATTTGTTATATAGTAATTATCTCGTTTGTTTTAATTATCATTTTTATTTATTATAATTTTCTAATAAACAGCAACATTTTAAAAAACTAGCTTTTTTAATTAAAACTGCCAAATAACAATTTCAAACCTTATAATAAAATGTACCATAATATATAGTATTTATTTTAAGTTTTTTGTTTGTAAATAATGAGTTTTCTTTAATAATCCGGAAATAAAAGTTTAATGATTAAAAATTTATTTAGTGTGTTCAACTAAGTTATATATAAATAATACAGTTTTTGTGTGGGGGTGTAATAGTACTCCTTAACTGGTAAAATTTGATATACATCTTTTATGTGAAAACCAATCAATCACTGTCAAATAAGAACTAGAAGTTATGATAAAAGTAATGCTTTATTATTAACTAACACTCGGAAATTGAAGACTTATAACTTTTGCACTTTCGATTAAAGTGCAAAAGTTAATATAAAAAATCACAAAAAATATCAAATAGTTGGGCCGAGAATGGTACCAACTGTTAGCCAACTGTTTTTATAACAGTATATTACTTTTGGGCCGTTAATTGGCCAACAGTTGGCTAAATATCGGTAAAAGCGTAACGTTTTTGCCACGGTACCAACTAAAAAGCCAACTATCGGCCCAAATGTTTCTAATAGTTGGTAATTATGATCGGGCCAACTACTTACTAACTATTTAAAGTTTACTGGGTCGTTATCTACATTGCATCAATGTTTGTTAAAAAATAGTAGTAAATTCCGTTTTCAAATAAAATTTATTTCATTTGAAAACTATAAAAAATATTCTAACGAATGCTAAGAGAAAATACACTCTCCGATGAAGAAGGCAAGATCGAAGCCTACAGATCATTGCGTTTATCAAACAGGGCAATTGCTTGCAAACTGAGACGTTGGTGTGGTAAATGGTGATATTTTTGTTGTATACAACAAATTTAAAAGCATAGAAACACTTTTCACATATCCTTGGAACTTTTCATCCGTTGGCATATACTTAATTAGTAATTTATCAGACAATACACAGTATTGCTCTATTTCTAATATTGTCAAGAAGTTTGTACTTTAGCCCTTTAAACAAAAATATGCTCTTTTTTGATATTTACTCATTAAGACTGTAGTGTTTTTGATTTTTAGAGAAAAAAACAAAACAGAAATACCTTGTCTCATTTCTAAACGAACAAGGTTCAATGTATATTATACCAGACAATTGGCTATTGAATGATAATTCATGCTATTGGCCACAATATGCCAGAGTTAAAAAATCAAGCAAAACCGGGGAGATCCCTAATAAGACTTGGTCAAAGCACTCCATTTCCATTATGTATATAACAGGTAAATATAATATTTTATAAGTTAAATAGTATTTACTCATTATGACTGTAGTGTTGCGTACCGTTAATCTACATGCGTACATGCGCATGTAGATTAACGGTAACAAAAAATTTAAATTTAATAAGGTCATTCTTTTGAAATATTTTAAAAGTTAATTTAAGTTTTGACTCATTTTTCTCTATTATTTTGCTTCAAAAACTATCGTAAGTAATGATTTGCATACATTTGAATCATATACATTTAATTAGAAAATCGTTTCTCGTTAGAAAAAGGCCATAATGAGTCAAATCGAAGTCGCAAAATATTTAACCGACTACAATCGTCAAACTAATTATGGCAAGTGCAAATTATGTGATAAACGTGTCCAGTGGTCCAAAGAAGGTCTTGCAGCACACAAGAGATCATCCTGTCCAAATGCCAGTCTCAAAGAAAAACGACTGTTTTCGAAACGCAAATCAGATTCAACTAGTCGTAGAGAAATGCCAGTTCTATAGAATCACCAGCACATCCCCCCACATCCTCTCAAAATGAACACACTAAACCGATGCAAGCCTCACAAGAATCGCTTTCACATGTAGCTGACACAACAAATGGAGAATGGAAGGCAGATGTTGACATGAAATTATCAAACTACTTCTATAGAACTGGCATTTCTCTACGACTAGCTGAATCTGATGCATTCAAGGATTTCGTTCAATCCAGCATACGCAGCTGCTATGCCGAGTGCAAAGACTTTATCAGGACCGCTGCTCGATAAGCACTTTAACAAGTGCTCTGCTGCTGTCGATGAAATCATCCAATCTCACGGTAATCTAAGGTTGATGTCAGATGGTTGGACAAACATCAAAGGTGATCACATCGTTAATTTCTGCGTGAAGACACCGAGTCAAAAAGCTATTTTTTATTCATCTATCAATACCTCCGGAATCATTCAGAACTCAGTTGCAGTTGCTGCTGCTATCATCCAAGTCATCGACAAGATTGGTTCACAAAAGTTCTGCAGCTTTATTTCTGATAATGCACCTGTTATGAAGTCATCATGGAAGATAATCGAAGAAACATACCCACACATCTCAGCAAGTGGTTGTAGCGGCCACGGCATGAATCTATTAATTAAAGACATCGCCAGTACCACAGAAGCTGCAAAAACAATCAAAGAGTCGGAAAAGATCATCAGGTTCATCAAAAACCACCATATTGTCAAGTCAATGTTTGATGAATATCGACGTACAGCAAATGTCACTCAATCTCTCTGCATTCCTATTGCTACACGCTGGTTTAGCTTGTACAATGCGATGAACTCTCTTCTTCTCTCCAAGTATGTTTTGATCAAGCTAGCTGACGAGGAAAACGACGCATTAAAAGAAATTCAACCCAAAACCACATCAGCAGCAGTCCTGACTTTAATCAAATCCCCTGCCTTTTGGACTCGTTTGGGAAAGTTAGTTTAGGACATTGAGCTTCCTTCCAAAATGATCGGAAAGTTGGAAGCTGATGAAGCTCCGCTCTCACTTGTCTACCACTATTTTGGTCAGCTCTTCAACCATTATGATGATGACGAGAGTATTCAACAAAAAGTTCAGTCGAGACTCGATTTTATTTTCACGCCAGCCAAGGGACTAGCTTACATGCTTACGCCAAAGCACGCAGCAGACGGCTTTTATTTTGGAGATGACAAAATTGACATTATTACAGCCACGTTTGATCGAACAAGCGAAATTCATCCGGATATTGCTGACAATGTGCGAGAACAACTGATCGAGTTTAGTGGAGAAATGGCTACGTTGCCCCAGAAACGAAAGGATACAATTTACAAAACAAGCGCAAAAAACTATTGAAGCATTATTGGTCGCAACAAGTATCCGGAACTTTATCAAGTGGCAGTTTCCATCAATGAGATGATATGCACATCAGCTGCAGCAGAAAGAACTTAGTCGATCTTCAGATTTATTCATTCACGCCTTCGAAATCGTCTAACAAATGAACGAGTAGAGAAGCTAGTTTTTCTAAATACAAATAACGTACTGATGGATACTCGTGACAAAAACGACTATATACAAGATGGAGCTATGATCGAAGAACTTGAGCGAGAATTTGCAGAATAAGACATAAAAAGTTATCATAGATTGAGTGTATTTTGCAGCTAATTATTGAATTTGAAATTGAATAAAATCTAAAACTTGAAGTTTTTGAAGTTGTTTCGATTAGAAGTATTAGAAAATTAATTTTATGTTGTTTTTCAACGCAATTGATTTGATTTACTAGCTTAATCTACATGCGCATGTACATGCATGCATGTGCATGTAATGTATGACATGCGCATGCATGCATGCATGTTGCCGACCCTATAAAAATCTTAAACTTAAGTCAATGTTTATAAAACCTACAGACAAAAACGAAGTATTTTCGACTATTCATTCTCTTAATGACAGCAAGGCTTTGGGACCTAACAACATTCCAATACCTATTTTTAAAGCTCTTGCAAATGATATCTCTCCTGTACTTTCTGAACTATTTAATTTGTCATTCACAACCGGTGTATTCCCTGATATTTTAAAAACTGCTTCTGTTATCCGATTTCATAAAAAAGACTCAAAACTTGAATGTAATAACTACAAACCAATTTCATTATTGTCAAATACCAGCAAACTTTTAGAAAAACTTATGTATTCTCGTATTTACAACTTTTTGAATAATTCTGCTTGTTTTCATGTTCGACAATTTGGGTTTCGCTCGAATCACTCCACTTCTCACGCTCTTATTAGCATTACTGAAATGATTCGTGGTGCAATTGACAGTGGTTCTTTTGCTTGTGGTGTATTCATAGACCTTCAAAAAGCTTTTAATACGATTGATCACAACATTCTAATAAAAAAGTTAAACTACTACGGAATACGTGGTATTGCTAATCATTGGTATATATTACGGATTCATATATTACGGATCTATTATGGATATATGATGGATGACATTCATATATTAAGGATATATTATGGATTATATTTATATATTACGGATCGCAATCAGTTTGTTTTAATTAATGGATTTGAATGCACACATAAAGTTATTAAATATGGCGTTCCAAAAGGTTCCGTTCCGTTGTTGTTCTTATTATATATAAATGACTTATCTTGTTCATTGAAAAATTCTATGATACATCATTATGCTGACGATACCAATTTTTTATATATCAACAAATACCTCACGACTCTTTGTAAAAAAGTTAATCAAGATCTTTTTCGCTTATGTAACTGTATTTCCTTAAATGTCAATAAAACGGAGTACATTATTTTTCATTCCCCTCAAAAAACTATTGATCATATAAAAATTAAAAATAACGTTAAAAAAAAATCAAAATACATAAAGTATCTTGGAATATATCTTGATGAAAACCTATCTTGGTAAAATCAACTGAATCATCTAAAAAAAAAACTTACACGAGCTAACAGTATGCTTTCTCTAATTCGTTACTATGTTACTATCCAAACTCTTTGAATGATTTATTTTTCTTTATTTTCTTCTCACCTTTGTTATTGTTGTATTGTTTGGGGTCAAAAAAGAAACTTTTTACTTATAATTACATTGCTAGTTTACAACGCACATCTATTAGAATAATGACGTTTTGTCACTCCATTGACTAGTTTGTAACTATATGAGTGACACCTAACCAATTTATATTAATTTACAATTAAATTTGTAAATTTTATTGATATGGTAGAATAAAAAAAATTGAAAAAAAAAATCTGATTGTTAATATCAAATCACCCCTTGATTATTTATTAAACTAAATAAACCTATTTATTATTCAGAAACATATAAAAAAAGTCTGTCAAAAATTGGTTCTTGCACAAGAAACTTCAGATTTACAAGCAGAAGATGAAGAACATCAGACACAAAGCCGCCAAAAACAAGGTTTATGTTTTATTAATTTTATTTTATTTTATGGAAATAGTTTTAATGATTTCCTTTTCTCAATATTGATTTTCTTACTTTAAAATGTTTATTTATTTACTTACTTACTTTAAAATTACTTTAAAATTATTAAAACTAATTTAAAAATTTATTTATTTACTTACTTTAAAATGTTTAAAATTTATTGTAAGAAAATTTTGTTTTGTTTTAATAGAGTTTCTGGTCAGTTTATAAAACTATAATTCAGTAATTTGTATTTAATAATTTACTTTTATTTCTAAAACAATAACTTATTTGTCTGCAATAACTGTCTTTTTTTTCAGAAAGAACGATTACTGGTATTACGAAGAAGAAAGTGATAATGACACTAATAAATGTAATAACAGCTATAAGAAAAGTAAAGCTAAGATGATGAAAAGGTTATTAAAGAGAAACATTCTACCCGACGCTCCCAAGATATAATTGGCACAACCAAACCAACTAGTTGGAAATTATATACTTACTAAACATTAACCTCTCCGGTTTTGTTAACATCTTTACCAAATAACACAGATCAATTGTCGTGACTAACAAATACTCCGTTCAATGTTGAAAAAACGACACAACCCATATTTAATAAAAACAAATTTAATGTTCCTGTTGTTCCTTCTTCTCCAATATTGAACATTTTACCAACTGATATAACTTTAATAGTAAATCTTGTTATGGAGATCAAAGTTGGCTTAAGAGATCTTCAACGTTAAACTGAGAATTATAAAAAATTGCTGCAAAGTTTAACAGCAGGAAAAAACGATGAAGGAATTTTTGATAAGCTTAATTTACCTCTTAACGACTTAAAAAAGCTTAATAAACTTGAAGAACTCCTTAAAACGATAAAAGAGTATTTTTAAACTTAGTAAGTTAAATTTGTTTAAACTTGTCAGTCTTCCCCTCAAAAAGTTTTGACTTGCATAAAACGCAAAATTGCAGTACTCGAAAGCACTGGAAACAGACCAAGTTCTTTAGAAAAGATTTATAATGCCATGCTAAGTCTTCCCCTGTCTTCTATAGAAGCAGAAAGAAGTTTTAATGCAGCTTGTTTATTTGTCACTAATTTAAAAACTCTCTTCAATAATGACACTGGTAATAATTTATGTTTTTTAAGATCATATCTGATGAAAAGAGAAATAAAATCACAAAAAATATAAATTACTTTTTGTTATAAACGCATTTTTCCTAAAACGAATAGAAAATTAGTCGAATAATTTTTCGAAATTTAATCGTTAATCGATTAATGTAAAATACCAATTAATCTAACCTATTATAATTATAGTAATATAGATACAGGATTTTAAAAAATTGAAAAGTAGATTATATTTTTAGTTGAAAAAATGAGTTTTTAAGATTTTATTTAAAAGAATCAAAGTTACATTTTTGAGAAAAATCTTTAGAGGTATTTTAGAACTACACTATTCCATAAGAATGGTCAGCGAAATGAAACAAAAAGGTTTTCCAAAATTAGTTTGAGAAAATGGTTGTCAAATTAAATTATCGTTCCTTAAAATGTAATTCTTCCTTTCTCTTTGTAAAAACAAGTTACGAAAAGAAACGGGTGATAGGTGAATATTAAAACGTTTAAATCATATATATATTGTGTGCCTTCTTGTAAAAGAGACTTGGCGTGAACAAAACATCCTTGAAATATATAAGGCGTGTTACATGCTTCTGTTGCCGATAGAGAGGTTTAAGTTTACTTTTATAAGTGCTACCCCAAGCAATGTTTGCATAGTTAATATGACAATGAATAAATGAACAATATAACAGAATTAAGGTATGTTTATTGAGAACGTTTTTTATTATGTATGTAATGCCTATACTCTTCAAAATTTTACTGCACAATTTAGCAATGTGGCTTTTCTATGTAAGATTTTCAACGATATATTCGCCTAAAAATCTTGTCACTAGAACTCTTTTAATAATTATGTTACTCGGTAAAAAGAAAAAGTAAGTTGCCAAGCAACTGGTGCTTTTTACCATAAAAATTAAAAAGAATCCATTTAGTTTTATCAATATTTAATGATAGTTTGTTTAATCTAAATCATTCGGATGTTTTGACTAGTTCAATGTTCATGTTGCTAAAAAATGTAAAAATGTTATTATGGGAAAGAAATAAGTTAAAATCATCAGCAAACACAATTGTTACTAGGTTAAATGCTTTTGGTAGATCATTAATATATGTTAATAGATAATATATATTAATATATAAAATAGAAGAGATCCAAATATAGATCCTTGAGGAACTCCTAATGAAAGATTTAACAAACTAGATGATACGTTATCATCAACAAATTGTTTTCCATTATTTACTTAACTTTTTAGCCAAATTAACATATTTTCAGTAATTCTGTACCACTCCAACTTTTTGAAAAGAATTACGTGATTAATAGTATCAAAAGTTTTTACCAAGTCAATGAAAACATCTAAATTAAATTCCCTAAAATTAATTTCCCTCGAAGGCAGGAAGATAGTCACACTTAAAGTTTCACGTAGAATTATTTATTATTTAGCTGTCTCAGAACTTATTAATTTATGGAGCTGTAGATATGCCTTTTTTCCAATCATTGTAGAACTTTTAGTGCAATGGACTGGATTGATGCTGCTTCACACAACTTATGAGTTTCTTCCGTTGATCTCTAGCTCCTCTGTTTCAACGAAGAAGGGACAATTAGCCGCATTTGAATACTGCTTTTGTGCTGAAGACCTCTTTAAAATAATTACATTTATGATCTTTTTGATTCAAACAATTGGCCACAAAGAAGAGTTAGCATTATTACCAAGTTAGGTGGAACATTACATTCTTCATTTAATATCAATATCAAATGCAAAAACTAAGGAGATTTCAGACAGTCATTAAAATGTTTTTCTATTTATTGTAAAAAAAACAACAACAACTTTGCTTCTATAACAGCTGCAAACATGAAAATTATTATTAAAAGACTTGATAAAAACGATAAGGAAAATATTTCAAACTCAAATAAAATAATCACTATTACGAAAGAGCTTGAAATAACAAACAAAAACGTTACGTTGTTGTTAACAGAATGCTGTGAAATACAGAAATTCATTCATGCAAACGATGAAATTGTCTCAGGTAAGCTAGAGCTAGTAAAAAGAAAAACAAAAGAAAACATTAAAATAAAAAATATTAGTGAAACTGAAAAAATAAGTAGCAAGCTCAGGGAAATCGAAGACCGATCAAGGGGGAATAAAATGAGAGTTGATAGATTAAAAAAAAATGAGAATGAAAATTGGAATGAAAATGAATTCAAAGTGAAAAAACCTTTTGAAGATACACTTGGATTAGAAAACGTTAAAATAGAACGAGCCCATAAGATGGGGATAAGAGACCTTCAAAAGATTCAATCAATTGTGATAAAATTATTAGATTATAAAAACAAAGTTGCTATTATAAAAAATTCCCAAGATTAAAAGGAAAAAACATTTAAATAAATGAAAATTACAGCACGGAAACGATTTTAACAAGAAAAGATCTGAGAGACGACAGAGAGAGAAACAAGAGCTTGAGAAAATCGCATCAATTTACTTTAAGCTATATGTTCGTGAGTGGATTTCGAAGGAAAAGTAATTAGTTAAGTAAACAGTTTGAAATACTCAAAATTCTCTCAAAATTTTTTTAGAGCATCCAAAAAGGTTATGAAAATTTTGAACCGTTTCTATTAAGCGTTAAAATGAATTTTCAAATTATATGCTTTACAGAAAGATCGTGCCGAGATAAGGAAATTGAAAATAATTCTAATTTTCAACTAAATAATTATAAAGTATTTCAAATTAGAGACAGAAAAAGCAGGTGGTGGATTGTGCGTTTTTGTTCACAACTCTTTAGATTTTAAGCTGCGCAAAATATTCTCTTATGACGCATGATTTGGAATTATTATCAATTGAGATTATAAACAAAACATGCAAAAACGCAACTGTGTACGTCATATATAGACTACCTTCTGGTATTAAAAAAGCGTTTATCAAACAAATTAAAAGCCTTATAACTAATAACGAAATTTGTGGCAAATGAATTTTCCTTGCGGGCCATTTGAATTTAGATTTGTTAGAATACAACAGAAGTAAAGACGTTAAAAAATTTTTTATCATTTTATTTTAAAATGGCCACCTTCATGTATCAAATTCTACCTAATAATTTTAAAAATATAAAATTTGGAATATTAATAAGTGATTTTCCAGTCTTTAAATTTTCACAAAAATCAATAAACCAACTTTTGGATAAGGTTAAAACCACAAAGCGATTTATTAAGGATGCATCTCTTGAAGTTTTTATTAATTTTTTATCTATGACCAACTGTGAACCTGTTTTGATGTTAAAAATAAAATGTTAATAAAGCTTGTTAATTTTCATTGTAAATTTCAAAACCTCTACAATAAAGCATTTCCAATAACAACTAAATTTACTAACGCAAAAACATACCAATATCTCTGGATAACATCCAGCATCATTAAAGCTTATAAAAAAAGCAAAGTTTATATCAAAAGTTTATTAACAAAAAGAACATATAAGAATAAAACAAACGATAAAAACTATAATCATGTTTTTGTGACGATTGTAAAGCGCGCAAAAAAGTTTTATTATAGTAGCCAATAACTGAATAACAAAAATGATATAAAAAAAATTAAAGCGTTATAATAAAGGTTATAGGTTAAAAAAGTACTAATACTAATGGTTTACCAAAAAAGCTAATTATAAATAATTGTGAAATTACTAACGAGTCTACAACTGCTTATTCGTTTAATCAGGCATTTGTTAGCACAGGCCCTAGATTGCCATCAAATATAAAAAAAAAGAAAAACCTGCTTCGATACGTTTCTAAACCCTAATAATAATATAATGAATAATAATATACTAACAGACGCTGAATTATTTGAGGCCGCATACTTACTTAAATCAAACAAAGGTTTCGGATTAGACAATGTAAGCAATAATATGGTAATTATTACTATATTATTGCTTACATTAAAATACGTAATGCGCATTACGCATTACGTATTTTTACGAATTACGCATAGTAAAAGTAAGAATGATGGGTAGGAATATACATGTTTTTTTTTTTAAAGTATATGATATTTTTGAAACAGCTTCGAGTATGCTTAATCAAATAGTAAAAAAAGGCTCAAAAATATGCTTTGCTTAACCATATTTCTAATAAAATATACCTATTTAAATAATTTCTAAAAGTGTGCACGTTACTAAAGTTGGAGCAGATTTTAAAGGTATGTAGAGTCCTGTTTGAATACGCTTTTCGAAGTATAGACCTTAGAAAATAATGCTTTTAAATTTTAATAAGATATAAAATTAAGTATAAGACCGTATAGCTCAATCAGTTAGATACGTGATAATTCGCCGCAGAGATCCGGGTTCGCATCCCGCTTCCATCGCGACATTTGTTCATCAAACTCTTTTCACTTAAAAAAGCATTTTTTGACCTCCATGTTCTATATTACAGATCTTTCGTCACCTTCATAATAATGACAACCTCTCTTCTGTTAGTAGTTCTTTTAAGATTGAGTTCATTGTGCTTAATTTTACACGTTTCCCTTGCTTTACTAAGTTCAACTTAAATTATGATGAAATGTACGTAAAACAACTTTTTCAAATAATAAATCATTTTGCTTTAAATCTTGTGCTTTTTGCACTAGACATCTGTCCTAAACACTTTGTAATAATTTCTAGATAACTCTGAGTCTAATATAATCATTTTTGAATATAATTTCCCTAAGGCTCCTACAGCCTATTGTGTTACATTAAAAGTAACTAATTTTCGAGTCCAGGATATGATTTATAAGCAACTAAAGGTTCACATTACTATTCATTTTCTTGATATATAGAATCCTATTTGCATACTTTCTGTAAATTCTGTTTTATATAGTTTCTTAATTATATAATATATAAATATTACTACTCACTTAGTTTAATAAACGCATAGCTCATTCAGATAAGACATAACATTTGGCCGCGGAGACCCAGGTTCACATCCCGCTGTTTCACATATATTTCTTCTCATTTTACTCTTTCTGATATGATTTACATTTAGAGAGATCTCTCGTTCTTTATAATAAAGTATTTAATTTTTTATCACACATCCTCTTTATACTTTCTAAAAACAAAGGCATACTATTTATCTGTTCATTAAGAGTCCAACTTAACGGGATTTTACTGTACATATATATATATATATATATATATATATATATATATATATATATATATATATATATATATATATATATATATATATATATATATATATATATATATATATATATATATATATATATATATATATATATATATATATATATATATATATATATATATATATATATATATATATATATATATATATATATATATATATATATATATATATATTTGTATAAATATTTGAAGAATCATTTGACAACATTTTTTTATAGTTTTATTATTTATTATTTACACTGTTAACAGTTAATATCTTAAATATATTGTAACATAAAGTCTTATGCGTCTTTTTCGTAACTGCACATTCCGGAATGCCTCTTCCGTAAGGAACTATTTCGTAAGTATTCTTACGAAATGATTTGTTTCGCAATGTTTTATTACGGAATTTTATTGACTTATATTTTCGTATAGTGCGTTACGGAATGTGACTTTTCGCATGTGCATGTTTAATGTTTTATGAGTATTTTTTTTAAAAGGGTTTGTTAATTGTGTTTTTGTGAATAGTTTATTTTTGCCAAAATTTTTTTTGATACAAAAGAACACTTGTTTTAATTTTAAATTTTAGTTTTTATTTATTTTAATTGTTATTGATTTAGAACAAATTTATATTGTAGTTGTTTAATTTATTTCAATAAAAAAAACTAGAGAGCCTATATACTCAGAGAGCGGACATACGTGTGATCGTTTTTGATTGGTTGTTCAATTTATATGATTTTAAACGCCATCTTTTTGCCAAATATGCATTTTTTTGCCTAACTGCGATAGTAAATTTGTTTTAAATATTTGTAGAAGTATGACTGGTTGTGCTGCAGTAGGCTGCCATAACAGGCCTGAGAAACGATGTTTTATGAAATGCTTCCCAAGAAATAACGGGCTTAATAATAAATAGACTTCTAAAGTTAAATGACTTATATGAAGTAAGCATAAGAAAATACAGTTATACGTAAATAATCCTAGAAATGAGTTATTTTAAAATCCATACAAATACATAATATTCGATCAATTTTTTTATTATGGTACACTTTGATGCTGATCAATGGGACAAAACCAGAGAAGATGGATCAAGAAAACTCAAAGGTAATGCAATTTCTACTGTCCCTAAATATGTTAGACCGAAACATAGGCGAAAAATCCACTCGAGCGTTTTCCAAAACCACAAAAAAAGAAAATAAGTTGTATAGAATGTGGAGAAGTCGTGCAAAATATCTTCATTGAAGTAAATAACAATTAAGTCTGAATTACTTTGCACAATGGAGGTTGATAAAAATTTACTTATTCAAGATTTAAATTAAAAAAAAATTATTATTCAAAAAAAAAAAAAAAAAAAAAAAATTAACATTTTAAAAATCGAAAGCAAGAATAAATGCTTTTCAAAAATATAATCATATAAAGAAAGAAAAATTTAGAGTTTTCAAAACAATATTTAAAGAAGATCAAATTTTATCCTAAAGAAGGAAAAATAAGAAACTCATTAAATGGTCAAATGATACTGAAGATATGATAAATGATGTGTTAGAACTCAAATTTACATGTGGTCAAAGTGGTTATAAAAACTTACTTCGTTTAAACTTACCATACGTACCCTAACGTCATTAAAATCTATGAAAAAGAAACTTACATTTGAACATCTTGATGAAAAAAATTTCAACAAAGTGATAGTATTGGGACCAACATCTGTAATGAATCATGATGTAAGTTATGGATCAAAATTTATTGCAAATGAAATAAAAGACAATTAGATTCTCAAAACTGCTTGGTTTATAGGAATCGTTGATAAATGGTTTACATTAACGACTTCACGAAACCCAGATATGGCTCTTAGCATGAAAATAACAAAGATTATAATGAAACAATAGCTTTATTAAATGAAGTCATAGAGATACTCCGAGATTTCAAAATATTAGGCCAAACTGAAAAAATAAGGTGGACACCTATTAAATCTGGTGTTATATTATTAACAACATCAGTTATTAACTTGCAAAATAAGTTTCTCTTAGAAAAAAAGTTTGATTTTCTAATGACATTAGGATTTACACAGGATTGCCTGGAGAATCTTTTTTCCCTGGTACGTGGAAATCAAGTAATTACTACTGCTCTTCAATTTACAAATAACTTGAAACTTATTTGCGTTGCCCAAAACATCAAAAGGCAGTTATGATAAAAATGACCGTCTATTCTTATCTGGTTTTCTTGATATAGTTATTAGTAAGGTGCATAGGCCACAGCAAAGAGAGTGCATTGTGTTACCCAAAGATTGGGTAAAACCTCTAACTTATTCTTAAATAATGCTGAGCAAAATTGTTTGTTTAATATTGCAGGTCAAGACTTGTGTGAATATACTTGACCTTAAAAATTCGCAAAAAATCATTAGTCTACCCATAAATTTAGTTTTACCATCTTAGAAACATGGTAATCTCATGCAACCTACCCCTAATAGTTAATAATTAAAAGTTAGTTAATAAATAAAAAATGTATTTATAATAATATTTATGATATATATATATATATATATATATATATATATATATATATATATATATATATATATATATATATATATAATATATATTTGAGATATTTTATAGTCTTTTGGAACGAAAGCACGAAAATGGAATTATTTTAGGCCGCTTAACTGTAGATTTACCGTCTTTTAAAGTTTGTTATACTTTTTATATTTTAGAAGATATTCTTATAAAATAAAAAAAGTAATCTAAAATAATAATCTTTTAAAATAATTCTAATTTTACTGTCGTTGCAGCTATTTTCAATTTTAACATATGGATAGTGTTTGTAGAAGGTATTGGATGTTGATTTAAGTTTGTACACTATTAAGATAAAATTAATAATGATGAAATAAAAGCGGCTAGTTATTTGCTTTTTTATAGCGTCGCATTTTTTATCAACTACCCCTTCCCGCATTTTGCGATGCGCTTTATTGAGTATCCTATACCTCCCTTAAAGTACCTACGCTTTTAACCTACCAACCCGACATTTAATGATACTATTTAAATTAAGTGTCTCTATACATTTATTATTGACCTACTGCACCCTCCCAGACCTACTGCACCCTCCCACATCTCCTACAGACCATTTGCAAATCTCCTCTTCCTCCCCAAGCGAATGTACTTAATGTAGCGTTAAGAAAGTAAATATTTAAATTTTTTTTATAGTATATATTATAATAACATGTATATACGATATTCATACATTATAATCATACATTATAATAAAATTATAACAACTCTTGCTTTATTCAACTAGCAAGTCAAACCCCCAAGTCGGCAGCTTTATAGGGCCCAAATGGATTGCTCCACAGTGGTCATTTTTGGGGTCAAAATCTGCAGAATATCCCAAAAGTGTCATGAAAAGATTTTTTAAATTTATGGTATTCATCAAAAAATAGGATAGTTGGAGAGCCATAATATGAGATTTAAGAGAAATTGAAGTAAAAATAGGTTGGCTATGAGTAGAACAACAGGAGGAAAAAAGTAGTGAAAAATTCACTGAAAAATGACTATTTTTAAAGTGGGTCTTAAAAAATAATGGGTGAAAATTTTCAAATTTTTGTTTAATAATTTTAGTAATACATATAAAAAATATTAGAAAAGTAAAAAAAAAAAATTTAAAAACTATATTGCTATGTATAGTAATGATTTTTTCAAACATCAGAAAAAAAGTGTACTACATGTCAAAAACAGTGCTGCAACTTTTTCCCAACAAATCCCAACAAATTGGGACCAAATCAGGTGAAAAGAGGAAATAAAGACCTTTAAAATGACACATGAAATTGTTGCGGGGAGTTGCGGGAGCTTATTTTATTGACTTTTAAAGTTCGCGCAAGCATGTGTGCGCGTGCGATCGTAATTGTCGGCGAGCGTAAAAATTCGAAATTGTTTATCGTGCGCCAAATTTTTGGAAATTCTGTAACTCGGCCATTTTTTAATGGATTTTTATGATTGATACCTCAAAATTTATGTCTTTGAAAGACCTTTCATGCTGGTGTCATTAAACTTGAAGAAAAAGGCCACAAAATTCCTGAACAATGGTAAGATATGATTTTTTTCTCCTAAGAGAAACTAAATCCCTGTGACACTAATGAGGCTTCTTTCAATGTTTTATATTGATGTTTCTTAATCTTATTACAATTTATGTTTTAGAAAATTACATATCTTGACTTGTGTCATGAGATGAAGAATAATTCAACCAAAGAGCATGGATTTGCTGACATCCCTTATCAAATGGAAATTGTGAAGAGATTCATCTTGAAACAGCTCAACTTTATAGAAGGAGATCTGGATTCTGAGGTTCAAGCAGAGATTGAAAGTGATGTGAACTCATTTTTGGCTAGTGTTACCAGGCTATATAGAATAAAACACCACAGAAACTACAGAAGATTTGTTGAAAATGAAGCAACCTTTTTGAAAAAGCTCTTCAACATTCCAGAAACACTTCTGAGGACACCATCAAAGACTGCAGCATCTAGGTATATTTAAAGGGTTGTCAAAGAAATAGCAGTTTTTTGTCAGTAACTTAATGCACAAAAGTTAAGACTAATTCAATTTCTACAGAAACTTAGTATATATCATAATGTTTATTTAATAGAAATATTTCTGTTTACTTCATATTAGACTACTTGAATATAAAGAGCTAATGTTTTTATAGCTCCCTTGAGTTTAACTCCCTCAAAAAACGTGGTCGTCCTCCAATCCCATTTGAGGAGAAGTCAACGCGGTCAAAATTGGTAGTAAGCGCAGAGATCAGAAACACCTATGATGATGGAGCAATCATGCTTGCTGCATCTCAACAAAAGTCAACTCTTGGGAAGCTCATTCGCAGAGCAAACAGTCAAAATGGAACAACTGCTCAAAAAGCCCTCAATGCCATAACTGAGGGCAAGAAGGAGAGTGTTCCTAAAATGCCTGCCTTTGTTGCTCTTTCCTTTGTACTCACAAAGCATGTTTCAAAAGACATGTATGTTGAAATGAAGAAGCTCAGTACAGAGTGGCAAGGCAACATATGGCCAAACTACAACAAGGTAATGGTGATGAAAGTTAACTATTGTTTAATTCAGTTAAACAAAGCCTTAAATAAAGACCATTTTACACATCACATGTTTATGCATTAATGGAAGAGTTTTCTCAACTATTTAGTTCTGTATGCATACATAAATATAGGACACTACACAGAGTAAATGTTTCCAAATGTTTTAAAAATCAGACTAACAGTTCAAGTTTTAACCAATTTAAAGAAAATCACTAGGCTTATTTCTGTAGAAAATAATTTTGAATATTTTTTTAGGTCTTGGCTGCCAAGTTAGATTGTAGACCAGTTGGATGTGATCTTTCATCAACCAGTGGACAGGTATCTCTTCAAAATCTGCTTGAGCACACAGCCAAAAGGATCTTCCTAGAAGATGCTGAACAAATTACAATGCTTTAAGCATTAGCTCAAAAAAAGCAGACACCCATCCGGTTCAGGTTTTACTTCAAATTTGGCTTTGATGGAGTTGAATCTTTTCCCACCTTCATGCAAAAAGTAGATGGAGAAGTCCCAGATGGATCAACATATCTTGTCAGCCAGATGGTCCCATTACAAGCAGAAGTTGAAGATGATGACACCATTGTCTACAAAAACCCTCACCTAAACTCTGCTTCTTCATGTCGGCCAATTCAAATTGCAATTGAGAGGGAGAACAAGTTCTCAATCCAGAGAGAAGCTTCAAGGTTGATGAAAGAAGTTGAAGAACTGACAGAATTCTCACTTCTATCTGATCCTCAAGTAATTGTGACTTTCAAGGGTTTGTTGACCATGGTTGATGGCAAAGTTTTGAATGAACTTACATCAAATCCTGCATCTTCTAATTGCCCCATCTGCCATGGCAAACCAAAGGAGATGAATAATCCCAAGGGTGTCTTTACACCTAAACCTGACACATTGAATTTTGGCCTAAGCATCTTGCACTTTGGCTTGCGGAGTTTTGATACAATTTGCAACATTGGATATCGCCAAGATGTCAAAAAGTTCCATCTTCATATGGCCCTGATGAAAAAAGACTGGTTGCAAATCGGGAGACACGAGTCAAGCAAGAATTTCGGGAGCAGCTGGGTCTAATTGTTGACCAGAGGCGGGATGGAGGTGCTGGCACTACAACAACAGGAAATGTTGCTCGCAAAGCTTTTCAAAACCCAGGTAGCTACACTTGCAAGTTTTGGTACTTTCACCAAACTTTTTGGGAAGCATTCAGAAATAATTTAGTTTTTAAATATTATGTCTTGTCAAGTTGCATGAGCATCACATCATAGCTTTGCTGTCAATTTGGAGAAATTCAAATCTTGATATCTGTATATTCCTACATATTTTTTTTCTTTTTTAGAAATTGTTGCAAGAATCTGTGATGTCCCTGTCAAACTGGTTGAAAATCTTGGAACACTCTGGTCTGCCCTTGCATCTGGATATGCCATTGATCCAGACAAGTTTGGAGTTCTGTGTGAAGAGACTGAGAAGATTTATTTTGACCATGTAAAATGGTACTGGTTGTCCCCAACAATTCACAAGGTTCTGAAACATGGAAAACAAATCGTTGAAGTTTGTGTTCTTCCAATTGGAATGACCAATGAGGAACCAGGAGAGGCTAACAACAAATTTCTTCGAAAAATCCGTCTTTATCAGGCTCGAAAATCATCCTGGCTCAATGGCATGTCTGACCTTTTCTTGAGACTGATGGACATCAGTGATCCAAAGATACAGGTAATTTTGGAATTAAGCATATCCAAAATTTTTCCAATTTCAATAATTTTTCATGCTTATTTAATTTTAATAATTTCTGAAACAGGACCTTTTTTCATTGAATTTCCCAATTTAGCTTTGATAGCAATATTTTCTTTCATCCATTAAATGTTATATATAATTTTTAGGCTTATGTCCACTGCAAGAAAAAGAAGCACAACTCAGAGACCTTTGCCTGAACCCATCAAGAAACTCTTGAAGATGCCGGAACTCCAAATTTCTAGAGATGCCTCTGATTCAGAAGAAGAATAAAGAAGTCAAACAAAGCAACCAAAGCCTCTCATAAAAATTAAAAAAATTCTCATACATTCCCAATTTTGTTATTTATCTAATGTTATTAGTTTCAACCAGATCAAACAAAATTGATATGCTTAACTCTATGTAAAAAAATATTTTCTTTGATGTAAGCACTTATGTTGTGCCTAATATAACCAACTAGAACCTCATTTGTGTTAATTTTTTTTAGCAATACATTTAAAAACTGTCATACATGATGGGCAGGTTGGTAATCTCCCTGTGGGTATTCCTCATGCTTAAGTAAAAATGTTTTCTGCCATTATCATGTTTGATATGATATTTGTGTGAAATTTCTTCTATTTAATAAATCCATTTTGATCTTTAAGGTAATGAGACACATAATTCATTTTTGCAACCTAGCATTAATTGCAAAGTGTCAAATCTAACTTAAAAAAGTGAATATTTTATTTTTTAAAGCAATTTTTTGGGTTATTTATAATTTTACTTCAAATATGTTCATACCGGCTCTTTTTGAACGCATAAAAAATGTTTTAGATTTTCTGCAGGTTTTGACCCCCAAAATGACCACTGTGTGCCCACATCTTGCCAAAGGAACATCATTTTGCCAGTGGACCAATTGAACATTCTTACGCGATTTCAGTTCCCAATATTAAAGGTTTATTTTTGTCAGATGGCAAAACAACGCATTTCTGGTCCAGAAATTTTTTTATCAGAATTAGATATTTTCTCATCTAATGCTAACTTTCTATTTAGATTAGAATATTAGTTAGATTAAATATTTTAGTTAGATAAAACTGAATGACTTAGTTCATGATTTAGAATTTTCTAAGAATGCAGCTTGATTAAAGTAAAAAAACCTATTAATATCTTAGCAAAAGTTAGATTAAAAGCTTAGCTTGAAAAAAAAAAAAAAAAAAAAGGAAAAAAAAAAAAAAATTCAACTTCAACAGTAATTCAACAAAACAATTTAACAAAAATTCAACTTCAAATTCAACTTCAACAGTAACAAAATTTCAAGGTCTAACTCCCAGCGGTTCGCGAGTAATGGTTCTATCAATTAAGGCTACTATTATTGCTTTCGTCATTTTCCGCCATTTTTAAATTTACATTTCTCCTTATAAAACCAAGTCTTTAAACGTGTGAATTCTAAAAATAAGTGACTTATTTAATCTTCAGGTGAGGAATTTGAATATATAAATAAAAAACTCATTTTATAACTAAAAAGTACCTAAGTCTCAATTTTAAATGTTAAAATAATGAACACCTGCCCAAGCAAAAATTTGGGGTGGGCGTTAAATTTTTTAACTTAAAATTTCAAATTAGATCATGATATGTTTAAAGAACATTAAAAATTTCTGCCAAATGCATAGTTATGTAAATATTTTACTTTTGTACTAAAAATGTATATATAATTGGCAGGGGCGGATACAGGACTTTGTGGTGTTCCAGTTAAATAACTTCCAGGTAAGTTTTATACTCCAAATTTTTGAGTGTTCATACTTTAAGGATGTTTTGCAAAAAAATTGCGCCGAAAAAAGCCTGGTATCAAAAATACCCTTAAAAGTAGGAATCATTGACCCAAACGTGAGGGAAATTAAACTTTCCAAAAAGAATTTTTTTTTTTTTTTAAAAGACTGAAAAATGTACATATATTTAAAATCTAGTCAAAAAATCATCTGGTATTCAAAAGTTATAACCATTTAAAGTTTACAACCCCTTCAAAAAGAGAGGTTTGTAAATTTTAATTAGGTATAATTTCTAAAGAAATCTTTCTTTAGAAATTTCTTTAGAAATTATACCTAATTAAAATTTACAAACCTCTCGTTTTGAAGGGGTTGTAAACTTTAAATGGTTATAACTTAGAAATTATACCTAATTAAATTTTTGTACATGTAATAACGTTTTAAAAAAAAAAAATTATTTTAGTAATATTATTACATTTACAAATGTTGTTATATCAGTAAATATAAATATTTATAAAAATATAAATGCTATTAAAAAAAAGGTTATAATACAAAATTAAATCTCATTTACAAGGACATTTTCTAACTTAATTTAATTTAAAAATATGTTCTTCAAAGAAATTTTGAGCTTCAGGCTAATTAGAAAATGACAGAATATTATTTTTATATTATTATTCAGTATTCTTTTAAGTCAATTGTCAACTATAATACATTGAAATTTCAAAAATTTAAATATTGTTAAAATTTAGATATTGTTAATAGTTATTGTTTGAAAAACCTTACGGCGTTTTTTTAAGCGCCTAAATTAACTATCATTTGATAGACAAAGTTCAAATTACTGATGAACTTAGTCTAACCAACTTTCATATTCACAGCTATTTCAATTGTAATAGCTTCAAACTTACTTAATAAAGTTAAATTTAATACTTCCACTGGGTTCAACAAGCTGTCAATATTTCCATTAAAAAACACATCCCAGGATTTAGCCGCGAACATAACTAAAATATACATATCCAGTCTAAATAATAAAATTTTCCAGAAAATGTGGATGAAAGCGAACATTATTTTCATATGGAAAAATTTTTTCAATCAATAATTTGAACTTTTTCTGCCAAATAGTTGTTACTTTATTAAATATTTATAAGGTTTTCATTATAATTTTTAAAAAAACTTGCGTGATGATCCATCTTATTATCGTCCTATATCAATCATCTGCTTTGAATATTATGGCTTTCGTAATATGGTTTTCGTAAACAATCAGTTTGTAAAACAGCGCTTGGAGCAGCAACGCAATCTCAGAAAACATTACTGGATAATGGTAAAATGGTAAAGACTCAGCTAGTCGATCATTCTAAGACCTTTGATTTAGTTCCTCGCAACCTTCTTTTGAAGAAATTGGAAGCTATTGGGTGCAATATAGACACTTCTGTGGTTTCAAAGTTATTTATCTGAAAGAGAGCAAAGAGTAGTTGAGAATGTTTGTAAAAAATTCCCTTAGAAAAACTCGTGGTTTTCGTTAAGTCAGAGGCCTCAGTCAACAACTATTTAACATCTTTGTTAATAGTTTACCAAATTGTATTGATTGTGAACTGATTTAATTTGCTGATGATATTACTCTATCTGCTAAAGCTAAAACTTGTCAAATAAGTTTACTGAAGCCTAAAAAGTGTCAGATGAGCTTAATGATGCCTATGAGAATATAAGGACATTGTGCGAAGAACGTTGTCGTTTTATCAAACCTGGTCAATCACAACTTATTCTAATAAATCACCTATAAACAAACTGCAAGACAATACCGACCTGCATAGAGGTACCTTGCAATTCCAACCTGTAACTTGCTGTAAAACTCCTTGGTATCCACATCGACAGTCATTTAACATTTGAACCACATGTTGACACGTTAGTCAAAAAAGACCATGGTATCCTATCTGCGCTTCTAAATCTGGTCTTTCACCTCCTTTGAAATTTCTATTATTAGCATACTCGTCTCTAGTAAGAACACATCTTAAGTATGGTAGCATATTGCTGGTTCCTCGATGTTGTACACAAAAATGCGTGGCGCATTTGTAAAGCCCCGCGTAGTACTCACTCTGCATAACAACAAGGCAGTCTCTGTCTGAAGTCGTTGGAGGTCAGACGTTACAATGGCATGGTTAACTTAGTTGGAAAAATAATGAAAAATGCCACCCATTCCTTCAAGATCTGTTTATAACAATACATCAAATAAATTCTGCGTTGTAGTTTTGGAGGAAAGACGAAACACTGATGAACCCATTGTCCCTTGTATTGACGTTTAAAGCAAACTTTTACTGTCTCTATTATTTATTTTGTTAACTATAGAATTTAAGAAATATCTAAATTAGATTCATATAGTGATCTAGTTCTACAGCAAATATTTGGAATACCAATTGAAGATAAAAACAAAAGGTTATTTCGATTTTTAAGACAAAAAGAAAAGTCAATGTATTGGATTTGTTTACATGTTTTTAAATTTAAACTTCTGTCATAGTATTTACAATAAACTTCTTCGCACATTAACCTTGTTCAATATGGTACCTATTTTGCAGTTATAAAGTTGGGATGTAATTACAAATAAAAAGAATTTGATCCTAAAGTAAATTTAAAATATCAAATATTTTATTATCAGCATTTCAGCAGTGATAGTGGCAGTTTCATATGACAATAGATTTAAGTTAATTAGTTTTTATTATTATTATAAGATAGTTGTGAAAAAATGAAAGAGGATGTAATAACTAAGAAAAAATACAGAATAAACAAAAACTGACAGCATCTGGAATTGAGAATAATTATGGCATCTTTTAATTTTAAATAGAAACTTTTACACTGAAAGCAGACGTTAAATTTCAACGTAAACTAACACTATCGTTTGATACTTTAGCTTTTTTCTGCAGACAATTAGAGCAAAGGAGCACATTGCATCTATGTATTAATAACGAATGTCATTAATAGAGAGATGCAATGTGCTCTTAAGTCACCAACATGTTAAGTCCAGGATAAAGTCAATATTATGTACGTCAATAATGTACACGAAAAAATCAACACTGATCACGTTGTACTATTAAAGTCAGATTTTAAATGCAAATTACTAAAGTACATGTTACATTTTTAGTGGAAATCATGTTCTGAGACATATTTCGAAACAAAAATGAGTGAGCGTTTAAAGCAATCGCATAAAAATGCCACGGCTGAACAGCGGCATCGCCTATCATTTAAAGTCAAACTTTATAAAAACCTATTTTTAAATACGAGTCTATTCTGATTTTATTTATTTATCTGTGTTGAAAAAATCTTTACTAATTTCGTATGCATTATTATTTTCAGTTATATTTAAAAAGTTCGATTTACATAAACTTTATAAGTCAGTCAAATCAATTAAGACTCAAATAAGACAAAAATTGTTTCGTCAATTAAAATAAACATATAGCTATATATTTTTGGTAACTTGCGATAATAATTACTTTTTGCAATTATGTATCAATTGCGATAGCATTGTTGTTAAAATTATATTTAACTTCATAAATGAAATTATATCTAAAACTCTGTAATGAGGTTTAAATATAATACAAACCGGATTGCTTTCACAATTATTACACTATCACAAAAAGTATATACTGTAAAGTAATTGAATAGCAGTAATAAACCATCATCGTTCTTATTACTTGCTTTTCTCTCTTTTTGGACACGCAAAAGTTGAGAGTTTTAGCAGGAAACAAAAGTAAACGAAATTAATAAACTTCGTTGCATATATGGTCATTTGAGCTAAGGAGTCTTACATCAAACACGTCTTACTAATATAATACAATAGGGGCTAGAAGCAAAACTAAATACGTGATATTACGTCATTTGGGAACAAAGACGTGATGATCTACCCATTTAGGATTTATTCACTCAGTTCCATCCCGACCTTAATTTCCATCCCGACCTTCGTCATAACTAACGTCATAATCCGATAACGTCATAACTTATGTTATAATCCGATAATGTTTTTTTTAAAATAAAAAAGATTATATTTTTTTTTGTTTAAAGTTAATCTAGCGTTATAAAAAAAATATATAAAAAAGAAAATGCTTTTTAATTTTATATAGATGGAATCAAAGAACAAACCATTACAACAGTTCGATAAACCAAAACCTGTTGCAGTTGTAAAACCGTACAATTTAGAAAAACCAAAACTAAATCCGTATATGTACGATTCACATGGTAATCAAATGCATAGTTGGGAAGTTCGTTAAAGCTGTTATATTTGTTTTTACAATAATAGAAGTTCTTTTTGCATTTTAAATGGAAGTATTTAATTTTATTAAAAAAAGTGGTATACAAATATGCAAGTTTTTTCAATGTGTTGGAAACTTTGTTAAACTTAATGCGATAAAATTATATAATTACACAAAATTGAAAAAGATAGCAAAATTGTTGTTACTCGTTTCTGGAAAGATTGCAAATTTTTTGTTAATGGTTTTGGTGTTTACGTTGCTGACATTATTAATGATATTATTCTTTCTTTTTGGAACACTACAATATATTGTTTGTGTGCTATTAGTCAAAATAAATGAATATGAACCTTTATGAATTGGAGAAGATTTGTAGAGAAGTATTAAATAATACTGACAAAAGAAAATATAAATCAATCGAGGAAATGATGGACAAGTTAGATTGTATTGTAGAAATTATAAACTTTACAAATTTAAAAGTACTTTATGAATTTTGTTTTATATTAACGTGTAAACGAAAAAAATATTTTTATATTATTGTTATTGATACTCCGGGTTATAAAGAGAAACAGTCAAGTTTGGAATCGTTTATCATATGGAAATTTGATATACATAACAAACGTTTAGTTGTATTATTAAAACGCTTGGAAAATTTTATTAATTATTATAAGGGTTACGAAAAATTTAACTTAAAACACGAGCATGTATACGGTTGTAATACAATATTTAATAAATTAAAATGATACAAAGAAATGTTTTTATTTTCCAGCTTGATTAATCCCATAAGATATTCCTCCTGAAACTGCGCCACCTAAAGCGGCTCTTCCTATAACAGGTAAAAGTCTTGGTAAAAGTTTTGAAGCAATTGCACCTATTGCTCCTAAAAATTTTCCACGCATTCGTTTTTTGTATCGTCTTTTTAAACGTTTTTTGTCTTTTTCCTTTTAGTCTTTTACGCATTTTAAAAATAATTTTTTAACGTATTATAGAAGATAGTAAACTACCACCCAATAAAGCGCCTAATATCGGAAGAAATTTACCGCGTATTCGTTTCCTTCTACCGGCACCTTTTAACGGAGGTAAATAAACTCTTCCTTTTCCTCGTATTTTATGAAATCTTTTTTTTCTACATCTACACAATCTATACATTACGTTGTTTTTGCAAATAATCTAACGCTAAAACTCCCACGTCTGATCTAAGTAAACGTCTGGCAAGATTTTTAACTCTTGTTATAATTTTTCCTTTACCTCGATGTTTGCGACCTCTTCTTTTACGATACCGTCTTCGCGCCATACAATTAATTTTGAGAAAGAACAAATATAAATGTTTTTTTTATATTTTTTCAAATTAAATAGTCGTACGTGCATATAAAAATACAATTAAAACATGGTTAATTTAACTAAAACAAAAATGTTGTAAAAAGGTGTTATGATGATTTAAATTTGAAAGGAAAATATGTGTAATTTTCGTCTTCTCCTGTTCCAGTTTGAACCAATTGTGCCGCATGTTGAAGGTACAGAGTCACGATACCTTTAAAATTGGTAACAAAATCAACGGTAATTTGTAAGGAATTGTTTCCTTGAATGGTTGCCGGAGGTTTGTCGTTAACATAATTATAATCGCTAGTAGTGTCAACTGCTAAAGGTTCAGTTAAATTTTGCGTTCTACTGAAATAATCTTGAGGGTTTCTAATAAAACTGTCGTCGTCATAGGTATAAAAATCTGCAAAATTATTAATACTAAGAGTAGAAAGAGTATTTCCTTTACACCAAGAAACATAACTACGATAACATAATTGTTGATCTTCTGGTTTGTTTTCTAAATCAATTACATAAGTGTCACCTGAAGAATTGACATAAGTTCTTCTAAAATTATGAAAAGTAATTTTTTTGATCATAGTGCAAGCTATTTCAGCAGGTGTCATAGAAGATTTGGTAAGATGATCGCTTTCTTTTTTTGATTGAACAGAAAACAAAACACAATGAGGTACCATGTCAGCTGTTTTTATATTTCCTAAACTTATGGTAACGGTATCTGTACCTTCTACGTTAGTTATAACTTGTTCGTAATGAGCAAAACGAGCAAAAGTATAAGGTTGGTCTGGTAAACTGTTTATGTATAAAGATTTTTCTAAAGGTAAACTGGCTCTAATTCGGTAAGTATTAAGCCAAATTACAGGATTTCTAATTTCTAATCCAACATTAGCTAAAGATTCTATTTGAGCATCCGTTATAGGTCTTATATATTCTAAAAGTTGATTAGTATCTTGTTCAACAGTAAATTCAATTTTTAATTCTTTACCTTTTCCGTAATAACTTTTAATTTGAAAAAATTCACATAACAAAAATAAAGGTACTCTAAAACGATAACCTCTTTCTCCGTTCATCAAAGCATTATAAGTCTCTTGTAAAAATGTTTGATATTCAGGTGTTTCATCTTCATCAACATTTAATGCTCTTATGATTGCATTAGGATCGTTAGATTTCATAAGATTACTTGTTTCATCCCAACTTGCTCTGTTATTTGTTTTTTCTGTCATTGCTAAATTATGATTAAGCATGTGTTCTCTATATGCTTTCATATAACTTTTTTTAACAAACATTGTTTTGAATCGTTGGTACGCTCGATTATTTATAACGTTTTTGCAGGCATAGAGTTATTTTTTTGATAATTTGGATATACTCTTATAAATTTGTTTAAATGAAAAATTAAAATTTTCGACTAATGTAATTCTTTTAAAAATGCAACATCTGCGTTATTTGGTGTTATATTAAATCTTGTTTTTGTGTTTATGTTTTTAAATAAATGAAGATCAAATTCATAAATATAGTCTTCCGGTATTGTCCATTCGTTGAATTTCATAGTAAACGTGATTAAACTTTTTAATTCTGAAGTTAAATCAGGTGTAAATTTTTGAATATCTGTTTTAATGACTTCGTCTTAAGCTACAGCAGTCATAAAACCAGGATATTTTTCGTTTAATGCTGATTTCATTTCTAAAGTAAGGTTACCGCTTGTCGCTTCTTGCAAAAGACAATTTTCGTCTTCTGCTTTTTGTAAAACGTCATCAATGGTAACGGGACCGTTATGGTTAGGCGTATAACGGTTACCGTCACCCGCTCTCATATATTTTGCTAAAGAACCCATCTTGATATAATTTTTTTTTCTTTGAAAATTAAAATAAATAAAATTTTTTGTAATAATATTTTTTTTAATTCAATTTATTCATCTTCCGAGTCAGAAGTATTTTTTTTAAATGGTATTTTTTTGTTTTTAACGTCTTTTAAAGCACGCGTGTAACCAAGTTCAATTAAACTTTTTTTATTCAGTTTTTCTTTTTTGCTTTTTTTTTCAATGTTATTTTGCATAAAAGGACTGGATAAAATAGCTCTTTGTTGTATAATACAATTTCTGCACAAACCGTGAATAGCGTCTACAGCTTTAACTTCTTGAACACATTGAGCACATACGTGAGAATTTAACGTAACTTTATTTTTTGATGGTTTTTTTTCAACATGTTCTTCTTTAGAACTTTCACTTTCTTCTTCTGAATATTTTACTTTTTTACGTTTTGGCTTTTCAGTTTCGTTTTTTTTAATAATATTTTTTCTAGGTTTTTCTTCGTAAGTGTTTTGTATATTTTGTTGTTGTTGTTGTTTTAATTTTTTCAATTGTTCGCATTTTTCATCCAATTCTGATTTGATGCGAAGAACGTCTGCTTTAGTTGAAAAATGAGACATTTGATTTTGAAGATTACTAAATTTGTTTTGAATTTCATTGATTTCACTATTATGTGAATTCATTAATTCAGGTATTTTCTCGTTTATTAAATTTTTTTCATATCTTCCTCTGGCTCGAAAAAGAGACATTTTTTAAAAAATTTTTTTTTTTTAAAATAAAAAAAGACATCTTTTTATAACAAAATTTATATTAATTAAATTAAAACACTTTCTTTTATACAAATGTAAAAGGTTAAGATTATTATTTTCATAACGTTAATTCTAGTTGTTTGTTTTTTTAAAGCAGTTCATTAGAAATCCTTTGAATTTCTTCTTTTTGATTTTTAATCGTTTCTCTTAACTTGAACGTTTCGTATTGCATCGATTGTATTTGTGATTGAACATCCTCATTCATTTTTTCTATTTGTTTTTTTATTTTGTAAAACTTTGTTTTATTACAACAAAGACAATTACAATCAAATCGATCCATTCCTTTTAACATTTTTTTTAAAACTAATTATAAAATGGTACCATTTGTATTTTAAAAGTAGGATTAAAAAAAACAGTTGTACTTAATTTGTTAAATTTGAGCGGTTCTTTATTAGCGTTCAAAAAAGACCATTTTGTTTTTTTCCAATCTTCTACGTCAACAATATCAAACGTTGTTAATTGTCCTTGTATTTCTGTTTTGCGATTTTTAGTAAAATCGATATTGACTGTTACTTGAGTAGCATTGTTATAATCTGACAAATTAAAATAAGAAACAATACCCGTTTCATATCTTCTGTTTATGTACATTCCACAATTGGAAGCTTGATCGCATTCAATAAATATAAGGTTGTCGGTAGTAGTAGGAAAATTAGATACAGAATTATTAAAGTTACTTATTTGCATCAAAGTACATCTTAAAAAAGCAAGTTTTCTTTTTTGAATTTTAAAATCTTGAGCCATGGTATAAACCATATTTTGATCTATTTCTATATTAAACGGATTTATTTCGTTTGTCAAACTGTATTGATCTCTTTGTAATAGCAATGTATAAGGTACAGGATTGTTTCCAATGGGTTGATACATTTTTAAAATAATATTTTTTAATGGTAAACTATTAGACCAAGAATTTATGATAGTACCGTCACTTTTTTTTTGATAAATAAGTTGTCCGTTGAGCGAAGTGCAATAAAATACCAATTCGTTAATGTTGTTACCTTGCAATATAGATTTTGATCCGTTTAACCACGTTTTATAACTAGGTGTAGTAGCTCTTTCAAAAGATGCCGTAGTAACTAGAGGTACTTTTAAAGTTGGAGAAAAAATAGATTTAGTTTGTTCGCAGTACATCAAAACTTCAATAAATGTTTCTGAATTGTATTTAGCAATCAATGACCAATCTGCCGTTATTATTTTATAAATGTCTTCAGGTAAATTAGAAGGAGATGTAGTAAAAGTGATGAGTGAACCAAATTGAGCATGATACGGTGAAATTTGGTTTCCTTTCATTTCAAAATAATTGTTATATGTATTTGTTGAACCGATTATAGCTTTAGAAATTTGTAATGGTGATTTTAAATTGATTTCGTATGTGTTTTGTTCAAATGAAGGTAAACACCAAAAAGTATAATAATTTTTATAATAGTCGTTAGGAATGGATGAAAAATTGTATTGATTGAGAAATTTTTGATAAGAGTAGACATTAGTACCTTCATAAATAAATTCGTTAAAAGTAAGATTATTTAACTTTAAATTAAGTAAATTGTTTGACAAGTTGTCATTTATACTTTCTGTAAAAATATCCATCATTTTTAGTTCACGTTCAGGCCATATGATTTGGTCGACGTTAAAAAAAGGTATAGGTAAAGAAGCTAGCGGTATGTTTTGCAAAGTAAATCGATAATATTTTCTTTGATTTGTTTTTGGAAAAAAGATTTGATAAAAGCAAGCAAACAATTCTGTAGGTTCTATACTTATAGACGATGGAGAGATGTAGAGAAATTTTGTAGCAATATTACCAAAAGAGTTTTTTAAAATGTCTATAAAACTAGTCAATGACATTTTTTCTTTTGTGTAGTTGTTGTTAGCGTCTTTAACGTTAACTTGATCGTTCCAAATTTTCCATAAAGCGTTAATTTGAATTGGAATTTCGTTAAGATCAGTTTCTACATTGTATATGTTACCCTCAGATTTTATTGTGTTTGTGTTAGTCATTATTTTTAATAAAAAAAAAGCAATTTGCCAAGGAACAATGTGTTTCATTTTAGATGTTTTTACACTTTCTGAGCTAGGTAATAAGTTATTAACATAAACATCAAAATCGACACTTAAAATATTAGAGTCGCGTGTGTCTGGAACAAAATGAGCGTTTTGTGAATTTTGAACAAGAGCTCCTCCGTATTTAGGTGTTACCATGATATGAATAAAAGGACGAACAAAAGTTTCTTCTGTATTATTTAAAATAACAGCTCTTTCGGGAGTAAGATTAGCTATATCTCCTGGTGCTACTTGTGGATGTTGTACGTAAATCATGAAATTTTTACTCGTTTGAGTAGACAATGCAAAGTTGTACAAGTTATCATATCTTGATTTAAAAGATAAATAATCATATTGTATTAACGATGTAAAATCTTGTACTACGTATTGTGATGCATTTGTTCGGTTTGAAAAAAACCAAAATAAGATAATCCTCGTTCGTTTGATTTAGTAGAGATGCTAGATCTTATAGGATAAAGATTAGAAGGGTTGTTTAAGTTTCCGTTAGTTTTTTTTTTAAATACCATACAAAATTATAATTCGGTGCATTAATGTAAGAATAATTTTGTATATATTGTTTAACATTTCCGTTTGGTTCTATACTTAATTTTGAAATGATAGTCTTTTCGTTAGTAGTAACATAACGTAAATGTGTGTTGGTGTCAAATAAATATTTGAAATTGAAATATTTTTGATTTGTAATATTACTACTTTTGTTTTGATAATTTGAAAAAAAATCTGCAAAAGTCAATCTTCTGTTTAAAGTGGTATTAAAAAGTTCTAATCGTCTGATTAAGAAATCGTCTTGATACGGACTCGGAGACGTTACACCAAACAGTTTACCATAACCAACAATTGAACACATATATTCCAAATGAACTGCGTCCATATGCTCAACTCTTAATAGGTCATAATTTTGAAACGTATCTCCTGGCAAAACAGCAAAATCGGTATACAAAATAATTTTTTTAGTTACAAGATAAAAAGGAATTTTTCGATTGGGATTAGATATCATGTCGTTTTGAATATCTGTCATCATTTGTTTTATAGAAGGTTTTGTTTCCATTCTTGTTCCGTAGCTGTTTTCTGTTAACGAAATGTTTTCGTCTATGCGTGTTAAATTAGTTGGAACGTCCATAGATGATAAATGCATAATAGTATTGTTTTTAAAATAAGGTTTATCTAGATCGTTAGTAGATAAGGGTAAACTAAAATCGTTCAAAACGTTATAATAAACATTTTCTTGCTCTTTACTTTTAATTTCGCTAAAAAAATACGTACTACAATCATATTTATTTACATCTAAAACATCATCGAATACTAAATTATTCATTTTTTTTACAACATTTTTTTTTGTGCAAAGATTTCTTTAAAGGTTTATAAAAAGTGTCTACGTATTCGTTAAAGTTTTTAAAATAAATGTTTTTATCTTCTTCGTTAATAGGTAACAAATCTTCTCTCTTGACTTTATACGTTGTTTTTAAATCGTCAACTTGTTCTACTTTGTAAATATGAACCGGTAAATAACCTTGCACTGAAGGGTTTGTGCGTTTGCTGACTTTCATAATGATGACACGTTTTGTAGTGTCCCAATACGGACGGTTTCGGGTACTCGATTTGCTAAAAGTATCTTTAGCATCTTTTTTGTATTTTCTCAAATAACATTCTGTTCCAACAGATAAAGATTTTATTATTTTTAATTTTTGTGTTCTTTTTCTACGCGATGCAACATGTTGGATGTAAAGTCATGTTTACGTTTTTTGTTGCTTACGTATTGATCAATCATACGAAGCGCTTTACCTTTATTGTCATTGGCATCCAATTCCTCGGGACTTATACCGCTCGATGTTTTTTCTTTTTCGTTTAATTTTTGTTCCATTTCTTCAATGTAATAACTCCAATTATTTTTTTTAATTTACCTTTATCTCTTAATTTTTGATATAACAGTTTTAAACGACCAATGACCGATTCAGCTAAGTAGGCTTTTCCGTAATTTTTAGAATGAAAATGATGTACGTTTTCGGATTCGCACCATTCTTTCATTTTCGAATTAAAAAATTCTGTACCTTCGTCTGTTTGCAAATATATAAAACTTTTGTCGTCGTCTCGTTTAATGTCTTTGAAAATGTGTCTAAAACTGCTGACCGTTTTTTCTGCAGTCTTTTTTTTCATTACTCTCACATACACTTTACCCGAAACACCGTCAACTACGACTAAACAATAATCGGGACGATAACCAGGATTAAAATTAAAACTCTCCATGTCTGCCAAATCGGCTTGAAAATATTGATGAGGTTTATCGTAAGAAAACCGATGCGTTTCGTAAACGTATGGTTTTCTCGGTGCTTGTTTTTTAACGTTTGCGTTAGCGGTTTTTTTAAAAAGAAGTGTTTGATGCGACCAAGCAGTAATCATACCGTCCCATTTAGCAAAAACTGAATTTTCTAAATATGTTTTAAGTTTTTCATAAAATTTTAAATCGCTGACATTTTTTTTCAAAGTGTTAAATTGTGACTTATTTTTTTAATTTTTGTCAAGTTGGTCAACCCAAATAATCGGCTGGATAAATCGTCAAGTTGAATTTCGATAAGACGATCTATTTTATCTCTTAATGCGTCTTCCATTTTTTAAAGAGCTTTTTTTCTTGTCGGATATTTTTTTCTAATCGTTTAGGTTTTATATCTTTACTAGTAATTGGCGTAGCTTCAGTAGGTAAAGCGGTAGCGCCGACAGGTTTTTCTTCCGTAGGTAAAGCGGTAGCACCGACAGGTTTTTCTTCTTTATATAACCAAGAGTCTTCTTTTGGAGTAGATTCTAACCAAGGTTTATCTTTAGAACTAGATTGAGGTGTATCAACTAAAGATTCGGGAGTAGGTAATACAGATTTTTTTGAAAAAAAAGATTTCTTTACAGGAGAAAGGTTGATTTCAACTTTTGGATGTATAAACAAATTATTTGTTTTTAATGAAGTGACTGATTTTAAAATTAATGCAAAATTTTTAATTTCGTTAGAATTATTAGATTGAATATCAAAACATTTTTTATATGCCGATAAAAGAATATCCAATCAAAAGAGTTGAGAACTGTATAAAGAACCCATTATCATCATCATTTCGATGATTGTTTTTTGTTTAACGTTGATTTCTGTATTATAAAATTGATTCGAATTGCTTTTTATTTGTTCTAAAAAATCTTGCATGTTTGCTTGTATGCAAGCGGTTACTACGTTGTCTTGTAATTGTACTACGTCGTCTACATCTCTATATGGTAAAGAAGGTTGATTTGCAAAAAACGTTTTAAATGTAAGGTATAACATGTGTTCACCGATCGATACTTTGCATCGCGTTTTCGTTGTAATTGTTAATCATTAAATTATAAATATTTTTGTCGAGCATGTAAACGCTGTTAGATTTGATGTAATCAGTTAAAATGTTAAAGTTGTAACCTTTAAATTGTTCTGTGTATTGTATTAACCACGAGTTGACAACTTTTTTTGTTTCAGATAAAAAATCAAAAGCAATATTACCCGAAAAACTTTTGTCTACTAATGAATCGCTTTCAAAAAAGGCTGAAGTCATTACAGTATAAGGGCGACTTGAAAAGGTTTCTTGATATGCGCTTTCTGCCGTCAATTTGTTTTCGTTTCTAAAAGGTATGTTATATTTTTTTAAATAATTCCACAATTTAGCAAAAGTAAGATGTTTAATTTGATAATAATCTGCAACCATTCTTAAACTGCCTACGCTTTGAGGTGAAGCAAGTAAAGTTAAAAATTCGTTAGCGTAATAAGAATATTGTTTAGGATCATTAATGGTTTCGCAAGAAGTTGCGTTAACGTTGTTAATAATGCTAGCTAAAGATTCTTCAACGTCTACTACGTTATTCATAAATTGAATGTATATTTTTAAATTGTTTAATGTCGCTTCTTCACCTCTAGGTTTATAAACGCGTAAAGAAATTTGATTTGATCCAAACGTGTGATTGACTTGATTTTTACACATGTCTAATAAATTGCGAGCTAATTTAGCCATATTTGATCTAGCTAAATTTGTCATGAGTTTGGTTACTTCTGCCTCGTTAGGTTTTTCGTAAAAAGTTAAAAATCGATTAAAAGGAGTTAAAAGATAAACTTTTTTGTTAGTAGGTTGAATAGTATTTAAAGTAGTTTTTTGTGATAAATTATTTAAACTTGATTGTACAGAATTAGGAGGCATTGGATTAAGAGAATTGTTTTCTTCTTGAGGAACATATTTTTTTATATTTCTCATGGTTCTTAAAGTTTCGCTAATGGTTCTTTGATCAACTTGAGCATTAAATTCGTTGTATTTGTTTTGGCCGATTAATTTGCTAAAAGCGTAAGCGTCACCTCCTACGTTGAGATAAGTTTTCCATTTTTCTTCATCTTGAATTAGCGATGTTGTCAAATCACCGTTCAGTTGTGTTTCAATAGGTAATAAATTATTTAATTCTTGTTGAAAGCGTAATTCGCCTTCGATTTGCGCTTCGGCATTTATAGGATCGGCATAGATAAGGGAAGAGGGCAAATTTCAGATTTCATTCAGAAATGTCAGATTTCATTGTTGTTTCTGGCATGCCAGAACTTTGCGGAACAGTTTCTGTTTCTTTTTCTTCAGTTTTTTTTTCCATTTCCAATCTCCTTTTTTTGTAGATGTCAGTGTTGTAAGCATTTTGCGCCAAAACTTTTCGCAAAGCGAGCAAAGGGGTAAAAGAAAAATCGTTACGTCGTTTATATTTATTCATATTTCAAAATAATATAAATCTTTTTGAGAATACAATTCTTTATGACAATAATCAATGTCAAATTGTTGTCTTAATAAATCTATAACAGTTTTTGTAGGTTGTAACGTGTCAAATGAGATTAATTTATTAGAGTAATAATTTATAATTTCGTGACAAAGTTTAAAACGAGTAGAGTTGAAATATTCTTTTAAAACGTCGTAATTGTTGTAAACGAAATCCGATATGGTTTTGTTTTTGTCTTTCATTTTTTCTTTTTTTAAAATAATTTTTCCGTTTTCGTTAAATTTGGGATAAGGATATAAAATTTCTTTGACAAACAATTTAATTTCTAAACATACGTAATCTTGAAAAGCGTTTTTGATTTGTAATCTTTCGTGATCAGACAAAAGTTCACATTTTAACATTTTGACAGCGTTAAATCGAGTCGAAATTTCTTTGATCCATATTTTAATTTCGTTTTCGTCTATATCTTAACGTTTGTTCATCTTAGGTATAAAAATGTGACTGCGAACGGCTAATTTTTGTCTCATATCTTTTTGTTTTGATGTTTTGAGATTGCACGCTTCGTAATCGCTTTGCAAAAGTTGCAACAGTTCTTCGCTGTCCCAATCATTCTGATTCGTTTGATTCGTCTCCAGAATCTGAAAATTCGTCTGATGATTCGCACAATCCATATCTCTTTCTTCTTTTAATTTCTTCAAGCATTAAAGCAGCTCTTTCGCTCTCGCTCCATTTTCTTTTTTTTATTTGATTTTCTTTTTCGCTATTTATATTGCTTTTATCTTCTTCGTCGTTAGTTTGTTGATTCTCCTTCTCTTTTTCTTGACAAAATGGATTGTGATGAGATTTGAGATAATAATGGTTTTTACAATTTTGCGCTTTAACGTAAGGAAACGATTGAAAAGTAACAATTTTTTTGTTTACGCTCATTTCGTTGTAATCAAAATCTAATTTACCTTGAGCGTCAACAGGTATAAACACTTTTTGTTCTTTGGAATTGGTAATTTGAGTTCTTAATCTGGCAACAGAACAATTTCTTTTAAATAATGCCAAGTGTCCGTGTTGACTAGAAGTTTTTTTGTTAAGTAAATCGCTAATGACGTGATGCATTTTGCCAGCAGAAGGAAAATCATTTTTAAATATTTTTTCAATTTCGCTGTTGTTGTCAAAAGAAACAATACATTTATAATGTGATACCAAATTATTCCAAGCTTGACTCGATTTAGAAGGTACTGCATGAAATACAGTAATGGTACCTACTCCGTGATGCGATCCGCTAGAACATGCGCTAGTATATTGTTGACTCTTGAGACAAAAAGCACTTATGTCGTCAAACAACAATATAGTTTTTAATAAACGATGATCGCTGTTTTGAATACCGCATTTATCTTAAGAAAAACTAATAGCTCGTTGTATAACGGGATCTAAATTTTCAGCACTGTCAACTGTTATTATGTCATAAGCTTCTAAATTATTTTTATTAGAATTGATAATATCACGCCACGTTTTGTGTTGAGATTCGCTAGGTTCTCTCATTTGAATAACAAATAACATTTCTGCATCCGGATATTTACCATATTTTAAAAGCTCGCGTGCCATTGTTGATTTTCCGCTATTGGTAGGACCTGTAATAATGGTGTTTTCAGGATAAATATCTTTTGAAGGTTTAAAAATATTAAACTTGATTTGCGTCGGTGAAACATCGTCTTTAATTTCAGGTTCTTCATTTTTACCTTTTAAATAAAAACTGTGAAAACCTTTTTCGTTTAAAATTTCAGTTAACGTTCTTGAATCTTTTTTTTCATTTTTAGGAGGTTCGTTTTCTACGGGATTAGTTTCAATTTTTTCTTCTTTTTCTTCCATTTTTTTATATCGTTAATTAAAAAACAAATGAATACTACTTTTTTTATAACAAAAAATATTTGAAAACAAAAAAAATTTTTTTTACAAAATAAGTAATGTTAATAATATATTTTTAAAATGTTTCTTTTAATATCGTTACGTGGTAAATTTTCCAAAACTTGAAACAATTGATCCATTGTTAAATTGTTTTGATATACGCTTATTTTAAACATTTTAAAACATCGATTATTAGTTTTATCGTAATCATTTTCAATGAGTTCAAGATCTCCTTCTTTAACGTTTAAAAGTCTTCCACATCTTTTCCAATCGCTACCTATTTCTCTTGATAATTCCAACAAAAATAAATTGTTGTAGATTAATTTTTTATTTTCTTCGACTTTGTCTTGACTATAATTTTCTTTATTCATTTTTTATTCTAAATGATTGCAGTTATAATTTACTTTTTTAGATTGAGATTGAGAAATACATATATCACAACTGTCTTCAAAACAACCTACAAAACTTACAGTTTTAAAAAAACAAACAAAACATTTTGTACATTCTAAAAATGAGTCAGGTATGAGAATTCGACCGTTAAGATTAACACATATTAATTTAGAAGTATAATATTCGCTTTTTTCTCCTTCAGTATTTTCTATAAAATAAAAATTTTCAAAACCAATTTCCTTTAAATTGTTTTCGAGTTGATTAACAGTTAACATTTCATCAAATAAATTATATTCCATTTTTTTTACAATTTTTTCACAATTAAAATAAATAATTTTTATTACAATTTATAGTTTTTTAAATCAAATAATAAAGGTATTAAAACTTCACGATTAAACGTAATCATTGTATTGTATCGTTCTGATGATTTTACAATATTATTTTCAATTTCGAGTAACGTTTTTATATGTTCATTGCTACAAAATTTTTCGATATCGAGTAAAACTTTTAAATTCGCTTCTCGAATCGGATCTAAGCGATAAAAGTCGCGTATTTCAGTAAACAAATCGTCACCAAATACATAATTTTTTTGTGTAAATTTTTTTAAAAATTTAATAACGTGTTCTTTAATGGTAACGTTTTTAAAATTTAAATCTAATCTATTTTGTAAAAAAGGTTGTAATTTGTTTTCTAATTGATTAGGCATGTTTCTGAATATTTTTTCGGCTCTATGCGTATTAAATCCGTTAATGTAATGCGTATAACACAATTTATAATTGGGTAATCCTTTTGCTCTGTTTTTATGTTCGTCTTGACCTTTATCATGAATTTCTTTTTTTTTGATAATGTGTGCACTGTAACATTTAGGTGCCATTGCAAAAATCTGACCAATATAAGAAGGGGGAGGAACTTCGTTTTGAAAATGATTGCTTTCTTTAGCATATGAACTCGAATAAAATTCGTGCGTTTTAGGATAATTGGAATAATCCATCCATTGTTTTCCAATTTTTGAAAAATAAATCCATTCTTCTACCTTTGAACGAAAAATTTCTTTCTTGTCGTCCGTTTTTTTAGTAATAAAAGAGCAACCTGAATCTGTGTCTGTAACTACCAAATGTTTTTCTGCGTTATGATTTCTCAACACTTCTCCTAGTTCCCATGCAAAACGAGTAACGTTAAGTTTGGCATAAGATAATATTTGAGAAGCAACATAACGCATTTGCTTGTTTACTAAATTACTTTTTTCGCAACACACAAACACAAGACCGTCTTTGTACATGTTTATATCCGATTTTAAAAGTTCAAAAACGTCTTTAAATTCATCGTTATGTTTTCCGCTAAACATTATAGTTTTTGTTTTTACGTCTATTAATTTATAAAAAATAAAATCTTTATAATACTCGTCATATGTAAATTGATCGGTAACATAATTGTCTATGCATATTTTTTTTTCAAATATGTCTATTTTATATCTTTCAGGTTCTATGTTTACAAATATACCGTTTTCGTGCAACAAATTTTGAAAATGTATGGGAAACAAAGGTTTTATTTTTTCTTCAGAAAGACCTTCTTGTAACAAAACAAGACGAATGTCTTGAAAATGTTTTATTAAATTTTGAAAGGTTTTTTCTTCGTGATTAATAAACTGACTCGTTTGTTTGATTGCCGTGTTTTGACTTTTAAACCCATAATGCCCGTTAGTGTGTAATTTAGCTGTAGTGTCTACTACTTTGTCTCCGTTTTTTACGGCTTCTTTTCTTTTTTCAATATTTTTTCTGACCATTTGTTCAGCTAAAGGATATCTCCATAAAGGTAAGACTTTATAAATTTTTTCAACTACACATCCGCAACACGTTGTCAGCCATATCAAAGTATCTAAAAATTCGCAGGTTTCATGAGAACTCAATTTCATCAACAGTTTGACAGTTTTATCTTTTTCGATAGTATATTGTCCATTTTTTTTAAATATTCTTTTAGCTTCAATTTCAGTAGGAGAATAATCTTCGTTAGCTTCAATTTCAGTAGGAGAATAATCTTCCAAAGGTATAATATTTTTTTCGACCATAGGTGAAAAACCTCCTACTTTATCTTGATATTCGGGTTCCATTTTAATTTGACAATGAACTAAAGCACTTGTTGAAAAACCGTCAGGATTGACGCGATGATATTTTTCAATCACTTGTTCTAATGTTTGACATTCCAAATCAAAAGAATATTTCATTTGAAATGGTAGCGGTTTAAGTTGTGCGCCTCCGTATTGTCCATTTTCGTCTAAAAAAAATAAACAACCTTTGATGTTACTTTTCAATCCAAGTTCTTCGATTTTGTTTTCAAAATAATTCGTTTCAATTGCATATCTTTGCGAACCGTTTGAAGACATGCCTCCTCTAACACTTTTTTCAATCATACGTTCGTGTTCTTCAGAGGGCGGATATTGTATTTGAATTTGACTCATAGTTGAATTGAGTTTACTACAATAACTAAAAACACTTAAATGAGGTAACATTCGAAATTGAGTAAATTGAAATGTTCTCTCGTCAAAATTAATCATTACAGAACCTAAAACCACAGTATCTAAAACTGTATAAATGTGTAATAAAGATTTTAATTTTTTTAAATTTAAAAAATTCCATAATTTTTTAACAGTTTCATAAAGTCTTCTAATGTTTTTGATTTCATTAAATCGTTTTTAGCAAATATTTCAATAGAAGGTATATTTTTATATTCAATGTTCAAAAGTTTATCTGATATTTGCGAATAAGGAAACAAAGTTTTTTAAATGAAACAATTTTTAAATTCTTCGTTGTCTACCAATTGGTTAATATGGGGATAAAAAGGTAACAAATAGTGTAACATGCTGTCAATAATTTGATTTTGAGCTTTTTTTGATAACATACTGCTCGCTTGATCCAAAGAACAATTTAAAATTTTCAATGTGTCTACAATTTTTATGTGTTTGCCAATGCAAATAATATTAAATTTGTTTACACCTTCAGAAATAACAAACAAATTTTCCATATTGCAACACTTTAAAAAAGCGTTAAAAGGTTTATCCTCAGTATCTTCTCCGTAGCTATATAAAGGAACATCTAATATTTTTTTTAAACCTTCAACAATCATGATACGATTATCAAAAGAAGCATTATGGGCAAAGATAGGACAAGCTAATTTACTACTATAACGTGCCAAGTTTTTATTGCAATAATCGTGAGCTAATCCGTAAATTGTACCTGAAAAGTGACAATGATCAATAACCAAGTAATCTTCAAAACATGATACCAAACCATAACATTCTTTTAAGACGTCATCTCTTCCTTTATCATCTTGAATTAATTCTTTTAAAGTTCTTTTTTTTTTCAAATTCTCTATTTAACGGTTCCAACATACAATGAAACCATAAATGAGCAGACGGATGATTTAAACGAGACATGAGATGTAAAAAAGTAATAGAATCTTTTATTCCCATTCCACGTTCATATTTCCAATGCACGTTAACTTCGTTGATACATTTTTGAAAAATTCGAATTAAAAAATAAGAATCTTCTAGTAATTCTATAGGATCATTTTCAAACCATATGTTAATTTGTTGCTCGTTCATAACGAGTTGACTTAAACATTTCATGTGATCGACTAGATCTAACGAGTTTATTCTTACATAATCACTTAAAAACCCGTTTGTTATAAGAGTGCGGTCAAATTTTTCCCACCATCTGCAACAAATATAAAATAAACTAGATATTTGAAACAAATCATTTTTAATTTTTTCTACTTTGCTTGTTATTAAATAATTTTGTGTTGACGATTTAAGCATAAACAATTCTAATTTGCTTACTCGTTTAAATATATGATTTACAACTTGAACACGTTTGTCGTTATAAAATCTAATTTCTTTTTGATTTAATAAATTTATTTCTGGTTCTAACATTGTAGTTAATTTGTAACTGTACACATCAGATTTCTTTATTTTGTCTGCAGGACATCTGCATATTGTACACAAAGGATTTTCTTCTTGCCATACTTGACATTTTTCGTGTTTAGAAAGGTTTAAATTTTGAAAACGAGGTAAACATTTTTCGTAGGTAAAACGAACTAAAGTGTCAGCCAAAATTAACAAATCATATACTCTCAGTTCGCTTTTATATTTTTCAACATTTTCGTCATTTGCATCCAATTTTTGCCACAATATTTGTCTATGTGTTTTGTGTAGTAAAGAAACATTTTCTTGAAAACATGCAGGTAGTAATGTTAAAGGATTTGCTTGCAAACTTTCAATTGTATTTTCGTAATAAAATATCCACTGTGTTATAACTTTATTTCTTTCATCTAAACCAAAACATTCTCTAGCTAAATTTTCAGATAAGCAATGAATAACAATGCCGTGACAATAGCACGAAAGATCTGACAAGGGTTTAACGTGTTCTGTTTCTTTTCAATTTGATGTTTGAACACTTGTTTCACAGTTTTTTATTACATTTGACTGTTTCACAGTCAAATGTAATAAAAAAAGGAAAAACGTTTCTAGAAGTGTTTATAAATTGATTTTGAGGTTCATAAAAATGTCTAGTTTTTCCGTATGTAAATTTGTCTGCTACATAAAATCCTTTACATTCTTGTTTATGAGTTTGACTAGTATATTTAAGACCACACTCCGAACATTGATACAGTCGATTATGATTATTATATATAACAGAAAAACGTTCATTAAGCATGCTAACAGCGTGAAAAGATTGATTTTTTTCATTCAAGCATATTTTTATTGTATTTACTGTTTTTTTACGTTCGTTAGCTTCTTTTCTTTCGTCTTCGTTTTGAAATTCTCTCTGAGGATTTTGATCTTCTTTAGTTATATTTGCACTCTCGTATACCACTTTTAATAGCTCCGATAGTACACTTTTATATTGCGATTTCATTTTAGGATGTAGCAAACGAACGTTTTTATTTTTTTTATTTATTGAAAAATTTTTTATATTTATTCGATCAAAAGTGTTTTCGTATGCAAAAGAATGACACAAATCAATGAGTTCTAGGAATGATAAATTTTTACTTTTTTCTTTTAAGAGACTTAATGCATGTAACCACGAATCATTTTGATCTTCAATAAGAAATTGCATTATATTTTCTTCAGAATAAAAATCTTGTCCGTTTTTTTCCAAAACTTTTGTATTCCATTCTTTAATTGTATTTACTTTCCATTTTCTTATTAATAATGAAATAACAAACGCTGAATAAAAACATAAACCATTTTCAAATAAAATACTATAATCTAAAAACATTTTTCTTTTTTGATCGTATGATAATACTTTAATGTTTGTTCCATTGAGTTAAAGAATGAGGTCGATACCATTCTCCATACCATTCATCTTAATTTTCTTCTCTTATATACATGCGACCTTGTTTATGAAGAATTTGTTTATGAAGAATTTTGTTTTTATTTTCAGTATAATATTTTTAATTTTGATTATGCTTTTCAGAATTCAGTTCAGAATTTTTTTTCTTTCGTTTACGATCACGTTCTCGCTTCTTCAATAATTCGTCTGGACTCAGTTCTGAATTTTTTTCTTTCGTTTACGTTCATATTCTCGTCTCATCATTAATTCTTCTGGACTCAGTTCTGAAACTCTTTTGTTTCCAGCAAGTTCATAATTTCGAAGTTTCATCATTGATTTTTCAGTTAAATTGCTTAATGTTTTTACTTTAAAACTAGATAATCGAATTATTCTCCATCCGCTATCACTTTCTAAAATGTTAAAAACTGAACGAATGTTATTACTTTTAATATATTGTAAATTTATTGATCCTTCTAGTGGTTTTATATAATATACAGGCGAATTGTAACATCTTTTTATAATTTTACAATAACCGTCTTCTGTAGATTTAGCACAAAGTGTTACAATATTATAACCAATTAAAAAATTTTGAAATAAATCAGCAAATGATAACGCTTTATTTGTTTCAATAAGAAAACTATCTTGTGTTTTTTGATTAATGTGATGAGTAATTTCTTCAGGTGTTTGAATTTGATCGTTTAATTCAATTTCTTCGATCTAATCTTCATCTTTATAATTGTCATCTACAAAATATAATATTTCTCGATAGTAACTTTCGTTATCTAATTTTTCTTCAATGTTCTTAACTTTAAAATGCATTTTTTATTATTAATCTAAAAAAATTTTTATATATATATATAATGAAAAAATATATTTTTTTAACATGTTACAATTTTTTTTTCATTTAAATTTTTATAAAATAAATCAACTTCTCTATCACTTGTTATATTTTTTAATATTTTTCTCAATTCGTTTTTATTATTATGAATTATATATAGATCATTTAAATCTTTAACACGTGATAACGCGACATAGGGTAACGACATAATAAATATTTTACTGTTAAAATTCAAAACAGTTTTATTTAACGTGCAACCTTGCGCTTTATGAACAGTTAAAGAAAATGCTAATTGTAAAGGTAAACCGATTCTAGATGCAATAATACTATGAGTACAATCTAAAATGTCTTCTCTAACGTTTTCGATTTTAAATTCTCTACCGTTTATATTAACCCAAACACCATCTGTTTCTATAAATGTTACAATACCAATTGTACCGTTACATAAACCTTCTTCAACGTTTATATTTTTAACTAACATGACTACAGCGCCAATTTTAATATTTATACTAATAGGTATTTGAAACAATGGATTTATTTTTAATTTTTAATAACATCTTTAGAATGAAACCAACGTTCATCAGAAGGAATACTCATTAACTGACGCAAGTTATAAAAATCAACTTCCATATTTGTAAAAAACAATCGTATGAAATTTGAATTTATATTATGATCTGCTTCATAATGTCTTGTCATTAATAAATCGACCGTTTTATCAGATACTTTTCCAATACGTATTTCGTTTAAAGCGTTAAAAAATTCAATATTTTCTTGTCTAAAAGATTCAGTAAGTTCAATAACATTAAACATGTATTTTTTCCATATTGCAGACTTGAAAACATATTCACCTTTTACAGGTGGTAGCTGACGGAAATCACCGCATGTAATAACTTGTATTCCACCAAACAATTCGTCATTGCATTGATTTATTTTACATGCTAAATGATGTAATAAATCAAAGGTTTCTGCGTTAAGCATTGAAATTTCATCAATAATCAAAACATGTGTATTTCTCCATCTTTCTAAAACCTCTACTTGCATGTGTTTATAATAATAATCGACAGATTTTGTACCTATTTCAATACCTGCAAAACTGTGCACAGTCATACCTTTAATCTGATGAGCTGCTTTTCCTGTACTAGCTGTTACTGCAATATTTTTAAATATTTGATCGCTAGAAGCAATAGCATCAAGTATATAACTTTTACCACAACCAGCACTACCAGTAATAAAAAAATATAATCCTTCGTCAAACCATTGAAAAGCCAATTTTTGTTTAGCTGATAAAGTCATATTTTTATTTTTCTGAAAAAAAATAACAAAAAAATTTTAAAGAATACATATATAATATAACAAATTTACAAAACCACATCATAATTGATATCATTTCATTATTTGTCAGTTCAAATATTATAATTTTTCGTTTTTTTCGTTGATTTTTTCTTTCGTTATGTAATTTTATTATCAAATCTATTTCTTTACTCATTTCACATAATGTAAACGATAATACATTTGTAACTTCTTCGCATTGTTTTTCGATTAATATTTTTTTTAATGAATCTTGTTGTTGATATTTTCTTCGCATATCCATATTTTATATTTTTTTATCTAAAATAATAATTATATTAATATAACAAAAATTAATAAAAAACGTCTTCGTTCGTATCTTCTTTTAAATAATATCTCCAACTGATGCATAAATTAATATACATTTGTATTTCTTTAATCCATTTTTTTTTTATTGATTCGCTCATATTTTCATAAAATTGATAAAACATGTTAAAATTTACATTTAAATAAACATGAAAATTTCGTCTTATATATTGTAAAATTATCAACACAACAACACGATGATTGTTAACAAAGCTATTTGTTTCTTCAAAAATATTTTCCATATCAGATACATTTCCTAAAGTACAATCTGCGTTATATTCCATATATTTAAATTGTAAATCTGCCACTGTCCAATTTTCTTTTTCACAAATTTTTTTAAAAGAATCCATTACACAATTTAATATTATTTCTGAAAATTTTACCAAAAAAAAAATCTTTTTTTAATAATAAAAAAGTTTGTTAACATAATCATACACTTTTAAATTAACTTGATTAATAATTAAATTCTTATCACAATTTTCAAAAAACATATAAAACTTATAAAAAATTTCGTCTTTATAATATGGATAATTTGACAACAATACTTCTCGCAAAAATGAAATTACATAATTATGAGGAAATTGATAATAAAAAAAATCTATCCAATCCGTTGGTACATTTAATTTAGAATCTTTTGGAATTGGAACATTAAGTTTTTCAAGTTGTTCATCATTTTTAATAATTTTACATTTTCCACAAATTTCTTTATATGCTAAAGCTTTATCGTACAAATCTGATAAAGTAAATTTCATCATACCAACTGAATATGTATTATGAACTGTAGATTTAATCCATTGTCGTTCGCTAAATGTTTTCATAACATCATTGAGTTTTAATACAGTTAACCTTCGTTTATCATAATACCATTTCCTGCTATCTTCAATTTTTTCATTTAATTGGTAAATAAATTTTTCTTTGTCATGATAATTTTTAAAAAAACCATAAAATTCAAAAAAATCATCAGTTGGAAATTCACCTTTTTTAAATTTAGATAAAGCTAAAATTAATACAAAACTAGCTATTTCCATTGGTACTTGTCTTTTATTTGTTGATATCAATGAACCCCAATTATATTCGTCTTTAAATTCGCAATCCATTTTTTTGTGTAATTCGAACAACATGTATTCCATAGATACAAATTGTATTTTACGAAGAGAAATGGCATCCATTTCCAACATTTCCAAAATATTATAAAGTTTAGTTTCTGTTATCATCTAAAAAAAATTTTAACATATACAATATTGACATATTTTATTATATTCACAATAAGGACAACAAGTATACAAATTTAAACATTCTATCATATCATTTTTTAATTCAATTTTAAATTTCAAAAAACTTTTATGTACACAGTACATACATATGTATACAGTACATACACAGTAATTATATTTTTTATATATATTTATATCTTCTGATATTATTATTCCTTTATCACAAAGTTCATTCATAGTTTTTATCCAAATCAAATGAGTTTGTATTATTGTATTACGTTTCTCTCTAGATAAAGATTGTGCTGTCCAATATACTTCCTTCAAACTAGTAACAAAATAATTAGCTATAGTTTGATAACGAAATTTTTCACGTAAATATTTGATTTCCACATCTTCTAAAAGAATTTCTTTTAAAAGAATTTCTTTTAAACTTTTGTATGCTTTTTGATGTTCTAAATTTATTACTGATTCGTCAATATGCTCATCGGTTAGTATATCAGTATTTATTTGTATACATCTTCCAAATATTTGAAGATCTTTGTCATGTTTTTCTTTACTATTCATTATAACTGAAAAAAAAAATGACAAATTTATAAAGATTATTACAATAATAACATTTTCTTTCATTATCAACTTTATTATTTTCATTGTTCAATTTGTTAACGTGTGAAACGAACACATCTCCATTTATGAAAGTTTAAAAAAAAATATAAAATATTTTAAAGTTTTGTGGTAAAAATCGATCTATGGTATGTAACAAATGTTTTTGAAATCCTTGTGTCAACATAACAACTAACTGATCTTTTGATCTCATAAAATCGTATCGAAACAACATGTTCCATTCATCGTTATCAAAAATTTTATTCTGACATCTCACATTCAGTAATTCACATTCTTCACATATAAATGGTTGAAATTCTTTAGCTTGAATAATCAATTCTTCCAACGTAAACGGAAAAATTTCATTGTGTGATAAAATTTTTTTCAAAAATTCATTTACTATTTTTACTGTTAATTCCATCTAAAAAAATATTTTTTTACATTTATATAATTATCAATATAATATAATAAAAATCATAGCTTTATATTTTAGCTCAATAACGTCTCAAAAAATTCACCAAATCTCTAAAGATTTTAAATCACACCCAAAACATTGTACATCATTTATATAATCATCATTTAAATATCAAACTTGTTTATCAAATTTCCATAACATTTTATATAATTTACAAATTACACGATATCTATTATATGCTAAAGTGTTTTTTAATTTTAATTTTTCTTCAACAAGCAAAACTTCTTTTTTCGGATAACATTTTTTAAGTATAGAATAACAAATATCTTTAAATTCAGGAACCAATTTTACAATAGAAATATCTTGCAACTCTTTTATTTCATGATGCAAACTTGTAGAAGAAAAACTAACTTTTTCAGAATAACAAAGATCTCGTAACTCTTTCATTTCAAGATGCAATCTTGCAGTAGAAAAACTAAATTTTTGATATAAATCAAATAAACATTTATGATGCAAATCGTAAATACGTTTTTGGTTTAACGTGCTAACATAATAACATCTGCCAAGTAATAAATTATTATACTTCATTTTAATATTTTTTATTAAACCATCATAATTTGTCGATGATTTCAATAACATTATTACATCAACATCATCAATATCAGCCAATTGCTGTAAAGTTTAAATTTCTTTGAGTAATTCCGGTTCTAATTGAACTTCATCTTCTTCTAACTTTTGTTTTTTTTGATCTGATGGTTCACAAATAAGATCAGACATTATTAGTTTTCAAAAAAAATTTATTTTTAAGTAATAAATTAACACATTTATCAAAATCATAACGTAACAATTCCCTTAAAAATTTTCCTATTCTATTCATTACATTTATCTTTTTTTCAAGTAATTTTTCACATTTTGTAAATTGTATACAAATTGTATACTGTTGATACAAATCTAATACAATCTTGGTATATAAATGTAAAAGTTCAAGTTTAAAAACAATTTCATTTTGTTCATATTTGATCATATCCACATCTTTATCAAATTTTTCAAAAGTTTTTTTAACACATTTATATTGCTCACAATCAAAACTTTCGCTAACAACAAATAGTTGCAACTGTTGCAAATCTTCCATATGTTCATCTTTTATCATATTTTTAACATTTTTTCTAATTGCTTTTAACATCTGAAAAAAAAAAATTTTATTATAAAAACATATTACAAAATAATTAAAAATCAGCAATTAATATCAATTATTATCAATCAGCAATTAATCTCAATAATTAATATCTCTATTTTAATAATTAAACTAAATAATTCGTGACGTATTTTTATTTTTAAATTTTGAACTAGTTCTGTTTTTGTCAAGTATCGACATTCATGAACATAATTTTCGAATTTTTGTTTTTTAGCACAACAAGGCCAATCGTCTTTATCTTTTATAAATTCAATAAACGCATCATTTCTTTCCTCTTGATATTCTTTTTCTTTTTTTATTTGCTCTTGTAATCGATCAATAGATTTATTACACTTGATAATCAACTTTGTACATACTTTCAAATATAGATTAATAGTACTTTTATCGTATGTATATTTATGTTTATCGCTATTCAAATTATTACAAACAGTAGATTTGAATTCTTGTATATCATCCATATAATATTCATATACGTATATTCCTTTTAAATAATCGTCCAACTTTTCACAATGATGAGCCAACTCTTTATCTTTTTCTTTTCATTTTTCTATCATGTTATACAACATTTTTTTATTAGTTACCAAAAAAAAATTACAAATTTTTAAAAAAAAATAAATTATAAAAAAAATTAACGAATTTTACATTTAATAAAAAGAGAATCTTCTACAATATAATTTAAAAGGTCAGTATTGTTTATAAATTTTCCAAATCCAAAAGGTCGATTCATTCGATCTTTAATAGGTCTTTGATAATAAATATCGTCACCGGTTATAAACGATTTTTTAATTTATTTTTCCCCAATGATGATATTGTTCCTTTTTTATTACTAAACGGCCATTTTAAAACTGCATCATAAATGTGTGGCATTAAAACAACAAATATACCAATATAGTCGCCATGTATCATTTCATTATGATATTCAAGATCCATATTAAAATTAATTCTTATTGACATTTTATAATTTGAAAAAAAAAACGGAGCAGAAAAAAGAGTAGAACGATAATCATTCGAATTAATATTCATTCGTTTTACTATATCTTGAATTACAAAGATCTTTTGACCGTCAGGTAAACCATTTGGTTCTTCAAGAAGACTAACTCTAATATCTAAATTTCTTAATTCTTCTTTTATTTCTTCATTTGAATTAGATTTTTCAATTTTTATTTGAATATCACTTATATCTTGTTTAATCTTGTCTAATTCAATTTTACATTGATCACTTTGTACACATTCTTCATTTTCTTCATCATTATCTTCATCACTTCCTTTCACTAAATCTTCAAGAAGACTATTTAATTCTTCAAGAAGACTATTTAATTCTTCATTTAAATTAGGTTTTTTAATAGTTATTTGATAATATTTTCGATTATCAAATATTTCGTCAAGAATTTCGTCATCTGAATCACTTTGTACACATTTAAGAATTTCGTTATCTGAATCACTGTGTACACATTCTTCATTTTCTTCATTAACACTTGCATTGACTTCTTCATTATCACTTGCATCATTTTTTTGATAACAAAAATCAGTTTTATTCTCATCCATTTTACATTGGTTTACCATTAAATCCATTGGATTACCATTATATACAATAAATTTACAATTATTGTCCATCTCGGTCAGTGTTACATTTTCCACATCTTTTATCAAATTGTTACCATTCTGCATATTATTAATAACTTGATTAACCATTTCTATAAATTTATTAGACATCTAAAAAAAATTACAAAAAAACTTATATAAAAAATTATTAAAGTCCTGTTGAACCAAAACCACCCTTTCTTTCTTCATCAGACAACATGGATTGTATTTCCATTTGAATATTTTTATTTTTTGGCCCCTACCCTCCTTCACAAAGGGGGGGAGGGGCCTGAAAAAATTTTTTGGCCCCGGAGGGGCCAAAAAATAAGGGGGAAGAGGGAACCCCCACCCCCCCTGGGGGAGGGAGAGGGAAGGGGGGAGGGAGAGGGAAATCAATATTCTAAAGTTCCCGTAAAACCCGTAGCACAATTTAATTTTTTAAAAAAGAATTGGTTTATTCCAATCTAAGCAAAGAAGAAGTTATATTGTTACCAGCATCTATTCGAAAACAATGCTCCCTTGCAGAAGATGCATGTAATTATTTGTATAGAGCGGAAATGAAATTAAACAAAGATTGCAACCGATTCAAAAACAAAACTGGCGAAGGGGAAATTACATTGAATGCAATTTTAATTACAACTCAAAGCAAATTAAACAAAAAACTTTTACAATCTATGTTTGGAAAAATTGAAGAAATACAAAATAGCGGATATAATTATGCTTACAGCAAACACAAAGTATTAAAATCACAACCTATTAGCACTTTTAACATACGAATGTTAAAAGAAGAAGATATTTATTATACAGAATACGAGAGACAATCTTCTGTAGAACCTGTTATGATTAACACTTTACTTAAAAGCGGGCAAACAAGATCTTTTAATCAAAATATGAAAAGAGCTGCACAAGATTTAGCTGCACAAGAAAGTAAAGAGTATAAAAAATCAAAACAACACGAAATTAAAGACGAAAAAAATGATGACGAATAAACTTTTTTTTATTTTTTTTTAAAAAAAATTGTATTTCTATTTTTAATCTTCATAAAAAAAACCAGTTATTATAAAAATATATGTTTTTTTTATTTCCTTATAAGGTTTTAATATGAAGTCATATAGATTAGTAAAAAAATATAAATACAAATCGAAATTTTCTATATATCATTTCAAAAAAAAATGACTAGCAAGCAGGTTGAACAACCTTTAGAAAAAGCAATAAAGTTGTTTTATCCAGACAACGAACTTCATCCTATGTTACAAGAATTTCATCATTTGGAAAACAGTTATGAAGATTGGGAAATTATTATAAACGAATATTTAACTAAATGGAATTTACAACTGTTATTAGCAAAAGAAGAATATATTGATTTGTATTTTATTTTTATCATCAAAGATTATCAAAATCATCAAAATTTATTTGAAAAAACTACGCGTAATTATTTTCAATTTTATGAACAAAGATCTAAATGGAAATCAGACATGTATGATTTTTGTAAATTAATCAACACTGATTTTTAAAGATGTACAGAAAAAAACAAAGAAATTCAAAATGAATATACAGAAGATAGCAATTTTACACAGAGATACTCAGTGTTGAAACGCAAAACTGATCATTTTATAAAAATATACAAGAATTATTATCGTAGCACTATTGACAACAAATGCACCTCTTGGAAAAATAAAATTAAATTATCATTGCAATATTATTTTTTGTTTCCCTATTTAATCGAAAATCATTCATACGAGTACGATTTATTAAAGCGTAACAGTTTAATTTTACGGGAAGAATATCCTTCTTGTTTACAAAGATTGGTGTTTTCGTACAATGACAATATATTTCATAACGGATTTTATACTCTTTATACGCCGTCGCCCATTTATAACTATTTTAAAGTTGAAAAAGTAAAAACTATAAACGATAAAGTTTACATATACAAATCGTTTAATCAATGTAATTTTTATGAAAAATCAATTATGGAAATGTTTCCTTATGCCAATTGGTTTTATTTTTTTAAAAGAAATTTTACCATTTCGAAAATTTTAACAAGACGAGAAAATCGACTCTACGATGTTATTAAACAAGAAATTATCAACGATAAACCTATTCATAAAGCTGAACATTTTAATATGTATTATATAAACGCAAAGGAATGTTTTTAAAAAAAAACAAATCATTTTTTTTATTTTTTTATATTAACCGTATAATATGTTTTATTAACTAAAAATACATTATCAAAACAAATACATTTAGTTTTGTTTAGTTCTTCACATCGATTATTTTCTCGTATTAAATTTTCCAAATCTTGATATTCTTCTCTTTTTTTGCTACAACCTTTAATATAGTATATAAAATCAATTATATAATTTTTTAACATTTTAGTTTCGTATTTGGCACAATGATCCAAATGATATTTTGTAAACAATTCGTTTTTAAAATGACTGTTGCATGGAATTTCGTCGAAAAATAATCCATTAATTCTACTTAAGGAAATTTCAGTTTGTTTAAATCAAAATATTTAACATTTTGAAAATTTTTTAAGATCTTGATTTCCATTTCGCCTCCTTTATAAAATACTACATTTAAGGGATATTTTTTTAAATAATTTTCTAAAACATTGATCACATCTGAGCAAAATATAATATCAGAGTTTGCTTCCATTGATGGATAATATTCCAAACCATGTATAAATTTTAAACAATATTTGAAAGTTTTTTGATATTTTTGAATAATTGATTCAAAATTAGCACACGGCCACACTTGAACATGATAATAAAAATCGCCGTTTATTTCACGTAAGCATAACTCTCGTACACAATTACTACCCCAAACATGATTATTTTTATACTTATTAGCAATGTGTTCAAAATCCAACAGCCAAAACTAAAAAAAAATAACAACATTTTTTAATAAAAATGAAACGCATTCTTTTTTAAAATTTTTAAACATGTATAAAAAACAAAAAAAAAATAAATATTATTTAAAAAAATAAAAAAATGAATCGAGTTGACAGCATCATTAGAAAAATTCATAACAATTGCGCTGTTTGCGCATTAGATGAAATAGCCAAAAGATATCAATCTCAAGAAAACAAATCCGGAATCTCTTCACCTTCATCTCTAGTTATAGACGAGGAACATTATAAAGACGCATCTTCAAATGATTTTCTTGAAAAAATTTTAAATTCAAAAAGAATCACATTAAATTCTTATTCTATTGAAAAATGTTTTAAAAACAGTAAATTTAAGAATTTACTCGACCAGCCACAACTATGTCAATTTCACTTGAATAAATTTGACAATATGAAAAAAGATCATCTTGACGAAAATGTTATAGCTGATTATTACAAATCTAAACTTAAAGTTTTTTTACTCGAAAGAGATATTAAACCTATTGTTCCATTTGAAGGTGATCAAACAGACGGATTCATCGATACTTTTACAGCAAAAATATTACCTACCGCTTCAACCATCATAGAAAAACTAGATGGAGTTTTAAAAAAGAAATCTGTTAAAAGAAACATTGAAGGAATCATAAAAGATAAAACGTCCGATAAAAAAACATTATTTGTTAATATTTAACACGCTATTGTAACATTATTTATTTCAAGTTTTTTTAGTTCAGAAAAAGAACAATAAATGTGTACTAACGAATCTTTGTCTAGTTATTTTATTAATGAACCCTTTTTGAAAGATTATTTTATAGGTGTTTACGCTTTTGACCAATTGAGTCAAACTCAAACACACGTAAACATTATTAAGCGAATGGTAAAAAATGGTTCTTTTTTTATTTATAATAACGAAACTATCAAACAAAATGGAGAACATTGGAGACTTTTACTCAAATTAGACGCTAATCATTTTTTTTTGTTTTGACAGTTTAGGTACTGAAAGCTGTTTAAAACAAATTCCACTTTTTTTAAGAAGCAATAGACATTTGTTTGAATCTGTAGAAGAAATACAAACTAACATACAAATAAACACTCTAAACATTAATTATAATGAGATTGAAATAAGTTCTTACATACGACAAACTAATCACTTTCCTTACGAATGGACAGCTGATAATCATGAATTTTATTGGTTTACAAAATTTATATTAAAATATAGTTCAATGACGGGTCAACAAACTATTTTGTTTTCTTATAACAAAACTTGTTTCCAATGGGAAAACAGTAGTTTGTGCGGAGCTTTTGCCGCTTATTTTATATCCTTGTTACCAAACTATCTTATTAACGGTCAAATTTATTTACCTTTGTTGTGCAGATTACTGAACTATCACTTCTATGAAGTTTCGTCTCTTCATGCTTCCGAACTAGCTCAAATAAATTTGCTTCCATTTTTTCACTTTGTTAGAACTAAATTATTTAAACACTTGGATGCTACTGCTAAACAACTTTTTGAAAAAGACATGAAACTACATCTCTATTTAAGAAAAACTGAGAGTCTGGTACGCAATAATGTATCAATGAAAACAATGAAAATTCCAATAGAAAATGACATTTTTAAAAATGAAGTCATGATCAATAACAAGATTAGAAGCTTTTTAAACGATGCTAGATTATTAAGAACTAACAATGAATGTCAATGGGATAAAATATCTATTCAAAATATCAATGCTATTAGAGATGTTATGAACGAAGAAAACCTTGCTTTAAAACGTTACGAAAATATGAACGATATGTATTTTTTCGAAAACGGAAGATTAAAAGATATAAATAATTTTATTGACGTACCTCAAGATGATGTCATGACAAAAAAAGAAATAAAAACTCTCTTTGTTCAAAATTTAATATAATAAAATGTCAACAAGTATACAGAAAGCAGCTTTATGCAAAATTCGAGAAAAAGTTATAGAAGAAATTTGTGAATCGTGCGCTGGAAACGGACTATTATATATCGTTAATTTGCAAGATCCGAAATTGATAAATTATTTAAAAGAATGTACGAGCACCGTTTTCAACAATGAAGTTTGGCTTCTACATAAACCAACTCAAACAAAATTCGAAAAAAAACAAATAAACTACTATGTGATGTGTGTTAAGGAAAAAAAAAACTTTTATTAAAAAAACACAAGACACAAGAAAAGAAAATAAATTTTACATTGTATTTTAATTTTATTTAAAAAATAAATGTTTTTTTACATTAATTTTATTTAATATACTTCAAAACTTTTATCCGCTGGTTTATATAAATTAACGGGTGGTTGAATTGCAACTGTTTTTGTTGTTACAGCAGGTGTTGATTTTTTCCCTTTCCATGCTTTTTTTAAACTGTATAATAATGAACCCACTTTTAAAACATTAGTTACATTTTGAGGTGTAACATAGTCTGATAAACCACGAGCGCGTTGTTTTCGTTTAACTTTACGAGCACGTCTTTTTTTTATTCGCATTCTTCTAACAACCATATTGATAATGAATCCTTTATAACTGATACAAAATCATCATATTTCATACTAAATATTAAATATATTATTATGTTATAGGTAATTCATAACCAATATATATATCGCCTTTATTTACATGTCTAATAGTATATAAACCAGAACGTACTTTTTTATCAATAACAAATCCTCCTAAAAAAGTAGAAATGTCTGTATGTCCTTCTTTTTTATTTCCACTTATAATTTGACATAGATAATCATTAAAATATTTAAAATTTAATATATATTCGCCATAACTTGTTACATCGGCTCTTATGTTATTTTAAGAATATTCACCCATATCTTCAAGTAATAATTTATAAAACTCTAGATCATCTTTTATAATATTAACGTATGCGTTAGTATAACAACTGATACAATGTTCTTTTCTGTGATATCTTTTATTAGCATGTTCACAATAACTATGTTTAAACAAACAACCATCATCTAATGACATTCTTTTTTAAACTAAATTATTTTTAAAGTTCATAAGTTGTTTAAATAACTTGTTCACAGGATCAGCGAATGGATTACTTAAACCGCCTCTTAATCTTCTAAAAACGTTACCGCCACGATGTTTTTTACCTTTATTAAAAAATTAATGTTTTTTATTTAAATATATGTCAAACATGTAAACGTTTACATGTTTTTTTACCTTAAAAAATTTCGTTATTAAAATATAAAATATTTTCTAAGACACATTTTTTAACCAACATATTATTTTTACCTCCTCCCATCATATTGTTTAAACGTGCATTCGGTTTTGATTTTTTGTTTATAGAAATATATCTTTTTGCATGTTTATTACGTCTGTGTCCCCTTCTCATTTTTTTAACTTGTAAAAAACTTTAAAAAAAACTTATATATTTTTTAAAAAATATTTTGTGTCACCCGACACTGTCCTTACTTAACCTGCCTTACCTAACTTGTTTTGTTTTTCTTAGTAGGCCTACTTATTATTTTTACTCTATTGTTTTTTTTACAACCGGTTGTTTGTATCTTACTTACTTACTTACTTTACCTTACTTACTTAGTCTATTATTTTTGCCTTACTTATGCCTGCTCACCCGTTCGTACATACACGCTCGTTCACACACGCTCAGGACTCACCGAGAGTATGCTTCTCTTTGGGGTACAATCATCAAGTATCAATGATACTCAATGTGGTTCACATATAGGACTCACCGAAAGTATGAGCTCTCAATGGGGACAGTCATCAAGTAACAGTAGTAACACCGTAACTCAATGTGATTAACATATAACTAACTAAACTATCTAGACATACGTCATCAAGCGTTCGCTCAATGTGTTTATACATATAATGTTAAAGCCGTAAAGTTATAGAGAGATTCGAACCCTGGACGATCGGTTCATGGCGGTTTACAACATAGTGCGGAAATGATACGATGCTCTATGCTACGTCGACGTGTTGTTTAAGCGTGTTTTGAATTCATTTAAATTGTCATTTTAACACTTTACGTAGAGATTTTTTTCTACACAGAGTTTTTTTTAAAGTTGTTTACGCACATTTTAAGGGAAATTCCCTGAGAAATTCCCTATATAATCCTACGTAAAAAGTAAGATTAAAAGTTTCTAAATATAACTTGTTTGTCACAAAAATCTATTATTTTACTTAATCTATAGAGATTAAATATTTTTGTATAAAAGATGTATTTTTTTATACCAAAAATCAAATGGCAATCACTAAAGTTGTTTCAAGAAAAAAAATGTGGGCAAATAAAACTACACCTGAAACTATCATTATTGATGATGATCAAGAGTTAGAGTTTACACAAATTGATTTAACCGCTTATGAATTCATGAAATCTTTAGAAAATAAAACTCAAAATAGAATTGAAAAAAAAGTCGAAGAAAAGGGTACACAAGAAAAAAACGTTCACTTTCAAGTTAAAAAAGTAAGATATTTTTATATAAAAAAATTATTTTTTTATATTGTTTTAACTTGTTAAAAAAATAATTTTTTTTATTGTTTTAGAAAAAGAGCAAATACAAGCTCAAACGAAATAAAGCAAGAAAAAAAAAATTTGTGCGAGGCATTTTTTTTTAATATTTTTTGTTCTTAAAAAAATATATATTTATATAATAACATTTTTTTTAATTTTTTTACAGATTTAATTATATAAAATAAAATGAGTGAAAATGAATTAACAAATATCTTGTCATTCTATCTTGAAGCCTATTGGGAACAATTTGCTTATCATTTGAATATGCATCGCTGTGTTATTGATGCCATTGACAACGATTACAATAGAAGTTATTTAAAAATATGTCGAGTCATTACGCTATTTTTTCAAGTTAATCCAGAAGAAAAATTTAATCCGCAATTTATATTAAAAACATTACAAAGATGGTTGATTGACGAACAACAAAAAAATAATTTTAAATTAATAAACAATTTAAACGAATTGATTATTAAAGTTAAAAACTGTATTATTGAACCCATGGAATATTAGTTTTTTTATATTGTATAACATATTGTATTTTTTTAGATTAACTAAAAAAATGGAAGAAATTTACGCTAACGTAAATAAAGCGATATACAAATATGGTAAACCTGAAAATGACCAGAAAAATGAACAAGTCAAGCCATACGAGGCTTTATTCGTAGATGTAAACTCTCTTTTTAATTTAAAAAATATAGACATAATTGATGAAAAAGAAGACTATGAAATGATGGATGACAATGATGAAGATGATCATAACAATGACACTGATGATGACGATGATGTTTATAACGATGACAATGATGTTTATTATAATAATGATGACGATTATTATAACAATGATGATGATAAAGACGAGGAACCTATGGAAATTGACAATATAACAATATAACTTTTTTAAAATTATTTTGTATTTTTTTATTTTTAATGTCCCTTTAGTTTTGAGTGTATTAAGAAATTTATTTTCTTAAAGCAGCCAAAACTAAAGGTATAAAAAATAAAAAAAAACAATGGAATGGAACCTTTTATTTTTAATGTCCCTTTAGTTTAGAATGTCCTTAAAAATTTATTTTCTAAGGGCAGCCAAAACTAAAGGTATAAAAAATAAAAACAATGGAAACACTTTTGTTTACAATTATTATGAATATGAGATTACTTTTTCTATTCAATAGATAAAGCAATTTCGTATTCATAACATTGTAACATATTTTACTGAGCAGATGTCATTGCAATCGATTATATACATTGAAAAAAATTTATTTATAAATTTATGATAACTTGTATTTTTTGCTTTTATTAATAAATAGTTTATTTTTCATATTGTTTTTTTATAATATGTTGACTCTATTTGTCTATAATTTTACCCGTAATATTACATAATATTACTAGCGCTTGCCAAAAGTAATAAAATAGGTGTATAAAAACTAATCTGTTTTTTATCTAAGGAATGAGGTGATTGAAATGGAGCACCAGTATGTTGGAGCTTTGCTGAAATAAAACAAAACGATATAGCTTAAAGTAGAACACTATCTAAAAAAAAATTTACCATCCATTATTGACTAGATTTATCTGTCAATCCTAAATCGTGGAAACTTGATTTAAGGACTTGAACATGAAAAATGTCTTATACCTAGAATAATTGGTCAACTTATTATATTTCAACGTACTTACTCTGTACGAACAAACTTCTAATTAAACTATTTAATATCTTTTACCGAGTTAAGTGAAATATAGTATGTTTTAGATAAGTATAAATCAGTTAATCATAATTAGCAACTTTGTATATATCTTTTATAACTTGCAATTTAAAGAAAGATAAACAATAATCTGTAAAACTATCAAAAATTCAGTTATATTCTGCTGTTCTAAAATTGCAGAATAATTTCAATCTACTAAAGCATATATGCATTATATATTCGTTATAACTCTTTAGAATGACATTCCTTTTCTTGGCAGGTGTAGATTCTACAAAAAACAATTATTTGATAAGGTAGATAAAATAATTCTTTAAGAAAATAAAACTAGATAATTTTAACATACAGGAGTCTGCAGATAAGCTCCAATCTTGATTTTCATCAGAATCAGCAGATGACTGGCTGGGAGACACACTTTTAGAGACATTGATGACAGGAAATGACACTTTTAGAAGTAACAAGCTACATTCAAATAATCTCCCCTTTAATGTAATTATTCATTTCATAGAAATTGTTTATATCTAACATCTAATATCTAACCAAATAGAATATAATAGATGTTAATTATAGAAAACAAATACCTTATCAAAAATCGGTAGTTTTAGGCCTTGTTTTGAGCGTGAAGCGTAGAGATTCCCCCCTTTTTTTTGAGGTAGAGAAATTTTTTTTTTAATTATAAGAATAATTAATAAAAAAAAAAAAGCTTTACTGAAATTGCTTAATGCTTACAATTACTCAACGCGTACATAAATAGCTTTAAAACAAGGCCTGTATTTTATAATATAAGTTCATCTTTAAAAAGAAATATAACTGAAAATATAATAACGAGAAATCTTTGGAAAAAACTGAAATTGATTATATTCAAAAGACTAAAATATGTCATGAAAAAATACTTTTACACTGTCATCTTTAAATATGGTATCAGTAGAAACACCATCACTCGCATACTTCTCCAAGTATTTCATTTTGGCTTTTAAATCCGTCTCAGAAAGCTTAAATTTATAGTTGATGTCATGGACTTTTAAAGTTACAACGTCACCCTTAAAAAAAGAAATAAAACAATGTCTAGATGTGAAGATTGCTTTTGTGCAGCAAACAATAAGTATAAAAAAACATACTTTCCTTAGCCATATTCTCTTTTAAAGAGATAATGATCTCATAACTGTGGAACTAAAGTAAACAAACTCTAGAAACTCTTTCAGTCTTAAGAACCAAAAAAGGAAGAAGTTGGTTGACCCCTTTTGACCTGGGTACATATTCATTGTTTGTTTGTTTTTTTGCTAAAAGTTACGATACAAAAATTGTTTGACAAATGACCCAGTCACAGACATAAATATATTTGTATAATATAATCTTACAATCATTTACTACATTTATATCAGTTACATTACATTTATAGCTTAACTATTTCATTTGACCCCTTTTTACTCTATGTATGTTATAATCTTATAATCTTACAATCATTTAATCTAAATTGTCAGTAGTAAACATTTGAACAATCAATCATTAAGATGACAAACAAATACAAATTATAAAACAACAATATTAAAATGTTTATATTTAAATAAAGTACAAATTATTCGTGTTCAAATACAGATAAAATAGGAACAACAATATGTACATTGACCTTATTATGAACAGGAAATAACAGGCACCTAGTGATAAATGATGCATTTGGAATTGAATGAAATCGTCTGTTTTTATTACAATAATAAATGACTCAAAAATATAAGAATAAATTTTTACTTCTGCAGGTGATAGGTCAACAAAATTGAAAAGATTAATTACAGTATTTACAGGTTTTTAGACCGAAACATTCGCAACACTTACTTCACCATGTCAAAATGACAAAATTTTACACAATATAGCTAACTGAAGAGTGTCTTTTGTCATACTGTTATGCATGATAGATATCTTTTGTCATACTGTTATGAATGATAGATAACTCCTTAAGCATCTAAAATCTGAGTTTTATTGTATGACAAAGAAGTCAACTTTATTACATTCTTTAACTTACTTAAAAAAGATGGAGAAAGATTTGTATTTTTTAATTAGGTTGATATTGATTTTACTAATGCAATCTTTGAACAAATTTGCGACAGGTGACCTTTAGTACCTTTCATATTAGTTTTCATTAAATGATTTTTTGACTCAAAACTAAACATGGAAGAATAAGAAAGAGCCCCAAACCTAGAGATTTGCTTAGGAATATGTGATAATAAGTGTACATTTATTGTCGCAAAAACACTCATATGTGAATAAAAATACCGAACACAAGTTTCCAGGGAGAAGTACCAATGAAATTAAAAGATGATAAAAGATTTCAATGGTTTTCATGCGAAGAGATAAAAAATAACGCATTGTTACGCTGGCTAGGACCGGTTGTATGGTTTAACCGCAATTTATCGGATCATCCTATGGCTTATCAACTTCGCGTATATATAGAATTTAAAGACTTAGATATATTAGGAATATAATAAAAACACTGTAATTTTACTTTAAAATAATATATTATATTAAACACTCATACAATAGTTTTTCATTGCTTCCATAGAATTCATATATTCAGTATAAGGTATATCGTGATGACTAAAATTATCACGAGCGTCAGTGTACTTAACAGTATAATGACTACCAGCATAATTTTCCAATTTAAAATTAAAATTAATCCTTCTCTCAAAAGGTTGACCACGGTTCTCCTTATATAAAAAATCACTAGGTAAATTGGAAGTGAATATTATAACTTTAGAAATAAAATTTAGACAACCTCCTTTTATTTGAATCTTGTAGTCATAACGGTCGGTAAGTTTAAATAACTCTTGCAGTTCATAGCAATCGCCTCTATAATCGTCCCAGATAACTACATCATTACAATTGTACAAATCCCATCATATACCTTTGGTTTTATAAAAAGGTTCAGACTCTGGTAAAAGATGTTTAGCGATATCTAATGCAAGTCGTGACTTACCAAATCCACTTGGCCCATATAAATAAACAACCATAGTCTTCAAATCACGTTTCTTTTGCTTATTTGATACATATAAATCCAATGAACGATGTTGAAAAATATTTCTCATTGTTCATTATATCAATCACAGAACTACCTGCATCAATTAAACGCTTAATCTAAACTAACTTAGGTACTTCAACACGTTCAATTTCAGTTCGAATGTTAGTATAAACACAAGGTGAAATACGTGTCTCCTCTTTGCAACAGTAATTCATAGCTTGACGCCATCGACGAGCAAGTTCAACATGCCAAGTAAAATTGTGTTGATGCAAAATCTCAATAATTTGCCGACAAAATAAACGAGAAGTTCTAAAATAGATTTGAAAATGTTCTGTACCATTAGCGCCACGCTCTTTTTGAAAAACATATTTCCAATCTTGGAAATATGTTTTTCAAAAAGAGCGTGGCGCTAATGCTAATCACCAAAAAGGCTTCCAAAACCATAGCATCGTGCGTAGGATTGTTATAAGTAGCTAACCAATGAGAAGAACGTGCATTAGCAGCAGCCATTACAATTAATTATCAAAAATGCCAAATTTTTTTTTTCGCCTGTCAATCAAATTCCGTGAATTTATTTTATTAGCAAAATGACATAACATAATTAGAGACATAAAATGGATGCAATCCCCAGTCAAAAAGTCTTATAGGGTTTTATAGGAATTCTATATGTCCTATAGGATTCCTATAAGATCTATAGGATTGTAAGAAGATTTACATAGATGTCCTATAGGTCCTACAGGATTCCTATAGAAATAATAGGGTAAAACGAGGACATAAAAAGTTTTTCTAGAGATTCTATAGGATCTATTGGATTCATTAAACTTTTCTTTATTGGTATCCTATAGGTTCTAAAGGATTTCAGAATTCAGAAAGTCACGCGATTCAATGTGCACTCTGATTGCGAGAAAAATTTTTAATTCAACGAGATGTTTTAGATAAAATAATTTTAACGTAAAGGGACAGATTGTCCCAGGCGGCAGATTTCCAAGGGCCACCAAATAGAATGAAGGTACTTAGGAAAAAGGGTCCTTTACCGATTATATTAGAGAATTTCGATAAATTAGAGCGCCAATCATGTTGCTGACAATATTTAATATTTTATATCACTCTTATTTATATATATATTCAATAAAAATAGTTTTTAATTATTTTATATTTAAATCATTTATATATTTCCAAAGGTATAATGTCGTGTAGTGCAGATGGTAAGGCACTCGGCTAGTGGTCTTGTGATCCTTGGTTCGAAAACCCTTAAAGATCCTTAAAAAAAAAAATCCTTAAATAACCTTAAAAAAGTTAGATATTTGTCATTTCTCCTTATTTTTTCCTTATTTTATTTTATTTTTTTTTTCGAAAATTTTATTGAAGTGAATGGGTTTTACTAATTGATAAAGATGCTAATAACTATTTCTTTTATTATTTGAAATACTAAAAAAATGTATATATGGTATATGCAATGCATCCTTTTTGCTTTTTGGCGCTTTTCAAATAGTTTCAAAAGAAAGGTTCCGTGCAAAAAGTGACGACTTTTCTCCTTAATTCTCCTTATTTTTTAATTAATAATTTGCCGTTTTGGGTTAAATCTTCTTAGAAATTAGGAAAATTCCTCCTTAAATCTCCTAAAAATCCTTATTTTTACCCTCATTTTTATTTTTGGTAACCCTGCATAAGTTGTATGTAAGATAGTCGACTAGTGTAATAACTAAAAAGCTGAAATGCAAAAAACCTAAATTCCATAAAAACAAGTTTGTTCTCTAAAATAAGTGGAAAAATCTGTTCTCTAAAATTATTGAAAGAATCAGAAAAAATCATAAGTTTTGTCAATTCGGGTTTACCTGCACATTATACTTGTCGCGTCTTAAAAAATTGTGTTTATATTTTCAATCTCGAAAAAACAGTTTAGAGCACTTTGAAGGGAAAAAAGGAAACTTAACTTCACTATACAAAAAAAAGGCTTGAAGTTGAGAGTAAAAAAAAGGCAAAAAATAAATAAAAAAAGGAAATGTGATATTTATTAAAATTTTGTTTTGCTTTAAACAGTTGCACAATTGATAATTTAACAATATTGAAATTGCGTTCCCTTCAATTTTTAGTTTTATTGAATATTAAGCACCTATCGTCTTTGATGATCTACCCATTTAGGATTTATTCACTCAGTTCCATCCCGACCTTAATTTCCATCCCGACCTTCGTCATAACTAACGTCATAATCCGATAACGTCATAACTAATGTTTCAATCCGATGTTTTTTTTTAATTAAAAAAAAGATATTTTTTTTTTGTTTAAAGTTAATCTAGCGTTATAAAAAAAATATATAAAAAAAGCAATTGCTTTTTAATTATATTCGTTATAAAAAATATAAAAAAAGTTTTCTGTCAAATTATATAATTGTTTTTTATAATTTAAAAAAATGGTTAAAGTTAAAAAAATTGATGAAAATAAAAAAAATAAAGTTAAGCGAAAACTGTAGCTGTAAGTTTATTATTTTCTTTTTTTTATAAAATTTGTTTTGTATTTTTTTAAAAGTGTTTGTGATTTTTTTATAGATTGTTAAACCTTATGTGGTAGAAAACGTATATAAAGCGCCTCAAATTTATGTCCCTCAAGTGGTTGAAACGAGACCACTTGAGGAAACAGATGAATATTTGTATGAAAATGAGCTGGAAATCTACGACGATATTCCAGAAATAGACAATGGTAAATTAAAAAAATTTATTATAATATTTTTTTTTGTTAAAAAATATTAGTTTAAAATAATTTTTTTAGAACAAGTTGGCACACTCGATAGTATAATGAATAGATTCGATCAACAAGAACAAGTTCGCATACTCGATGGAATAATGATTAGAATAGATCGACATTTAAACGAGAACAGAATGAACAGAAACGAGCGTTATTTTGCACATAATCGAGAATGTATAGGTTGTTGTTTATGTAAAGGAGAAGGAAGCGAGCACAATCATTGTTGTGTAACAACCGTGTGCCCGTACGTGCAAGAACTATTCGAACGGTGCCGCGGTTGTTGCTATTGTATGTAAAAAAATATGTAAATTGTATATATGTAAAATAAAAATTCATTTATCAAAATGTCTTTTGATGCGACGGACGATTGTTTGTTATATTTATATCAACTTAATTTAGATTTAAAAAAACATTTTCAGGAAACGCATTTAAATCAAGGTGTTTGGATGGATAAAGTTCTTTTAGCTGAAGAAAGCGAATTGGATAGTTGTAAAAGAGTATACGGTTTTTATATTAAAGATTTAAAATTGATAAAGACATATCAAATAGAGTTGATAGAAGTTTTTGATTTGCTATTTAAATGTCTTCCGCATCGCGTATTTTATCCTGACACGTGTTTTCATAATTATAGTGAAGTTATTGAACATTGTCTTGATGTGTTAAAAACATTTTATTATTATTTTACGTGTATAGATAAATTGTATAAAAAAATAAACTATGTAAATAGTTTAAAAATAATAGTTCAACAATTGTGTTATTGTAAAGGATTAGTTGGAGGATTATATTTGCAAAAAGATGTATTGGAATGTTATCATATTATAAAAAAGGAAAGAGACAATATATTAAATGAAAAAATTTATTAATGTAAAATTTTGTTTTTATTCTCATAATAAACTTTTAGCAAAGTTTTCAAAACTGTTATTGATATTTTCAAAGAGTTCTTTATTTGTAAAATTGTTCGTACGTTTTTGAATTTCTTCGTCTATAATAACACCAATACGATAAAATTCTGCCAACACTCTACAACTATCGGATCCGTATCGGTCTTCTGCTATGTTTATTAGTATTCTTGCTTCTTGAGGGTTGTAACTAACAAATCTGATTTGATCATTTTTAACAAGTTTCATTTTTTTGTTATGAATCTAAAAAAAAATAAAAATAAATTTATTTTGATAATACTTGTTTTACAAAATTATAAAAGTCTCGTTTAATTTCTTCTGTTTTCTCAATGTTTTTAAAATAGTTTGTTTGTTTTAAAACTTCTTCTTGTACCATTAATAATATATTGCCAAACGCTTTTAATGTCGATGGATCATTAATCTTTTCATGTTCCACATTTAAAAATTTTGTCATTATATCGGATTCTTCTCTGTTAAAAAATAAAAAGTCTTGATCGTCTACAGTAATTAGTTTCATTTTTATTTATTCTAAAATAACAAGTTAAATAAAATCATACATGTCATTTCTATTAGGTTTAAAATAAGGATTTATAACATAATCATGTTGTTTAAATAACCAATTTATACATTCCATATAAATAATAAAAAAAGATTTCATAATTAATTTATGTTGCTTAGTAGCAGAAAAACAATTTATATAATAAGTATTTACAAAAAGTTTATATATATTATCAACAATGGATAATTGAATATTCAAATAAAACGGTCTAATTAATGCACGTCTTTCAATTAATTCAAAACAATCGTCTTCGTGTGATTTGTAAACAGAATATAGTGATAAAATTTTTTGATTATTTTGAAAAAACGAATACATTAAATTGTTAATTTGTTTACGTAAATTTGGTATGACAATTCGTAGTAGTTTTTCAGAAGCTAATTTTCTTTTACATAAATCTTTCAAAGTCCATTCACGATAGTATTTGTCATGAAAGTCTATTTCACGGTTAATAATTTGCAATTGTTTCGCCATGGTTTCTTTTATTGAATAAAATTCTTCTAAATCATGATGTATTCTAGCATGTCTAAGTAAATTTTTTTTAAACATTCTAAATAAAATCATATTTATAAATATAACAAGATTTAAAATGAGGATCATAAACAAATTTACATTGTTCAATTAACCAATCTATACATTGCATATAAATATTAAAAAGAGATGACATAATTAATTTGTCTTGTTTAGTTTTATAACGTAACATTATATAAACCTGTTCAAAAAATCGATAAACATAATGAATAATTAATTTCTGAACAAATAAATAATGTTTTTTATAAATATAATTTGCATTGTTAATATCGTTAATAATGTTATCAAAACAAATATTATTTATTTTGTTTAAATAGTAATGAATGAAGGGTAATTTTTCGTTTCCATCAAAAAACGTATGCAATAAATCGTTAATTTGTTTTTGTAAATTTGGTATAACAGTGTTCAAAAGTTTTTCGTAAGCAAGTTTTCTTTAACATAAATCTTCTAAGGACCATGTTTCAACATTTGTAACAAGATTGAAAACAAGATCATAGTTGTAATTCTATTCTATCAACTTGTTTTGCTTCATCGAATTAAATTCGTGTAATTCATTAAGTATTTTATTAAATTGTTCTTTTTTCATTGCTAAAAAAAAAATATACAAATCAAAAAAAAAAGGTCAAAAAAATTTTGAAAAAAATTATTTTTTATTATAATAGTTCAAAAGTTCTTTTTGTTTTAAACTAATAACTTCAGGCGGATAATACGACGGAGTGTTACATTTTGCGTTTTCTGCCCAAAATGGATCTGCCACTTTAAAGTTTGGATAACTGTCTCGATTTTCCAGTTCTGTATACGGTGGAGGATTTACACTTTCTTTGTATGATGGTGGTTTTTCAAATTTAACTATAATCTTTTTATAGATATCCTTTCTACCGATTTCATTTAACAAATTTAAAATAAGTTTGATTTTAGCCTCGTTAGTATTGTATTCATAGTGTTGATATACGAAATCTTTGAACTGTATATATTCCATTAAATCTAGTCCATCTTTAATTTTCTCTCTTATTCGGTACGGAATTTCTAAAAACATTTTTAATTTTCTTACATCAGACGTAGTGATGTAGTCAGCTAAATCTCTCATGATTGCACTGTTCATTTTTTTAATATTCTAAAAAAAATATAACATTATTTAAAAAAATATATAATATAAAAAATACATTATATAAAAGAAACGTGTATAATAAGTTTATTATTTATATGATTAATTAAATCCAAAAAAATACATAACAAATTATATAAAAGAAACGTGTATAATAAGTTTATTGTTTTTTATATAACGTCTTTTTAATTGATCATGTGTTGCAAAACTATCTGTTCCAATAGCTCGGTTATAAGCTTGAGCAGGTTTTTCAAAACATTCTTTTAATGGTTCGCTGTAATTGGCTATTATTTTTGTGTTTTCAACACATTCGTTTTTAACTGTACATGTTACAGTTTTCATGAACGGCCATTTTAAAGAATGATCTTTTGGAGACTGTATCAATTGAAAATAAATGCCCATTTTATCTTCTTGATTACTGTAACCAAAAATTTTAAATCGGTATAAATAACCATCACCAGTATAAGAAGGTTGAGTATGATAAGATTCGTTAGATTGCAATCTTAAATCCATTTGGTCCAATTCTATAATTAAATTATCAGACATGAATTTGTCGTTGATGTCTTTCAATTCCTTTTCAAATGTGTTTTTATTCACAAATTCTTTCATTTCCAAGCTGATGTTGTTCAATATTTTTTCAAATGTGTTTTTATTCACAAACTCTTTCATTTCCAAGCCCATGTTGTCCATTCGTTTGGTTAATGCGTTTATTTGTTTGTTAACAGTTTCTAAACTGTTTAGAATGTTATTAGTAGTCATGTTTAAAAAAGTTCAATTTTGTTTTTGATCCATAACAATATTTTTTTGTTTCTCCATTATTACTTTCCATTCATTTTCAAAACGATGTAAACAACCGATGACATGTTGATCATAGATGTTTTTTTGAATTTGATTTCCACAAAATACACATAATTTAGTTTGATTTCTTTCTACGTGTTCCTCGTGATCAATTTCACATTCATGTTCCCAAGTATCTGTCAATTTAATTTTTTTTCCACAGCTATAACAATCATAATCTTGTGATGTGTTACATTTTAGTTGATGATTAAGTAATTGATCAATAGTAAAGGGTAACTTGCAATAATAACATAATTCTTTTTCCATAGCTTAAGCCATTTTTTTTGTATAATTAGTTGCTAAAAAAAGTATTAATAGTATTAAAAAATGTTATGGCTACATCGTGTAACTTCTCACCCATCGCATTATGTGATGGGTATCTCATATCTCCTGTGCGTGATAACATACACGAGATATGAGATATAAGGATACATTAGTTAACAAACAATATCCTTAGTGCTTAGATATCAGGTATAACAATTAGGTCACTTTTTGTTATTTTAGTGAAAACCCCCAAACTAGCTGGTCCATCAAATCAACACAATGGTATGTTTTTAAATACTACAAATTTAATAGTAAATTTTAAATACTAGATAAGCGAAATGTTTGGAATACCTTTTGGTCTGGGATACGAAATTTCAAAACTACTATACAAATTAATAAATAAAGGAGTTCCTGTTTGGGCATGCAATACAATAGAATTAGATAGTATTATTATCAATATATATTTATTTTATACAGAACAAGATGTTGTGCCTCTATCAGCTTCAACTTCAGATATTAGTTCATTCAGCTTCATTTTCAGATTTACCTAATTCAGAATCATCTTCAGTTATTAATTATTTACATAAGTATTTTACATAAGCATTTTTTTTACTTAAATTTACAGTTGCAGCTATCAATAACCAAACAAAGGTGTTGCAGGAATCAAGTAGTATGTAACTTTTATGATTTTATCAAATTATTGTGATGATCATGCTGGTAGGTTTTTTTTTTTTTTTTTATTGAAAATTATATTATATAGGTGACCACATTAGAACTGGTAAAGAGACTAATCGTCTTTTAAGGTCAATTCAGCAGTTGCAGCGGGAGACAGTCAATCTGCTTAATAATGAAGGTTTAACAAATCAAGCGACTAATAGTGATGAAAGTAGATCACCAGTTGTGTCAATCATTTTTGTCTGAAATTAAATTTTGTCTTCTTTTTCGCAATTTTGGCCAAATTTTTTTCTAATTGTTTTTAAATATTTAAGGCTTCATTTGTTGATGCAGCTAGGCAAAGAAAAAGTTTGAACAGGTCGAATTACAAATTCATTTGCAATTGATTAGATCAAATGCAAATTCGGACCAGATTAAATAAAAAGTCACATTTTTGAACCCAACGGAAAGGTTGATAGGTAGGTTTTTAAATTAGGACATGTTTATGTAGGTAGTATTATTAGGCAACAGCTTTAAGGCTTACCTATTTTTTTATAGGTTGTTGGCACAGGGTGGTGGGGGGTGGAGGAAGTGGGTGGGGTGTTGGTTCAATTAAGAAAACCATACTTTCATGCTTGGGTTTTTATTAAATTTTTTATTTTTTTAACCTATTTTAAAAATTTGGGATCAATTAGTTTAACTTGGTGAATCATGATCCAGATCCATACTTTATATCCAGATCCATACCATATTATGATCCAGATCTCATACTTCATTTATTGAAATAATTATAAATAAGTATAAAAAAAAGCTTTGTGGAAAATTTGAAACTTTAGGATTACAAAGAAAAGCCAGAATTCAAAATTTAAATTTTTGACCAGTCATTCGTTTGACCGAACCGCTCCATGGATTTGACTAATATGCTAACATTAGGCACTTCGAATGATTTTTATTTACTTAATTTCACCTCAATGTTTGGAGCAAGTGAAAGAAATTTCAAGTGTTTTTACTTTTTACTTAGAGCAACTCGCAACAGTTTTTGCCTATTACTCGTGGGCGTGCGTCAGATGAAGTCTTAATCAGAGCGGCCTAAATTGGAAGAAAAAAGGAAAGTAATCAGCCATGCATTTGTGATTCTATAAAAATAATAATATGTGAAAAATTTCTTCAATTCAGAATGAGTTTTTTAACTTACCTATTATCAGAAATTAAAAAAAATAGACAGACTTTTCTTTCATTCAAAATAAAAACCTAACTCCGTATGTTCTTAGTTTAGTTATTAGATTTATGCTATTAATTATAAAAATACTACATGTTAGTATAAAAATACTACAACTTCCTATTATTGGTGGATCAAGAATTTACGGGGCCCGGAGTCCTTTTTAACGTGCCACAGCATAAAAATGATAAAAACATTAGAAAAAGAAAAATGTCCGTTTAAAAGTTTCGGAACCCCAAAATTTAAGGAGCTCTTGCCCCTTTCTCTCAAAGGGATTAAGGGGGAGGGCTATGGCCGTTTATACACGAATCTAATTTATTGATTTTCCTTTAGCATCCTATAAGAATCCTGTTAATCCTGCAAGATTTTTTAAGATATTCATGTAGATCTTATATTATCCTTCAAAAATTCCTTCAAATCCTACAAGATCCGTCAAAAGATTCTTGTAGGTCCTGCAGGGACTTGTGCCACTCATCCTATAGGATTCAATTTTTTTTCAACTATTACAATACAATGATGTCACATTTATTTGCGGTTTTTCGATCTTATTACCCCTTTTCTTGGTTAATTTTGTTTACTTCGATTTAATTTTGATTACTTCAATACTTTTTCCTGCTTTTAATATAAGTGCTTATATGTAACTGTACTAAAATTGCTGTTCAGTAGACTAGCATAAATATTTCACTTTTGTTAAATTTTAAAATAGAGTATTAATATTTAACTTACAACTTTTTTGTTTGAAATAATGTAGTTTTGAAAAATAAGCGTGAAGCAAGATATGAAATCAAAATTTCCTTTGAGTTCAAATATTCAAATGGAACGTGTCAACTTACAAAGTTTTCAAAGCATACAAGGTTTTTATGCAAATGTACATATAAACAAAGTTTATATGCATAAACGTCCTTCACCAGTAGTCTTGTACAACATTTTTTTTGAAATCAGCGATTCAGATTGCTCACATTTCTGTATAATCTAAACCACTAAAGCCATCCATGTGTGTTTTGTTGAAAAAGAGAACAGCATCGGCAGCTAATATTGAAACGGCTTTAGATAGGGTTCTTGGTATGCAAAATCTTGCCTTTTTGAAACACATGAGAAACTGAACACTCCTGATAAGAAAAACTTTCTAAAATTTGTGGAATTTCTTGCTATGTTAGAGCCACTTATAAATGACCATGTTCGAAAGAATAAAAAACAACGAAACACGTGTACATTACCTAGACAAAGAAATACAAAAAGAATTATAAACTTGAGCGGTCAAGGTTATGACAACTGCAAAATAAAGAAATAAAATGCGAAAAAAAAAATTGAAAAAAAAACTAACATATTAATTAAAAAAAAGTTAACAATAAGATATGAAAACAACAACAATTAAATCACCAGAGTAAGCCATCACCTTATTTGCGGATTCTTTAGTACAATCGAATGAAAAGATTAGTATAAACTGTTAGTTCAAGTTATTTTTCTGATGACAAACTTGAAGGTTGCTTCAGCAATAACAATCATAATATTATCAAAAATCTACTTTGTTTCAGATGAAATTGTAATTTTTTAACCATGTAAGCTAAATTTCCTTTTTTTCTTAATCTTTTTTCAGCTTAGTAGCCGTAGCCATACTTAGGCTTTGGCTACTTGGGGATGTTGAATTATTTAAATTATTGCAGGAAAGTATATATATATATATATATATATATATATATATATATATATATATATATATATATATATATATATACACATATATAAAGATTTATATAAATACATATTTTTGTAAGAATATCAATCTTTACAAATACAAACGTATATTAATACCGAGTATCATAGTCTAACCAAATCAATGCGCATCACAATCCCAGACGCGTATCGCTCTTTGAGGCTCATGTATATATGTATATGATAAGAAAAACTTTCTAAAATTTGTGGAATTTCTAGCTATGTTAGAGCCACTTATAAATGACCATGTTCGAAAGAATAAAAAACAACGAAACACGTGTACATTACCTAGACAAAGAAATACAAAAAGAATTATAAACTTAAGCGGTCATGTATATATATACAGACATATATATATATAAATATATATATATATATATATATATATATATATATATATATATATATATTCTGTTTGAAGATAACGTCACTCAAACTAAAATATTTTTTTTCACATGATGGTTCACAAATTCATGTTTGATTTTAACATATGCGTTAAAATCAAACAAGCTATACTTGAGTTTATCATTTATCAATTTTTTTTTAAAAAAAATCGTCTTTTGTTGTAATTTAAATGGTATTAATGGTTCTCAAAACTGCAAGAAATCGTTTTATCAATTTCCAAAGGTTATAAATCACTATGATTAAGATATTGAGCTGTTGTCAAAAGAAAAAAGAACAAAATGGTTTGATGATGACTGCAATGACAAGATGTTAACTGCAATGCCAGTAACTACAGAGTTTGTTCTGATCATTTTTGTTCGGGTTAGTTAAAGTTAATATTTATTAATCATGTATAAAAACAAAATAAGTTGTTTTTACTTTAAAATATAAACTAGTAATATACAATACATAATACACATTTAACAAACATGAATCTGGAGTTATGAAAGCTCATAAAATAATAACTGATAAAGGCTGCACTGAAATACTGACGATTATGATTTAATTGATTTTATTATTGAAGTAAATAATATGAATAGAATACAAATTGACTTATGAAATTTGTATTCATATGAATGAATACAAATTGACCCCTCTCAGCAAAAATAATTAAATCACTTCAAAATAAATTATTAGAAACAGAAAGCCTGATTTACCATTTAAATAAAGAAAAAAGTCCTAATTAAATTGGAACAATGATATGGTTTGCTACCAATAACAAAGTGCCATTATATACTTGCCTAACAAATATGAAAATGCTAATGACATTGTATAACTTCAAATACAGTGATATACCCTAAGAATTAAGATGGGTGTTGTCGAAGTTTAGTTAATTGACTTTGCCTTTGATTAGATTACGTTTAAAGATCTTGTCTATTGTTTAGAAGTTAGAAACTCAACAGTTTCTTCAGTAACGCTTACTCATAAAATGGCTTGCACGTGAATTGCTACAGAAAACTACACCTTATCATTTTCAGAAATATTTTGGCACAATGGTAGTTTTAATAATTGATTGTTTGAGGTTTTTACACATAAACCTACAAACCTATTAGCCAGACCACAAACGTTCTCAAGTTACAAGCATACAACACAGTAAAGGTTTAGATCTGTTTTACTACATAAGATGTTGTTAGTTTTATTTATGGGGTGTGAAATTCTGAATAACCTGTTACCCTAGGATATTCTAATGGCCGATAGAGGTTTCAATATTAAGGAATCTGTTGCTGTTTACTGCGCCTCAGTTAAAATACCAGCTTTTACTGAAGGAAAAAGACAGCTTGACTCAATTGATGTAGAACAAACGCGTTATATTGCATCAGTGAGAATTAATGTGAAACGAGTAATCGGAATTCATAAAAATAAATATACCATATTACAAGACGTTTTACAATTAGATTACCTTATACAAAAAGATAACAGTGGTTATTCAACAATTGATAAAATTGCAAGTGTGTCATGTGGTCTAACAAATATGCGTGATTCTGTTTAAACAGTTGACTTACAGTTTTTTTTAACATATTCGCTTCCAACAAGGCTGCAAGCATTGTAGAGCATATATAAGAATTGACAGACGACAAAAAGATAAAGTTAAAAAAGTAAGGTAATGAAAGCAAAAAAAGAGGAGAAAAAAGATGAATTAGAGTTTATAGAGCACCTAGGAACAGTCACAAAAAAAGGACGAGACTTAATTGAATGACGGGTAACACGAGAATGAGTTTTAGTAGATGGTACAAGAGGCGCCAGCTCTTTAGAGCAGTGCCAATTATAGTATTGGTGGAAAAAAAGAAGAGAAGCAACATTACGACGATGGGATTATGGTTGGGGGTTGACTGCAAGAGCAGGTCCAACTATGTTTACAATGTGTTTTAGCACCTTGTCTAGAAGAGAAAAGGCATCATTAGAAGGTCCGCCCCACATATCGCAGTTTTATACAATTTATTTAGTTTAGTTGATTTTATTTATATATTAGTATATTTGTAGATTTTATAAAGGAATGTCCTTACACAGTTATAAAAAGTAAAGATGTTAATTATCAATGAGATTGATAATGATTTTAAAATGCTATACAATATCTGTTTTTTTTTTTTTTTGCGTTTTGTTGTCGTAACAGTCCTAGCAAAATGTTAAAAATATTAACAAAATAAAAGAATTCAAAAGAAGTTCTTTATTTTTCAGTTTAAAGTTTGTGAGTCAAGCTCATTTTTTAAATTGGTTTAGTTTCTAATTTTAAACAATTTTATGTTTTAGAAAATTGTTTTTCAGTTAATTTTTGTATTTTACACAAAAATGACTATATTTACAATAAACTATTACATATATTTATTTGCTGATAAACCTTTAAATATTAACTTTGAAGTGATTGCCTAAACAACTGCACAGAAAGAAAAACGTTGTACAAATTCAAATTCGACGACCCAAAAAAGCCATTTAAGTTAAATTCTTATGAATAGGTCATTAAAATTGATATAAATAAAGCTTACAAAATAAAAATTTCAGGTAAAACAAAACCTTAACGCATATTTTTAACCTTTTAGAAAATTTCAATAACACTACTTTTCAGTGCCAAATAGACGTAAAACCATGCCTCTTTTATTTACCAAGTAGTTTTTTATGCCAATTTTTTAAAAAAGCTTTAAGATCAAATAGTGTTTATTGTTTCAAAAATAATCTTATTTATCTGGCACCTGAGAGTACCATAAAGTATGTACATACTTTATGGCATCCATAAAGTTTATACATACTTAATGGCGTCCATAAAGTGTATATGCAAGAAAGAGAGAGAGGGCCCCTTGCAACACCTCGGCGTTGCGAGGAGGCGATCTCCCCTACTTTAGAAAACAAAACCAACGACCGTTTTTAATTCAGAAGTATCATTACAGTACCATCAATTACTTGATTCGGCCCTGAGGAGGGTGGCAAATAGGATTTCACCTAAGCGGCATAAACCCTTGCTACGCCACTTCCTCCGATGATAAATTTTCTCTGATCCGGGGATTCTTTGCAAATCAAATGCCAGAATACATGTCTTCTATTTGCCTAGCATCTAAATCAAGTAACAACCATAAATATTAAACTTAAACTTTTTAATTTGAATGGTATGAATAACACAAATTTTGTATTTTCAAACTGTTGTTTTGCTTGCTCCATACTACTTTATGTTATTCGCTCATTCTTAGCTTGATGCTTTAATAACCCTACTTTATTTTTAACTTCTTCCAAAGGTCTATGACAAAATCATTTAATGTCACAACTTAATTTAATTTACATTATATTTAATTAACACAATTTAATTCAATGTCACAACTTAAATAATAAACAAATAAAAAAATCACAATACTGTTTTTTGCATGAGTTTATTTGCGTTTGAATTTGATAATAATATGGATGATTTTTTAATCACTTTGAAACACCATCAATACTTTGAAAACCAAAAATTTTTATTTTTTTAACAGCTTCTAAATTAAATCATTCTTATGTTTAAATAAACATTTTATTTTAATACACCCATCATCACAACAATTGCGTCAGGTGATGCTCCCAGTAGACCCATTATCACAACAATTTCTATGATGGGTACTAACAGTATCTGGGTAAACACTAAATGCTTTTTTCTCATGAAAATTCCCGTATTTTGTAGCTTGTGTTGAGAAGTTATTAATGACAAAATTGCAAACTTTTTTTTTCAATGATGTTTGTTTGTTTTGATTAGATCGCATTAAATTGTAAACATTTGATGCAGTAATTCTACCAGCACGATATGAAAAACCAATATTTGGATAGAGCTTGCTTCCTTGTTAATTCCTCAACATCTATATGTTGTTCATCAGTAACTTGACTAATCTCAATGTGTTCACAGTATTGACATAACTCAAAGGAACTAGTAATTAATAAATTGCATTGTATATATCAGATAAATTTTTTGTATTGTAAATATCAGATAAACTGCATTGTAAATATCAGAATTTTTTTGATGAAGTTTTGGAATATAAATATCGTCATAAGAAGGTATTATAGATAAAATTGCAGGTTTAGCAATTGCACAGACTCAGTTGGTTATAAAAATGAGACTCAGTTGGTTATAAAAATGTCGACTTGTTTTTGTGAAGGTTCTTTATACTTTTTTAATTACGACAATTACTTTTCTAAACACAACTGTTTATTTGATTTTTTTCATCAACAGCAGGTTCACTAGAAGTTGCATTGTTTTCTTTAAGTTTGTCGTTAAACTTCCTTTTAAGAGTATCAAGTGAAGTAAAGTTTATATCAACCGCTTCGGCATAAGGTACTGATTTCAATGAAGCAGGCAACATCCAACAGGCCTTTTTTTAAGTGACAGTTTTAGAGTCTCTAATTCGGATGGTTGCATCAATAAAGAATAAAATAGCTCAAATGTGCGAACAAGACTCACCTTAGCCAGCCAGTTGCAGTGAGCAGATAATACATCATCATCCATATGGGCTAAAACACAGGTAAATGTTGGAGGCTCATTTAATCGTTAAGAATGCAAAACCTAAAATGTAATTTTAAATATTACTAATATATTATGTCTATTATTATAAGAGCTACATAACTTTTGCAAAAATACTTTAAAAACAGATGATGAACATAATACGAAAGCTTTATTATATTAATATTATATGAAGGCTTATATGAAGAAATATTATATGCAGGCTTCGTATGCTATTTTGGCTTTCATATTACATTCATTGAAAGCTTCATTGAAACTATCCAAAAGATAAATAAGAAAGATTAGCAAAACTAAATCACGTTTCATTATACATTAATTCAAAAGTTTATATAAAGCTATACAAAAGAACAATAAGAAAGATTGGTAAAATTAAATAACGTTTCATAATACATTCTTTGAAAGCTTTAATAAAGCTATGCAAAAGATAAATAAGAAAGAAAAAGTAAAACTAAATCACTTTTCCATGAATCAAGTATATGTATTCATTATAGAAACTTTAATACAATATCTCTTACCCAACCACTCAAAAAATGTTTATAAGCGTCTAAACTTCTACAGCATTCAAGTTTTTCTATGGCGGCAGGGCTTGGTGCAAACAATAAATATGTAAGAATATCAGCATGTGTGATTTTAGTATATAACTGTGGCTTGAAAAGATAATCTGCCTTTTTCAAGGTATATGGACCAACATTGTTTATTTTTTTTTAATTATATGAATTATATAAATTTCAATGTGACTATTGGAAAAGAGTTAGCAAAAATATAAATTATCTTATAAGTTTATAATTATAAAAAAGTTATTTTATATTTGTGCAAACGAGGTGTAGCTCGGAAAGGACAATAATGGCCATTAATGAGGTACGTAGGATTTGTTGGCAAAGTAAGATGTTTTCTTTGAAAGTCATAAAGAAAAATTTGGAAACTGTAGTTGCAGAAATGTATCGTACTTGTCATCAACATTTAGTGATAAATTTATTCAATTGGTTGGTAAAATATATTACCGAAGTGTTTTACAAGAGGTCAAAAAAACGAAATAATTCGGTATAATAGTAGATTCTCCTCTCGACGTACAACATGTAGATCAACTTACCTTTATAATACGCCATTTTAATCCAGCTACCTTTGAAATATTTGAGGTTTTCCAAAATTTATACTAACTAAAATTCTCTAAGGTAGCAGCTAAACTGAAACTGCTACATTACTTATTGTTACGTATATATCGACTGAGTTACATTATTTGTATAAATGCGAACTTGACATAAATGACTGTAGCTCTCAAAGTTACGATAACGTTGTAAACATGTCCGGCAAGTATAACGTCGGCACATGTGTAAAATTTAACTATTTTTATGATTGATTATTATAAATCATTGAAAAGAGGCTACAATCAGCATGACAATAGTGAAAACTTCATAACAAAATAACAATTCCAAAACAGGTTAGGCTCATTTAAGTAACAAAATTTAATTACAAAGATTGCTTAAAAAACTGCGTTTTAAATTATCAGTTTCGGCTAACGGTAGTTTAATTATGGAACTTTGTTGCTAGAAGCGCAATACTTTGCTTTATTTACAATATTTTAACTACGGTACATATTCTGCTACAAAAAATTGGGTGTCTGCTACATAATCTTTTTCGATAAAATTTGGCATCTACGTAGAAAATAAGTTTTTAAATTTTTCTCAATAGTTTTTAAAATGTTCTCAACATTCTTTCATTATTAATTTAACGTATGATCAACAACGAAGTTTTTAAGAAAAATGAAGTTTTTGATTACATAATCAGTGCCGTAACTCATTGAATACGCACGTACCTATAAAACGGACGTAAAATTTTCAAATAAAAATTAAAAAGTTACCAGTCTTGGCAATAATGTTCCATACAGTGCACATTTCTTTATTGTTGTAGGACACACCGCAGCAAGCATATGTTCCGAAATCCGTGAGGTTTTTTGGAAAAGTTCAGAAATTGTACGGCTTTTTTGCTAACTCTACCTATTAATGGAATATAATGAACAAAGAAATAACTAATTCCAAATATGATCATGAACTTGTTAGCTCCCGTCCGTTAGTTCTTAAGTCGTTTTCTGTAACACTCTGGTAAGCTAGGCATGATGCTATATAAGCCCTAAAACAAAGCTATACGCAAATTTTGATAATTTTACTGAATATTGCAGAAGACAGCGAAACAAAACACTGATACTAATAATGAGTCAAAAAATATTATGTGCAAATTACTGGAACTTAAAGCATGTATTCTGTGCTTATTTTGAAACCATATATTGGAACGAATAGATAGGGTGAATCTAATATTTCAAAATGAAAGACTCACATTGAATGTAGTTTGTTGTTAATCATATGAAAAGTTTGTCAGTATACTTGAAAATAATTTCATAAAAAATTACTATAATGAAGGTGAAGCTCGCTAAATGTTAACAAAAATTAAAAAAAAGAATTAAAACTTGATGAATTTACAAAAACAATTATAGAACAACGGCGAATTAATAGCCGAAAGCTACTTCCGGGGAAAAAAAATACAGAATGTTTACTAACTCCACAACAAAAATTTAATACTCAGGTGTATTTAGTAATTGTTGACAGTTGAAATGGGAAAACATTCATCGAGTGATCAAAATATTTAACTAAATTTATCACTTATGTTCGAATTCAACAGTAAAAATTTATGGTTTAAAAAAAAAGAGCAAGACATCTTTGAAATAAATATTCTAACGATCTAGAAATTGAGTTTGAAAATTAACTAATTCACTTGCATGACCACGTAAGCATTTAGATTGGTCAGAACAAACCAAATGCAGAGAAAAATATTTTTAAAATTTTTAAACAGTATTTTAACTAGAAACTGTTAGTTTAACCAAACGCAAACTTTAGGGATATTCAAACCAAACTTTAGGGATATATTTGACAATAGCGTGTGGTGTCTGCAAAGGTTAAAGATCATTTTCGAAGTTAGCGCTTATTATTTATTAATTAATAACTGTTATTATTATTTGTTAATACGAAGTAAGCGCTTATTAATAACCCATAAACGTTCTGTTAAGTGCCACGATCGATTCAATGCACTAAGCATCATAAAAACTGAACATGATTTGTTAAAAAATAAATTATGCAAAACTGATTTCTAGATTTGCCGCGGCAAAAGCAAGAAAAGTAGATATAACCATAACCATAATAAAATAATATAAATCATATTCAAATATATGTCTAATATAACTAAGGTTTAAATTGACCTTATATTTCCCTAGTAAATATATATATACATATATATATATATATGTATATATATATATATATATATATATTATATATATATATATATATATATATATATCATATTTTTCATATAATGATCATAATTTTTGTATGTATACGAAAAAATTAATTATACTAGTTTACGAATAATGTATTTTCTATGTGTTATTGTAAGTCTTCTCTCTTCCTCTGTTCAAAAATAAAGTACAATATATACAAATTTCCTTATTTTCATTTCAAAAATTTTGAAAGAGTGGGTAGAACGAAATTTCTTGTATATACTGAATATATGCCCTAAACATTAAGTGCCTAGAGACCTCAGACGACCTTAATTAGGCACCGATTTGTTGGTAGGAAGTTAGGTTTAACTTCTCATTTAGACCGAACTACTACTTGTACAATTATTACATGTGCTAATTTTTGTCATTTTAAAATTGATCGGGTCTTGTCTTAGTCATGAATTACCGATATACAATACTCAAAATATCTTTTATGTTATTATTAAAACTACCCATGGTAGTTATTCGGGTTTCGTTCTAGCCGTGAAATAGCAGAATATGAAACAACATCTAACCTTAGTTTCGTATGAATCATCCTCTAACAATAGTTGTGAATATAAATTCAGCTGTCATATTACAATATTATTTTAAAGAGTTGTTCTAATGTATGTATATACATTAATATTCATAAAATACCTATTAACAATAATGGTATGATACCATAGATATAGACTTACGTAGATAGACTAATTTTAGTCTAGGTACTTACTAAATCTTTTAAAATCACAATTCCAGAAAAGTTTTCTAATCCTAAAGCGTACCCTTGAGAAACAACCTACTTTTGGTAAATGTTAACTACTTTTGCAAAACAACGCGACATCCTTAACTATAAGTAAGAATTTGATTTATGTCAAGGCATTTAAAATATATCATGTGTTTTATAATGCGTTCAGACATATTAGATGTAAGATGGCGTAAATTTGTAAAATTAACGAAAGCCGCGTGTCAGACAATATCCAAATATATTTTTCCTATTTATTGCCGATGTAATTTAATTAAAAAAGAGCGAATGAAAGTCGCTAGATCACATAATCTACTCAGGCATATTTACAGTTCATTGCGTTTAAATAACGCTCATGTGTAGTGTACAAATTATCATTGCTAAAAAAGTAAAGTCATTATGGTCTATTTAAGAAAAATTATTGACTTTCCAGAGTTTAAGGTATATTATATTTAATTATATTTATTAGTGTGTCTATCATATATATATATATATATACAGTGGCGGCACAAAGTAAGGACAAATCCAAC
>NC_061162.1:47598845-47681345 GCF_022113875.1 Hydra vulgaris | reverse complement strand
TGATTTTGTGTCATTTTTTTAAAATGCAGGTATCAGTCAGCCCATTTCTGATAATATCATTGTAAAAATTGCTGATCTAGTAATAAAAGTGTTAACACTGTATTGGAAATGAGACGACATCTTGAGTTTTTTGTTTAGGCGGAGTTTGCTGCCAATAATAATCTAAAAAGCACAAACAAACCTTTCTTTTCAATAGATAAGACCATTCGTAATCATATGCAAAAATACTTACCGAAATTACTAGAGAATTCCAAAATTACTAAGCAAATGCTCTAGAGTATTCTGTTGAATTATTTTTCAAAATCGTATAATTTGATAATTATTTTATCATTATCAAACGAACTATTATTTTAATACAATGGCTCAGTCTCGGAGCCACATCTACAAAGCTATAAATGTTTTAAACTTAAATTATTTGTTTACGAAATAAATGTTTTAAATTTATATTTTTTAACTTGTCAACGATTTGTAAATATATTATAGATTATTTTCGAAAATATTGTATTTATATTTTCAAAAATATATTACTTTGTAAATATTATAGATAGTTTTGTAAATAAATTATAGGATTAATTTGTATAATCTTATTTTTTATATATATGGGTTGTATTTTTTATGTATGTGTGTATTTTATTCAAATGTAGTTTTTTAAAGCAATTTGGCGATTGATTTTGTTAACAAAAACACTTTCAATATTAAGTTTATACTCTAAGTTAATACAAATAATTATGAAATATACATAAAAGAAATTTAAATATATATATATATATATATATATATATATATAATATATATATATATATTTACTCTCGAGTCCTTAATTGTAAAATTTTCCCACCCATCCTAAGCTAATTAAGACAACTATTATAATTTTTCTTGTTATCAACAAAAAATATCTCATAATAAAAGAAAGTAATTAAATGAAATCAGCTTTAAGAGTTAAAAAATATATACAAGTAACTGATAAATATTGAAACTTTCAGTGTAAATTCCACCCCTTTCTCCTCCTGTTTATTAATCCCGTTTATTAGATCTGTTTATTAGATCCCGTTTATTAATTAGGTAGGTTTAACGATTATGATAATTATAATTGGAAATAAATAGATACTAGCAGTAAGCAACCCGTGATACAGGTTAGTATTAAATAAATCATTTCTAACAATTTGATTTTTATTTATTTTCTCAAATGAAATTTCAATTCACTTGAACATTTTATTAGTTGTGCTCACTTTTATTTTTCTCGGTTTCTTAGTTTAAGAGAAATTATTCCAATAAATATTATTAACATTCTCAGTATATTTATCAACCAGCACATATATCAAAATTAGACCGGTTTTTAAACAAAACGGAAGAATGATCAAACTCATCATAAGGTTGCAAATAAACATCAAAACATTGCTCGATATTTTAAGGATCTCGAGAATCAGAACAATAAGGGGTAATAGCATTATATATAGTATAAATATTGCCCGTATTATATTGTTCAGTAGGAGATATTCCCTCACGTTGCGTGTACCATCGATCCAATTGCACTGCATAACGAATATTCTTACGCCTATCATCCCCTTCAGCGACAATTGATCTAGCTACTAGATTCTTAAGTCCATAATTAGGCATATGCACATGACCATAACGATAATCACAAGGAAAAGTATTGATAATAGACTATGTTTCATCAAAAAATCCATTTGCTTTCTGACGCTCAATAGAAGATGTAGAATCAATAAACTGACCACTTTGATCTAAGGAAGTATCAGTAAACTTAAAGGTGCGTGATGAAAAGGGATCGTTAACCAGTAATTTAATAGGCTACGCAAACCAATGTCGTTTTTCCACACAATACTGTGTATAACCTTTTCAGCAACATTATTCTTCTTAAAGAATCTAGGATCTTTCGTACTTACAACATTAGCAAAACGAGTAGTAACAGGTTTACCAGTACGGTCGTTGAAAAACAAAGAGTTTTTCAATATTTTAACGGAAGGCAAAAGCGAAGGTTTCTTATCAGCAGAACTAAGATTCAAATTCAATATCTTTGTGTAATCATTGAACAAGGGTTTTAAACTTTGTTACGGATTTTAAAAAATCCGTAACAAAGCAAGTCTTAAATTTACATATCCTTAAAATAAATTTATTTACATTATATATAGTTAAATGTGTAACAAAAATATTTTAAAACTGAAGCATATATAATACACATTTTTCTTAAAAAAACAATTAAAGTTTAAGCCACCATTGACAGCACCGAGGAGCCAAGCATAGCCTATTGTAAAGACAACCATATTAATTGAAAATATTTATACTATAGTACTATAGTATTATATAGGTAAGTAGATATATATATAAAAACAACAACTGGAAAACAATATACCTGCTTTTGGTTACCTACTGTGATACTGCAGCAGTTGCTGTTGGGATGCAGCAGTTCTTGTCGGTGTTGTTCAAAAACGTTATTTTATTTGTTGGCTTTTAGTAAACTTTAATTTAATTTTAAAGACATCACAATGGATTTAAAATATTCTTAATAAAAAGCTAAACATAAAATGCTTCAAGTAGCCAAACTATGAACATTAAAGATAAAAAATCGAATCGAGATATAAATAAATTGTATTTATATAGCTAAATATATTGCCTTGGGTTTTAGTAAATTTTAAAAGCAGTGAGTTCAATAAATGAAACTACCAAACAACTATTTTAAACTATAGAATGCAGCATCATTATATTATGATAATTGGACAATAAATCAATTTAACCATATTTTGAAGTCAACCTGGACTTCAAAATATAGTTAAATTGATTTATGATTTATTGTAGTTAAAATGATTATACTTTGTTAATGAATATTTTAATTGTTTTCTCACCAATTAAACCTGTAATTGGTGAGAAAACAATTAAAATTTTCATTAAAAAAGATCAAAACAAATCAAATATACAACATGATATATTTAAAAAAAATTACAAAAAAAAACAATGAAGAAAAAGCAGCAACCAAAAAGTTATATCTTCACTGATAAAAGACATTTACAACCTTTTGGTTGCTATTTTTTCTTCCGTGTCTCCCAACACCCCGGTATGGATGAGCCCTCTATTTGAAGGAGAGCTCATCCATTCCGCCATTATCTCTCCATTTGTTTAAGGACCTCCTGAGTAGTTTTCGAATGTTAAGGAATCTAAAGTTATAAATAGAAGAATAAAATAAAAATTACACATTTGCAATTTTATTTTAAAAAAAATTATCATAGCCACACCATTTTCATACAAAACAGAAGCTGCCAAAACAAAATTAGAACCAATTAAAAAGGGTTAAACATGCAACATTTTTTATTTTATTAATAATGTAGGGCAATAATGCTACTAGTTCAAAAATGTCATACTTATTTAATTTTTTCACCTATTGCACATATTTCTCCATACAAAATATACAAAATATAAAACACAGCCCTACCAGTTAAGCTTCCACCAGACACTAAAGACAAATATATACTTATATAAATATAAAATAATCGATAAAATAATGTTAACATATAATATACATATCTAAATAATTGTTTTACCCATCCCCCTCATTTCATCCTTAAAGTTGTCTAAAGTAAGAAAAAAACAACTAAAGCTAAAACCAAAACTATAAACTCAAGTAAACTTTAAATCTAAATATTAATGCTTTTTTTATTAAACTAAACTAATCATAATTTATACTTAATTTTTTGTTCCAACTCCCCTAAAAGAAAGTATAAAATAAATATAAAGTACTTGATATTTTTAAATTGCAGTGGCAGTACAAATAAACAAATTCCTATTAACAAATATCTATTAACAAAAACACTGACTTAATTAATTCTTCACTTCTGTGTCTAAACAATAAAAGAACTTTAATGTTTAGACGTTAAAACATGGACTAAATACATATTAAATGTGACATTTAACTAATGTAATTAATACCTTTATTAGATCTCTCTTAATATAACTAAAGAATTTAAATTTTAAATAAACTCTAACTAAATTTTAACAAACAAACAACCGAAATAAATCTTTACTTTGGTAGTACGTTATTAAGTTGATTAAATAGATCTATTTAATCTACTCTAATAATCTACTACCTTATTAATAAACTTTTTCTACGACTCAGTGTAACTATAAAATAGATACTTTTTAAGTAAAAAAGAATTTAATATTATTATATATATGATTTTAAAAACCTGAAACTTTAAATCTACCTCTAAGAAAGCAGATGTGAATTAAAAAGTATTTTTATTCGTTTTTAAAAATTTAGAAATGCTTTTTAACTTACTTGCTTTAATATTATCAACGGCTAAATAGAAAAACAAACAAACATTTAAGTCGACTCATTTCTAAATCTTATAATATGATTTAAAAACCTGAAACTTTAAATCTACCTCAAAAAAAACAGATATATATTGAAAAGTATTTTTATTTCTTTTTAAAATTTTAAAAACGCTTTTTAACTTACTTGCTTTAATATTATTGTCATCATCTAAATAGAAAAACAAACAAACATTTGCGTCGACTTATTCTTCAATCTAGTTTAGTTTCTTCAATAATAAAAAAGAATTTAATCTTTCAGGATAAAATTAATTTACAAAAATTTAAAGTTCGTTTAAACCATTTTAATATTGTAAAGTTAATTTAAATTATCAAACATATAAATGCAATTTATAACATTTGTTTATAACAAAATGGAACAAAACTTACTTCTTAATAATTCAGCAACTAAAAATAAACATATATTTAAAAACTAACTACATAAAATTATAGATCTTTAACACAATACACATCTAAATAAGTACAAACCTTCATCTTCAACCTGAGTCATTCTATTAATTCGAAATAAAAAATAATAACAATTATGCTTAAAAACAAATTTAATTAAGGTAATAGACATGTTAAAATATAAGAAATGAAAACGATTAAATTGATTATACAGAATATGACCTACTTGAAAGATACGATTAGATGTAAAAGGAATTTATAACAAAAACGCGCTTTTTATAAGTCTGGAAATTCCAATCTCAAAACTCCAGAACAGAAGAAAAACTGCGCACAAACAAAACTGCGCATCACTGAGCGCAGTAACTAAAAAAAGCATTTAACTTTGGCTATGATTAGCATGGCTATGATTAGCATGTTTAACTAAGTACATTATGATTATCAATTTTAATGTCTTAAATTTAAACTCATTGTGCAACTAATCAGGTTATTTACTAATATATGCAATAAACATATCTGTTCATATAGATATTTTTAAGAGCTAACTTGTCTCAGTTCTATTTTTGTGTAAATGAGTTAAATATAAAATTGTCGCATAATTTGTCTAAATAGCCTTCTTATCTTTATTTACTGCGGTTTAACAGGAAACCAAAATCAATCATGTCTTGAATCCGTTTTATGAGCTAAAAAATCATAAAAGAATATTACTATACTATCACATTTTTATTATTTTATAAGAATATTACTATTCTATCACATTTTGCTCCTAAAAATGTAATAAATTGACTTTTGAGGTTGTTAACGTGACATGTTTGCAAACAAAGCTAACGGGACACGGTTTTGTTAAGCCTTCTCAACTCTGACCATTTCTATATTGTATAGATGGTCTCTTTATTTCAATAATTTTTAACAAACGGTAAGGTAATTTGCTACCATTTACTATATATTCCTTTTATTATTCGAAGTTTAGGTTTCGTCAAAATGTTGACATCTCAACCAATTAAGAGCCCCTCCCCTTTTTTTGTTTTAATCGTAGCCAGGTGAGTAGAGTTTTTTTTATTAAGAGTTATCAGTTTTTGAAGAAGACCTTTTACCAAAATAATAAAGCGTTTAACAACGATTTACATATATAAGAATTTTTTCTTTCCTCAAAAGTGTTGCAAATGCAGACTAAACTAATTAACTTAATATTTGATAAATGCGCAAAACTGCAATAGTCTTCCTGTGTTTTTTAAAATTCTAAAGTTTGTTTTTAATTACGACCCCCCGCCGTTTACGATGATTCCCTTAGATACGTACAACGAATTATTAAGCATAAGATAGAAAAAAAAATAATACCTTTATCTTTTTAACAAACGAACAAAATTTTACAAATTTAGGAAATTAAGTTTTTTTTTTTTTTTTTTTATATATATATATCGTATTAATACGTCATATGGTAAAATCTAAAATAAAAAAAAGTAACGGAATTATGACATCACATCAAAAAGTTTATATATATACCACATATAAACACTGAAAATCGATTTACCTGTTTTTGTAACCTTTGATATTGCAGTTAATATAAACATTTATAGATAAGGTAGCTATAAAATCTGTTTCGAAGTACAAAAGGATTAACAATACTCAAAGAAAAAAAATCAAATAAAGATGTAAATTGAATTTTTAGCAAGATTTTTTAGCAAGATTTACTAGGTTGCTCGTTCAATGCAGTAAGGACAGCATTACTTACATTTAATTGATTGACATTAAGAAGCGGTCTCATTCTATTAGCTTCGTCAATTGATTGCTGAACATTGTTATTTAAATGTTCGAGATTAAAATCTATGAATTCATCAACAAACAGGCAAATTATAATCAGATAGTGTTTTACCACTTTGATTAATAATCTTTTCGATTTGACGAAGAGTAGCTTGCTCAGCTAATATAAATGGAACTTGATTTTGTATTCCAAGGATGCAAAGGGTCATCAGGTTCACAAAAGGTTTAAATAATTGAAAACAGCTGCCTAATTTGCTTAGGCATTCGCGTTAAAACTGCCTCAAAAAGAGTATTCTGCCATTCAGTGTCATCTTGCAGCAAACCTTTTAAAACACACGCTTCACGAAAGGTTTCAAGGACTATTCTATTAACAGTACGCAAATCCTTCCAAGATGTTGCTCCTTTTGCCTGCAAAAGTAACAATCTAAGAAAAAATAATTCTCCTGTTGGACAAACTTTATACATTCTTCCTATCACCTTATTTCCACCTCTTTGTCTAACCTTCCATTTACAATGTTTATCATCAAATACAAAGTGATATGGAATGACAACATATGAGTAGCGATGGGCTTGCTACTCATATGTTGACATTCATTATGGGAAAAATAGCGGATAAACCATAGGATTTAAGTTGGCTGACATACTTGATACAATTTTTAAAGGATGACCTCTTGGGTAAATAACAACTTTCCTGGAAGTTGGGGGAGCACCCATCTGTGAAGGTAGATTATAACGACCTTTATCACCGACTTCAAGTAAAGACATTTTTACAACAGAAGCTGAGCGACCTTCTATAGCCGCCTTACGAATTTCTTCATCTTCTACTTCAGCCATGTTTTTAAATGCAAGAGCAAATGGACTTGGTTCCATAACTATAGTTATTATATATATATATATATATAATATATATATATATATATATATATATATATATATATATATATATATATATATATATATATATATGTGTGTGTATGTATAGTTGAAACATTAAATCACGTTAACAAAGATCATTACCACGTTGCATTCTGAAATTTAGTGCAGCAACTGGATCATAAATATAAAGTTGAGAATATATATTGGTGGAATATCTTGATCTGGCCTAAGATTACCTACACGATAAAAAATCTGGCCACACATTTTAAAACATGGAAGCCCATGATTCATTGGTTGAACTACATTTGCTGTAAAAGAAGCAAAAAAAAAGGCAAGCATTATAATTACGAATATGTTTTAAAAAATTAACATTACATTACGATCTACATAACTCCCTGTAAACAAATCCTGTAAAGCTTGTGAAATTGGTAAAAGTGGAGACAAAGCTACCTTACCATTATGACAACATGGAAAATGTGTTTTATCTGGAAATTTCTTAGCACTACAGTGCTAACAAATTTGATTCATTTTTCCTCGATAATTTTAATCTGGAATAGCATTACTTCTCGCTATAGAATACATTCGTCCTTCTCCAACAGCTCTTCTTTCATTTTGGCGACGATTAACATTATCTCGATCGAGCCTATACCTTTCATTTTGGCGACGATTAGTATTATCTCGATCGAGCCTATTTCTTTCATTTTGGCGATGATTAACGTTATCTCGTATATATATATATATATATATATATATATATATATATATATATATATATATATATATATAGTGGCTGGTGAACTTTAATTCAGATAAAACTCAATTTTATTCGGCCAATCGTTATCGTAATAATTTAGATCTTCCTATATTTATGAATGGTAATGTACTAGATGAGTCATCTACCATTCATCTTCTAGGATTAACTCTTACTTCTGATCTTTCTTTTAAACCGTATATCAAATCCATTGCAAAATTAGCATCTGCTAAGGTTGCATCTCTTTATCGAGCTCGACACTTTCTTACTCCAGATTCTATTCTCTATCTCTATAAATCTCAAATCCGTCTCTGTATGGAATACTGTTGCCACATCTGGGGCGGATCTTCTAATGATGCTCTTTCTCTTTTAGACAAGGTGCAAAAACGAATTGTAAACATAGTTGGACCTGCTCTGGCAGCCAATCTCCAACCTTTGTCACATCGTCGTAATGTTGCTTCTCTTTCTCTTTTCTACAAATACTATAATGGGCACTGCTCTAAAGAGCTAGCGTCCCTTGTGCCATCTACTAAAATTCATTCTCGTGTTACTCGCCATTCAATTAAGTCTCATCCTTTTTCTGTGACTGTTCCTAAGTGCTTCAAAAACTCTTATTCTTCTAGTTTTTTTCCTCGAACATCAGTTCTTTGGAATTCGCTTCCTTCATCTTGCTTTTCTGATTCATATAATTTGCAATCTTTTAAGTCATCAGTCAATCGTTATCTTGCTCTACAGTTTTAGTCTTTTCTCTTCCAGTAACTTTCAACTCTTATAGTGGTTGCTTGCAGCCTTGTTGGAAGTGAAGATGTTAAAAAAAAAAAATATAAAAATATATATATATTTATATATATTATATATATATATATATATATATATATATATATATATACATATATATATATATATATATAAATATATATATATATATATATATATATATACACATAGAATTATTTATTAGTGAAAACATATAAAAACCAAAATTTTTTATATGATATATATAGTATATATTTGATAAATAAACCTCTACAAATACTTTGGTTCAACAACTCAATTATGATTAATAACAACTCTGTAAACATGAATTTTCTAATAATTTAAATTTTAATAAATTATAAACAATTAATTACTTATTTAAACAAATAATTTTTTATTAAATTTTAAAAAGATTTTATATATACTTAATGTCTACTTAGACATTAAAATACTTATTGTCTATTTAGACATTCAATTTGAAAACCTGAAACTTTTAATCTACCTTAAAGAAAACTGATATATATTGAAAATTGTTTTTATTTCTTTTTTAAAATTTTAAAATGCTTTTTAACTTACTAATTAACTATTGATAAATAAACCTCTACAATTTCCTTGGTTTAACAACTTGATTATGATTAAATAACAACTCTTTAAACATGAATTTTCTAATAATCTAAATAAATTATAAACAATTAAACTTAAATAAAAATGAATGCAAATGATAAATGCTATATTAAGTACAGAACAAACATATAATAACACAATTATAACCTAAACCAAAATTCATTAATGCAATACAAATTATTATATATTATTGAAAAGCCAGAAACATTTTGTTTCAAAGAGCCAAAGTATTATCAATACTATAGATAAATTTTATTTATAACAAAATGTTGTCAATGCTTTTATTCCAATTAATACAAGCATGTGAAAGCATGAAACTACCCATAAATATCTTTTAACGGTAGACACCATAGTAATATCTATATTTTTAATATTAACATCTATAACACGAAGCTTTAAATTTTAAAGTACAATTTAAAAGAGATTACAATAAATTAATTACTTATAAAATTTTAAAAAGATTTTACATTACCTATAAATTTAAGCTACAAAACGTTATCTACTTAGACATTTTGAACTCGTACCATGAAAGGTTGCGACTTCTTTAAGAGAGCACGCGGTTAAGAAAAGTCAAGAATCTACTTAAAAAGTGTATTCTACAAAATTCAGAACCGTACCGTAACTATAAAACAATAGGCGTAACTATGCGCAAATAATAATAATAATAAAATTCACTACGCAAATTATATTAAGATAATATAAATATAGATATATAATAATAGATATTTAATAATAAATAACTAGTATATAATATGATATATATAATACATTTAATATAAGTATAATATAAATAAGTATAATATTAATTTGATATAAGTATAATATTAACATTATAGAAATATATTTAATATCATATAATTATATATGGTATATATAATATATATTATAATTAGAATATAACATAAGTTAATTAGTATATAATTTAATAGTGTAGATAAATAGATATTTATTTATAGATGATTATAGATAATTAGAATATTTAAATATAGATGTTTAATTATAGATATTAGATAAATAATTATAGATATATAATAATAAATATAATATAAATATAGATATATATTAATAATAATAAATTAGATTATGGTAATTATAATAATTAGATCTCGTTTATTAATCCCGTTTATAAGATTCTCCCCAACCTTTTATTTCAACCCCCTCCTCCCCCCTTTATTGTATAGAGGACTCGAGAGTAACATTAAACAATATTGTTTCGTCCTCTTGGACTCTTCATTAATGTATTGAATTTATTGGACCAAATCTTAGCAATAGAAACTGGAATACTGTTTTAAAACAATTAGCTTTAAACTTTTTTGCTGTAGAGAAGCATAGTGAACAAAAACTTCGCTAACTGAAATGACGCATCCCACAAGAAGAGAGCTTAACAAAACTTTAAGTTAAGAAGCTATATCTAACATTAGACAATATTGTTTCACAACACAAACATACACGAACAAAGCAGAAATATATACCATAAAACAAACATAGTTACATATATAAAGTGACTTACGAGTGGATCAGCACCGCGCCAGAGGTCGAGACTGAACACAATCTACATGAACAAAAGAGAAGTATACATAACTAAACACAAACAAAGTTATATACATAAGTGGTATTTTATGTATATAACACAACATACACATAATTAACTTACTGACGGATAAAAATTTAAAATAAATTGTTTATTCGTCCGATTCAGATGAACTAAAATCGTTACTAAAGGAGCTTTCGTCGCTACTTATAGTCAGTGACATTGCTAGCATTCGCTGAATCAAGGCAAAATACTCTTCGCTTACTTAGGTAGATATCCGCGTCACAAATCAAAATATCTTCACGTTCTTGGTAAGTAAAATTCTGGTCATTCACAGCAATGCTTAAAGAGTCTTCTATTGTGAAGTTATTTATCTTTAAACGCCGATCAGTCAGTATTTCATAAATTCAGAGTTCATGAATTCCGTATAAGGAACATCGTGATGACTAAAATTATCACGTGCGTCAGCGTATTTGATAGTATAACATCTCCCCGCGTAACTCTTCAACTTTAAATTAAAATTTATTCTTCGCTCAAACGGTTGACCACGGTTATCCTTGTATAAAAAATGACTAGGTAGATTTGAGGTGAATATAATAACTTTAGAAATGAAATTAAGATAACCTCCTTTGACTTGTATCTCATAATCATAACGATCGGTTAATTTAAACAATTCTTGCGGTTCGTAGCAGTCACCTCTGTAATCATCCCATATCACAACGTCATTATAGTTATATAAATCCCACCAAATACCTTTGGTCTTATAAAACGGTTCAGATTCGGGATACAATTGCTTGGCTATATCTAAAGCAAGTCTAGATTTACCAAGACCACTATCACCATATAAATAAACGACCATTGTTTTAAAATTACGTTTCTTTTGCTTATTAGAAACAAACAAATCTAAAGAACGATGATGACTCACCCAAGTGGAGAAATACCTTTCATTATCCATTATATAAATAACGGAACTACCAGCATCGATCAAACGTTTAATTTCAACTAATTTTGGAACAGCAACACGTTCAATTTCACTACGTATGTTAGTATATACACACGGTGAAATGCGAGTCTCCTCCTTACAACAATAATTCATTGCTTGTCGCCAACGACGAGCAGGTTCGACATGCCAAGTAAAATTGTGTTCATGTAAAATGGCAATCACTTGTAGACAGTTCTAAAATAATTGAGTAGTTCTAAATTACATTTGGAAATGCTTAGTGTCATTAGCGCCACGTTCTTTTTGAAAAACATATTTCCACTCTTGTTCTTCGAAAAACGCTTCCGAAACCATAGCATCGTGCGTAGGGTTATTATATGTCGCTAACCAATGTGATGAACGTGCATTAGCAGCAGCCATTACAATTAACTTTTTAAAATGCCAAATTTTTTTTTTCGAAATAGACGAAATACAAATAATATAAATGCGTTCGACAGCGCAATTAAAGCCAGAAATACAAATCATAATTTTAACTGGAAGACTCAAGTTTGGAAATTTGGTTCTATGATAAAGAAAACATTTCGGCCATATTTCCAGTGGTGTGAGTGCAATGGTGTATTGGATATTTATGACTAGTTTTGCAGCTTTCCATTCCGTAAGAACCATTTTAAAATTCGTTCCTGCAGCCTCTAGAGGGTAAAAGAGTTCCTTTAGTAATAAAGAGATGCTGGCATCACCATACATGCTGTCTGCTGTCCATAATTGCAGATCTCACCAATACATTGATTATGAATATACCACCAATACATTGATTATGAATTGATACGAATACATTCCAAGTTAATATTAGCCATATTTCTGAGTTCAATCCTCAACGAATTCTCGATTTGATATTTTCAATTCGTGGCCTTCTTTTGGATACGTTAAAACAAGATTAGTTGTACCATCTTTTTCAATGATTCAAAACTTTAGTAAGTATGAGTCAAGAATATTATTTATATCTTTATTGCCTAATTTGTCTAAGCTAGTCTTAGTTACATCCACTGCTAGTTTTAACTCGTACACAATTAATTTTTGCTTTTCGAAAACCAATGATAATGGAGATAATTTTTCTAAAATATCCAAATAACTACTAACTGTACTTAACAGCCTGTAGTCGTGCAACCATTTGGATATTCCACACGCATATCAGCTTTAGTATCGTGATCCGCAAGGACATTTTCAAAACCCATTATAAGCGAAGGCCAGTTATGTAACAACTTTGAAAAGCCGCGTCTCCTATGACTAATAAAGCGCGTTCCCGATATTTTCGGCAAGGTGAAGTATGTAACTTTCAAATTTTAGCAGCGTTTTTAGCCGCACTTTTTTTTTCTTGCCTGTGAACCATCGGAGAAAATGGAGAAAAAGCTTTTATCATTAATAATTTTTGCAATTTTCTCTTTTATGGCATTGGCAATGCAGGAGATATATTTACGTGCCAAAAAAGTGAAATTTAAAAAATTAAGAAGCATTTAGACAAAAAAAGATTTTAATAACTTCCCACATTAAAATATCAAATTAATTAATCAAAATGATAAGAACATTATCATTTCGCTTCGTTACCTTAAATAGCTTTTAAAAATGAAAGATTGAAGTTTCCATCATAATAGTGAATTTAATTTCATTTTTTAATTTGAATTATTTTAGTAAATATTAAACTGTACCCTGAAAATCAATAACCTGCTTTATTGTTGCATTTTGACATTTTATTAGCGCCTCAAAATGGATATGTGGCATGCTCCGTTTTAGAGCCATTTCATAGGCAGTTCTTAACATTTTTGATAACGCATTGCGGTTGTCTTGTGGTGCCGAGTTTTCTATATCGAGATTAGAGACTCGACTACTTTTAGGATCTTCAGAGTACCCATTTACAATTTGTACCGCTAACCTATGAGTTGGTCCTCTAAGATTGCGATCAACCTTTATCATAATTTTAAAAAAAAGTTAGTTAATATCGTAATATAATAACTCAAAAAATAAATTCATGGTACATTAAATAATACTTAATATATAATACTTTTTATGAAATATAGTCAAATTACTATATTTATAAGTAACAATTATAATTTAACTATTTTTATATCGGGCAAATAAAAATAAAGTAAATCATTTTAATTTTAACTTATATTTTGTCACCACACAAGTTCCGTCAATAAATGAATAATTCAACGCTCCTTTAACTAAAGAATCTTGTAAAATAGCTGTTTTGTGCTTTGCACAAATCTTACATTATATTTTAATCACTAATCCATTTTCCTTAGTGTACCCGATAACTGATTCTTTTCTAATTGTTGCCATTACTGTATTGTTAAATTGGATTTGATTAAATCTTGTTTTACTAGGCAGTTTCCTTTCATTTAGCTAAACTGATAAAAATAGGAGAACGCATTCATCCTACAGAAAATATAAGGCTAACATTCCAACATATTTGACAAATGGTCCACAACCTTTAGTAAAAAATTTTATGAAAATGAAAAACAAAGTAATGGATTTGGTCAGAGTTAGTGCAGTAGCAACGAAATAATACAATGTTTCTTCATTTTTGAATAATAATAGAGTAGTTTACTAATGCAATCTTGGTGATGCAAACCAATTGCCGAGTTGTTTATGTTTTGCTTGGTTATTTGGTGCATCTCCGTGCAAACATTTTTTTTGCCATTTTAGTTAAGGAGAATGTCTGATTTTGATCCCTCTTATGGAGAATCAGCATATTTTGTGCTTGTTCCATTGTCAGATAACAGTAGTTTTATAGATTTAGTTTCAAACATCATCAAGTCTGCATTGCCTTAAAGATGCAAAACGATTGGATGAATCTGTTTCATCTTAACATAATCAGTAAATACATAGTATTCATTGTATTAATAGTAAAGTCTCAAACCTTGATCAAAATGTAGCACATGATCTCTCACGGGCAAGGCACACACCAGCAGCATGTCGTGAGCTCCTAAATGCAGTAATAATGACATATTTATGTGACTCTCAGATAATTACAGACAATCTGTTTGATGAGCTTTCTAAACTTAAAACAAGCTTTGCAAAAACTCTTAAAAGCGAGCAAGGGGTTATCCTACGTCCAGATAAAGAACCAGACACATGGGTCAAGTCAGATACAAAATTACCGCATTTTGTTTAATGTTCCACATAAAAGAAGAATATCCAAAAGACTTGGTTTGAAACATGACAAGATCAATTCAACTTCAAATGTCGATGTGATAATAAAAGCCAAAGATCAATCTCTTATGACCGAGATTTTAATCAATCATGTAATTGGTAAAAATTGTGAAATGTTCATAGTACCCAATGAATTAAAAAACATTGAAGGTAGTGTATGTAAAGTGAAAGTAAGAGCTAATATTTGCCAAGATTTTGACGAAGCCAATATTGTTAATGATAATATCCAAGTTAAAAAGGATGCGCACTCTATTCAGCAAATGAAATGCTCATTAATTGGAGATTTAGAAAAAGATGACATAGCAAAAGGTGATAAATGATAAGGTCGTTCACTTTTGTCAACAAATTATGTCAATTCAGTTCATTGGCCTGCAGGATCCCCATTAAAGGAAAAGTTATGCAAACAAATGGTGTAGTTTCTATGCTATTGCGTGGGCTAGACAGGTACTTGAAACAAATAAAATACCACCAATAATTCTTATTTTTAAGCAAAGCAAAATGAGGATTCGTCTTCTTAACTGAATGCTAAACAACGAGTTAGATGTTTTCCCAACTCTCATTACTCATTCTATGTTTAGAAGATGTGTAGCAAAGAATTTCCACATTCCTCTACATTGCTCATGTCACATGTTTTAGATCCTTGAAGATGAGCACATTTTTAATAGGTATGTCATCATTTATATTTAACTTTAATATTGGTGGAGTGACCATATTAACTTTGCATGGCAATGCCTTTTGTTTTCTTATACATTTTAAAGTTGACATATTAAGTTATAGTTGATATCTATTTTTTCATTTGTAACATCTAATGGATTTGTTTTTGCAGGCAAATGACTCAATGCTGTCTGATTAAAAATGGTTTCATTGTGAGTGTCAAAAAATTCAACTGTGAGTTTATGAAAAGGAAGATGTAATAAGGAACTGTTTTAATTGCCAGATGCACACAACATAAAACTAAAGTTTGATCTGTTTATAAGTAAACTGTTAAAATTTTAGTTGGTTAATGTTACAAAAGTTATTAATAATAAAAGTATAATCATAGATATATAAGTTTTTTTATACAAATTTTCAATGTTTCATTTTAATTTTCGAAATCTCAGTTTCAAGTTGACAAGTACACAGTAGATTTTTTATTTTTAAATCCTCTAAATTTCAACCACTTATTAAATGCGGTTTAGGGTTTTAGTATTCAATGTTTTTTTTATTGCTGAAATAAAATAAAATAACTCCATTCTTGCATTCCTATTGCTGTTATTGTAATACATAAATCTGGGAAATAATACCAGTTATAGGATATGTATATAGCTTGGTGATGATTCCAGCAATCCGATTGTTGTTATTGGATATGCATAAAGCTTGGTGATGATACCAAGTTATTGTTTTCGGAAATGCATATAGCTTGGTTATGATACCAGCAGCCTAATTGTTGTTACTGGAAATGCATGCAGCTTGGTCATGATACCAGCAATCCAGTTGTTGTTATCGGAAATGCATATAGCTTGGTGATGAAACCAGCAATCTAATTGTTGTTACTGGAAATGCACATAGCTGACTTTCCTTAATAGCACTTGTAAGTTGTTTTTTAAATATTTTATCTATATTTGAAGTGGTACTCTCAAGTGCTTAATACATAGCGAAGTAGAAGTAAAAGAGGGTGAGTGAATATAACTTAAAATCAAAGAGGTGAAAAAATTTTACAAAATCCAAACCAACAAATAGAGGGTAGATAGTTGCATCGAAATTTCATAACTGTGATTGTATGGATTTCAATTAGATTTGATATGTAAGCTATATCTTAAGCTAATTTTTGCTTAAAAATTTTAATCAGCTTAGATTTAAGGATGCAGTTTATTTATTTTTACTAAGTGAAAATTAATTATTACCGTTGCATAAATAAGGTCAGTGATGGTGAAATATGAAATAGAAAAAGTTAATAAACGTCCCCTTTCGAGTATTAGGCACCTAAGACTCTACTTATATGGACATCATGATCGACTTGCACTGTTAGTAGTAAAGTCTATTACTATATCGCAATGTATATTGTACTGCTATACTATAAAAAATTTTATATATTTTAAGCAAACTGAATATTAGCGCCATATGATGCAAGTTATTAATTTAATTAATTCAGTACTGTTAAGAGCAGTGGCAGAGTGGCCATGTTCCTGGGTTCAATCGCACCATGTACCTCTATCTATTCCGAAAAGCAGCTATTTTTGTAAGCAGATATGATTACTAAGGATGACGTAAATGTTGTTGTCAAGCTTTCATGCATGACGACAACATGTTTTTTTTTAGATGCTTTAGTAGTCTTTGCAATAATTTTTAACATGAGTATAAAATATCTTTTCTTTAAAAAGAATGTGTTAATATTTTTGTTTTCATCGTTAAACTATAATTTATAACTGAAAAAGTAAAAAATGAACTTTGTTTTTACTCAATGGGAAGGGGATCTTTTAGTTGTAGTTCTACATTTTGGTATCCACAAAGATATAGATATTCCAATTGCAACAGCTGCATTAAATCTTTTATCGCAAACCTAAAAGAATATATTAAAACATTTTAACAGTTTTTATATTCCTAAAGAAAATAAAGTTTAAAAGATATTCAAATTTGGTGGTTGGTTATCTTTTTTAATTCTGAATACCAAATTTACGACAAGAGTCATAACAAAATTATAAATAAAAATTAAAATTGCACTAATATATGGCCAGTGGCCATATACTAAAAATCTACAGTATTATAGTATTTTGGGGGAATAATAATGGGGGAAAGGTAACAAAAATTGACATAATTCTACAGGGAGAATCAGCCAAAAATTGACAGAGTTTGACAAAGGGGAGGAGGGGTTGAAAAGCCTCAAAAATCACTGACATCATTTATTGACATCCCCTTTAGCTGCTTAAAATACGATAGAATTTAAAAGTGTGTTTCTTTATACATCGTTGATTTCATATTTATTATTCCCCAACAAATTAAGATAATAGTCATTTTACAATAGGCTAATGGTGCATAAGTTAACGTCAAACAGTTTTTGTTCACAACATAAGCTTTTACCAAGTTTTTTTTGTTTTGCTAAACTTTGTTCACAAAAAGCTGCAGATCGAGAAAAAAAGATTTTCCAAATGCAACTGAGTCAGCATATTTTTGTTTAAACTCTACTTTTCTAGTGGAATTGAACATTAAATAAACATCTTCAGACAAATATGCTTTAGACAAAATGTGGGATAACTTGTTGCTAATTTTCGGAAGAAATAAACCATTGCTAGGAAAATACCAATATTCTAAATAAGTTTTATTGCCTGAAGCATTTTTAGTCGATGCAAATGCAAAGAAGTTTCAGTCTTGAGAAATAATAAAACGTGGCATTAAAAAACACAAAAAAACGCGGCAATAACAAGAATTCCTTGCAATCGCAAACCCAGACCAATCAGTAATATAAAAAGCCGTCATGTGACACGCACGGGTCTTTTTATATACAAGTATATAACATTACTTAGGTTCACCACACAAATCTAAAACAAGTACATTGATCGTTCGCGCGCGTCTGCCATAGTTAGCAAGTCTTGACAAGTTCCGATGCAAGTCGGCACGGGTTATCGTAATCTTATCTTGTTTATTCCAAATTTTTTGGGTAAAGTTTACTTCAATTTCAATAAAATTGGTAAATTAAATGAAATCGTTATTATTAAAAAACTAGCATCACTGGTCAATATTTTGTGTCGTTTTGTGTAGATATAAATACAACAAAAAATCAGGAATTAAATATAAAATTAGACCCGTATAAAAAAAGATTTAAATCACCAGTCAAATGTGAAATATCTTTAAAGCAGGCGTGATGCAATGATTTGAGTTCTATATTATAATCAAGAGGTCTTAAGTTCGATGTCGGCTTTACCCAAGTAAGGAAGGAGGTGTGAATTTCCTTGTTAAGTTGCTTTTTCACGTTGTTTTGTGATAAGACTCTTAAAAATGTCGTTGTATGTGATTGTTAATTGTTGTGCGTAGAAACATTAAATTATTAGCTTATTCCTATGTGGACATGCGACAGGTTTTTTTGTATTTTTAATAACAGTTATGATTTCTAACAAAATGAATCTTCGCTGTAATGATCAACCGTATTTCTAATATAAACATTCCACTCATCAATAGTTTTTACATTCTTTTTTTCGATGTATTTATTGAATTCTGATTTGCAAGTCCTTGTTACTAGTTTGTTACTCCTTGTTGCAATATTTTTTATTTATTCGGTGTCTAAATTAGGTTAGAAAACTTTAAGGTAAAGTATTTACTAGCAAAGTGAATCAGAAACAAATTGTTACACTAAGACTTGATTAAACCCAACTTTTAGTCTTCTTTTTTTCATTTTGAATTGTCGAATCAAAATCTTAAAAAGCAGAAATTTTAACTTAAAGTTGCGTAACCTTATACGCAAAGAATACGCTGCAAATTTCTAGTTTTTAGGTTTGTCAAAATTTTAAAACAGTTATAAATAAATGTTAAATATTAACAAAAACTGAATTGTTTTTCGTACTTTTTAAAAAATTTAATTGAAGATATCTAAACTAAGAATATTGAATTTTTGACATCCATCTATCCACTTAACATTTGAACGTCTGGTAGACGTCCAAGGGACGTCTAATTTGGACGAAAAGATTTCTGTTTCAGAACTCCACAGACGTCTTTATTAAGTCTGAATGCAACATGTTTCGTCCGTCCGTTTTAGTCATAAATAGACGTCCGTATTTCACTGTATTCAGACGAATATGTTAGTTTACGGCGATTTGCAGAAATCTTTGGGCTTTCATATTACACAAAAAAACGTTTACACCCTTACAATACTTTTTCACGGCAAATGTGTTTTTGCTCACTTCTGTCATTGTTACTTAAGTGTTTTTGCACTAAATAAGTAAATAGGGTGCGGTTTACGAAGATACAAGTAAAATAAATTCCATTTATTGGTAGAGCATCTTCTATTATAAGTAATGAGTAAAACAAAACTTTTTCAGGGAAAATGCCTAATGTAAAATTGTAGCAATTTTCTTCTTTTTGCGACAGTACGTTTCAACAAATCGCCAAGAAGCCTTTCGATATCGCGCCCTTCAAAACCGTTTTTGCCAAAAATGGAGGCTGCTGAAACGAAAATCATAGTAAATTTGTAATAATGTTCGTGTGTGTGTGTGTGTGTGTGTGTGTGTGTGTGTGTGTGTGTGTGTGTGTATGTGTGTGTGTGTGTGTATCAGGAATTATCTATTTCCGGATATTTTTTTTCAATTTTTAGTTTTTCCGGATATCCAAAATATTTTCAATACATGCAAGATGAGGTATATATTTTTGTAATATATTTATTTTTTAAGCTTTTTCACTCATCACTTATGAAAAATTATGAAAAGAAACAAAAAAAAATTAGAAATAACTTAACTAAAAGCGAAATTAAAAAAAAATAAGGGGAAACAAGTTTTATCCAAACCATTTTCCGGATATATATATATACATATATATATATATATATATATATATATATATATATATATATATATATATATATATATATATATATATATATATATATATATATATATATATATATTATATATATATATATATATATATATATATATATACAAATATACAGTATGTGCCAAAATTGTCACCATGTTTGAACTAAGAAATATTTTATATTTTTTTAATAGAAAAGCTGTAAAGAAAAATGAAATTTTAGTTTTATTAATATAGTTTAAGATTAAACTAACTGAAAATATTGCTTTTTGTTAAATTTAAAGGATTTTGATTTTTGTTTTTTTAATTTTTATGTGAAGAGCTAACGGTGAAAATTTGTCGCAAATGAATGCAAAAACATATTCTAGTAAATTAATGTCGAGTGTACTCTCCATTAGATTTAATTACAGTCTGAATTCTTTTAGGAGCACTAGCAACCAATTTGCGGCATTCCTCGGGTGCAATTGAGTATCAAACCTCTTGTACACAAGCCCAAAGTTCATCCTTATTCTTAGGTGGAGTAGGAAAGTTGTATACCCGTTGCCCATAAATTTTCGAGTGGGTTAAGATCAGGGCTTTGTGCAACAACTTTCAAATTCTTCTCGTGAAAGAATTTAATGATCTTATCAGCCTTATGCTTGAGGTCGTTGTCTTGCATGAACATCGTGTTACATACAGTTCTGCCCCATTTTCGAATGGACTTGAAATATCCAACCTTAAAGATGTTGATATAGTCATCAGCGTTCATTATTCCATTAATTTTTACTAATTCATCGACTCCACGAGCACATAAACATCCTTAAAACAAGAGTTTTCCTCCGCCATATATAATGGTTGATGTAAAATGATGTTAAAATTTTAAACCAATTTACACTGGAAATTGGAGTAAACTCTCCAATATTAAGTTTTATCCGAGTAGTGTTTTGTTTGTTTTATCAGAGTAGTCTTTTTGGTTATGCAACATCAACCGGAGCAAAGCAAAAAAGTTCTTTTCACTTACGATTGCCAATAAAAAAATCGATAAATCAAAGGAATAAAGAGATGTAAACAATTTAAAAGTATGAAAAACGAATATTCAACTGTCTTGTACCCTTTTGGAATATTTTACACAATTAACAAAATCGTCCGAGAGCTGCGTTTTTTGGTAAACCAACTAAAAACTACTTTTTATGTTAGTAAGTGTTTTTCAATTATCACAATAGTGCTGAGGAGTCTAAAAAAGAGTCGTGAATATTTATCTAATTTGTAATAGAATTATTATGTAAGTGTGCACAATTTTTTAAACAAAACAATAAACTTTCAAACCATTAATTTAAAAAAATAGTTGTATAAAAAATATAGTATAGAATTCTATAAATATATAATATAGAATTCTATAAAATTAAATAAATATAACAATTCTTAAATGTAAAATTTGCAATACACTTGAAGTTTCTTTATTTTTACTTGGGATTAGTAATTTAAAAAAACTTTTGAGCTGGACTGGCAGCTCCGAAAATTGAGAGAAACTGAGATATAAAATCAGATAGGAACACAAGCAGACAACATAGGTAATTAAAATTTGCACAATCTATTAACGGATCAACAACTTGATCATCTTCATGCATCACACAAACACATTTTCTATATACGATGTTTACGTCATCTACTTTCTCAAACAAATGTTTGTCGTTATTTATGACATTTAGTTTACTAGAATCAATAATTAGCAAAATTTCTTTTATAATGCACAGACAGTTTTTATTAGAAAAGCAAGAATTTTGAGCACAATCAAGTTTTGTAATGTAAGTAGGACTTTACATTGCTGCATTTTGCAGCAATGTAAAGTCCTACTTACATTACAAAACTTAATCCTTTAACAGCCTTAATCCTTTAACAGCCCCTTGTTATTTTTTAAATACGGTCGCTATTCGTTTTGTTTTAAAATACGCTATCGTTTTGTTTTAAAATACGGTCGCTATTCGTATTTTTTTTTGAAGCGGTCTCGAAATGTTAGAGTGTTTTTTAAATTATCGTGTTTTTTTGCTAATTGAATTGTTAAAGTTTATAATATTTTTAATGTTACTAAGGTAGTCGTCAAGTAAAAAAGGTTAAAAAGTATAATTTATTGGAAATATTATTTATTTTTCAACTTAAAGAAGTTACATTTGAATTATTAAAGAAAAAAATTATACATTATTTAATGCTGAGTCAGCAAACAAATGCTCAATCATTTTCTAAAAACAGAGAGTTCTAGTTATCTCTACATTCGTTTTGCATGAAGTTTGGTTTGCATGCAGGATATTTATGAAATTAGTATGTGAACCAGTAAACTATTAGGAAATTAATAAATAAAAATTTGTAAGTTAAAATATAGTTAGTAAATTATAATCAATAAGTTATGATCCATAATGGCTGCTCTTCGTATTTGGAAAAATTGAAAAAAAGGTGAAATTCAACAAAAAAACATCTCATAACTCCTAATATACTTAAAGAATTAATTAGATACTAGTTCGCATACTAGTATGTATACAGATGAACAAACACCTAAAATTTCATTTAAAAATAATTCACAGAACCCTGAGATACGCTTATTTTAAGTCTAAAATATCCAAACCAAAAAAAATGAACAAATTAAAAAAAAAAATATGACCTTTAGAATAGCTCTCCGTCCTGGTGTTTTTATTTATCAATAAATCATTTTCATATAGCTCTTAACTTTTTTCTTTTGTTCTTTACAATATCTGTTGATTTTTGACTCTTTTACTATCAAATACTAAAGCACGATCAATAACATATTTCCTTGGTGTTAAACAAAGTTTTTTCAAGACATTATCTAGAGCTATAAACCCGTCATTAAAACTTACTACTGATGAAAATGTACCCATTTTTAGTATATCTTTTAAAATAAACGGGTTTTTTGGGCATTTCAGCCGGAGGATTTGATTAAATGCTTCCTCTGCTCTTTGGCTTGTGCCTTCTAAGCATCGCGACAATTCTTCTAAACTCAAATCAATAAAAATCTTTTCAATCAATTCAATCAACTCAAATCAATAAAAAATCTTTTTTAATGACATTAGGAATAACACCTTTTGAATTGTATTCAGATAAGCTTGTTATCAACTTGATATTACAGACCTAGGACAAAATTGGTGTCTAACGTGTCAAGATTTTTAATGTCCGTAAAGTGCCAAAATCAATAATAAAAGATTTTGTCTGTTTGCCATACCATAATAATAATAATTTTGTATTTTGTTAATGAAGCTATCAGTCAATCTTCCCTTTCCACTAATACTTTTTCCATCAGCAAGTTTATAGATTTCATCAGCAAGTTTATAGATTATCACTGCGAACCTTTCTCAACCTCGTTCCGAGTCGTTTTTAAACTTGTCCTATACATTCTAGTTTTTCGGGTGCATTTTCACCCCATCGTTTTGATTCTACCACTTTTCTAAAGGAATCTGTGTCACCACACACACACACACACACACACACACACACACACACACACACACACACACACACACACACACACACACACACGTTTAGTGTATATAGTGTTTATAGTCATTTAGTGTATATACACTATATAACAATATATACACTATATACACACACACGTTTAGTGTATATAGTGTATATAGTCATTTAGTGTATATAGTGTTTAGTAATATAGTGCATATATCTCAAATTATATTTTTGATTTTCAATGCGAAGATGTTAACTGCGCCTTGGAATTTCAATGACCCTGATGATGTCGTATGAATTATTTTATTTTGCTTTCCAAATAAAGTGACATGTTTTGCTTTCTAATCAATATATATACAGCTGATCCAAACTTTTCTTTAGACTTTGAACAACCAAATCAAATTATAGAGAAAACTTGAACTTCCAAAACTTTTTGATTTTTACGAGCTATGCCAGTAACTACTCCATTCAAAAATTACACTCTTTTTTTTTTTTTGCCATGTTCTATTAATTGATATATCACTTTCTAGTAGTTTAATTGGATTTGAGTCAGGCTTCAAGTTTGTCTCATTTACTTAGCTGCTTTATTCATGCTTTTATTAGCACAGTCTGCTACTGTACTCTCCTGAGACCGTCAGGGTAAATTTTGGTTTGCTTTAATTTTTTTTTCTGACTAAGCATTAATAATGGGTTTAGGTTTGTTTTAAAATGATTTTTAAAATCTAAACTTTTTATGTAAAAATAGTTTTTACATCAAATAACAAATGGAGGAAAAGGGGGTAAAACGGGAAGGCAGGGATTTTTTTCAAAATAAATAGGGTACACATTTAAATTTTTTGTTAAAAGAATACAACTTTGAAATGAAAAAATGAGATCTTTCATGTGGAAATTGAGATAAATTCCAGAATTGAAATATAACGTTAATGCAATAAATGTAACAGTTTAATGTGAAATATTGAAAATCTTTATAAAATAATTCAATCGTTTTCAAGTTTATAATACTTAAAAAGGAGAGAAAAAGATGACTTGAAACTGTTTATACCGAACTTCATCACACTTTTCTTTATCTGTTTTGCATAATGATTGTGTTCCAAACGACACTTGTATCGCTTCCTTACTTGATAGTTTTTGTAGTGAGAATTTTTTCCTGTCTTTCTCTCATAGTCAGTTTAGATTTAATATACATTAAATCTAAACTGACTATGCTAAAGAAAAGGAACAAAATGACATAGATGAGATAAAATATGAACTTTCCAGCTAATATTTTATTGGTAGTTGAACTTTTCTAGAAGATGAAGTTGTAGATTTCAAAAAGCTTTTTAAAAATCTAAAACTTCAGCAATAGATTCTCCAATATCATAAAAAAGCCTTTTTGTTTTTATAATTAAAAACTTTCTTAGAAACTAACTACAGGTTAAAGAAATATCATATTTGTTTTTATAAAGGCTGCATTTAGAAGGTTAAATTTTAAATTTATCTATAAGTCTCTGATTTGTTACTAACCAAACCAGTTCCGTAGTAACCTCTATAGGTTATATGATTCAACTTTAGCCACGAATCAAAATTAGGCCACAGTGTAATTAATATTTTTACAAACATAGAAGTAATAGCATTAAGAATGTGTAACTCTGGTGGAAAAATGAGATGTTCTACTAAAGTTTCTAGAGGTTCATCAAGATACACAACTCTAGAAGAAATACAGTTTTTAAATTCCATAATGTGATTTTTTTTGCATCCATCCTCAACAAACTTGTTGCAGTTGATATTAATGGAACCTTACGTTCTTTTCTCAAGAGTACTTTTCCCTTCACACTATTCATCACAGCAGCAAGTATGCAGAGACATGCATACTTGCTGCTGTGACTGCTTAAACCATATAAAGAGTTGCAACATTTTAGATGAAATGCTATTTAACATTTTACATCATTCAGAGCTAGTAATTTTAATAGTTTGCTAAGGTTACTATTATGTTCTGAAACATCTTCAACTAAAGCCAAAACCAATGATCTCTTTACACTAGATTCATCAAGACTTTCTGAAGTTGTATGTTTACATAGTGGAAATCCTAGCAATAGTACAATACGGATTCAAACCTCTTTCATTAATCATATGAAAAATTAAATCAGAGATATCTTTTACAAATACCAAACTGTGGCTTAGCTCTTTATCCTCTGGTTTTGGTCCCTTAGTTATCCCTTGGATACGATTTTGACATAAAAATCTAAAAATACATTATGCAGCTCATTTATCTGAGTTGATGCATTACGTTTTCTTCCATAAGTTTTGGTGCATATGTGTACAAAGTAGCCCAATCTTTCTTTTCTCAGGTTTAGAGTATTAAAGATTTCCATTATAATCATAGAGATAACTTTTTAATGGATGCTCTGCTACATTTATTATCAGGTGTGCCAACAACAACAACAAGGTTGTTTCCAAAGATTTTTAAAGGAAACTTGTTTCCAGATTTAAAATTGTCTCTATTCATTTTTGTTTTGAGAATCCTCGAAGCATCTTGCTCTCTGAATATATTTCCAAGACCTTCAGCCAACATGGTAATGCTTTTTACAGCTTCACTCTTACAGCAAAAGTGAGAAATTTCTTTGCTTTGAATAGAAATTTCTATTTTCAGAGAGGAAAAACTCTCATATTATTATATTTGTGAAACATTTAAAATTAATATACTAATATATTGTAAGACTATCATAGACTTTATGCTAATTAAATTTATTTTTGTTTTTAATAATTATTGAAGAAATACTTTAACTAAAATATTATATAAGTTATTCAATATTTTAAATTTGTGAAAGAAAGTCATTGTAGAAAATTGTAGAAAAGCAAGGACATATCTATTTAATAATTTTATCAACGATATCTTAATTGTTTGTTGTGATCTGCTCAGGTAATTCACTTATATCAAATGATCTTCTTAGTATTTGTTTGTTAATTTGAGATATTTTCTCAATCCAATCATTTAATTTTGATATTTCACCCCTGTTCAATGCATATAAATCTGTTTTACAAGAATGTTTTTTGGATGAATGTTTTTTGGATAAATGTTTTTTGGACAAATGTTTTTTGGATAACACTCTTTTCCGACATCATATTCTCTCCAAAATAAATTTCAAATATGAAGTTGTCGACTTGATGCTTTAATAACTTTATGTGATCCTTTTCTAAAGGAAATAAAGTAACATGCACAAATTAGACATTTTTCGTCGGCCATTTTATCAAAAAATATAAGTTTTAAATGATCGCTTTTAACAGAAATAATAATTACTTCTATCTGTATTGCACTATTTTGTACCAATTCGAATAGATGAAGTAATCTTAAAATGGCAATTAATTTAAATAAATGCAACATGCACAAATTAGACATTTTTCGTCGGCTATTTTGACAAAAAATATAAGTATTGTATGATCGCTTTTAACCTTATTAATTAATTACTTTTATCTGTATTGCAATATTTTGTACCAATTTGAATAGATGATGAAATCATAAAATGATAATATATTTTAGACAATTAAATATAAAATTTCTATGTTTAAAAATAAGTTTAGATTTTAGAAACCATTTTAAAATGCTTTATTTAACCTCTTAATAGTAAATAAACAAAAAAATTTAGAGTCAACCAAAATTTACCCTGGCGGTCTCAGGAGAGCACAGTGCTGCATATGCTTGATAAACAGACTTATTATTATTATATGCATTATTTGACACAAACAAGGGTATATTCATTAAAGTAGAAAACTTTTTGATGGCTTCAAAACCATGACAAATATCAAATTTTTTTTCCTACGAAGTTCAGTGTTATCTTTTTTTGAAATAAATGATAAAAAGTAAGTTCATGTGTCCAATCACAACTATAACATTGTTAACACATTGTTTGCAAATCCTTGATGTTTTTCATTAAAAATAATTTTTTCAGTGCAATCATGACAAATATCAACCATATCAATGACACATTAAGTATTTGTAGTTCAATAAATAACTTACAGTTGCTTTCATTAGGTGTAATAAAAGATTTTTTATTCAAGGAAAAAGATGGTTTGTCTTTTTCATCCTGGAGACTTGTTTTGTCTAGAAATTCTATTTTTCAATTAGTGTGTTGGTTCCCACTAAATTTTCTTTTAAATTTCTTTTTTGTTTATTATTTGGATTAGCCATCTAAACAATGTTAATAATTAAATTTCGCATAAAGGTTTTAAATAAAGCAAAACACACCATGCTCTAATAAAAAAAAGCAACAATTCGAATAGTTCTGCCAGCTGTTAAAATTAAAGTTCGATGTAATTTAAAGCTCTGCTTACACTACACAAAAGCTTTAAGTTTCTTGATTCCTGAGAAAGTTTATATTATTAAGTTTGGCAAATAATTTTGGCCCAAATCAACCAAAAAATATTGTTGCCATGGACGTTAATAAGGAAAGTAAATTTTTTAAAAATTATTTAAGAATTATGTGTAAAAGTGTATATTTTTTAAAAGAGCAAAAATTCTCTTTTAAACTTCACCAATAACAAAAAATTGATTTTTTACATATTTTTTACTAGACAACAACCTTAAACACGACAAAATGTTATTATTCATGTTTAAGAATATATAAATCATACTATTTACAAAGTATACATACAAAATATTAAAAAAAAATTTACAATTATTCACTTTTTTTATGATAATTTGAAAAGCATGGAGCTGCACAAAGTCCTACATCATATTCTAAACATTCATATCTTGAAACTTTTAGAATTTTGTGTTGGTAACAAACCACGCAACTTCATTGAGCATTCAACTTTTATTATTATTTTTAATAATTATTCACTAAATATATCTTTTTATTATTGAATTATCAAATATATAATTTTTTTTCTTTTCCTGAGTAAATGTTAACTTTTTGATAATTGTTTTTTGCACTGTTTGTTGTGCACTGTATTTTGCATTTTTGTTTTTTGTATTTTGTTTTTGTTTTTTGCGCTATTTGTCATATTTAAATTTAAAGTGAACACGTGTAAAAGTGAATTATTTAAACAAAAGCTCTGTTTTTATGTAGTTATAAATTTTGTGACAAGTGGAAGTAAAATTACTGATAAATACGAAAGAAATATAAGGAGTTGCATAAAACCGTAATATTACGGCACAGACATATTTGAACCACTTTTACCGCATGGACATTAGGGTGGGTCGTACTTTTAAATTTTGGATATGGGAGTGCGCGCAATGATTGTTTTATGTATTACGATATTTGACGAAATGTGAATAAATATTTTTTTCTTAAAAAGTTTATCTAGTGTGGGCGCAGGGCGTATAAAAAATGACAGTTTTACAAAAAAGTCATCATATTGGCATTTTTCAGCCTTTTTTATATTAGCCGAAGGTAAGACAGTTATCAAAAAACAATCAGACATAATATAGACATAAAAATAAAACAAAATATTCGGTGCTACTTTTCTTAATGCTATACAAATGCAGTAGACTTGTGAAAAAATGTCTATCATTATGGATTTCACAAAAAAATGTTGGAAATGGGATGACGCGCAATATTTTTTTATGTATTAGGATATTAGAAAAGACGTAAATAATTTATTTTTTCTTAAAAAGTTCATTTTTTGCGGGCGCAGGGCGTTTAAAAATATCAGTATTTTTGAAAAACTCTTAAAAACATTAGTATTAACTTATTATTTTTATATTCAATGGGCATAATGTATAAAATATAGTATAAAATACATATAATATAAAATTATAGAGGTGAATCATAGTCATCATAGTCAGTATGATTTTTTATTTGTTATAAAGTTCCAATAGCTTCTTTGTAGGATAGTTACTAAGATAATAGTTTCTTGACGATTTGCGTTTTAAAATTGTTCTATTTATTTGTGATCACTTTGAAATCCTAAATATTGTTATAAAAATGATGTAATTAACAGATTTATAACATATATATATATATAAAGGTAGTCTTTTTACCAACTACAAAAAGCTAAAGAAACATAACATGGATTTCATTGCGATAAATGGCTAAATCTACTCGAGCTCCAACAATAATAAAATGCTCTAAATTGCACGAGCTTCTGGGTAATGGACTCGATCTTTGTTTATCAGAGCTGCCTACGCTGAGAAATTGTTTACGATATGGAATTTTATTGCGTGATTTTGACAACTGTGGATTTTGAGACATTATTTGAGTATTAAAATAAGTTGAGAAATATATAATAATATACAATAATAATAATCTCAATTTACTAAATTATGTATTATGGCATCGACTTTTTTGCATATTGTCTAATAACATATTATTGTTTAATAAAATAATACAAAAACCTGATTTTGTTTTAAATAAAGACACTGTCTCTTAAAAGTCAAATTTGTTGTATATAAAATAATTTGATAATCATAAAAATAAATCGAAAAAACATTTTTTGATTTTTTTACAATATTAAGCTATAAGGAGTTTGCAGGGTTGCCACTTAACATGGAATACCTAAAAATAGCATGAATTCCAGGCAAAGTCTGGAAAACTCAAGGACTTTTTCAATTTTTTATAAATTTCAGGGAAAACTCAGAAAAAATAATTTTTTTTTTCAAAAATATTTTGCTAATACATAAAATTATAAGCTTGCAAGATGTAGGTGTTTTTGTAAAAGTTTTAGTTTATCAAGTGTAAAGATTGTGTTTAAGTAAGGAAAATAATAATCTTGTTGATGAACCCGAAAGAAAACTAAAAAGTCAGGGAGTTTCAAAAACTAAACTGAGGAAAAATTGTGTCTAATAGTTTACTATATGTGATTAGTTTCTAAAAACCTAAGATTTAGCAATAGACTAATGAACTAAAATGAAAATGAAAACAAAAAAACGTCACCTAAACTTTTGTAATACTAATGAACTAACATGAAAATAAAAAAAAGGAGTTTATCCTTAAACTAAGTAATACTGATGAACTAACATGTTATTAAAAACAATTAACGTGGGGAATTGTGAAGATATTATAATTTATTATGGTCGATATTTGCTAAAACATAACTTCAAACTGAAAAACAGTTTTGCAAAAATACCTTCTCATATCAATTTTTCCAAATTCGAGTAGTAAATGCATGTATTCTCGTCTGAAATAATAGCTGGTTCAATTTAATATATATATATAAAATTTTAAATTCATATAAATTTATATATATATATATATATATATATATATATATATATATATATATATATATATATATATATATATATATATATATATATATATATATATATATAAATAAGTATCGGACAAAACAAGTGCAATCAAGTAATGCTAATTCAGTTTCTTTATACAAAAGTGCTGCATTTTTTCAATTTATTGAAGTAGCTATCTAACTGTTTAGAAAAAACGTTTTTCAAGTTTAATTCATCACAAAGTTCATTATTTGTACACGAAAATTAATATATTATTCAAAAGTATTTAAAAAAAGTTGATTTCCTTCTGGACCAAACAAGTGCAACTCCACAAAATGTTTACCAAGCTGTATTTCGCTATTTATGTTTCGTTGCGAATTCTTTATTGACGATCACAGCCTTGCATCTTCGAGGCATAGATTTAAACAGGTGATCATGAAACTTTGTGGAATCGTTGCCCACGCATTTTGGATTTGTTCAAACAGTTGATCCTTAATACGAATACCTTCACGATTAATTCTGCATTGATGCGGCCGATCCATCACCGATTGGTGGTTGTCTTGAAACCACTGCTTGACCACTTTTGCAGTATGTTTCGGATCGTTATTTTGCTAAAAAAACCATTTTATTGGCATATTCCATTCAGCATAAGTTAACATACCACCTTTTAGGATATATATTTTATACATGAAACGGTCCGTTATTCCATCGATTCGATGTATTGGACCTAGACCGTGAGCAGAAAAACACCCCCAGACCATTACATTGTCACCACCATGCTTCACGGTCTTATGGCAAAAACGTAAATCAAGGCGTTTTCCGGCCGTTCGACGTACACGGCAAATACCATCGCTCCCCATGATGTTAAAATACGATTCATCACTAAACAGGACAGTTCGCCATATCTACACATTTCAGTCAATATGAGATGTAGCAAACAGGATTCTTTTCTTCTTTAGTAAAATCAGCGGTTTCTTTGCAGGGCGCCGAGAAAACAATCCAGTTTCATCAGCACGTCGTCTGATTGTTCGGTCCGATACAGGCAGTTCTAATTGCTTTTGTATCTCGACTGATGATATCCAGGGATTCTTCTTGACGGATCTGACGATCATAGAATTCTCTCTAGAAGTAGTGGAACGCGGTCTTCCATCTTTATTATCAGCTGCATAGTCTTGGAACATAGTCTTGAAAAGATCCGTTTTTTCACGCGATATTTATCATAAATACTTTTTTGTGACACTCCACTTACGTAATCGCCAATAATTGTCTTTCTTAGTTTCAATCCGAAACTGTCGGGAGCCATTTTTGCACTTGAAGTCATAAAAATAATAAAAATAAATAATCACGCTTCTCAAGGCTTACCGTTTTACATTTACCTAATGATGATACAATAATACTTTGTGGAACACAACGTCTTGGCTGGATGTGGACTGTATTGAAGTAATAATACACTTATTGTACTTCTTGTATTGATGTTCTTCGATAAAACACTTTGATAAAACTCACTTCGATAATAATACTGACTGATTGACTTCCATATAGTGACTAAATTATGTTTCGGTTTACATGTTTCTTATTTAATAAAATAAACCTGTGTGACCCTGTTCTGTAAAATTCTAGATGCTTCTTTTCGATGCGTCTAGATGCTTCTGAATGTTTCTGAATGCTTCCAGATGCTTCTTCTGAAAACTTCTGGAAGCTTCTGCATGCTTCTGGAATTTTCTGGATACTTCCTTTAATTATGAAAAACGTTAACACGGACCAGACTTAAGATAATGAAGCAAACCAAAAAAATTGCACTTGTTTTGTCTGCTGCAAAATGGCACTTGTCAACGAAATTCTGCCTGTGTGATGTCAGCTGATTGCTCATGTCATGACATGTTATAAATCCAGACTCCTGAACTGTTTGCTGTGGTAGTATAGTTCGTTATATATTAGTAATAGACTAATATATACCGAACTATATTAACAATTATACTGTTTTAATTGCGGGATTGACTGTGGTGACCCGTACGATACGGGTCGCGGCAACTCTTTTCCACATCCGGCTATTTCCAAACTTGTTGTTAGTTTGGTCTCTATACCTTAAGTAAACAGCAAAAAATAGTTGATTTAATTTTTTTTTGTTATCAATTGACTTAATATACTTTTGAAACTGTACTTATTTACTTAATGTACTCCAATATTTTATACATAAAAGGATCTTTAACATAATATAGACAGTTGCGAAACAATTCTTCAGGTGTTTTTGAAAACTTAGGCTATAATCAAGATTTTACCCTCTCATCAAGATATATTTAAAAAACAAATTTGGACATCAGAAAACGGGCCAATGAGACTTGTTATTTTAAATAAGTTAGCTTTATTCGTTTGATACTTTTTATAAAAACGTTGCTGTAAAATACAAAACTGTCAACAAATTTATTCAATTAAGCTGTTTTTACATCCAAAATTATTAAACATTGTTTGTGCTAATCAATACTTAATGCAATTGGAAACTTCGAGTACAAAATACGATTTTAAGTATAAATGGTTTCTATTCGTATATATAAAAAGCAACAAAAATATAAAAAACAATGCAAAAATGATCAATATATCCATTTCAAACAATAAATACAAAATAAAAAAATATAGATATTTACTTAAAGAAACACAAAACATTTTTCTTGAGATAAAATTAAAGTATAAACTTTAAAAAATATATTATATTTAACAAAAAGTAACAAAAATACTTAAAAAACAATTTAAATTGAAACATTTCATTATTATTAGGCTTTAGGTAGGCCATAATCAAGTCAGCCATAAGAAAAGGAACTCGACCTAAAAATGGAACAAAATTATTTTAAACATATTACACATTAATTTCAAATTAACGTGTCATGCAACCAATTAATTTTTTTGCTCGGCGGATTTCTTCATCCTCTACTTCTGCCATGTTTTTAAATGCAAGAGCAAATGGGTTTTCTTGATTAATTGATGTTTGCAAAAGTTGCATTAACTCGCGAATACAACCATCATTACCAGGTTGCTCCATTCTGAAAGACACTGCTGCATTAGGATCATTGATATATAACTAACAATATTTGGGCAAATGCCTTCTGCAGGCCTAAAATTTCCAACACAATGCAAAATATGCCCACAGACCCTAAAACAGAAAGGGTCATTATTTGAGGGAGGAGCTAATTCGGCAGTAAAGGAAGCAAAAAGTAAAGAGGGATTATAACTCCTTGTGTGTTTAAAAAATTTTTGATTTACAGCATGATCAACATGGTTTCCTGTTATTAAATCAGTCAACAATGGTAGATTTAGAGAAAGAGGAGCTAATACAACTTTTCCTGAATGCACAAAAAATGAGTTTCATTTAAAAAAAATTTCGCACAACAGTACTGACAATTATGATTGAATTCTCCGAGGTAATTACTCTCTGTAGCAATATTATTTCTTGTCTATATTATATACATGCTTTATTTATAAATTATTTATTTATTAATTTACATTATATTCATATTATAATTATTTTGTATCATTTATGTTATAATTGCCAAAAATTTGTGTCAAATTTACGTAAAGTACGTAAACATAACATATCGTAAATTTACGTAAAAAAAATTTCAAACTATTAATTTTTTTCGAGCTGGTGGCAAGGCTTAAACACTATAAAAATGCTTGAAATTTGTTTACTTATTCTAAAGTAGATGAAGGAATGGGAAAATCAACAGGGAGCAGGATTTTTTAAAAAAAAATTTTTACTATACATTTCTAGAGCACCCTAATCTAAATTCAAGTCTATATTGGCTAATCTAAATTCAAGTCTATATTGGTCTATATTGGCTAATCTAAATTCAAGTCTATATTGGTCAAAATCTAAATTCAAGTCTATATTGGCTAATAACTAAAAAATATCTCCTGATACTTTTGTCACTCACTCTTTTTACTTACACTCTTAATACTTTTGTCACTCACTGCTTTTGTCATTTCCCTTTATTTTATTTTACGGTCTCGCAAAGTAAAAGACATTTAGGTTGAAGAAAAAACAACCAAAATTTTAAAAAATCTGAGATAAAAAAAATAAAAACTGCAAGTGAAGAGTTTTCTTTGCTTGAAAAATAAGACATTACAAGTATTCTGTATATACATGATCATAACGAGAGCCATCGTATCTGTAAATGTGAGAGAATCATTTTGAATTGGCAACCTTTAAAGTTGCAAAACTTAATTTCAATGTTTCTGTTTAAACAGTAGATGTATTAAACTGATGATGGACCAATGTATTGGTGCTCTATAAGATTTTTATCTTTAATATTATAAATATCTTTAATATTATCTTTAATGTTATCTTTAATATTATTAATATTCTTTTAATATACGTATTAAATATATATGTATTATACTATTTTATATTATAATTTGTTTATTTTAAATACTTCGATTGTACAAGAATACATTAAATGTAGAAGGATTGACTGACGATAAAGCTTAGCTAATAACTACAATTCACAAAACGAAAGGTTACGATTGTTTTAAAGTCCATGCAAATGTGTTTCGAATACAAAAGATAAAATTATTTGAAGCCAGTTTACTGAAAAATAAACATTTGATTTAACATTTGATTTGAACATCGACGTTTACCAAACTGGCACACTGCATTTCTCACCTTAATATGTTCTATTTGATAAAATAATACTGACTTTAAAAGTTTTTTTAAATAAAATTTTTTTTGGGAGGTTGCTCAAGCAATGGCAAGTTTTAGGGGAGAAGGCCTATGAAGGTAGTAGACCGCTCCCCTCCCCTCCCCCCCCCCCCCCTCAACCTTGTTCTTGGGACACTTTTTTTTTGTATATTGACTATTATACATAATTGGACAATTATACTAGAAAAAATGAAATTGGCTATTATACGTAATTACGCGTACACCTCTTAATTAAAAGGTAAAAAATTACACCGTTTTGGTGTTAATATAACCTCAAACAGTGTTTTTTGAAACTTATTTAAACAAAAACTTACACCGTTTTGGTGTAAACAAAAACTTACACCGTTTTATTGACTATTATACAGAATTAGACAATTATACTGACAAATGAAATTGATTATTATACGTAATTACGCGTACACTTCTTAATTAAAAGGTAAAAAATTACACCGTTTTGGTGTTAATATAACCTCAAACAGTGTTTTTTGAAACATATTTAAACAAAAACTTACACCGTTTTGGTGTAACGTTACCCTCTGAAGATTAATTTTTTAATAAAACAGTGTAAAATAGTATATATTTTTATTCACTACAACATTTTAAAAAGGTGTAAAAGTAAAATATTGCGATTTGTTTTTTTTTTTTTTACATTTTTTAAAAAAACAGTGTCAAGGTTTTTTACACCGTTTGTTTAATAGGTGTAATAAAAGATTAGCAACTTAACTATACTCGACTTTTACACCTTTTTGGAACGGTGTAGACAATATAAATAGTTGTTATTTTACACCGTTTTAATGAAAATTAACCTCCTGAGTGTACACTCTTAATTAAAAGGTGTAAAATTACTGCGTTTCGTTATATATATATATATATATATATATATATATATATATATATATATATATATATATATATATATATATATATATATATATATATATATATATAAATATATATATATATATATATATATATATATATATATATATATATATATATATATATATATATATATATATATATATATATATATATATATATATATATATATATATATATATATATATATATATAGATATATATATGTATATATATAGATATAGATATAGATATATATATATATATATATATATATATATATATATATATATATATATACCTTACACTGCTGATTTAGGTGGGAGGTGTGGCGTCATACTGAAATAGCCTGCTGTCGAGGTACATACATCGGCTCACAAAAAGCCTCGCAGTGGAGTGCTGCTACATAGTCTTAGGGTTTTGGGATGGGTCAGCAACCTTTTTATTCATTATTTTTCGTTTTCCCTCCTCATTTTCTAAAAAGTTTATGTCGATTTAGGTGAGCAAAAAATGTGAGCAAGTGCGAATTTAAATATGCTACAGTAGATCCAGTGTATTTGGATCAACGTTAACCAAATGTGTAGCCTAACATTGATCCATTGTATATGGATTAAAGTTAATCCAATGTTTATTAGGCAACGTTAATCCAATTTGTATGAATTTATTCTGAATTGTATACATTGTATAAATTGAATCAACATTGATTTATACACATTGAAACAACAATAGATTTTATACAGTCAATAAACGTTGTGTTTGCACTGAGAAAAGGCAGATATACAAATATATATTTGTTTATCTTATAAAAATTACTTTTTATTCAAATATTTTTGTTGATTATGGAAATATATTTTCCTAATATATTTATCTCTTTCTTATATAACAAAATATGAAGCCACAGGCAAAACAAACATTAATAATGCCACTTTTATTGGATGCAGTTTATGATGTATAAACAAATATCGTCAGAAATATTGATTCATTAAAATGGTTAAAATATGTTTGTATAAGTACATATATAATTATATTTGTGTATAAATATGTATAATATATAATGTGAATGTATGCACTAAAATATTAAACAAATAAATTTAATTCCAAATAAAGTTAAATATAACGTTGAGCAAACGTAAAACACAACGTTGAATCGATTTAAAATAAACGTTTTCCTAACGTAAAATACAACATTTTGCCAACGTAAAATTCAACGTTGAATCAAAGTATAATATTACAATATGACGACTTAAACTACAACTTTGGGCCAACGTTATTTTTTAGTTGCTGACGTCGCATTTCTAACGAAAATAATATAAAAACAACGTTTATGGTCTTCTTACGTTTTGTCGACGTATGTGTGCTAAATGGGTGCGATTATATACAGTATATTATTTTTTAAGATTATATCTTTAATACGCCCATGATCTAAATATAATACGTTTTTGTCAAACACTTTCGTACTATTCCACAATCCGAACAAAATGAGCAAGACAATTTCATACTTTTTAAGTGGAAACCATATGCATCTAGTGAACAAACAATAATTGGTCTATGCCAAATAACAAATAAATTGGAACAAACAATTAGCGATCTATGTGAAATGGATCCGCATTTGAATGCGTCTTGTATAGCTACAATTTCTAAAGTACTTAAAACAATTCCTCACACATATGCGTCTATATAGTCAAGCGACTTTTATTGAACTCTCATTTTTTAAATGAAGTTTAAAAAAAAAATCTACATTTTAAATAAATTTTTTATAAGTCCAAGTTTTCCTTAAAATAAAAATTAAAAAATGATTTTTTTTATGCTAGCTAATGTGATTTTTAAATTTTTCCTGGTCGCATTATTGTGAAAGGTAAAATACCTACAATTTTTATATATCTGTCAAGGTAAAAGAATCTATAATTATTAAAAACTGCTTTTTTTAAGGTTTTTCCCTAATTTTCTGTTAAGTCTAATTAAAACTAACAATGTCTTCTGCTATTAATGTGTTATTTACGAAAGGAAAAGAAACCTGAAAGATCAGAGAATTAAAGCAAATTCTTATATTGCCAAAGGTTTTTTTTGAAAAAAAAAGTCTAAATTGTTTTCAGACTCACCAGGATTCGGCATGTCACAAAACAGCCTCGTTTTATCAGGTTAACGTGCAACATTAAAATATTGCAAAGTTAATGGATGAGCAGAATTTCAATAGGAGAGCTATAGAACGAAAGTATCCTTTGGAACTCATTTTATGTCTACGTTACCTCGTACAAAAAAGATTCGCCAGACCATCATAGGAATGACAATTTTCCCCAACTATTATTGTTACAAGTTGGCGTAATAGCAGCCGTAGCGCAGTGGTTAGATTTCTGGTTAAGAACCAAGTGGTCCAAGGTTCTATACCAGTCCTAGATAAATAATCGCCATTGGAAAGAAAGGAGGCGAGAACTTCTTATTTAATTACTCCTCTGCTGTGCTCTGCAATAAGAGTGTAGGGATTTCTATGAGCGCCTTTTTTACCACCAAAAAAAAATTGCATCCGTGACGCCTCAGCCGTTAAATCAACGTCTAATCGACGTCGAAACATGTCGAAAATGTTGCAAATACCGACGTCTATATAATATTTACAAACTTTTTGCAAAATGTCCAAGTTAAAAAACAACGCCGTTATGTTGGTTTTTAACTTAGACATATTGCAATTGTATCGCACATTGTGCTAAAAAACCAGCCATGTTTGGTTTTAAGTGGATATAAAAGCAAAGTATAAATAACCAAAGTTGTATAATTAATTTTAGAAAGCATCCCTGCAAAGCTTACTCTTCAGTGGGAACTTGGCGAACTATCAATCCTCCACCATTGGTTCTTAGAGATGCATGTTTTAGTTGAAGCATGATTGCTTCGCATATTTCTGACTTTGTCACCTTTTTGTCAATGAAAAAAACAGGATCTAATTAATAAATATTTTAAAAATAATTTTATTATCAAGCTATGTTGAGCAACACGCACAGTTTTATTACTTTTGAAAAATCTCTTAGTCTGATTTCTTGTTTTATCTACAAAATACCTAATAATAATTAGGTATTTATCTAGGCATTAGGAATACAAGAATCCAAATAACAGTAAAACTAAAAATAGTGTAAATAGTTATATTAACAGTAAATTTGATATTAAAAAAAATAATTATAACTTAACAACTTTTGCTCTGTAGGTGTTTTATTTTATTGATCTAAACTTTGCACCAGATCCATGCATATTACATAATCCATGCATATCACATGCAGTGTAGCATTAGGTAAAAGACTGATATAAAATAGATTTATTTATTAAGACAGACAGGAAAAAGTCCAAAGAATATAAAAATTTCTGTAATATTTTAAATTTAATACCATTTATTGAATAAATAGTATAAATTTAAAACTTAAAACTTTTGGCAAATATTTAATTATGTAAAAAATTACTTTTCCTTTATCAAAACATAGTTTGGTAATAATTTTCTCAGGTGACATTATCAATAACGTATATTATTTGTTATTCATATATAACACAATTCATATATAACACATTTGATGAGTCTATGAAGACTACATATTTCTACTAAAATCTATATTAAATTCTATTAAAATCATTTTGGATTTGTTGCGTTATTGTGAGTTTTTATTTCTACCATTTTATAGCATTTTATAGCATTGATGCTAATTAAAAAGGGTATTATGCATCGTATAAAAAAACTATGAAAAAAAAGCTGTGGTTGATTATTTTCATGGTACTGCAATCTTCTTCATGCTTTTTAGCTTGATGATACTCTTCTGTCACATTGAACTGATGTTTTCATTTCTACTTTTTTAATCTAATTAATATTTTTAATGCTGATAGTTGGAGTTTAGAAATTAGAGTTAATTCTGGAGACTTAAGACAGAATCAGACTGTGAATTTTCCAATTTCTGAATTATGATCATTATTCATTGATTCATATAGTTCCCTCCTAATATCACTAGAAACCTTATGTGAGTCATTAAACTGAAATGAATAGATTCATTTTCAGAAGATGATGATTCATTTTCAGAAGATGATGATTCATTTTCAGAAGATTGCAACACTTTCCACTGCCGATTCTTTAAAAGTTTTCATTTGTATATGCTTTCTAACTCTTTTATTGGAAATCATAAATTTAGCTTTTGGTTAAAATATTTTTTTGCCGTAACGATTTTAGGACTTTTAAAAGCGTACCTGATTTCAACTTGGTTTAAACCGAGTTAAAATCATGTCACGCGACGTCGCGACTGTATATCGACCTCGATATTACGTCGAGTGCCGGCTCTATGATCAGACTGTATGGTCCCCTAGGAGCACCTTAAAAGAATATTTGCTTAGAAACATTATTGACAACATTAAGATAGAACAAGGTTCTGAACCATTTAAGAAGCTAAGGAAGCTTTCCACAACAAGATTCGGGCAGAATTTATTAAGAGATTTGTTAATAATAATTAATCACTCTTGGAACTTTGAGACAAAATAAAAACTTGATCAAAACAAAATCAGGAGTCGTTGTTTTCAAGAGCCAGATAAAATCCAATTACTTCTTTTTCGCCATTATTATTGGGGGCCATCCATAAAGTACATACCTAGGTATGGTGGGAGGAAGGTTTCCCAAAAGCATGGTTTCTCTTTCTCGGTATCTTTCTGTTCCACATTTCTTATAGATCTCTGTCTATCTTGCCAAAATATTCAAGTATGTTTTCATTTTCTGTTTTTGGAGGTACCCAGCAGGATTTCTTGTAGAATACGGATCTCTTCTGCTCCTTTCTATCCTTAAAGAACATCTTGAGTCGTAGTTTTCTTTTGAACTTTTCCACACTAGCCTCGTATACCTCTCTTCCTACTTTCTGTGACTTGGGTATAAATTTCAGTCCTTTTCGAACTGCTTCCTTTTCTTCATTTGTCAGTGTATGGTCGGATATGTTTGTTATCATTTTGTCAGTCAGTGCTGTTAGCATTCTTACCTTTTCGTTGTCCACCCATCGTTTAAAGTCCCTGTCATGTCTGAAGTTTTCACCCGGTGGTTCTCATGCTGAATGGACCAATTGCTCTTCTCTCATTTGATAGAGTGAATTTTCGTTCGTTGTCCTAAAGGTAAGTAATAGCGTGTACCATTATTGTGTTGCATGTATTTGACTATTTCTGTACTATTTATCAGTGGTTTGGCAGTTATTGGTATGTGGCTGTCATTTGTTTTGTGAGTGCCAAAATGGTGGTATTTTAGTATGAGTACACATGTGAATAATGGTTAATAATTACATATGGATGCTTATACAAGATACTTATACAGGAGATGTTGGCAAGGGAAGAAATGTAATGTGTATGCATAAAACATTGATTGTTAATAAATACAGTAGTGTGTAATATGCTCACCAACGCGTGATGTGTTCTCCTGTGATGAGTAGCATTATAAGTGAGGATTAATTAGTAAATAAATGAGTCAGTATTAGCATATTTTGATATTTACATATTTAAATAATCATTATTCGTGTAAAATTACAGGTTCGTGGTATATTATTTCGTTAAGTGTATTGTTTATGAAGATTTATGTCCGCTCTTTGTCTTTCAGATATCGTCAAAAATAGTGCCACGGTTTCGTTTCTGGTATGGGAGAGGTTGTAGGTTGAGGTATCTCATTTGATTGAAGTGAATGTCAAAGTAGTACCATCTACTGTTATGTGATTTAAAGTTTTTTGTAATTGATTTGATAAATTCGTTTATTAAATTTAGATGGGTCTCTTTTGAACGCAATAATGAGGAATGTGAATAAAACAAATGGCGAGCAACCATTCCCTAGAAAGAATATTGTTAGTTTGAAAGTTTCCAGGTCTGAGGTGACCAAGTTCCAGAATATAATTTAGATATCGAGTGGCCAGTTAGTCATCGGATAGAAGCAATCTCCATTCATTATCTTAAACATCTTCTCGCGTTCCAGGTTGATCCCAGGGCTTGCAATGCCTATCGTGTGTTCCAAAGCCTTCTATAGGTGTCACTCTACAAACAACGAGTCCTATAATATATTAAGTATGTTTACAGTCTTTGAACATTTAGGCAACAGTGAAAGGGGGGCATATTAGAGACAAGAGTGTATTATGAAAAGATATTTATTAGGTGCTGTCTTTTGTGACTGTTTGTATATGAGGACGAACATAGTAGAATTAAATTAAGAATAGTAAGCCTTCTTAAGATTAAATAAGAATAAATCAGGGTTATGAGAATGGAAATAGAATACAATATCATGAGGAATAGATATTTGAATCCTGATGACATTAGGTTAATATAACAACAGTAAAATATGAGTGCGTTTTTGAAACAATACTTTATAAGAACATATTTTGAAACAATAGTGGTCAAATGTTTAAGTAGTAACATTAATTCTTGTGCCACTAAATTGTCTTTAGCACTACGTGTAAAGGTGATGTATATACCAAAAACAATAGTCAAGGAAAGTCATTTATTGTTGTACTATTAAATTGTTATTAGTGTCTAGCGTAAATGTAATGTATAGATAGAATTGGTAATGGAGTAGAATTATTCGTTCTATAATTAGTCACCATTATACATTATAGATATAAGTGTCATGAACGTCTCGAGTACAGTATGGATTTGTGCCTTATGGTGCAGTATAAACACATGAAGACCTCCAGCTTTCATCCGAGACTTGTATCCCAAAAGAAGTTTCACTCTGGGTCTACACCAGGGTATCTTTTTAAGATATCCCATTGTGTTATCCAAAAAAGGATTATTCACAGAGTATCCAGTCAGGACGATTGCTACATACTCCTTAACACTAAGACCAGAGGACAATTAGTGGGGTTCAGTACAACTTGCAAACAATAGTAAATAATTTTTTGAATTGAGTGTCCATAAGTCCAGTGTTTTGTCTAAGTGTAGTATGGGTCAATCAGAGTTGTGAACTGCTTTGAGTTCATTTAGGTATGTGTAATGTAAAAAGTTAATGTGGTTTACGTGTGTAACTATTGTAGTAGCATGCCTCAATAGTAAGAGTTATCAGTATAAAAAATAGTTAAAGGTACTTTAAAATGGTGTAATGTAAACTTTTTTAGTAGTCCTATGACGTGTTTCTGGAAAATAAACAAACTATTACAACTAGGTGATCTAAAATATTCAACTAGAATTACATTAATATAACAACAAAAACTATTATATAAATTTTTTAACTAATAATCTTTATAAAAATTACCACTAATACATAACAATCGTATGGAGTTTTGTAGTTTAACCGGTTAATATAAGTATAAGTAAAAAGATTCACAGTGCATAAATCATGTGAATGTGATGTTACGAGAAGTATTTAAAGTGGAGTCGAAATATTCGTTTTATGAAAATCATGGCCTGTTTTTTGCTCAATAATATTTATAGTGACTTGCGTCTTAAGTCTTTCAGTGTGGTTTTTTGTATTAAAATAGTTTTATTAGTTGTAAGAAACTTGTAATTAAAAATTAAGTAATGTAATATCTAGTAATAATGTGAAATTATTATATTTTAATTTTTATTAGCTTAAATCCTCATTAGCATTTTTCTAATACTCTAACAGTGTAAAGACAATACAGTAACAATACCATGTGTATATATGTAAGTGTACTAATTAAATGTTAATACTTATCTTTTATGAAGGGATGTGTATGGGTGTACATGATAGAGCTAGAGTAGAATTATTTGTTTTTTAAGTTGCTATCAAAATATTTATTTTTTAAATTATATTAAAGCATATATACAAATACATATAAAAATGCAAATACTTTAAAGAAAATACAAATAAATATAACTTCATTATAGCGCATATATAAATACATATACACACACTGATAAACATGATTATATGTGTACTTATTCAAACACATATAAGTATGTATGTACTCACACATGTTTATGCTTACATATATTTATATCCTTATGATTATATATACATATATTCTCCAAAGCATCCCTAAATCATTTATATTTATTATATACATTACGATAGCTATTTCACACATTTTTTGTGTTAAATAGGTGTTAGAGTAATGTTTTAATGACCCAATCTGAATAAAGTATAACCTTATAGAGCTTTTAGAAATACCAGTATAAATATTAGAATGATAAGCATAAGTGTATTGAAATATTATTAATTAAAATATAGGTGTTTTAATATCCAATTATCCATGTAGTGTCAAGATGACTTTTTCATCAGGACCATTAGTTGTCATCAGGGAGTTTCGAAGGTCTGGCGCCTGACCAATGGTCGACACCCTGTGGACACTACTTTGCTAAAATAGAGCACGTGCTCAAAATTTGTAAAACACGAGTATTTTGTAATGGGGTGGTATGTCTTAGACTTAGTATGTTCTTTTCTTGGTCAATATTGACCAGGGTCTTTGTGTATTTGTTTAGGAATGCTAATGTAAACATTCACACAGATATCTTATGTCATTTATTCTGTACCATAGACATACAACATAAAGTGATAGTCATATTGGTACATACTTATAAATTGTTACTACAGTTAAAAACCTAGTAGTATGTAGCTAATTAAGAAGAAACAAGACATTTGTCCCCTTATAAATAATTATTGGTACATACACTTTGTCTATAAATACAATCGTGAATAGAATAAAAGAAAGTTAAGTAACAAAAACATGTGTGCTTACCATTTTGAAAGTAAATATTCTCTTTTGGGTTTAAATCGCGACGAACATGTAAGATGGTATTGATGATGAATATTAACTCGTCGTTGTTGTAAAAGTTAAATTTAGAATTATAAATAAACAATGATATACAGGGAATGTCAAGATTGATAAGAATTCTAATCCGCCTGAATATCCAAAAAATGTAAATAAGTTGAATTTTTAAACTCACTGCTCTGTATCAGAGTTCAAACAGGGTAGCATGCGGTTTTAGAAATGGCTTTTATGTTGAATAAGAGACTGAGGAGAGCGAGGCCAAAAATGCCGATGATAAATTGACGTTAGTTTATAGAGTCTTGATGAACCAGAATTTTGTGCTTAAGAAGTTTTGAGTTTCCATTTAGATGATGTTGTTGATAGAGGGGTTGAAATAAAAGCTAATACTCTTTTGTGCAGTTGTTATTGTTGGTGTTTAGTGTTTATTAGCAAGTCTTTAATAGATTTTAAGTTTGTATGTACTTATACTGGTTTGTGTGGAAATATGTCCTGTAGTTGTAAGTTAGGGTCAATCATGTTCCAGTTGTTATGAGTGATGCTGTTAATTTGTTGTCCTATGGGAGTATATGGAGTAACTATTGTTAGTCTTTCTGTATTTTCCTGCGCTCGCCTGTTGTTGATAAGTTCATGTTGCGTTCTATGAAGCACTTTCTTAATGTTATTGTTGATGATGTGCAGAGGATAGTCCCTTAGTACTGATGTCATAGTTAAGTATTTACGTTCTTTTTGTAGGTTGTTAAGTTCTGTAATGGTAGTGCAGTATCTGAGAGCTTGTGGTGTGTGTGAGATGATGTGAGTCATAGTGAAGTAGCCCCATTGTGTCAGTTGGTTTTCGATAGATGGTCGTGTGAATGTTTTTGTACAGTAGTATGTCTAGAAAGTTAATTGATGTTGCTGAGTGATTAAAAGTGAATTTGATTGTTGGATGAATGGTGTTCATGTAGTTGCAGATCTGATCTAACACTTCTATGGGTCCTTAACAAATGAAGAATATGTCGTCAATGAAACTTCTGTAGAAAGTAATGTGGTTCGAAAATTGGTTAGTGATTTGTTTGTCAAGCCTTCCCATGAATAAATTCGCATAGCATCGCGCAACGCGTGTGCCTATTGATGTGCCTGTCAGCTGATGGTAGTGTTTGTCACCAAAGGAGAAAGTACTGTTTGATAGTATTTCTTCTGTTAGATTGCCTATGATACTTGGGATGGGCAGTCAGGTGGTCTATCTTGTAATGGTATGAGCCTCAAATAATGTACAACTGCGTCTATGCCATCTCTGTGTGGGATGTTGGTGTAGAGTGATGTCACGTCAGTATGAATATTGTCAGGTATTCTGATAGGTTGTCCGTTGGTCCGCTGCATGCGCTGACTATTGGTCGTAGTGGAATGTTAGGTTTATGAATTTTTGGAAGTCCGTAAAATAGTGGTGACCTACATGGTTTGTGGGGAAGGAGGAAATCTGCAGTCTGTTCGTTAATTTTGTGAAGTTTAAGCATGTAGTTTGACATGTCAGTGATTCCATTTATATATGTTTCTTATATTGTTTAAAGTTTTGCTAACGTAATAAACTCTATATATATGTATTATACTTTATTGTAACGTAGAATTTATATCTAAAATAATTTACGATATTATTACCTGTACAGGGTATTCGTGAATTAATTTTTTTTTATTATTGTTTTTAAGCTTCCGATAAAAAGGATTTAGTGATCTTCTTTCGAAAATTAGTTACACTTATCGCGCTTCGTATATATATATATATATATATATATATATATATATATATATATATATATATATATATATATATATATATATATATACATATATATATATATATATATATATATATATATATATATATATATATATATATATATATATATATATATATATATATATATATATATATATATATATATATAATGTACTTTTAATATTTTATTTTATTGTTTCACGGCTAAAATTGGAAATTGAAGAATAAATTAAAACAATATTTTAACACAAATTATTAGATAGAAACTGACATAAAATCACCTAATCAATATAAAAATTTTCAAGAGCTTTTACCAATTGAAATAAACAAATGGCAACTGGAATAAGCGGGGCATAAATAATTCTTTTTTCTGTCCCACTTCACTCCAATGTAAACACTTTTTTAAGGTCCATTTTCAAATTAGGGCTTTGAGCTCACGCGTGGAAACAAAGCAATTTTTCCTAAATAGTGGTTAGAATTTAATTGTTTACATTATATAACAGTATTTTGGCACCACTAATTAGAAATTTCAGGCTGTTCTACTTTTCCGGCGTCAACTCTCTCCCCCATCTAAGTATATATGTATGTATGAATGTAAGTATGACACAAAGCAATTTTTCCTAAATAGTGGTTAGAATTTAATTGTTTACATTATATAACAGTATTTTGGCACCACTAATTAGAAATTTCAGGCTGTTCTACTTTTCCGGCGTCCACTCTCTCCCCCATGTAAGTATATATGTATGTATGAATGTAAGTATGTATGTGTGTGTGTTTGTATTTATGTGTTTATAAAATATATATACATTCATTTATATAATAAATTTGTATATATTCAATTTATTTTCATAATATTTAAGACAGACTGCCATAAAAATGTTATATATATATATATATATATATATATATATATATATATATATATATATATATATATATATATATATATATATATATATATATATATAGTATAAAATATATATATATAGTATAAAATATATATATATATATATATGTGTGTGTGTGTGTGTGTGTTTATATATATATATATATATATATATATATATATATATATATATATATATAACATTTTTATGGCAGTCTGTCTTAAATATTATGAAAATAAATGAATTTAGTTAAATTTACAATAGGTTTAAAACTGGAGGTGAACAGAAATCTTACAACCACGAAAAAGAAAATGAAGTTAATAAAAAGTGATGAAAAAAATTAAGATGATGATAGCTGTGAATTTGAAAAAACGAAAGTGAAGTTAGTTCCGTAAATGAAAATCAAATTTTTCCCTTGCCCCAACTTGTAAAGTTTTTAAAATATATTTTAGTAAATTTTTGAAAGTATTATTTTTCGAAACCGCAACAGTTTCACTTTTTTTTTTTTTTTTTTCTGTTGAATCGATGTTATTATTTCAACGTCGATTTTTTGTTTTTAAACAACGGTTGAATCAATGTTAAAAAATTAACGTTAGTCCATAGTTAATTTATTGATGTTGAATTAATGTTGATATTTTAACGTCAATTTTTTGTGTCCAAATCAACGCTTAAATCAACGCGCAGTGGAATATGGTACTACAAAATCGTACCATATATATACCAATTTGACTACTAAAATTTTATATATATATATATTTTAATAGTTTAATAGTCAATCTTTACTATAATGTAGGAATTTTAACCAATTTTTTGTAAAAAGATCATTTTTGAAGCCCTATCGTTTCATATTTTTGAAAGTTTTCAATTTAAACTTATTTGCTTCAAAACTTTAAAAGTTATTTTTTATAAAATTTATTATGAATACGTATAAAGTATTATATATTTTTGAAAGCATCATGTTATGGAGATTTTTTTTCGTAGTTTATAATATAAAGTGCTGGCTTTGAACCCATGTATTCAAAAAATATACGCAAGTCCGTCTCACCACAGGGCTACTAGGGACTTGCTTGTCGTTGTCGTTGAAACTATATATTAATAGTACTTAGTAGAAGACTAAAAAAAGTATTTACATCGAGAACTTTTAAAATACAAAATAAACTAAAAGTTTAAAGAGTAAATCTATAAAACACACATTAACTATTTGAAGTCATCTGTTCAGTAATATTTTACTATGTATAGTTGCTTACTATATGTATTTATTTTATATTTTTTTAATTTAATTTTTGTTTATTTTTTATTTTTATAGCTTAAATTGTTCTTTTTACGTTTTATTATATAAATTGTTCTTTTATATTTAATACAAATCGATAAAATTGGTTTTGTTAATAATGAGATCTTTTAATTTTTTCTTCAGGGTAATAAAATTATGCAGTTTAGTTCTATATTTTGAGGTACTACTTTGATGTATAAATAGGGGCCACGGTATACAATTGAAAATCTCGAAAAAATTGTTTTTTTATGGGCAACGTAGAGTGTCCGGTTCCTCGCGTAATATATCTGTCGGCGTTGGTTTGAAAAAAGTTATTTGTAAAATGAGTTGGGACAAGTCCGAGCTTTTATTTGAGCATAAATAAAATATTTTAGTAGATGTTAATTTGATAGATATTTAAAGCATTCAATTTTTTAAGTAAAGGATCGGCATGAGTGAATTTATTTTTATTATAAATCAATCTTAATGCGTATTTTGGTGTATATATAGAGAACTTAATTTAGATTTATTTGTACTTCTCCAGGCAATATTAGCATATGTTTGGTAACTTTGTATATAAGAAAAGTAGAGGATTTTTAGATTCTCTTGGGAAATTATAGGTATGAATTTCTAGAAAAAAAAGTATCTACCGATACTTTTGATATTTGTGTATTTTATGTTTTTATATGGGCTTTCCAAGAAGTCGTTTCGTCAATAAATATCCCAAGAAATTTAATATTTCCAGTTCTTTTTATGTTTACGTTATCAATTTTTAATAATGGTAGAATGCTTGGTATTTTAATTTTTTGCTGGATGGAATAGAACAAGATGTATTTTTTTTTTTCTGTATTTATTGATAATTTATTTACTTTAAACCAAATGTTTAGACTCTCAATGTCATCGTTTGCATATTCAAAGAGATTTTCAATTGATGGTGATGAATAAAATAAATTTGTATTATCAGTAAACATTGTATAGAATTTTTTTAGTAATTGTGAAAGATCGGTAATATAGATTAAAAAGAAAAGAGGACCAAGAATGGAACCTTGGGGATCTCCGCATTATATTTTTAAGAAATTAGAATATTTGTTATCGTTTGAAATAACACATTGTTGTCTGTTGCACAGATAACTTTTAAACCAATCTAAGCTAGTGTTTTTTATACCGTATTTTTCCATTTTTTTTTAGTTAGATATAATGATTAATTGTGTCAAATGCTTTGGAAGGGTCTATAAAAGTTCCTAATACATAATTGCTTTTTATTAAAAGAATCACTTATGCTGTTAAATAAATCTAAAATTGCATGTTTTGTTGAGTCATCTATACCTAGAAACTTGTTTATTTCATTTTCGAGTTCATCAATTTTTAGTTCTTTTAATATAAATTCGTTGTTGACATTATTTAGATAAGTTTCAAATGATTTGTTTGGACAATGGACCTTTGAAGCTAGATTTGGTCTATGATGACAAAGTTTTTATTAACTATGATAATTTGAGCAGGTAAATTATTTATTTTGCAGGTTTTTATCCCAATTATTTTTTTGATGATATCCCAAGTTTTCTTAATATCATCATTTGTGTTTTTTATTTTATTTGAGTAATAGTTTTTCATTGATTTTTTCAAACAAGTTTTTATACTGTTTGTAAATATTTAGGTTTGCCTTCGTTCTATTTTTTAAGTATTTAACATAAAGTTTTTTTGTTTTTTTTTATAAGGATTTTTTAATACCTTTGGTGATATATGGACATTTTAAGTGTTTTTCTTTTATCAATTTTACTTTAGTTGGAAAATGCATATTATAGTTTTTTAGGAAAAATTTTCAAAGTTATTTTAAGCAGAGTTAGTGTGCCCAAGATTGCATTCATGGTATACAGTGGCGGACTGGCTGTATATATATTACCGGCCATGAAAATAATTAAAGGGCCCTCCTGGCCATACATATATCGCAAAGACTGTCCGGTCCGCAACTCTCTAAAAATAAGTCTTAAGAGGAGCAATTAAATCACAGATTAATAAAATTATATTGAATTAAAAAAGTAGAAGTGATGTGCTATTTGCACAGTGCAAAGTATAGCAATAACTATTCTTTAAACAGTTTGCTCAATTCAGAGGACGAAGATGCATATCTTTGAATGATTGTATCATACTCAAGGCTATCTAGTAGTTTTTTTTCTACAGACATCAACATATACGACTTTAAGTGGTCATTTGACATAGAATTACGCGATCTTGTCTTGATTAACTTTAACTTAGAAAACGATCTTTCACATTCGGCTTGTGTTACAGATATAGTACATATTATTTTATAAATATGATACAAATTGTCATAAGTTTTGTCGTTGAGTCTATATGCAGCAAAAATTCATAACACATAAGATGGACACGATCCGCATGCTCCATTTGTATGCTGATAACAGAGCGGTTCTTCTATGTCATCCTTTTGATATGCATTCTCTCTCAATGTTGTTGTTAAGGGCAAGGACAATTTCAAAATCTCATAGTTAGTGACAAATGATAACAATTCGGCCTTTATTTTATCAACGTCTTCAAATTCGACTCAATATCTCGACTATCTTTTGCTTGTATAACTCCTGATGTAAATTTGATTTGTATCTGCGAATGTGATTCAATATCTCCACCACCTCGCGCTAGTATAATTGCTGAAATACTTTTCAAATTCGACTCAATATCTCGACTACCATTAGCTTGTATAATTCCTGATGTAGTCTGTAAATTTGACTCAAGATCTTTACCACCTCGTGCTTTATCTCTGATGTAATTAGTACATTCGACTCAATATTGCCTTGACATTGTGGTTGTACTGACAAAAATGATGTGATTAACTTGCACTTTTTTGCAGAAACTTCTATCTCTGTCTGTAGTTTTTCTTTGCGCTTTTGTGTTCCAGATTTTGACATGATGATGGTGACCTGTGTTAAGATTTTAACATTTAAAAAATAAAGCAAAAATAAAGATCGTCTCCTTTTAGAAAAAATGATATTTAGATTTCCCCAAATAAATTTTGTCCGATCAAATTTGTTTGAACGGCAAAAATTGCAAATCAAACATATTAAAACTTAAATAAAGACAGGCCACTAATGACAGATTTTTGGTAAAGAAAGGGGAACAATGACTCCTTAGCCACGGCACTAATTCCGGTATATTTTAGAATCTTAACTATAGCTATTATTTCCAGATCTGTGAAATTCTTGTATTCGTCTTTTATTTTATGACTTTGCTTACTGCTGGAATTATTTAAACTATTGCATTTAAACATTAGAAAATTCATTATAGATGAATTTTCTATTGTATTCCTTGAAGAAAATAGAAGGAAAAGAGTAGCAACTACCAGCTTATCCTTTTTTTTAGTACTTTAACTTGATAGGTGAAGAACATTACGATTGTTAATGAAAAATGAACATGTTTTTAAGAAATAATTTGGATTAGACATTTTATAACAGTTCTTACTCTCTTGATCTATAATCATGTTTAAATTAATGAATTTTTAAATTTTATTTATAATTTCTTAACAATTTGAAGCGACAGAACGAAATCCTAAAGAATTTCAAATATAGACTTAATAAAAATCTAAAATTCTGTTTAAGCAAAAAAGATATAAACATATTTTTTTCTTTCAACATAAACAGAAGTAGCTGTATTAAGAAATACCTTTTCATGTATTTTATCTCATCCTAAGTTATACATTGTCAAAGTTTTGGATTTTGCTAAAATTTCCGATTTAAGTTTTACTAATTTGCCCTAAAAGGGCAAATTAGTAAAACTTAAATCGGAAACCAGCATAGTTAAACTACGCTGAGGTACTTTAAGCTGACTAACACAAAAAGTGTTATTTATGTGTTACATAAACAGTAATGCTTATAAAAGTTTACAGAAAACTTGATCATCTTAAAATGTATTTAATCCTCTACCTTTCAAATCTTATCATTTCAGCCGATTAGTATGATCAATGATCACCTTTAAATAATTATTTCGAGCGCGGAAGTTAACTAAAAGTTTTAGATTAAAAAAAGATAATAAATTTTATACAAAGTAAAATACCAAACTCAAAAGAAGACTAACATCGCTTCAGTAAACTGGTTGATCAAGTGTGTTTTTGTGTTGAACTATAATTTTTTTAATTTTGAAATGAATATTTAATTCATTTTTTAATTAATTCAAGCACCGCAATTACAATAATAGTTACAAAGTCAATTCCCTTAGGAAAATCATTGATTATATTTGTATCTAAAAATCATTAACAATTCCAAAACCTTAGCAATTCCCTTATGACAATTATATTTAAAACTCTTCTTCGACAATTAATAACGATTGTAAAGTTATACGATCATTATTGATTGTCAAAGGAGAGTTTTACATGAAATTAGTTTTACAGTAAAACTATTTCTTTAGAGAATTTTGCACTTAATAGAGTTGAATAGTATATACAAGAAATTAAAAATAGTTTAACTTCATAATTAATTGTAATAATTACATATATATATATATATATATATATATATATATATATATATATATATATATATATATATATATATATATATATATATATATATATATATATATATATATATATATATATATATATATATATATATATATATGTATATATATATATATATATATATATATATATGTATATATATATATATATATATATATATATATATGTATATATATATATATATACATATATATATATATATATATATATATATATATATATATATATATATAACCTAATATTTATACTATATATTTATATATATATATATATATATATATATATATATATATATATATATATATATATATATATATATATATATATATATTAGGGGCCCACCGGCCAAATGGCCGATGGGCCACTGATGGTATACCTTATCCCACTCTTTTGCCGAAAGTGACTCCTTAAATTGTTGAATAGCTAATTTGTTGATTTTTTTTTTTTTTAAGTCTTAATTTTACAACTTCTATTAGATTTTGTAACTTACGTCAAGAAGAAGAAAATATGTAAGTGATCAGATATATCTGTTTTAATTATTCCTGCCTTTAGAGAAGTATAAAAGATTGACTTAGTTAATATATTTTATATTGCACTGATTGAAGTTGGAATTATTCGAGTTGGTTTGTTAATAATTAGGAAGATGTAACATTGAAGCATTTCGACAAAAAAAAGTATATTATTGGCATTTTTATCATATTGTAAACAATCTATGTTTATGTCTCCAATACAAAATATTTATTTTTGCTTATTGTTGTTTTTTATAAAAATTTGTTTTAAATGAATGGAAAATTTAAATAAATCACCTTCAGGTGGCCAGTAACATGTGGAGACCAGTATGTTTTTAATTTGTTGCTAGTTATTTCAATTGTAAAAACCTCACTATCGGCAACTGAGATTAAAAGGTCATCTCTTATTTTGGTAACTTGATCATTCCTAATATAAGTTATAGTTCCACCTCCCCTTTTGTTAGTATTCCTTTCAGATGATAATAATTTGTAGTTAGGAATTTCTAAACTTGAATTTATTTTGCATAATTCGTCAGAACACCACGTTTCTGTTGGGCATATCATACTCAATAAATAATCGCAATCGATAAGAAAATGTTTAAGCTTATCCATGTTGCTATTTATACTTCTTATGTTAATGTATATTACAATAAAACTACTCTCTAAGGTTTTTAGTTCGTTTTTAAAAGTTTTTATTTAAAAAAAAGGATGAACTAAAACTGTTTTCGTTGAAAAAATGCAAATCAGCGTCAGAAATATCATTAAGTAAAACATTTGCGGATTTGAAAACATCAAAGTGTAATTTTTCAAAATCTAATGTTAAGTTAGTCATTATTTATAATCGTTAAAATAGTTAAAATAGCGCTTCGTTTAATAAAACTTCGCGCTTTTACTTTCTAAAATCTCTACAACAAATTTTATCAAACTTAATAACTGCAAATTTAGCTTTCGTAGATGTTTAAGTTCTTCCCAAAGCTTCTTTCCAACATCGTTTCTTTTGCATAGTCTTCGTTAATATAAATTCCGGTTCCTTTAAGTTTATTTACTGAGGTTAATATTTTATTTTTATCATGATAATTCAAAAGCTTTAATACGATTGGTCTTGGTGTTTTATCTTTAACTGCACCGACTCAGTGCTCTCGTTCCACAACTACTTCACTTAATATATTTAGTTTTGTTTTAAAGATGTCTTTTACAGCCTTCTCACAATCATCCCAGTTTTCCTCAGGGGATTTTTTGATGGCATCGATACTTGAGTTGTTACGTCTTAAGCAATTCTCTAAGTCAATAGATTTTTTTTTCAGCATCAAAATTTCATTGCCATAATTTTTTAATAAGAATAAATTCATCCCTAGCTTTTTCTTCTTGGAAATTTAAGCTCACTTTGGTTTCGTTAACTTAGTTTTCAATTCTTCGGATATTTAACTTGTTGTTGTTTATTTTAGCGTCCATTTTGTCTAATCTTGCTGTTATTATTTTAAGGTTCGAACTTTCTATTGTAGTGAAGTTTTTTACATGATCTTTGAGTAATCTCTCTGTTTCTGCTAGTATACTTTTCTTTTATTTTAGAGCAATATCAGAAAAAAAAAACTGCTTTTTATCGTGGTTTCAGACTGATTATAACAAAAGTTTTTCTATCCGATTATTATTAAAAATTATTTTTGATGAACATACATTCAATTATTGATTTTGTGGTGAAAACTTTATCAGCAATTTGTAAACACTGCGTCATTTAAAAACTATTATATAAAGAATTGAAATATTTATATAACTGCAACAAATTCACAGTGGAAGTTAAATACTTTTTAAAATGACAGCTTTTAAGTGTTTGAAACGTTACTTTCCTCTATTGATGGAGGAAGAACAACTGAAACTCTATCAATAACTTTAAAAGAAAGTTATCAAGTTTCTCAGGATAGCTTGTGTTTTATTGTTAGTGATATTCGAAGGAACATTATTCCGTCGTTTAATAAACGATAGACCAAGGCGTCACGGAAAGTGGACGCTTTTTTATCTAACAACAGTAATTGGTTAGATTTGGAATATAGTGTATTTTTACCAAAATCGAAAAACGCAATAACAGACCCCACGCCATCTACATCATTTGAAAAACGTGGAAGACTGTGCATGTCTTATGGATATTTTTCAGAGACCAGTAAAAAAAGAAAAAAATTCCACATTAGTAAAGGAAATTGGATTCGAGCATATCTTTAACGCATATTTTCAGGTATTACGTTCAATAGGAGAAGAAACAGAAGCAAAGAATGTGGAAGCATTAATGATTGGCGAAACGGAAAAAAAGTTCTCTGTCTCGAGTTTTATGGAAAACACAGACGTTTTACTGACAGATGAAGAAGCACTCAGCGTGTTTGTTGATTTAGATTTAACAAAAGCACAATATTTATACTTGAAGAAGTTGATAAACGAAAAAATTGTTCCTTATTCCCACCGTATTAAAAATTACAAGAAATTAAACAAACTTGCTATCCATCATTTTCTGCAACAGAACTTACGAACACACACGCAAAATTTTTGGAACTGCAAGATTTATTGAATCACACTGTAGATAGAATTTAGACTATAGATTCCGAATACAATAATAAATTTAAACAACTAATTTTGTTTAGTTAATTTATATAAAAGTATATAAGATTTATATAAGATGGCTCCTCTGGCCAAAGCGAGTACAAGCAGAAACTTCCAATGGAATCTGAACTTATTTCTGATGCGAATTTATTTATAAGTTCTTTGGTACCGATCAAAATGGTTGATGAAGTTACTGGTACAGTTGTTTGGCAAAATCCGGCTCCTTCGTCTGTACGTTTTTGTCGACCTATATGCATAGAATTTTGCAAAGAGACTCCTGAGAAAACTAAAAATGTTGTAAATGAAATAAAAAGTCAAACATACTCTTTACAGCTATCTATATTTAACAAAAGTTGTACAAGTGAAACATGAACTTTTTTTAACAATGATAGATGAAAAAGTGGCTCAGGTATTAACGGATACGCCTTCTGCGTCTATATGTACAATATGTGGAGCTACTCCACGACAAATGAATGATTTGACTAAAGTGTCTGCTAGGCTTGAGAATGAAAGTTCGTATCAATATGGACTGTCGACATTACATGCCTGGATTCGGTGTATGGAAATGATGTTACATGTTTTCTACAATCTGTTTTTCCAAACATGGTCAGCTAAAGGTGAAGAAAAAAAACGACAAAAGAAACAGAAGAAGACCTTGGTACAGAAGCGTTTTAGTGAGCAGCTAGTGGCTTTACATAATTCTACAAGCTCTCTCCTCAGATGTTATGATAAATGCTGAAAGTTTTGGGACATATGCTATAGAAACTGCCCATATTTATGTGAGTAATTATAGCTAGTACTTTATGCCATCTTCAGTGCACAAATTTTTACTTCATGGAGAAAATATCATAAAACATTTCGCTGTACTGTCATTCGGGCAACTTCCAGAAGATGCGCAAGAATCCCGTAATAAAGATTATAAAAAATCTCGCCTTCATCATACCAGGAAATGTTTTAGATTAGCTACAAATGAGGATGTATTTCATACTCTTCTGTACACTTCAGATCCCTACACCACCAGCATTAGAAAACCGCATAGCAAAAATGTCCAAGAACTTGATGAAAATACTTTGCAGCTTTTGAAAGTCGACTTATAATTAATTCTATAAACACTCACTGTATAAAAGTTGTTATTAATAAACTATTCTGAATATTGCTATAATACGCATTTTATAAACTCCTAAAATTATATGTTATGTAATCATGTAAATATTTAAATATATGCAAATTAATTAATTACACGCAACTATTAAAAAAATCAAATTAGTAAAGCAATTAAACCTAATATAAGAAATATTTTTGTTTAAAAGATTAAAAAGTACGTTTGTTTTTTTTTTATCTAGAGATCAGCCAAAAGCTAGTATAAATTTTTTTTCTATTATATAAATTTAGTAATAATATATTTTCTAAATAAATCATTTTTTTTTCGTTTCTAAAACTTTTAAAGATTTTGAAATAAAATTAAAAAGAACATGTTTAGTTAAAAGTGAAAAAAAAAGAAAATTGTGAGATTTTTGACTTTTATTTAAAAGTTTTATATTAACTTTTTATTTTTTTATTTCTTTTATTTCCTTAGAAGCCCCATATACTACTCTACATTTGTGCAAAATTTCAACACTTAATCTTTAGTAACAAAAAAGTTATTGATTTTTTATCTAAAACAGACCTTTATTTTCCACTTTGCAACGTTCTAACATCAACGGGTTTTCAACGTTGAATTAACGCTAAAATGCTTGTTGGGTATATACATACGTATTTTCAGTATTTAACATTAAACGAAACGTGTTAATAACGCGTTTTGTTAAATGATTTCTCCCATCCTAAATGGCTTCACGTTTTGTGACGCGAATGTGACATGAAGGAAAGAGTGCTCATATATATATATATATATATATATAATTTTTTTTTTTACCATAATAATTCTTTACAATAAAATATAATGTTCATAAAAGATTAATGGAAGAACTTCTAGAAGATCAGATCTTATCACGAAGCCCTGTACGATTTATAGTTTCAACAGTATTTAAATAATATAAATTTACAATTTCCGTAGTCAAGTTTTATGGATTACTGTAAAATTAACAAAATTAAAATAAAACTGAAAAATATATAATCGTTAGAAGTAAATAAAGTTGTTTTCTAGAGAAAAAATAATTTCTTTTAATTTCTGTTTGAAATAGTTATAAGTCAAATTAATAGAAAAATCTATATTAGGTATAACTATTTAGTTCCATAGATATGGACCACGATAAGAAATACAAAATTAAGTATACTTATACCGACCAAAAGGGGCATTAAGGTTGCGTTAGTTGCTGTTTGTTTAATGTCTCTAGCATTATATATAATGCCAATAGATTTTGCAACTTTTGAAGAGGTACTGTCAATATGATTTTTCCAAGATAGATTTTCATCAATATACACTCCTAAAAACTTTACAACCTTTTCTCTTTTAATGACAGCATTGTCAATTAAAAGGTCAGGCATTAGAGTTGGCAATCTTATTTCTTATGATTTGTTTAGACATTATTTTAAACCAATAAGAAACTTTTTTAAGCTCGTTTGTCATTTTATTGAAATGTATATTGGTATTTTCATGAGTTAAAAACAAGTTTGTGTCATCAGCAAAGATTATTGATGTTAAGTTTGAGGTTTTATTAAGATCATTAATATATATTAAAAAACGAAGTGGTCCAAGTATGGACCCTTGCGGAACACCGCATGTAATATTCATTAAAATCTGAGTCAGAGTTTTCATTGTAAACATATTGTTTGCGATTAGTTAAATAGCTTTTGAATCAGTTTACAATTTTATCTATTATACCATAAGATACTAGTTTTTTCAACAAAATCTCGTGATCAACAGTGTCAAAAGCCTTGGACAGGTCTATAAAAACTCCTAATGTAAATTGACTGTTTTTAAAAGATTCGGAGATGTTGCGTGTAAGTTGGAGAATAGCGTGCTCAGTTGAATTGTTCCTATTAAACCCAAATTGATTTTCATAAAGCAATTTATTGTCATTAAGGTATGTATAGATTCGGTTATACATTATCCTCACGATAATTTTTGAGAAAAATGGAAGAATTGAAATAGGGCGATAGTTATTCATATTATTATGTTTGCCGGTCTTGAAAGCAGAAATTATCTTTGCTATCTTTAGATTTTCTGAAGAAGGTCCTTGAACTATAGATGCTCTAAATATTTTATAAAGAATGTTTTTGATAACGTCGTAAAAGTCGATTATAATATTTCTATTAATGCCATCATATCCTGTTGCCTTATTTCTTTTTAATGGTTTAAAAGCATCATCAAATTCGTAAACTCAGTATAATTTATGTTGAATTACTGAGATTTTGTGCATCGTTAACGTGTTTATCATTTATATTTGGAATACTGTTAGATAATTTTGTTCCTATAGTTGTTTCAATTCGATTGCAGTATCATTTGATTCAGTTAATATAGTTTTTCCAATTTTGTATGTGATAGCGAAGTAGCATTATTTTTTATTTTCCCTGTAATTTCTTTTATTATTTTGCCATGCGCGCTTTGAATCATGTTTGTATTTGTTAAACAAGTCAGAAAAGTTTTTTTTTGCGAAGTTTTTTGAATAGGTTTTTGTAGCTTTAGTAATTTATTTTGTGTTTTTTGTATTTAGATTTTTAGTACTTAACGTATATTTTTTTGCTTGAATTTTGAAGTTTTTTTAAGACCTTTAGAAATAAAAGTAGATAATATGTCTTTTGTTTTTAAAATTATTTCACAAAAGGGAAAGTTTACATCATAGACTTTATAGAATGTTTTTAAAAAGGTACTGTATATAATGGTTTTATCTGAATCAAAATTGATATGGTTCCAAAATTGATTTAGGTTAAAATCTCCAATTAGATAATTTCTTTTTTTTCTAGGTTAGTTTTTTCTAAAATAATTTTTTGTAAAAAGTTGCAAAAGTTTTCAGTTTTACCAGTTGGTGGCCAGTAGCAATAGCTTATTAACTGGTTTTTTGATTTCTTATATATCAGTTTGATTGTTAAAATCTCATTATTTACATTAGAAACACTCATATCGCGTCGAAGTTTATACAATAAATTATTTTTTACAAAAAAAAAGAACTCCTTCTCCACGCCTATTAAGTTAAAAGCCTTATTAGTTTCACAAATAATATTTAAGAAGTTTTCATAATTCTTTGTTAAGCTTCTAATGTTTATATGGATTACATTCAAATAATCATTATCAAATTAAAAAAAAAAAAATGATTTCATTCGGGTATTAATAAGTGCATTCAAATTCAGGTGTGTTAATTTCATTAAAATAATTTAAATCTGGATCAGTGCTTTCATTGAAAATGTAATTATTAGTTTGACAAAAAATGAATAATTTTTTAAACTCATGATTATTTGAATCCATTTTAGTATTATCAGCTCAAAAAAGCATTTATATAAATATAAAATTCACGTGAATATAGTTTTTTGTAAACAACTTTAGCAAACTTACCCTTAGATCTTAATTCTTTTGCCTCTACAAACAGCTTTTTTCTTAATCTCGATTAGCCGTTTGCTGAATTTTTCGTTTGTATAGATTTGTTGATTCCACATTTTTAGTTTAATGTAGTTTTCTGATATCATATTTTTATCTTTAGATTTTAACTATGAGGGATCTGTTTTTATGTTTTTCTATTTTACCAACTCGGTGCGCTCTTTCAATGGCGACATCATGTTTTAAACCAAGCTTAGACTTAATAAGTTCTTCTATTTTATTTTCATATATATATATATATATATATATATATATATATATATATATATATATATATATATATATATATATGTATATATATATATATATATATGATTCGAATGTTGACATCTTGTATAAAAGTATATATGTAAAAATATAAAAACTCCAATTAATACCAGGCTATATTAATATATTACTATATTAATATAAATATATATATATATATATATATATATATATATATATATATATATATATATATATATATATATATATATATATATATTAATATAGTTATATGTAGATATCTTATATACATATTGCGATGTTAGAATTATTTTGTTATATGTCTACAAATCAAAAAAATTGAGTTAAATCAATTTTTTTTTTTTTTTCTTTTAATAGATAAAATATTTATTTTTTACACATAAATCAGTAAAAAAATAACTAACTTACTATACCTGACATTGCCTTTTGTTCTATCTCTTTATTCGTATTTTTAAATTAAAATTATAATCTGCTATCTCCGTTATGTCCAATCAAAACTCATTTACGGTAAAATGGTAGCGGATGTTTTTACGACAGAAAAAAACAACTAAACTTTTAAGGTTAAACATGTTGTTGCTCGTCGTCTGCTCCTACTAGCGAGTCCAAATAATCGTATTTTCAGTTATCCGGGTAATCGAGTATTTATTTTTTTCATTTCCGGGGTACCCGGGTATCCGGGTAAAGGAAAAAAATTACCTACACCATGTGGTTTTAATTAAATTTAAAATAAAATGCAAAAGTTTTAGTTTTAAATCTATTTTTTATTTAAAAAATAATACTTTTCAAATACAAGTTTGTCAACCGTTTCCATTTTCAACTGATTTCGGGTTTTTGTGACAAAAGCTGAAGCTACCGAAAACACTCTTTCACTTATTGTTGACGTTGGTTGTATTGTCAGTAATGCTGTAAAAAGTTTTCCAATAGAGTCACCTCGTTTTGAAAAATCTTTCTCCCACAACTTCATTTCTTTTTCCAATGTGGATTTTCTCTCATTATTTTCTTTCGGAACAGTCATAATTAATTCAATTGTTTTTTGGAGTTCATCGTAATTTGAAACCAAACCATTATTTGAAATTTTTTCTTCATTTTCAATTGTTATTTCTGTATCCATCTGTGTGTTTGCAGGATCTTCATTGAACAGCTTTATGAAGGTTTTTTTAGCCAATAAATGAATAGAACTTTTTTTTAAATAAGTAAAATGGCAGTTAATATCTGGTTTAGGATAATTTCCAGATTGTAAAAAACGCAAGAGTGATACAACATCCTCATTTCGTCTTTCCTCGATTCTTTTCTTCAAAGCAGTGAACATTTCCATGGCTAACTGCGTATTTGTTTCTTTTAGTTTGTTAAGCAAAAAAATCTTTACTGAGCTCTTTAACAGTAAGCTCAACCGGTTGTAAAACGTGATATTTCTTCTAAAACTTTGATATTTTTTTCTGAACATTTTTGCTGACCTAATTCCATTAGAGCCTTTTGTATACAATCGTATATTTTTATGAAAAGATTTACCATTGGTATTATTGAGTTCCATCTTGTTTTGCAATCGAGTAGCAATCGTAGCTTTTTGCCTTCTTGATCTATTATATGCTTCGAACTAAAGAATATTTGAAAAATTTAATAATTTTTCGTGTTTCATCAAGAATTTTGCCAATTCTTCACGAAAGATTGGTAATTGTCTAACTGAATCATTTTGGAAATTTAAGTTACCATCAAAAGCAAATACATCAGCTACCTCATCATTTTTTTCAGTAGTTTCAACACAATCATCATGTGCTAAATTTTCATCATATTCTAAATTCTCATCATCTTGGAAATTTGTATCAATTGCCGCATCATCATTCGTAATTAAACTCCCACTTTTTTTAAAAATACATCAAGTACAGCAAGATGCATAGCATGGTTGTAGCATAACTGAGAAAATGGTAAAATATTTTCCCATATTTTACCATGACTGATGCTCCATCATGTGTGGATCCGACGATATCATTATCCATTTCAATTCCATAATCTTTAAGTTTTGCTTTTACTAAATCGATAGCGGCATTTGAATCACAAGAACCTATTATTGCAGATAGACCCAAGACTACAGGTGGCTTTGTTGCTTAATAAAGAGTGATATTTATGAACCTTCTAACGTTTATATCACTCCATTCATCGACAGTAATACTGAATCTCTCTCCAGATTTTTTTTGCTCTAATAACGACGCTATTAATTCTTTTTTTTCTTTATAAAAATCCATTATATATTTCATTGCCGTTGTTTCAGTTTTTGGCATTTTATAATTACGACTTGCTACGTAACCCCTAATGGCTTCAGATGAAGTAATTCTTTTGATGCTAAATCCATCTTTTGTCGCACATTTCGCCAATATTTCATTCAATGATTCTCGACTTAAGAAATTTATTATTCCATTTCCAACTGATTTTGTGTTTTTCAAAGAAGACGTATCAGTTTCATTTGTGTCGCCCAAATTTATTTTTTGTAAAGATATGCTATGAATTTTAAATGATTAATCATTCCAGTAGTATTAGATCCCGGACGTTGAATTATAGATTTGGATCTGTTACAAACTGACTCCGATTTCTCTTTTTTTGTAAAATATTTCCATACCTTTGATTTTTTCGTAGACATTTCTGGGTATATGTAAATAAATCACTAAAATAAAAAATCACAACATAAAAATTAAAAATTGAAATTTATACGTATTTAAATATGCATTTATTACTTGAAATTTAGTACATTTTACTCAAAACACTTCACTTACTAAAGGCAGCTATATATATTAGAAAATTAAGTATTTATTTTATTTATTTCACAAACTTTTTTTAAATATTTCACTTTCTTGCAAATTTTACGTCGTACAACTTCAAATTACAAATGTTAGTTATTTTATGTAACTTAGTTAAAAAAAAAAAAACTTTTGAAACTTAGTTAAAAATCAACGGTTGCTAATCAACTTTATTATAGAAGTAAAAGAAGAAAAACGGTAGAATACCGTTATTCGATTGATTAATAGTTAAATGAATGTGCAATATTTACTTTTTTTTTTGTTTAAATATTATACTCGATACTCGAAGAAAATATTTCGAGTAGTCGACTACTCGGAACTTGCTTATAAAGTCAATTATTCGGGTACTCGGGTAATCGATAATCGTAATTGGATTCCCTAGCTCCTACGTTGAGGAAAATCTAGGAAACGCATGTCTCAACCTAAAACTTGGATACAGATTTTGAGAAAGCAGCTGAGAAAATCTGCTTAGCCGTATAAAAATAGAAAGAGAGAAAATGTTTAATACAAATTTGTAATCAAAAAAAAGGACTGTAAAATTCTTGTAATTTTAAATACACACAAAATATCAAAATGAACACGTATATTTGTTGATTTTCGGTTTGCGGCATGCTACCCAAAACTTAGAGTAATTTAAAATAAAAGTGTAAGACCAGGGAATTCTAGTATACAAGAGTTTAATAATATCCACAGTCAAATTATATAATTTAATAATATCCACAGTCAACTTGTTTCTCTGCGCAGCGGCCTTGTTCGTCAAGTTCGTGTTTCGGAGTTATAGAGTTGAAAGAGGTTTATAACCACTATTAAGTAGCCTCCTCGTCTGTAGTGGCCTTCTCGGCCTTGAAGAGGTGAATAAAGAAAAAAAAAAAAAAAAAATAGAGCACTCGCTCCTGTTAAAATATTTAGTCCCCTTGGTTTATTCAGAGTTATTCCTGCTCTTCAAAAAAGAATGTTTTTTCTGTCTATCAAATGAAGAAATTGGATTTCAAACATTTTTTAGTTATTGCAGGCCTTTTTAATATTAAGCTTGTTCCCTTTAACTAGATATAGCATCTAGCATTCAGATCATGTATACTACAGAAAATCATGTTATAATGTCTGTTCAAAAGCATGAATTAACAATCTACGATCTTGGCAGGACAGAAGTACTAATATTTTCTGCCTCGAATCAGGATGCTCAAATATTAAATGATAAAGCCAATGTCCTTCAAAATCTGTTCAAGTATGTGCATGCTGTAAATATTGCATTTTATAAAAGTATTTTAAAATAATTTATTTTATTGTCAAAGTAATCAAATGTTTTATATATATGTTTTATATGTTATGTTGTTAAATGATAGTCCAATAAAAATATAAAAATGAAATTTTATATTTTTATTGGACTATCCAGAGGTGCTGGTTAACTAATTATTCTTTAGATTATCTTTTTATTGTGCAATATATTTTAGATGTTTTGCTTTTAGAACTTATAACTAAAGTTTTATTTCGTTGTGAAGATCTTAGTACATACTTTAGATAATATATTACTTATCTTTGTTGAATTGAATTTTTGACAAAATAGCGTGTTAAATTATTTTTTCACTAGTGTAAAATAAGATCTTTTTTTTGTAATTAACAGATATGTACCTTACAGTACTTAATTGTCAAAATATATAATCATCTTGCCTCAATAAATATAAAAAATACTAGTTTGTAATATATTTTTTAACAGAAAATGGAGATATAACAAAATAACGCTGTAATTTAAAAAATAAGTGTGTATTATATTGTTCCATCTCGAAATCTAGTTTTAGCAATTCAGACACTTGCTCTTTAAATATTTTAAAATAATTTCTTTAAAACTGTGGTAGCCTCTATAGGAAATTAATAAAAATTGATTTTTGTTTGTTTGTTTTATGTTTTTTGGTCTGAAGATCGATTTAAAACTTTGAATTTGATTTTCTCGGTTCGTAAAAACATGTAAATAAAACAAAATAATTCTAACCTCGCGACATATAAATGTATGTGTATATAAGATATGATAATATCTTATGCACACATATATCTATATAAGTTTAATATTATGTTATAGTATATGAAAAAACAATTTAGGTTTAAATATATTAAACACAAGAAACAAAAGTAATTTTTACATAGAAATGATTTCGGACTCGAATCTGCTGTTTTTTACACTGTTAAAGATAACCTTAAGGTTAAGGTAATTACTATAAATTTACATGATTATTGTTTTTTAAACAACTTCTATACAAATAAAGTGTGTTATATGATGTCTAAAAAAAAAGATGTTTAAATTAAATGTGACATTCAAAAATCACAATGAAACGGCATTTAATTGGCATGTTTTATAACTACACGGAAAACGATTGATTAAATATATGTTTAGCAAATTGCAACGGAAGTTTCATAAGCTTATCTAAAACGTTGTACTCTTCCATGTTTTCATTTGGTTTGACAAAAAATATATTTTCTTCTTATAATATTTTAATTGTCACATGATCGGTGTCTTTAACTCAGTGTTTAGTAAATAGAGAAATGTCTTCAAAATAGAGACATTGTAGAAAACATAGACAGTAAAATGTTAAGAATGTTAAGGAAAAAGAAAGTATAAAAAAGCTGTCGAGCGATTGAAGGAGATAGAAAAAAAAAGGTTTAAGACTTTAACTAAAAAAGCTTTTGAATGTGTTATAAGTATGCTTTAAATGTCTTAGGAAAAAAGTTACCTTTACGATATGAAGAGGATTTGAAGGGTGTTTCTTTGTTAACAAAAAAAGTTAACTTTACCATATGAAGAGGATGTTTTTGAGTTACTATATACACAAGATTAAAAGCTGTTGTCACGGTTTAGTTTTCAGCCTTTTCGACCTGTAACTCTTTTCAGGATATCTCCAACGCAATTTTCTAGTTCATTCTAGGCATATTTGCCATGGCCTCTGCAAAAATACAAAAAATATATATAAATAAGATTAATAGAATATATCGCACTGAAGGCATCGAAGAAGGTTTGATTCGTGGTAAAATTTTTAATTTAAAAACGCAAACACAAGATAATGTGTAAAATGTATTAACTATTTATTAGATAAAAAAAATGAATTATTTAAAACAAAACGATTGGATTGCTATCAGTAAGTATTAGACTAAGGTCTAACAACGACGTAAAAAGGTTATTATATATGTTGGGCGTGCCGCATGTTAAACAAGAAACTTTTAAAGATGGTTTTGGTTTCATTATCTATATTTATCTGTTATATATTGATTCGACAGACTATTAGGATTATAAAGATATTAAGTTGTTTTAAATAACGTTTACTTTTCTTTTCTTTTTTTTTTTTTTTTCTTTTTTTTTTTGTTTCTATGGATTTTTGGTCTGCATATATGAACATGTTATTTGAAATAAATACATTTTACCAAATAATGATCAGATAAGTTTGTGGCGTTAGTCTAAAAGATAAAAAAAGATCTCTGACAGAGATTAGGAACAGTGAGTGTATTTAATAAAATGCCTCTAGAAAGATTAAGATAGTAGATAATTAGAATAGTCATATATTTTTAATGAATAAAAATGCAATGTTAATGCAAAAATAAACAATAAAGTTTAAATATTTTATAATTAATAAAGTAATATTTTAATTTTGTTATACATTTCTTTGTTATGCGTTTCATTGTTTCTTTGAATTAAGTTACCAGTGTTTCTTAAGTCAAAGAAACAATTTGTTAAAAAAAAAACTTAAGGAATTGCAAGCTAATAAACAAAATTTTAACAATAAATATTTTTGTTTTTTATTTCAATTTTATATAAAGTTTACAGAATCATTTAAAAACAAAAAAAAGCCTATTAAAGAAGTGTCCCTTTATTCTCTCCATTTAATATACATCATACCAGTACTTTCTTCGAATTGAATTAATCTTTCATTTCGATGTAACTTCTATAAAATTATTTGAGTTAAAGACCCTTTTGATCTTCTCTTTCTGTACCAAAACAATCATTTTTATTCTACAAAAGATAATGACAAACTTCCACAGCAGTTTACCAATTATCAATAAATACACAATAATCTTTGTTTAAAAGGCTATCCATAAGTGTCATGACAATATATGTGGCTATATATCATTTTTTCCATATTTCCTGTGTACAATAAACAATTTTATTTAACCTGTTTTACATTCGGCTAGTATTAAAACCAAACTTTGCTCGTTTACTTGGGATTTATTGTTTCCAGCTCCATTGTCTTTTCCATAATAGTAAATATTCATCAATTAGAACATTGCGTTGAGGTACAAAAGCTTTACAAAAAAATGAAACAGATAGGGTTAAAGATTTGTTTTTTGCTGTATTTCACTCTTTGAAACTTTGTTTACTTAAAACTTTTTACTCATATACGCTCTTCAAAATGAAATATGCCGAAAATATGCAGTAAAGCATATGTTATACATGTTTCTATCCCATTCTCATTGCGCCTTTTTTTTTTTTTTTTTTTTTTGCAAATACTGCAAAATCTAAATATTTCCATCACAAAAAACAGATTTCACGCCGCAATTAATATATTAGTTAAATAACTTTGTTATTTAACTAATATATTAGTTGCGTTAATGACGTTATAACTTTTTTTTTTTTAAAAATGAAAGAAACATTAAAAATAATGTGTTTGAGCTTGTAACAATAAAAAAGTTCGAATTTCATTTCTTAAAACATCTAAAAGCATACATATATACCCTTTAACAGTCCCGTGTTTTTTTAAAAAACGGTCGCGATTAGTCCAGCTTTTTTTTTTTTTTTTTGAAATGGTCTCTAAATGTCCCGTATTTTTAAATTCATCGTGTTTTTTTACTGATAGAATAAAAAAAGTTTTTTTTATTATTTTTAACGTTATTAAACACTACAAGATGTTATTATCCAATTTTAAGAATACACAAATCATACTAAATAAACGTAATATTTTTAAAATGTGTTTACTGATATTCACTTTTTGTATGATAACTGTAAAAAGCAAGGAGTTGCAAAAAGTCCTACATCACATTTTACACATTCATATCCTGAACCTTTTTAAATATTGTGTTTGTAACATACCGCACACTATCTATGAGCATTAATCTTTTACTATCATTTTCAATAATCATTCATTAAATATATCTTTTCATTATTGATTCATCAAATAAATAGAATTCTATCTTTTTGTGAGTAAGTGTTTACTTTTTGATAATTATTTTTGCACTGAAAGAATTCCTTATTTGTCATATTTAAATATAAATTGAACACGTTTAAAGGACAAAAGCTCTGTAATTATCTAGTAATAACTATTGTGACAAGTAGACGTATAATTACTGATAAACAAAAAGGAAATATAAAAAGATGCACACAACCATAATATTACAGATAAGACATTTAGAAACCACTTCTAGTTTGCGTAATATTATATAATAATATGGACTGTTAACGGGTTAAATATTTTTAGCTAGTCATTTACGCTATTTTTTAGCATCAGGTTTAGATGACTTAGATCTTTTTGTTTTTTTTTTCCTTCTTTTTTTTTTTTTATCTTCTTTTGCATTATTTTTTGTTCTTTGTCAATCTTTCTTTTCTTTGTCCGCTATTTTATACATTTTGAAAACTTCGTCACTCGCTACGCGAATGATTCCATAATTGATTTTCTTGTATTTTCTATTTGTTTTGCATTTAATTGCGTATAATTGGTTAGAGAAGTTTAGCACATGCTGAATTATAGTTCAAAAACTCGAACTCTCGTTTTATTATGAGATGCTGATGAAAGAATATCAAGATGCTGCTTCATAACTAAAGAATTCAGAGAATAATAACCAGGGGTGTAGCTCAAAAGGTTATGCAATGGCTCTATATTTTCCTGTATTTTCGAGACGTAATAAAGAATAGCTGTTGCCTTATCAATTGGTGCACAAGAAGACTTTTCATAATAAAATCAATGTCAAAATGTTTATTCAATAAAATAAACCATTTTATTTATACTTACCCTGTATAATTACCTTAAAGAGGAGCAGTTCATTACTGATAATGTTTTATTAAAAGAAGCTGCGTTTGAAAATGTAGGAATTTCAAAACATTCAGAAGTTACTTGTGCATCTGAATTAAAAGCAGATTCAAAAATATTATCTACTTCAATACACCGTTCAAGATAAACATTTTCAATAATAAATGGAAAAATACCTGTACCACGAAAACCATTAACAATTTTGATTTTGTAATAATTCTGTCATCAGTTTTGAAATTTTTATATACTCAATCTCATCAACCTACTTGAAACCATTTTTTCTTTTTCCAATTATTTACATCCTTTTCTAATCCTAATTTGACTGGTCCAAAAATTTATGTATCACACATTTGAAGAATGTGAGTGCAATTTGGAGGAAAAGACACTACTTATATTACCCGATCTTTGCACTATTTAAATAAATAAAAATTAATGTAGCTTGGATGATTGTCTAAGAATAAGAAAACAGGGCGTGCAACATCATTCAATTCGTCGTCAATTATTAGAATATATTCTTTGAAAGAGCGTTGGTTTTGCCATCCACATCCACATCAAGATTAAGTTTAAGTAAACAAAAAAATTTCCATAGACAGTTCTAGAAGCATATGCAAGATCTTCTAATCGTTTGAACGTTTCTTTCAAAATAATCTGGGTTTTTAACATAGAACCAGTAGCTCCAAAGCAATAGCAGACAATAATGTTTTCTTTAGGCTTTGGTTATTTAACTTTATAAACTGTTTTTGCACCTTTCCTTGTGAGAACTCTCTTCACACTAGAATAGAATGGAATAGAAATTGCTGTACATTCGATTTCTTGAGTTTTGAGTCCAAACTTCGCAGAGTTCGAGATTGTAACAGCTGTAACAAAACAAAATAGCTTTAAGAAATAATCGCTAATATTTAAAATGTTTGTCTATTCTGTTTTTAAATTGATTGATGGTACTTGCATCTATTGCATTTTGATCAAGATTGTTCCAATCATTCACCACTCTATTTGTAAAGGAGTTAAATCTTTTCATGTTGCTTGTTAATTGCCTTCTTAATTTCAAATTGTGACCCCTTGTTTTTCTTTCGTTATCAATAAGTTTTGGTGGACGGTGAAAATTAATTATGTCATATTTTTTAAAATATTTGAACATTTGAATTAAATCCCCTCTTTTTCTATTTTCGAGCGATAATAGATCTAGTTTTTTAAGTCTCTCTTCATAGTTATACCCTCGTAAATTTTCGATTCTAGTTGCTCTTTGTTGGACTTTTTCTAATTTATCCTTATCATACTGCCAGTACGGGTTCTAAATTGTTGCTGCATATTCTAAGTAAGGTCTAACTAATGAGACAAATAACATCTTCATCATAATCTGATTCATATAACAGAAAACATGTTTGATTTGACCGAAAACACTAGAATATAATTCAAAACTTGTAAAAAGCTTCTGGACGATCACGGACATAAAGTAAACCATTCCTTTTTAAAAAGTTGAAAAAGTTGTCAAAAAAGTATGAAACTCTGCTGACTGGAACCATTGAACTGAAACTGGTGCTTTACTAATAGATAATATCTTAAACAAACAACACAAAGCATTCTGTAGGAATTTATGCATAATTTTGCGATTAATTGTAAAGTTAATTTTTTTTATATTTACACTCAATTTTCTTATATAACACGTTTGAAAACATATTTTACACGGCGCAACGTTGAACTAAATGACTAAAATAAGTCACGATGGTTTTTATTTCAATTTATATATTGTAATGGAGGTATGCTTTCATTAATTAAAAGCTTTGTTAGAAATATAATGCTTAGCGTATGTTTAATGACTTTATTTTAACATCAGAACCAAATTTACATGATATATTAGTATATACTTTATCCATATATTTTAAATAATATATTGTGATTGTAGTTTGAATTTGAAATAAAAATTATATTTTTGAAATTATCGTGAAAGTATCGTGAACCTTTTTACTTTTTATAGTTACACATAAAATATTTGCATTGGCGTTATCATTCATAAATATTTTCAAGGAAGAAGAAGAGGCTAAAATATCCTAAACTACTGTCTAAAATTTGTTAGCATCATTTTAAGGCTTTAGCGTTTCTTGACGAAAATGTTTCGCGCTGAATATACTACATATGAGAAATCTCATTAAATATTTTACGTGCTTTAATGGTGGCAACAGAACCAGGCAGTTTATAAACTAAATCTGAAAGAAATTATATAAAACTCGTAGTTGCTTTGGATATTCAAATACAAAAAAAAAGATTTGAAGAGACATTTAAAGGCAACTGAAACCTTCGGAGGTTTAACTATAATTGCTTTTAATCCACATGACAAAATGAAAGGCTGCTGTTTTGGATTTGAGCGATTAAAAAAAATGTCAAGAGTTTCGCCATCCTATAAAAAAGTTTTTAAAGTTTGAAGTAAATCAAATCGAACAAAAACTTAATAATAATAAAATAACGAGAGAAAGAAGATTGAAGATTTGAGTTTTTTAATTTTTAAAAGCTTATATCATACTATTGGTATATTATTTTTTAAAGAAACTAATGAGATTTGGAAATGTATCTTATCTTTAGTTCTTCAATTAGGAAAACCATTGCTGCACTTGCTGAAACCCGATAATTTCCCATAGTTCGCAAGAGATAAACAACAGTCTTTAACGATTTTAGTACTAATGCATCTAAACAAAATTAAAATTATATTAAAACTTACATTGTTAAAGACATGATTTAATAAATATAACTTTTTTGTTTGAGATTTTCTACAGATTATTTACCTGTATTGGTATTCCCTTCAGTATCTCGCCTATAATGTCAAAGCAGTTGCCAGTCAGCTTGCAGTATGCAATTAGTAATCTCAAAATTGTTGTTTCTAATAAAAATGGAATATTTTTGCATAGTTTCGATTAATTGATTTGACAAACAAATGTTAAAAAAAATAATTTATATAATGTAAAATTTGAAACTATAAAAACTCCTCCAGAAAACTTGTTTAGCAACGAATGAAGTTTTTTTTTTTTTTACCAACAATTAACTTAAAAAAATAACTGAAAAAATTAAAAACTTTTTGTTTGTATTCTTTGTTTTGTTTTTTGTTTTTGGATGTTGCGTTTTTATTTTTATTCTGCCGAAATTTATAACATATTTTTTAAATATAAACTTATTTTAAATATTTAAGTATTTAAAAATATTATTAACGTTAAACGGTTTCTTGATGACAAGACCATCGGTCTTCTCCAAGTTTCCCGTGTTCTTTAAATTAATTTCTAATACTTAACAGTTTATTTTATTCATTTTTTGTATAACGTATCTTTTTTTAAATTTTACTATACTTTGTAAACGATTATACTATATATTACGAATTTGTAAAGATTAAAGAACAAAATAAAAAAAAAAAAAGCATTGATAAAACATGCAAGAAAATCTTTTATCTTCAAGAAAGTGCGCATATCGTTTGCCGTTTACGGCAAGTTAGAGGACAGGGCAAACATCAGACACAAGTTTGATAGTGATTTGAATTTCGCGCGCACATATGGCTGCCGGTATCGGTACAAATCAATGGCGGTATTATGTAGCTGGAGAGATAGATAGATACTACAGACCTCTTTTTTTAACAACGTCAAATTTTGTTTGTGAAAAGAGATGGATATCCAATATTTGTGTACATAATCCCTAGGCTGATCTTTGATGTGCAATATGTACGGCATGCTTGACAGTTTTGACGCATGTGTATTATATAAGGCAAAGTTTTTTATCCATTTATTTAAACATAATTTTAATTATTATTTACAACCATTTGTTTAATATATTTTTATACGCTGGTTACAACAAATTTTGGAATATATTAATTTGATTTTTAAAAGTGGTTTAGCTTGCGAAAATCTATCCTTATTAAAAACTATTCTAGCAGCATGCTTTTGTTTCCGATATAGTGTGGCTAGTTTGTATTTATGAGTACTCGCTCATGCAACATTAGCGTATATGTAATAGCTTTGTATGAACGAGAAGTTTAGGAACTTCAAATTATCAGGAGACAGTGTAGATCTAGCTTTGTAAAAGATACTTATGTTTTTTGATATTTTAGTATTTAACATATTTAATAAGATTTCCATGAGATGTTCCCATCAATAAGTATCCTTTGAAATTTAGTTGCTTGGCTCTTTTTTTGTTTTTTTGTTAGATTTTATCGAACTGTTTAATTTTTTCAAGTTCAGTATTTGTAGTTTCATACAGTTCTGTAATAGATGAGGATGCATAAAATAAATTAGTGTTGTCTGCGAACATTATGACATTCTATTTACTTGCGCTTTAGAAAGATTGTTTATGAATATTAAAAATAAAAAAGGTGCATGAATGGAACTTTGGGGGACATCGCATTTTATTTTGAGTAATTCTGAAAAAAAAATTTTCATGAGCAATAACGCATTGTCTTCTGACTAGTAAAAAGTTTTTAAACCAGTTCAGCGCAATACCTTTTATTCCATATTTTTCCATTTTCCTAATTAAGATAGCGTTATCTACTGTGTCAAACGCCTTTGATAAATCAAAAAAGACTCCAAGGACGTATTTTTTGTTTTCAAAGGAGTCATTTATTTTATTATAAGGTCAAGAATAGCGTGTTCGGTTAAATTTTGTTTCTGGAATCCAAACTGTTTTTTATTAAGGATTTTATTATTTGTTAGATATTTATACAGTTTATTGTATAATACTCTCTCCAAAAGTTTTAAAAATACAATAAGAACTGAGGTAGTTCTGTATTTGTTTAGTGTGATGAAGTGAAAATGAATCCCCGGTTTTTCAAATTGCTATTACCTTAGCTGTTTTAATTTATTTGGTACAGATCCTGTAATAATTGAAGATTTAAATATTTCATAGATTTGTTGTTTTATCAATGGAAACACATCTACAACTATTTAGCTACAAATGCCGACTATTCCAGGAGCCTTATTTGTCATAAGAGAGTTTTTTGCGATATCTAGTTCTTCATGGTTTAGTCCAGAGAAAATATTTAAACAGAAACGTTGGTTTGTGATATAGGTTTCGAAGGAGATGTCAGGGTATTGAATTTTTGAAACCATATTAAGGCCTATGCCTGCAAAGAAACTATTGAAATTTAAGCGATAGAAATTTTGTCGATATATTTAGTTTCGTTAACGATAATTTTATCGGGTAAATTATTTGATTATGTATGGTTTTTACCTATTATTTTCTTCAGTATGTTCCAGGTTTTTTCAATATCACTTTTACTTTTTTGTTGTTGTTTTAAATAATATATTTTTTGAATTCTTTCTAACTTTTTCAAAAAGATTTTTGTATTTTTTGTATGTAGTTAAGTTAGTTTCGTTTCTGTTTTTTAAATACTTGATATATAGTTTTTGCTTTGTTTTTGATGATTTTCTAATCTGTTAGTTACCCATGGATAGTCTAAATATTTTAGCTTTGTTTCTTTCTCTTCAACAGGGAATTGTTTATTGAAGTGATCTATAAAAATATTTATAAATAAATTGTATGCAGAGTTTGTGTGTACAAGGTTAAATTCTTGATACACTCTATCCCAATTTACTACCGATAGCGAGTCTTTAAATTTTTTAATAGAGAATTGATTGATTTTTTCTTTTACAAAACTTTAGCTTTAGTATTGTTATAGGTTCTTAAATCTTGAGAAAATGAAAAATAAATATGAAAATGATTTGATATATTTGTTTTGATAACTCCTGTTTCTAATAATGTATTTTTTAACATATTGCCTATAGCAAAAACGGAGTTTGGGGTTACCCGGGTAGAATAGTTGATGATTGGGAGGATACAGAATTGAAACAGATTATCAAAAAAGAGTTTAGTAATCGCATTTTCTTTGTAGTTTAGACTGTTAATATTTAAATCCCCTATAAAGAAAATATTTTTTCCTTTATTTTGAGAAAGATTTTATTTAAAAGTTTGAAAATTTAATAAAACCACATTTTTTAATTTATTACCCGTTATCTCAATAGTAAATACTTCGCTATCAGTATCAGAGATGGAGAGGTCTTGTCTTACTTTAATCGCTTGATCATTTATGGTATACGTTGCGATCCCTACTCCCCTTTTGTTTGTTTTTCTTTTAAAAGATATTAGTTTATTATTTGGAATTTGAAAATTTGAGTTCATTTTAAATGATTCATCAGAATACCACGTTTCGGTTATGCAAATCATACTGAATGAGTAATTGCAATCTATTAGAAAGTGTTTTAGTTTATCAAAATTTTGATTTATGCTTCTTATATTTATGTGCATTGCAGTAAAATTATTTTTTATTGTTTCAAGTTCAATTTTAAAAGTTTCTGTTTTAAAATATTTTGAATCAAAATTATTTTTTTAAAAAGTTTGCGTATCAGAGTCGTAAAAATTATTTAGTAAAACATTATATGCAGTTTCGAAGACGTTGAAACGCAGCGTTTCAAATTTATTTACATTGTTTTTGTTTTCGTAAGTCATTGTGTTAAGTGCAGTAAATTAAAACGTGCTAGCATAATATAAAATGTACAGAACTATTTCACAAATCTCGATTAAGTATTTTGTTAAAATTAAAACTATTTACGAAAATCTCTGACGAATATTTTATCATATTTGATAATAGCAAATTTGCTTACCTTTAGAAATCTTTTAGAATCTTTCCATAGCTTTTTTCTTATTTCCATCGTTTCGTTAGCGTAGTCTTCATTGATAAGTATTCCGTTTCCTTTGAGTTTTTTTGATAAAGTTAAGATTTTATTTTTATTTTGAAAGTCTAGCAGTTTAATAATTATAGTTCTTGGTGATTTATTTTCATTTATTTTCCCAATGCGGTGAGCTCTTTCAAATACTATGTCTTCAGAGATTCCTAGTTGGTTTCAAAATACATCTTTAACTTTCTTTATACAGTCATTCCAAGATTCCATGGGCAGGTCAGGGTTAGCTCAGGCAAGCCATCAATCCTTAGGTTATTACGGCGTAAACGATTTTCAACGTCAATATATTTTTTATTTATTTGTTTTTTTCGGTGGCCATCAGACTGTTTGTTTCCGATATTTTTTCTAAGAAATTTTCTTCCTGAAAGTTGATACTTTTTTATATCGTTGATGTCTTTTTCAATTTTTATTACCTTCGATTTGCTTTTATTGAACTCGTTTTCAAGTTTGTTAAGGCGATCTGTTATTATTTTTAGATTTGCACTTATGATATCGCTAAATATCTTTTCCTGTTTTTTTAAAAGGCTGATAGTTTCACTAAGAATACCTTTTTTTTGTTCTGCTAGTTTGGTGGTTATTAGTTTTTCAGTATTTATCTTTGTAACTTCCATAATGTGAAAATTTTTAATAAACACGCCTTGCTGTTACAATGCCGCAGATGCAAAAAAAAAATCTTCGACTTTGCTTTTAAAAACGACATGATAGTTAGCAAAATTTATAGAATTGTTTACTGCTTCCATTTTTGGAAGCAGTAAACAATTATATATATATATATATATATATATATATATATATATATATATATATATATATATATATATATATATATATATATATATATATATATATATATATATATATATATATATATATATATATATATTATGTATTATATAAATTATATATACATATATATAAATATATAAAATACAAATGATTTATTTTATTTTAGCCACACTTGCATCTGCTAAAAAACAATTACATTTGCCATCAACTCAAATTGAAAACAATGAAGAAATTGTACAGATTGATCTGGCTGACAAGGCAGAATGTTCTGGTATGACAGAGCAAAACTGTTTTTACATAGTCTCATCAACCACTGTCATGATATATATAAGTTTGAATAAAAAAATTACTTAAAATATATACATACATATATATATATATATATATATATATATATATATATATATATATATATATATATATATATATATATATATATATATATATATATATATATATATATATATATATATATATATATATATATATATATATGTATATATATATATATATATATATATATATATATTTGTATATATATTTATATATATATATATATATATATATATATATATATATATATATATATATATATATATATATATATATATATATATATATTCACATTGTTTCACCTTCCTTTTTCCAGCCAACCGTGTATCTGCTATAAGTCAACTCGATTTGACATCAACTGAAGTTAAAAGCATTGACTTTGTTATACAGCATGATCTGGATGACAAAGTAGAATGCTCTAGTATGACAGAGCAAAAATCTCTATTTTTTCCAACAAGTGCCATGAAGACTTCTATCAGTAAATGTGAACGAGAAAGTATATGTTGTGAAATGGATAATTTACGGTCTGAAAGAGACAAATTATTAGAACGATTACTGTTGCCTGTGTATTTGTCTCCGTATTCATTTCAAGTTATAAGTAAAAATCCTGAAAATAGTTTGATGTTAACTGGGTTAAAATTTACTATGTTAACAACACTTTTAGAGTTTCTTTGTATAGGAGAACAAACTTATAATAGACAAACTCGAAATACTATGGAGGATCAAATAATTCTAACAATTGTTAAACTGAACACAATTTGAGTTTTGACATGTTAGCCCATTTATGTTCTATAAGTAAAACAACTGCTATTAAATACTTTTGGAAATGGATGGACCTAATGTCTGAAAAATTGAAATTCTTAGTTAAAATGCCAGCTCGAGAGCTCATTTTTGAAACGTTACCACCAATATTTAAGTCAAAGTTTCCCCGTCTTACATCCATAATAGATTGTTTTCAAGTATTTATTGAGTCACCTGGTACATTATTGGCAAAAGCGCAATGTTACAGTAATTACAAAAAGCATTGCACATTTTGACGGTATTTATTTCTTGTACACCGCTTGGTGCTATTAATTTTGTTTCTAAATGTTGGGGTGGTCGTGCTTCCGACATTCAAATAGTTAGAGAATCAAACTTTACATCATCAAAATACCATTACCCTGGAGACCAAATTTTGGCTGATCGTGGATTTACATTAAAAGATGATTTTGCCACTCTTTCCTATTCGGAACCTTTGGTTCCTGCATTTAAAAAAAACAAGACCCAGCTATCAGCAGATGATGTTGAATCTACCAGGAAAATTGCATCTGTAAGAATTCATATCGAAAGAGTAATAGGATTATTGAAAAATCGTTATTCAATTTTAAAAGGAATCTTGCCAATAAGAACAGTGAAAAGACTGAAGGACGAAGCAACTCATTCAAAGCATGCAAGCTGTGATAAAATTGTTGTAGTGTGTGCTGCTTTAGTGAACTTAGGAGAAAACATTGTGTTTCGCTAGCATGTAATTTTTTTATAACAAATAAAAGATATTACAAGATGATCATATAAATACTTTGTTATTATTAACTTAGTGCTTTACTTTTCTAAAATTTATTACTAATATATTACAATAAACATTACATTTTAGTGTTTTTTTATGGCTGTAGAAATAGTTTAGTTTCACTTGAACCTTCTCAAAATTTAGTTTGAATTGATAAAATTGGTAAAAAATTGTTAAGTTCCCATAACATCGGCTTTTCGGAGTGGCGAGGATGTGCTTCTATTTTTAGTGACACCTAATATTTGGAGGGTTTTTTTAAACTAATAATACATTCTAATGGAAGTAGGATAGACGTTTAAAAATTTTTACGTGAACATATTTTTAACTTGCTTAAAAAGTAGTTACGTCGAACGTACAAACAAAATTTATAACAGGGAAATTTTGTTTGTATGTTCGGGTAATTATTAGGGATTGCAATCCCGCACTGCGAGATCGCGCATTACTTCAGCGCATGGGAGGTCAAACTCAGGTGGCTGCTTGATACTTGCCACAAACTACTGCTGGATCCGTGCCAATCAGGGACAAATATAAAATAAAATGTACACATTTTAAATCTAATTTGTAAATTGTATAAATTGTGAACATATATCAGTTAAGTTACATAACTTGTATATAGCCACATGTTATACAATTTTATTTTACCCCTGATTTCCACAGATCCATCAGTAGTTTGTTCAAGGGGCTCTAGCAGCCCGCTGAGTTTGACCTCCCATGCGCTGAAATAATACAGGATCCCGCAGTGCAGGATTGCAATCTCTAGTAATTAGCCGTCTTTCCGCTCAAAGAGACTCAAGAAGTGTCGTTTTTTAAGGCTTGCTTTTTATAAATAATATTGTTTATAACATTACAACATAATTTTTCATTAAATATAATTTTGTCTCTAGATGTATAACATCTGAAGACAAAATCTCATACATTTAAAATAGTACTATATAATAATAGTACATAGTTATTTAGATTCGGTAATAAAATATTTACCGAACTTCAAATTATCTGGGAGATAATTACCAACCCGAAATTTCATTCTCACCCTAACTTTTTTTAGCATGTGGTAACTAGTTTGGGCCCTAACAGGGTTTTCGGAGAGATCTCCTGCTCTAGACATGGTACTGCGTTTGCCTTAATATTAAACAAAATAAGGTACTTGATATTTTTTTACATTTCTGATTATTTCATTGGATTCTTCACACCAGAAAATAGCCAGGTTCACATTTTTAAGTAAAATATATCTTTTTACTTAAAAATTTTTAAGTTAAAAGATTAAATATTTGCAAAGCTATGTGACTTAGAACCTTTCAAAAAACGTCACAATTCTAAGGGAAAAAGAGGGGCCTGATCAAGATCTAAAGTTAAAAGTATAATGACCATATTTCACGATCTTTTCGGAGCTAGAATCTAAAATTTTCAATGTATTCTTATTTTACTAAGTACTCGCATCTGTATAAAAATCAGCAAAATCTGAGATTTATGGAGATATATCCTGGGTCATGGAATTACCCTAAAACTATATTTATATGGAAATTATATAATGTATCAAATATATTTTTACCTAATATATCAAATATACCTTAAAATAAAGATTCCCATAACAAATGAAATTAGAAACTATAACTAGATTATGTTTTTTAATATTGTAATAATTATATTTTAAATAAATCAATTTTAAATAACTTTTGTCATATCATTATATATATATATATATATATATATATATATATATATATATATATATATATATATATATATATATATATATATATATATATATATATATATATATATATATATATATATCTTTTCATCATTATTGACAACATCAAAATGTAAATGCAAAATAAAATGTCATTTGTTCTGTCGACAGGGCGGACAATACCAGACCTTTGCTTTTGGTAATTTTTTCAACTTAAGGCAAGCTGGATGAAACCATTGATCACAACGATCACAACCGACCATATCGCCATCACTCTTAGTAGTTTTGCAAATGCAAAACACTCTTTACTCTTGATCTTGTTGAAAAGTTTGATCTGTTGTTTCTATGTGATGTCGCTTATCAGTTTTATCTGTGATTTCTAACTTCCTTGTCATTAGTTCTGGTAAGATCACATGCTTCCAAAACTTTGTACAATTTACAATCATTTCATTAACAAAATCAAGATCCTGCTCAATTCGAAAAAATAAAAAATTAATTGGAGTCCAGACAACAAAATCACAATAACACACTTCCAATATGAACATTTGAAGTTGTACCTGACTGAAGTATGGATGGGTTCTTTCTAATATAAAGCTGCTATTGTATTTTTTTACATAAAAATTGTCTTTGTCTATTGATGAAGCTAATCCAATATCTTTAAGACTGTATGGACATTTTACCTCAATGGCTCCATACCCACAGCATGAACAATGTACAACACCATCAGGAGACACACCCAACCATGGCTTTTCTCGAGAAACTACAAGTCCAAAATTTTTTACTTCAAAATCATTGTGAATCATGATCACTGAAAGACAAAGTGATTCACTTATGTATAAATCATCAG